>CM062807.1:485053141-486253141 GCA_031772625.1 Pinus tabuliformis
TTCTCGTCAGATATTCTGCTCTACCCCTTGTATAACTAACAACTTGCATTGATACTGGAATAAGTCTACTCCTACTCCTCGATACAATATTTTTGGCAACATTCCATCAATTGGATCATCATTTGTATAGGCTTTTCATCATCATTAAGAGGAATGTTATCCACACTATGATTAGCTCTGCTTTTCAAATATTGACTTGAAGGATATTCTTCATCTTCCGCTTCTTCAGTGCTACTGTCGTAGTCCTTAGAATTCGGACTGAATGGAAAATCTGACTCGATGTTTAATGGATATTCTTCCTCATATGCATTGTCAGTGCTACTCTCATAGTCCATAGAATAAGGACTACATTGAAAATGTGACTGTTTACTTATTGAAGATGCTACATCCCATCCTTTGTCACTGCGACCTTTATACTCATTAGAATTAGGACTAAGTGCATCATCCTGTCCTTCATCACTGCTGCTCTCATAGTCCTTAGAATTAGGACTAAGAGGACACAGTGACACTCCATTCTTTTGAAATTCATCATCACACTCTTCATAACTATTGCTCTCATAGTCTGCAGAATTAGGACTAAGTGGACACCGTGGCACTCCAATCTTTTGAAACTCATCATCCCACTCTTCATCACTGCTGCTCTCATAGTCCTTAGAATTAGGACTAACTGGACACCATGACACTCCATACTTTTGAAAATCAACATCATGCTTTTCATCACTACTGCTCTCATAGTCCTTAGAATTAGGACTAAGTGGACACTTTGACACTCCATACTTTTGAAAATCAACATCATGCTTTTCATCACTACTACTCTCATAGACCTTAGAATTAGGACTAAGTGGACACTTTGACACTACATTCTTTTGAAATTCGTTATCACGCTCTTCATCACTGTTGCTCTCATAGTCCTCAGAATTAGGACTAATTGGACACCGTGACACTCCATTCTTTTGAAATTTTCCATCATGCTCTTCAAAACTGCTACTCTCATAGTCCTCAGAATTAGGACTAAGTGGACACCATGACACTCCATTCTTTTGAACTTCACCATCATGCTCTTCAAAACTGCTGCTCTCATAGTCCTCAGAATTAGGACTAAGTGGACACCGTGACACTCCATTCTTTTTAACTTCACCATCATGCTCTTCAAACCTGCTGCTCTCATAGTCCTCAGAATTAGGACTAAGTGGACATCATGGCACTCTGTTCTTTTGAACTTCACCATCATGCTCTTCATCACTGCAGCTTTCATAGTCCTTAGAAGTAGGACTAAGTGGAATCTGTGACTCTTTATTTATTTGAAATTCTCCATCCCCTCTTTCATCAGTGCTGCTTTCATAGTCCTTAGAATCAGGACTAAGTAGAAGAATTGACTTTCAATTCATAGTGGAAGAATTCCCGCTATATTCATCAATATGAATAGAGTTGTTACGTGATGAAGAAGTTGATGGTGTATAAATCGAAACTTCACTATCAGAACAATCCATCCCTTTCAAATAGAAGATGTTGAATGATACAAATGGAGAGTCTCCTAAAGATATTATATAGCTTAAAGAATGAAATTTTCCCTCCAAAAAGTTTCGCGAAAATATTTCCCTCCAAAAAGTCTGTTAAATTTATCTACCTTCATTATTTTGTTCTACAATTTATTGAAAAATGTAAACTAAATTTTTTTATGAAATAAATCATTAAAATTAAAATTGTACACTACAACTTCTACATTAATTATTTTAATAGTTAAACTATATAATATTCGGTTTACAATTTTACAATATTCGCTTTATAATATTTTAAAACAAATTATCCCACATTCAACCCATGTAAAACAAATTTATAATATTCGCTTTATAATATTTTAAAACAAATTATCTCATATTAGCCGTACAGTAAAACATCTTTGTAATTTCACTTATATATTAAAATTTCATTATCACTATTACTCACATCACATCCAGGCTTTCTGAAAATCGTTGAAAGACTTGTGAATTTGTGGAGCAGCTAAATCGCTATCAACAACATATTCAATGAAGAATTATCGCAATTGAAAGGTGAGTTAAATTTTTTTCCTTGAAAACTTTTATATTAAATTAGTTTAATGAAAAAGTTTTTTGTTTTTTGTTTTGTTTTTTGTTTTTTATTTATTTTATTATTTATTTAAATTAATAATTTTCCTAAGTCAAAATAACAATTATTTCCATCTTGAGCATGGTGGGCCCGATCAAACTCAATTGCTTAATACCCGTGGGTGGACCGCCGTGGTGTCGCGGAGTGGGTGGGAGGTCGGGCGGGGTGTGAGGGTTATGGGGGAGCGGTGGGGTAGGGGGTGCGGGGGCGGCCCAGTCGCTCGCCTGCCTGTCGGGGTTAGGCCCCTGCCCCCTTAACCCCCTCAATGCCACCCTCATCCCTTACCATCAACCCCCCAGAGCCCTCACCCCCCCTGGCCCATCCCTCCCTGGCCCATCCCTCCCTCACGCCCCTCTCTCACCTCCCCGCGCCCCACTAGGCGCCCTCACCCCTCCCTCAGCCCCACCGGCGCTCTACCCATCCCGCCCCCACGATTGCCTAACCATAACCCCCAACCCCCACCTCAACCCCCAAGGGCACCTCGCGGCACCCCACGTACCCCACCCTCGGGTGCGCCTGACACTCCCCTCCCCCTCTCACCCGGGCGCCCCTCGCCCCTCCACACCACCCCCCCCCCTGGGCGTGGCGCGACCCGCTCCACCTGGCCCCATCCCCACCACCCGGCCCCCCACCCCCCCCCCCCCCCCCCCCCGCCCTCTCACCCTACCCTACCCGCCCCATCCCCCCTGGGCTGGCTCCCCCCTCTCTCCCTCCCCAGCGTAGCGCCCCACCCCCCCTACCCCCTGCCCCCACCCCTGCCTCCCCTCCCTGGCGCCCACCCCCGCAACCCCCACCCTAGCCTACCCTACCCCGCGCCCCCACCCTACCCTACCGCCCCCCCCAACCCCCCTGGGCCGCCCCTCCCTCCCCTCCCCCGTGCCAGCCCCCCCAACCCCCAGGTGCGCCCCACCCACCCTCCCTCGACCCTGCCACCGGGCCGCCCGCGCCCGCGCCCGGCAGGCACCACCCAGGCCGCCCGCGCCCCTGCCCTGCCGCCTGCGGGGGCGCGGGCGACCTAGGTGGCGGGGCCGAGGGAGGGTGGATGGGGCGCACCCGAGGGGGAGGGGGTTGGGCAGGGGGTCGCCCGGGCGGGGGGGTTGGGGCGGGGGGGGGGGGTGCCCGTGGGGGGGGGGTGGGCGCCAGGGGGGGGAGGGGGGTGTGGGCCGGGGGGGAAGGGGGTTGGGCGGGGGGCACCCGGGCGGAGGGGGGTTGGGGCGGGGGGCACCTTGGGGGGTGGGGGAAGGGGGGGGGCGCCTGGGGGGGGGGGAGGGCAGGGGGGACGGCCGGGTGCGGTTGGTTGGGGCGGGGGGAGGGTGGGGCAGGGAGCGCCCGGGCGGGGGGAGGTGGGGGGCGGCCCGGTGGAGTTGGGAGGGCGCCCAGGCGGGGGTTGGGGGAGGGCGCGCCAGGCGGGTTGGGAGGGGGCGCCCGCCCGGGGGTTGGGAGGGTTTGGGTGTGGGGGGTGGTAGGGCGCTTAGGTGGGGGGTGGGTGAGGGCGAGGGCGGGGGTTAGGAGGGCACCGCCCCGGGGGGGGGGGGTGGTGGGTGGAGGCGCGCAGGTGGGGGCTAGGGTGGAGAGGGGGTTGGGTGGGTTGGGGCGAGGGGGTCGGTTGGGGCGCCCGCCCGGGGTGAGGGGGTGGGTTTGTGGAAAGGTTGGGGCACGGGGGGTGGAAGGGCGCCCGGGCGGGGGGTGCGAGGCATGGGCGCCCGTGGGGGCGGGGGGGTTGGGTTGGGGCGCCCGGGGGAGTGGTTGGTGCGGTCGGGCGCCTGGGCGAGGGGTTGAGAGGGCACGCCCAGGGGGCAGCGGGGGGGTTGGGGCGCGAGGGAGGGGGGCCGCCGGTGGGTGGCTTGGGTGGCCGGGGGAGGGCGCTCCGGGGGGGGACGCCGGTGGGTGGGTGGAGTGGAGTGTGGCAAGCGCCCGGGGGGGTTGGGCGGAGAGGAGGAGGGCGCTCGTGGGTGGATTGGAGTGTGGCAAGTGCCGAGGGGTTGGGCAGAGAGAGGGATGGCGCTCGTGGGTGAGGGGGAACGGCGGTGGGGGCGCCCGGGGTGGGCGAATGGTGTAGAGTGCCGGTGGGTGTGGTGGGGCGCCATTACATATATATTTTTTTGTACTTATTAAAAAAATAGACATTTCATATATATATATATATATATATATAGTTAATTTTGGAATACTTTATTCATGATTTAATTTTTTTACACTAGAATGTTAATGCATGTCCTTTTAGAATGTGAGGGGCCGTGGGTGGGGTGATTGTTAATCATACAAATAAAAAATTTATGATATATTTTCGTTGTTAATTTAAGTTAATATGTTTTTATTATTTACTGGTTTATGTGTTTCTATTTTTCAGGAAAATGGCATCAAAGAAAATTTCAGTGAATCTTTCTACCAAAGACTCTTAAAGTGCATCTAAAAGAAACATTGGTGAACGAACTCCACCTGAGCTCATGACTACAAATCTTTCAAGTGCCTCAAGTGATAAGAAGATGATTTCAGACTAGAAGAATTTGAAAGAGGTGAAATTTCCATCAAGAATCTGGTATGTGAAAGAAAGAGAAAGCACAAATGTGAATATATATCTATATATCGATATATCGAATGATAATGGAATTTTTAAGGTGATGGGAAGAGTCGTAGATAAGTGTTCGGTACCGGACACTGAAGTTGTTTACGTACTTACAAAAGCTCCCAAGTCACATGAAAGGGTTAAATACCAACTATCATATTCATTGTATGACACGAGAGAGGTATCTACAAAGTTGTGTAATCAAATCGTAAATGAGATGACACAAAACATCGTAAGTATTGTTATTTATATTTGTATTTTGCGTTCTTGAAAGTGTCTCGCTATATTTTTTAACTTTGTTTTTTATTGACATATGATATTTTGTTTGGCAGAATTTCGTTGAAAGTTGTTCAATTAGGTTGGGAGGCATTCATTTCATAGAGCATGATATCATGAAAGTTGTCAGCAGTTTTTACTCAGTGTCAGAAGAAGATATGGAAAATAAGCAAAATGTAGTAATTGATAATGCTACAAAACTACATCCAAAGAATCAGAAAAAAAGGCCTCTGGTGGATAAATCTAGCAAGGGTAAACAAGTTACTTTTGAGAACGATGAAGTTGAAATTGACAATGAAGCATATGTTGCCATTACTGAAGATGACATTGGAACTGAGAAGAGCCATAAAAAACCAAAAGTAACAATGCCCAAGAATAACTCTGTTGGGAATGTTATGACCAAGAAAAGTAAAGTTGAAGATTTTGAAGCAGTCATTACCAGCAGTCAAGAACCTAATGAAACTTCAAAAGAAAGCAGAGAAATCATTACACCAGGAGCTGATTTAGAAGATGGCATTATCAAAACAAAACAAAATGTCATTCGAGAGAATTTGACAAAGAGAAACTTAATTGATGGTGGTCGCACATTGCAGCTTAATGTCAGGCAAACCTATAAAGCAAGTGAAGGACAATGTCAATATCAAGTTAGAAAGCCACATCATCTGCATGTTCACAACTTGAAGACATTGATGAGGTACAATCCATATGCTCATGTGGTTGTTATGTGCTTCTTGTTGATCCACTTCAAGTTCCCAACAAAGAAGCATTTGATAAGTCAAAATGTTTTGAATACAATTATTATGTGCTTGGGGGGAACTATTCTGTAGAAGCTCAAAGACAATTGATGGAGGAATATCCTAATAACCCACATTTTGAAACAATGAAATATATCATTTACGCTGGTTTACTAGATACAGAAGCAAAGTTAGTGGCATGGGATCATAATTCAGATAATGAATATAGGATGTCTATGAATTTCATCCAAAGGGTTAGATTTATTCATAGTGAATTTGAAGAAAAATGTGGTGGGATAGGATAAATGTTACTACAAATTTCCGAAAGGAATGTTGTATGGAAATAGCATATCAAATTGAAGAGAAAACCAATTCAAAAGGTGGAAAATGCAACAAACATAGTGATTTATTCAGAGGTGTTGATAACATTTTCCAATTGGCATTTAGAACTGGAGATGTTTGGAGGTTGATTGATGAGATTTTTAGCATGTGGGAAGACATTGCCATTAAAAACCAGAAGGTCAAAAAGTCTAAGCCATTGATATGTGGCAACAGTAAATTAGCTCCTGAAATGAAGCATCTTCCAGACGATATGACTATCACACCTTGGAGGGCGATGCAAGGAGTGAAAGATGAAAAAATTGTCAAAACAATATTATCTCGTGTGAGGTCAGGGGAATTATCATTGGAGGAAATGTCTAAAGAATTTCAAAAGTAAGTTTGTTGAAATATTTTTATTTATTTCTAGATTATAAATATATTTTAAATAAAACATGTTGTTCTTGGTAGTATTTGTTATACATATCATTATATTAACTTTTTGTTACTTTATCTATACAGTCACAAAGTTTATATGAAAATTCAAGAACAAATGGTCAGATTGTTGAATGAAGATAGTTGGGATGATGTTGTACGCAACTATCCAGATTCAAGTTCTACATAAACATTAAAAGCTTTTTATCTTGCATTTAAAAAGGTACTTTTGATTTATACATTCATTTTTATTCACCTGTGTACTCTTTTTATTTTATAACTTACACATATATTTGTTTATTTTATAAAATATGAGGAAGGATGATAATGGAGCGCCAGATAGTTTCAAAACCTTTATTGAAAAAATAAAGATCGAAAGACTGAGGAAGCAACGTATTAAGAATGTTCAATTTGATCCAACTCTTAATCATTTCATTTGGAATGGGCTAGACACTATTCAATATCAAGTAATACAAGGCAACTGTGAAGACATTGCTAAACTCATACCTAAAAGGGATTATGCCCTAGTCATTGAAGATATTCCCCATGGTTTCAATATTCCAAACATTGACTATGATAGTGACCCTTATACTTATCAAGCTCTTAGTAAAGTGGTTGTGGGATTTGTAGAAGTCACGTCATCACCATTATGAAGATTCGTGACATTTCATTCAAACACACAATTGGCAATGATATTGTCAAGCTTCAAGGGGAAAACAAATTCAAAGATGCAGCTTACATGGTAAGACGTTTAAAATGTATATTTGATTAATGTTGAAAAATTTACTTATGTACAAGTTAATTGAACTTTTACTATTTCATGTTACAGGAAAAAGTCAAATCTTCTTAACAATGAAGATCAACAATTTATAAATGATTGTGAGTTCATTCATATTGATAGTCGGGCAAAAGATGATAGCCATATGTCTATGATTTTTAATCGCGTAGATGGAAAGAGTCATAGCCAAATACTGACTTATGATGATGTTGTGAGAAAACTAACATGTGAAGACAAAGAAACAAAAGGAAAGATAGTTACATTTATCAAAAACCACAATTATTGATTAACTATCTTATAGACATTTGTTCAAATGAAGGAGATTGGTTCTGGATTTATTTTCTGGCTCAGGTAAGTTTTATTATATGGAATTGAATTTCAATATGTTATTTTTTTAATTAATATGTCATTGTACTAATTTAGTTCATTATTTCTTTTGTGCTTGATAATTAGGTACAACACTAGCATGTTGCCTTCAAAAAGGAAGAAATTGCATTGCAATTGAAAAAGATCTAGTACAATGCAATTTCATTCAACAAAGAATTAATGCTCTTCAATTTCTTCCACATGCAATGCAAGAAATTGGGTTGAAGAAAGGGGACTTTAGTGAATCACGTGTGGCAAAAAAGGCAAAGGAACCCCAACCACCATTACATGGAATGTTTGGAAAGACATACATTGGGAGATTTGCAGACATCAAAGACCCATTAGAAGAGGAAAATGAGCAAAAGGAAACAGAAAATATTGTGGAAGAAGACAATGATGAAACTCTAGAGGACGAAGAGTTTGGATTACATGACATTGTTGATTAAATTTAAGTTGTGCTTGTAAATCAAGCTTTGCAATGTTTTGACTTTGACATTTTATGAGAAGAATAAACACTCAATTAGGGTTGTTATACGTTCAATATTTGTAATATGTGATTTTTGCATTGATTTTTAAGTTAATCATTATTTTTTGAAAAAAAAAGTGATTATTATTATTTTTTTGACATGAAATTCATAAAAAAAGCTATTATTTAACCATTTTTAGTTAAAATTATCGTATAAAAATTGTGATTTGGACATGTCAATTCTAGCAAAAAATGATCAAAACGTGTATTTTTTAGTTATATTTATGTTAAAAATGGTTATTTTTATGTCCATTGTTAAAAAATATTGTTTTTTAGAAACACTTATTTCATGTGGATTGAAAAATTAATTAAGGATGTATAAATATGTAGAATATCGAAAATTCTAAATATCGACCTTCTAATTTAAAAATGCAAAACAATAAAAACCTCATGAAAAAAAATTAAAATTAAAATAAAAAACAAGAAAATGTGAAGAAAACGACCACTTCAAAAATTATCAAATTTACAAAATAATTATTTACATTTTATACATTAAAAAATTTAAAGCCAAAAAACAGGGCTTTTAAAAAAAAGGTGTGATGCAGAATACTCACTTTTTAAAATCAGCATGAAAATCACTACCATTCTAAAACGTGATGTACATAAAAAAAATTAAAGTGCCAAAAACTATGCTCTAAAAAAAACATGTGCATTTTGCATCACCCTTTTCAAAATCAGGTCACTTTTTTTCTATCTCTACGAAACGGGTAACAGTATCAGTTCCCGTTTCAAACTTTACATTGTTATAACTACAAGCCATCTAAAAAGGATCTATATCTTTCTTGCTAGGAAGAAAAAAAAATGATATGAATTGTAGAAATCATTGACATGAAAAAGGAAACAATACACATACAAAAAGATTTATCTAGGGAAAATAAACTACTCAAAACCCCTTAATATATGTATTGCATTAATAAGAGAATAGAGATGAAATACAATGCTTTCTGAATCCTGCGAACACCCTGCACTAGTATAATCTATCCTTCTTCTTGACTGACTAAAATTGGCCCTACACTTAGCCAATTTATCAAGCCTCCAAGCTCCTATTTAATTGCGATGTTCCCTTGGGAAATTGAGCCTATTATTTAGGAATTTCATACCAAGGAATTGTGCAATTATCATAGGGAAATCCTCTAACTACATGCACCACTTGTACAACTTGGAATAATTTACAACTGATAGTACACTACCCTTGAACTCTAATCTCAATTGGGTATCTCGAATTCTCTACATGCAATAATTATTTTGGGCTGATTAATCAGTTAATTGGTTGATCACTGAGTGTGGTTGAAGTTACACATCCACAACTTGACCTCCAATAGTTCTTTTGATAGTTAGAACTAGTTAAACTGGAAATAACTCAAATTAACTGAAATAGATTGCTACAAATTAGAAATCAATCACATAGAACTAAAATCAAGTGTCTCCAACTGGAAATTACTGAGTTAACTAAGTGAAAAGAGCCATGTCACCTTAGTTATCTACCGAGTTGTCTTTAGTGAGACATTCTGGAAGCTTTTCCAGTCTAATTTCTCTAAAATCATGTAGGAATTTATTGAAATCACATGTTTGATGGGTAAATCCGCACAATATAAGTGCCCTAGGGGTTTTTTAGGGTGTTGAATCCATATATACAGTAAAAATTACCAATTTAAATAACACAAATCAAGATTTCACCTCAATTTTTTACGTCGAATTCTGGCACTAGAAAGTCCAAAAAGTCGGACTAAAGACAACTCTGTTAACTACCTCCAAGTATTCTGCTGAATTGAAATTAGAATTTTAATCTAGTTTGACCAAGACAAAATCAAAACTAAATTTCCTTGCTACATTTTCAACACTCCCTCTCAACAAGAACGAGATTATTAGATACCCCAATCCTACTTTTATGGAACTTGAATTTGCCTCTTGACAAGGCCTTTGTCAAAATATCTACATCTTTTTCCTCTGTCAGAATGTACTGCAACAACATAATCCACTTATGCACACAGTCTCGTAGATGGTGATACTGGATGTTGATATGCTTGGATCGATCATGAAATACTGAATTTTCAGAGATTTTGATACAACTCCAATTGTCACAGTAAATCATTTTAGGATCCATCTTCTGACCAAATAACCCAACAAGAATCTTTCTCATCCAGATAACCTCACATACTGCTTGACTTGTAGCCATGTACTCTGCTTCTTCTAAGTTGAGTGCCACAAATCTTTGCTTCCTATTGTATCAAGAAATTGCTACTAACCCAACATAGAAAATTCCTCCTGATGTGCTCTTCCTGTCTGATGGACTCCCCGTCCAATCTTCATCTGTGAAGCCTTGCATCTTCACTCCCTTTGTCTGTTTGTACCAAATACTAAACTGAGTAGTGCCTATGAGGTATATCAACACATGCTTTGCTGCCTTCCAATACAATTTGGTTGGATTAACCATTGCTTGACTAAGATGGTTAACTACATAACACATGCCTAACGGTTTGTTCACCAAATACATAAGTGAACCCACAAGCTTCCTATAAATGGGAGCCTCCACTACTTCACTTGAAGTAGTATCCTCTTTCCTTCTAGAGGAGTCTCCACGGATTTATACCTATCCATGAGAAACCTCTAAAGTATATCGTTGGCATACTTTCCCTGAGAGACAAAAAAATTCCCCATCTCCTTTCCATACTTCCAAACCAAGGAAGTGGTGCATGAGGCCCATGTCCTTCATCTCAAACTCTCTTGCATGGTCCTCATTGCAAGATATGATCAATTTCTCATCACTAGTAAGGATCAAGTCATTGACATATAAAAAAAATCAATAATTTCATTCTACCACAATATGATAAAGGTTTACATCCGCTTCACTTTGGTGAAGCCTAAACCGATGACATAGTTTTCAATCATAGTATACCAAGCACGAGGTGCTTGCTTGAGTCCATACAATGCTCACTTGAGTCTGCACACATGCGACTCTCTGTCAAAGGTCTCAAACCCCTCTGACCACTCAATATACACCTCCTCCTCAATAAATCAATTGAGGAATGTTGTCTTCACATCCATATGGTGAATCTTCCACCCCATCTGCGTTGAAAGTGCTAGAATTGACTTGATGGATGAGCACCTTGCCACTAGAGCAAAGGTCTCCTCATAGTCAATTCCCTCCACCTAAAAGAACCCCTTTGCCACAAATATGACCCTGTGTTTCTTTATTCTCCCTTATGCTACATGATTTATGTTAGGTCCGTATACTACTAGTGTAACCCCTTATTGTTATTAGTACAACCCCCTTATTATATTGTTGTGCCCATGTAGTCCCCATAATTAATAATCGTACCCCATAGAAGCCCACTATTGTTATTATTATGCCCTTACATTATTATTGTTATGTCAACTCTGATTATATTATGGCGCCTTATACTTCTATATATAGAAAGGAGGTCTTGTCATTTGTATCATCCAAGAATTGTTCATTTGTGTAATGTAAAGGAGGTTTCCCCTCGAAGAGGCTGAATTCTAAGGCGTTGATCTATCTTTTCTATCTTTTTGTGAGTTGGTTTCATAACATTTGGTATTAAAGCTTTGGATTCTAGGGTTTCGCTGCTCCAAACAGGTCATCATGGAATTTTCGCTATAACTTTTTTTTGCGATGTTTCAGAAGCTCAAAACAAAACCCATTTGAGACGACATCTTGTTGAACCTCAGATCTGAATTTCAGATCTTGTGTCGCTATATTTTCAGAGATATGATCTAAGGAAGTTAGGATTTTTGCAAGATCCAGAATTCCATATCAAATAGGCCATCGTGGCATTTTCGCTATAATGGTTTTTCTACAAAGTTCCAAACTATGAAATTAAAACCCATTTGAGCCAAAAACGTGTTGAATCTTGGGCCTGAATTTCATATCTTGTTTTGTTATATTTTTGGACATACAGTCCAAGACATTTAGGGATTATGCAGGCTTCCAAATTACATCCCAAATAGGTGACCTTGGGAAAATCGTTATAACGTTCTCTTTGAGAATCAGATTGAAATTTTGTAAGAATTTAAAGAAATATGTCAGACTGTAGTTTTGTGTGTATCAGTTTCAGGTCCTAAGGTTGAAACACTGACACATGGCACTTCGTACAAGTTTGCTCTACTGAACTAGTCTACAATCAGGCCATCGTGGGAGATTTGAAATAACACTTCCTTGCAGAATCCAATCTTGATCAAACTTATGGGGTTAGAAAGAGGACTCAAAGGGCTACTGCAAGATGCAATTTTAGAACTTTGAGATCTAAAATTACAAAGTTACAGTAGTTTCAAGAGAGAGCTCCTAAAATCAAGAAAAGGAAATATGAGGAAGTTTGATGGCAAGGATCCGTTAAATGGGATACTATAGATGGAGCAATATTTTGTTCTACATGAGGTGAAACTGTTACAAAAGGTACGTATTGCATCTTTATATTTAGAACCGAACCAATTTTAATGGTATAAAGGGCTTTGTTCTCATAAACCAATTGTCACGTGGTCCATTTTCACGGAGGAAACGATAGCACATTATGAGGATACAAAGAGAAACACCTTCTTTAGCCGATTGATAAATATCTAAAAAAAGGGTTT
This sequence comes from Pinus tabuliformis, assembly GCA_031772625.1. Taxonomy (NCBI): domain Eukaryota; kingdom Viridiplantae; phylum Streptophyta; class Pinopsida; order Pinales; family Pinaceae; genus Pinus; species Pinus tabuliformis. Next base: position 485,065,855 of record CM062807.1, read on the forward strand.
AATGGAAGAGCACATTGAGGACTTCCAAAAATTGAATATAAGGGTAAATGATATTCCAGAGAAGCAAAGGATTGATGTCTTCATAGGGACTTTAAAGCATAACATTCAACTTGAGGTTCGTATTTGGGAACCTGATTCATTGGAGAAGGCATTCAGGTTGGCAAGAAAATCTGAAAGTGAAATTATGGAAACAAGGAATCCCACCACTCACGACTATAATTATGGAAGTTTTTTTTCTCCTAACCTTCCACAACCCACAAGGTTTACACCACAACAATTGGAAGAAAAATAGAAAAAGGGCTTTGTTACAATTGTGATAACAAATACACTAAAGGTCATAAATGTGTTGAGAGGAAATTATTTTACATAGATTATGAAGAGGAGGAAGAAAAGGATCAAGAAACATCAAAAGAATAGGATATACACCAGGAACCAACCCCAGAGAAAGAAGAAATGAATCCGACCATATATTGTAAAGCATTGGCAAGAATTACCACTCCTCAAGCTCTCAAGATAGAAGGACATATCAAGAAGAAAAAGGTTCAAGAAGTGAAAGATCACATCGAGAAAGAAGAAATGAATCCGACCATATCTAGTAATGCATTGGTCGGAATTACTATTCCTTCAACTATCAAGATATAAGGACATATCAAGAAGAAAAATGTTCAAGAAGTTAAACATCACATCAAGCATCAAGAAATGAATCCGACCATATCTTGTAATGCATTGGAAGAAATTACCACTCCTCAAACTCTCAAGATAGAAGGACATATCAAGAAGAAAAAGATTCAAGCAGTGAAATATCACATCGAGCATCAACAACAAGTTCTCCAACTTTTAAAGGATAATGCCACTTTGGTGCAGAATCAAATGAAACAACAGGAAGATCAACATCACAGTGAAAGAATTTTTGATGTAGGCGATTGGGTATTTTTATGGCTACATCTCAAGCAAGCTATTTATGAGAAGGAAATGCTGGCAATACTACATGCATTTCAGAAATGGCGACCTTACCTAATGGGAAGACACTTCAAGGTAAAAATGGATCATGATAGCCTTAAATACTATTTAGAACAAAGATTATCTTTAGAAGAACAAAAAAAATGGGTCACAAATATGTTGGGTTATGATTTTGAAATCATATGCAAAAAATGGAAGCAAAATGTTGTTCCAGATGCACTCTCAAGAAAGGATGAGAATGTGAAAGCATTGTTTTGTGCTATTTCTATTATCCAACCAGATTGGATCAATGAAGCAACAGATGAATGAAAGAAGGATGAAGAAGTGTGGCCACTCATTCAAAAGTTGTAGAAGATCCCAGTTCAAACAATATTGCCAGAACTTGACGAGGAAGGAAAAATCATATTGGAACCTAGAGCAGTCACAGAAACAAGAACTCGACAACTACAAAATAGATTAATTTTAAAGTATCTCATCAAGTGGAAGAACTTACCTGCTGAATATTCCACATGGGAGGACAATAATTTTATATAGAAGCATTAGGAACTACTCAAGCATCGAGGACAACACTTTTTGAAGGAGAGGGGCATGTTAGGTACCTACTAGTGTAACCCCTTATTCTTATTAGTACAACCCCCTTATTATATTGTTGTGCTCATGTAGTCCCCATATTGTTATTATTGTACCTCATAGAAGCCCACTATTGTTATTATTATGCCCTTACATTATTATTGTTATGTCGGCTCTGATTATATTATGACCCCTTAGACTCCTATATGTAGAAATGAGGTCTTGTCATTTGTATCATCCAAGAATTGTTCATTTGTGTAATGTAAAGGAGGTTTCCCCCTCGAAGAGGCTGAATTCTAAGGCGTTGATCTATCTTTTCTATCTTTTTGTGAGCTGGTTTCATAACAATTTACCTTGTAAATCCATATCGAACTAGCCACTGATTTGTCTATTGGCCTTGCGACCTGTTTTCGCTATGACAAACACCCTCCAAAATTTTGCATACATTCAGATTTTGGAGCCTACGCTAGATATTGCGATCATTTGTTCTATATTCACTTCTTGGTCAGTTGATGCTTTTGATCTCCTTTCTTGGATCAGAAGTGTCTAAGTCACTTGCTCACACATGCTCAGTCCGTAACAAGTGCATGAGTGCATTCTTTTATGCAAGCTTGAACAAGCATAACACAGTCCATCAAGACTATGCTTGTGCAATGTCCAATCCATGTCGATAGTTAGTGCACGCTGACAACGACAATATCTCACATTCTAGCTGAGTTTATACTTTCATTTCGGTGTGTTTTGCAAACTAGCACTTCCGTGCACCTTTGTTTTCAGGAGTGTCATTTTCATGTTTTTGGCTGTCGCATTCACTTGCTTTCACTTTAATTAGTGTTGTTTTCATGTTGTCTTTTCTATGGCAGCTGTTACTTTCACTGTTGTTCACATATCGCAAGAGTCATTCACAATTTAGCAATTGTCGTCTCTTTTCATGTTAAGTGTCGCACAATTTACATAAGATTGTTTTAGTGGTTTCAAGAAGTTATCTTTATGAAAGTGAGTTGATATTACCATGAAGACATATGTTGCACTCATTTCCAAATTTTTAAGCACTATCACATAAGTGTTGTCACAGTCGTCGTAAAGTGTATCTTTAGTGTTGCACTTGTCGTAAAGTCATTGCAAAGTTGTTGCATTGAGGGAAATATGTTGGTAACATGTTCCATAGGGTCTATGTCGTTGTGTTGTCAAAGTGTTTCATGTGTGTGATCACAATCAAGTCATATTACTGTTCACATCAGTCTCTTCAGTTCCACACTTAGTCAAATTTCAGAAATTCCCAACAACCTAGCCTCATCCGACCTTCCTCAACCATGCACTAAAAAGTTCCAACCATCAAGTTACATCCTTTTCCCTTGACACTACACAATGTGTAGTTCTCACTTCTCAGGAATGTGCACTACACAGTTCCAATGCTCAAGCCCAACTTTTGGCTCCCAAAATTGTGCAATCCATCCTTCCATCCTGGCCCCCAACTGCACACTACACAATCTAAGAGTTAAAGGTCAAACCCTCATCTCTTGAACTGCGTAATCACCAAGCCTCATTTTCTTCCCAGAATTGCACAATTGGCTAAAACAATGCAAAATCCCTTCATCCTGGCTCACTGACTCCCAAAATTTCGTAATTTCTCTCTCTTGCCGAACTCGAATTGCGCCTGTGCAGTCTCAAGGTTCAAGCCTTAGCCATGAGCTCTTGAAATACACAAATTTTCAATCACTTGGGCTCCTCTATCCTCTAGAACTATGCAATAGGTTGATCCAGTGCCCATCCCCTCAGCCTGTCACATTGAGCTCCAAAATTGCACAGTTTTCTTCCTCAGTCCAACTTGAACTGCGCATTGCGTAGTCTCATGGCTCAAGCTTCACCCTTGACTACCTGATATGCGCAATTGTGCAGTTACTAAGCCACTTGCCTAGCCTTTCACCCAATTTTGGATCAGTTTATGGATCAATATGCACCATATTATACTTTGGGTTTATATGACTGATGTTGTCTTATCATGAGTGGATTGTAGATGCAGGTACTCTATCATGCTAGGTAAGATGATGAAGAAGGATATGGAGAAGGAGTAAATGTTAGAAGACACATATGGAGATGGAGAGATAAGATGGTCATCAGGCGAGAAGACGAAGGAACACCAGACTATAACAGAAGATGAATATCAAGATCACATGGAAGACTCCTCATCTTCAAGTCATAAGGAGGATGAAGAATAAGAACGTGTACCATATTTTCAAGAAGATAGAAAGAAAGAAGCAGAAAGAAGGAAAAATTGGCACTGTCACATCATCATGCAGTCCACATCATCAATGTCATGTCATGTCCTTTCACAAGTCATCATATGCCACATAATTGTTGTGGATTATGTAATCACCTATTCCAAATGTATTGTAAAGTGGAAGTCCAAAAAACACATTCAGAGCATGAAAAGTCATGTAAAGTTGAAAAGTCATAGGAATTAAAATAGTCATGAGGGTAGTAAAAGAGTCACAAGGAAGGTGAAGCATCACCTCTTGGTTATATATACACCCTCATTGTATGAGAAAAGGACTTTTCACCTTGGCTCATGCCACAAGGCATTAGAGAGACAAACTAGTTATTTTCAGGAGCAAGGAGTGACTCCAATGCTCCACGTCTGGAGCTAGTAGTGTTCATTGTATATAGGTGTCTTGGAAATTTTTCTTAATATCATAAGCCTTATGACCAACACATTCTTAATACATAGATTATGGATATTTGTAATACTATTCTGTGAATGTTTGTAATTCATGTTTGCTTTCATCTGTGCTAAAGTAGTTGAACTACTTAGGTTATTTTGGTACTTATCATATTGAGAATGTGTTGTAATAGTTATTATCGATGTCGCATCCTCGTGGAATATTCCGCAAGATATTATACATATCTTCCTTGTTGTATTAGTTGTAATTATTGTCGCATATCTATGGACTATTCTTCTTGATGTTGAATTAATTCTTCTTTTTCATGTGTGTCTCTGCTAGGGTGGTACTATTACCTTTCTCTTAGAGGCTCACTTCTCCTCCCCTTCTGCAGTAAAAGAACTTTGACACACATACGACCGAACACTCACCATGCACACCTCCCTTTGTTTTCGAAGGCACATTTTCACTCCTCTCTCCCACTGAGAGTTAGATCCAAGGCATATCTTTAAGACAATCGACAACCGAGCCATATTCCAGATGGGGATCCAATCCCAAATGATGTGAGGTATAATTGGGACTTCACATTGAGGAGACCCCTTGGTTGACGTATTTCCAGCACCGTCAAAAACTGGTGCTAGAAGGAGGGCCAAATGACAAGATGTGCACTTTCAATCTATTTTGAACCTCTTATGTAAAATGGCCCATCCTCAAATATTAGCCTCGGGGTGTTTCTTTAATTTATCCATTTTTCAATTTTCAATCCCTGATGAGACTCTCTATCACTTGTATCAATTAAAGTTTGATGGTGAGGATGGAACATCCATAATCAAGAACATCTCTGATTTTCTTAAATTTTGTGAATATTACAAAATCGATGAATAAGAATTTTCTTATGTTCTTTTCTTCATCACCCTTGAAAATCGTGTTAATCGATGGTTCCATACTTTGCCACCCACTTCATCATTTCCTCATGGAGGTTCATATATCCTTTGATAGGTATAATTACTGAGATGTTTGTAAAAGAATCAATCACTTAAGAATGAAGCCTAATGAATTAGTTGAGGAATTTTCTGATCAATTCCTTCACCTTTGATATGAATTTCATGAATAAGATATGGATCAAGATTTATTGAAACAAGAGTTTGAGTGCTTGGTTATGTATAAATTCCTTGTAGATTCAAACTGCTAGTTGTAATATGCTAAAACAATAGACTTGAATCTACTCTACTCATTAGTGGAAACAACTAAACGATCATGAAATAACGAAGCACACAAGAGAAAGAATTCAATCAACACATTACACAACTATTTTCTAGGGAAAGCAAAAACTAAAAACCCTTGCTATTTGTATATTACATTATCTAGAAAATATGAGAAGATTAAAATGATTTTCTCAAGCCTGAGCAACCTCTGCACCATGTCTATTGGTCTCACAACTTCCTAGACAAGCCCATGCCAATACTTAACCAAGTTTTTTCTTTCCCAATTCCATTTCCTTGGGAATTATCCACCTATTAATTAGGAAAATTACTCAATGTAATTGCACAATCCATCATAGGCCTTCCTCTGACTAGATGCACCACTTATACAATTTAGATTATTATACAACTAATAGTACACTGTCCTTGAACACCAATCTCAACTGGGTAGCTCGCAGATATGACATGCATGAATTATTTATGAGTGAATCATCAATTTACTAGTTGATCAATGCAGGCATAACCACACTACACTGTAGGCAACACCACACAACTAGACCTCCCACTAGTTCCTCCAACAGTTGGAACTATTTTAACTGACTTTAACTCAGTTAAAATGAATTAATTAATTACAACTCAAAATAAGTTCAACCAAGGATCCTATAATGTATGAGACACTCTACATGACTCAAGTTAGACCCTAAACTCGAATTAACTGAGCCAAATAAGTCAAAATAACTTAGTTAACTAATACAAGTTGTGATGAGACGTGGAATTACAATTTTATTCCCAATTTAATTCAAGGATAAAATTAAATTAGGATTTTATTGTTGCATTTTCAACACTCTCTCTCAACAAGAAAGGGATTATCTGCTACCCCGATCCTGCCTCCATGAAACTCAAACTTGCATCTTGACAATGCCTTTGTCAGAATATCTCCATCACTTTCCTTTGTAGTAATGTACCCCAACAACATGATTCTCCTTTGCACACAATCTCGTAGATGATGATACCAAATGTTGATATGCTTGGAACGACCATGGAAAAATGGATCCTCAGAGAGTTTGAAATAACTCTAATTGTCACAGTAAATCACTGTAGGATCCATCTGCTGAACAAATAACCCAACAAGGATCTTTCTCATCCAGATAGCCTCACAAGATGCTTGACTATCAACCATGTACTCTGCTTTTGCTAAAATAAGTGCAACTGATCTCTACTTCCTTCTGTACCAAGAAACTGTTACTGACCCAATATTGAAGATTCCCCCTAATGTGATCTTCATGTCGGATGGACTCCTTATCGAATCTGCATCTGTGAAGCCTTGAAGTTTCACTCCCTCTGTTTGTATGTACCAAAGACCAAACTGAGTGGTGCCTCTGAGGTATCTCAACACATGTTTAACTACCTTCCAATAGAGTTTGGTTGACTTAACCATTGCTTGAATAAGCAGGTTAACTGTAAAACATATGTTCTGTCGTGAGTTCGCCAAATACATAAGTGAACCCACAAGCTATCTATAAATAGCAGCCCCCACTGCTTCACCTGAAGTAACATCTTCCTTCCTCCAATTCCCTACTAGAGAAGCCTTCATGGGTTTGCTTCTCTCCATGTCGAACTTCTTCAATATCTCATCAGCATACTTATTTTAGATAAAAATAGTTCCTCATCTCCTTGCCATACTTCCATACCAAGGACATAATGCACGAGCCCCAAATCCTTCATCTTGAATTCTCTTGCAAGATCCTCTTTGCAAGATTTTATCAGCTTCTCATCACCTGTTAGAATTAAATCATCAACATATAATACTACAATCAACAATTTACTTTCAACTACAATATGGTATAGGTTCACATCTGCTTCACTTTTGGTGTACCCCAACCTCGTGAAATAAATTTCAATCCTAGTGTACCAAACACAAGGTGCTTGTTTCAATCCATACAATGCTCGCTTGAGTCTACACACATGTGACTCTCTATTGAAGGTCTCAAATCCTTCCAGCTACTCAATGTACGCCTCTTCCTCAATCACACCATTGAGGAATGATGTCTTCACATCCATCTGATGTATCTTCCATCCCATATGCGATGAAAGTGATAAAATGTATCTAATTGAAGAGTACCTTGATACTAGAGCAAAGGTGTCCTCATAATCAATTCCCTCCACTTGAGAGAACCATCTAGCCACAAATCTGGCCTTGTGTTTCTGCACACCCCCATATGCTACTTGCTTTACCTTGTAAATCCATATGGAACTCACCACTGACTTGTCTACTACTCTTGGGACCACTTCCCAAACAATGTTACTAATAATGGAGTCATAATCCTCAACCATGGCATCAACCCATACTGGTTTTTGCATTGCTTCCTCGAATTAGAATGGCTCAATCTCTACACTCTTGCTCATCAGAGCCATGTACCCAGTGTACTGATCTGGTGACATCCTCTGCCTGCGCTATCATGTGGGTGCTCCCACATTGTCTCTACCATCATGCATCAATTTGTCAATATCTACATGAGTGGGTGCTTCCACTCTCTTCTCCTATGCATGTGGATTCTCCACATCATCCCGAGGTTCCTCCTTTGAAGCTAAAATATCCTCTTCTCTAGCAACTAAAACTCCCTCTCAGGGAACATATCATGGCCTTCTCTTCATCGAACTTCACATCTCTACAAACCACTGTCATCCTGTGAGATGGAAGGTACACCCGATAGTTGTGAGGTGTATAAGTGTACCCCACAAATATGCCCAACTCAGCTGTTGGTTCTAGCTTTTTCTTTTCATACTTGGTAACATGACAATAAACTGATGAACTAAAGATCCTAAAGTGTGTCACATTTGGTTTCGTACCTTAAAAATATTATTATGGTGTACTCATCCCAAGAATCCGATGAGGACTCATGTTCTGTACATATACAACTGTGTTGCATGCTTCAGCCCACAAGTGCAACAATAGGCCCTGATCATGTAAAATCACCTGTGAAGCTCCCACAATACTTATGTTCTTCCTTTCAGCCACCCCATTCTGCTGTGGGTTATGGGGTTCTATTAACTCCCATCAAATGCCTTCTGATGCACAAAATTTCTTGAATTCATTCGACAACTATTCTCCACTGTTATCGCTCCTAAGAGATTTAACTTTCATACCAATGTATTTTTTTCTCATGGAAAAATTGTAATTTTCCCATAGTGCATTCCTTTACTTTCTTAAGCTTCATTACTCAAAAAGCGGGTGCCCATAGAAACAAATCCAAAAAAAATAAAAATGGGGCTAAGCAAAAAATAGTAGTCACCCTTTTCTCCCTTTATTCTTTTCTATTTTTCACCGTCCTCCTTGATCAAGAGTGGTTGTTACAATAATTAGTTGATTCTCTTCTGTTTGCCTAAGATGTTCCTTATTTGAGTATGAACTCCCAGATGTATAAGGATGTTTGAATCCTACTACCTCCTCCTTCAACATTTCTTGGCTTGAGTGACCTTCTACTCTTGGATTTTGTGAAGCCCATCCCCTTGTTCCACGTCATCTAATTTCTTCATTCACTGAAGATGTTTGTGGATTTGGGATTTCCTCAATGATGGGGGTCCCAAGTCCTCCTCTTCCTCTTCTTCGTCAGTTTTTGGTGTTGGGAAAAGCCATCGCTTTGGATTTTTGACATGTTTCTTTTTCCTCTTGGGATCTTTCTTTGCCAAATGACATGCATTTTGTATATTTCCAGTTTGAAGAAAGAGACGACATATAAATGCAGTGTTCTCATAATCTAATAATTATGTTCAACACTAGTTGTCGTGTGTCAAAAGGATACGATCAGACATTCCTTTATTGAGGTTCTTTGTGTATCCAACTTGATGTATCTCCCCAACATGTTGCTGATTCCTTCCATTACTTTTGGGTGCTAGAAGTGAAGGGGTAAGTTATGCAGTCTTACCCAGAACGATATTTTGGAGATCGTCATTGTATTAGCATCAAAATATGTGAACCATGGGGTAATAAATAATCCCATGTTTCCCCTTCCTGCCAATGTTTTTCTTAACAAGTGCTTTAAATTAAAAAAAATTAACGAATGTATGATCTTTCTTCTGCATGAAGAAAATCTAGCACTTATGAGAAAAATCATCTAAAAATATTACATAATACCTATGCTTAGCCGTGGAATCTGTCGAGAATGGTCCACACACATCTGAGTGACCTCTTTCAAGGATCGCTTGCGCTCGGCTGTCCTTATCATGAAAGGTAGATTTGGTGTACTTCCCCAATTTACACCCTTTGCATGTGTCTCTCCTCTAGTGTACCCCTGGGAATTCTTGTAGACATTTGATGCATGATATTCAAAGATACGTGGTGCAAGTGACCCAATATTCTATGCCACAACTCATTGATGTCTCGGCTCTGCACCTTATTTTCTTTTGTGCTCAAAGCAATACAATCTTCTACATCCAATTGTTGGAAATAATACTGAGAGGGGGGTGAATCAGTATTATCAAATTCTTTTTTTTAATTTATTCTTCAGATATTGATCATTAATTCCTATGTCAGTACCAAATAATAATGAGCAAGAACAATAAAAATAGATAGTCACACCAAAGAACACCAGATATAAGGTGGAAACCCAATGTGGGTGAAAACCACCTGCTGCAATATGTCTCTATATTCTTTCAATTAGAAACTTCTTTTACAATGATTTTGTACTAGTGCAGTCATTTACCAGTACGCAGGCTGCAACCTGCTGAGAGCTACAACCCTCTCTCGTTTCGAGTCTCTCCTGGAAGGGAGCTACAACCCCCTTAGCTCTTGTACTAGCTGATCTAATAGTACGTAGGTGCTGACCTACTTCTTTTCTTCCAAGGACCACTTTTAATAAATTTTCAAAATGGATCCATAAACATCAAGTAATCATAAAGTACATGTGAATCAATCAATCTCCTTTTACAATCACCCAATGAATCAACCAATAACTTCTCAGAATGCAGTAACCAGAAAAGCAATACCAGTAATCTAAACCCAGAACTCTGCAGCAATAGATAAAAGGTAGCCAACAAATATTTTAAGAAAAGTCCGCAACTTCACCAATAAAAACCTGCAAATATCCGCAATTTTTCTGTGTCTGGATTGCGCAGCTCCGCACCTGCACTGTCTACCCGACAGCGTACCTCCGCACCTACACCTTCTGCTGCTCTGCATACCTCCGCACCTGCGCCTTCTGCTGCGCTGCGGACCCCCGCACCTGCGCCTTCTGCTGGGCTGTGGACCCCCACACCTGCGCTGTGGATCACCTGCAGACCTCCGAATAGAGCCAAATTAACAGTCCTCCAATGTGCCATAGACAGTCAAATCCACAGATCTGATCATGCTCCAGAGAGATCACGACCTATCAAAAGATCCGCCTTACAATTTATAGATTTTACCTTGATTTAGATCTAGCTTTTTAAACCGTTCACCCAACATTTCAGATGTTAAGATATTCAAATTTCACAAGTGACTAGCCAAATGATCTCCTTTCCTTTTTATAGGCAAGCCCTTACTCAAACCATGGAACAAAACCATCGAAAACCAATACAAGAGATCCAAAAACCGGGGTTCAATAATTTAGATCCTATACCATGGACCAAAACCATAGGATCATGTACGTCAGACTAAATACCATGGACCAAACATACAAATTCCCACGTGTGCGCGCTTCTCTGTATTGAAGTGAGTGAACTGGTGGTCCACACCTTCTGTTCGGATAACCTGCAGACATGACCACATTTTGTGAATGGCGTGCCTGCGGGCCCGCACCTTTTGAACGATATACCTGCGAACCCCTTATTTTCCATCATTTTGAGAGCATGAACAGAGATTTTCCACTTGAGTGAGTTGCCATCAAGTACAACACCTGTGTCATAGCGCCAAACCTGAATCATAATGCCAACAATATCCTCCTTTGGACTTGATGGCAACCCCAAGATCCTTAAAGTCATTCTCCCCCTTTGTCATCAAGGGCAAAGGGTTATGCTCCCCCTGAGAACATGTTGAAAACTCTACTCTCCTGTGCTGATCATGCTTCCCCTGACTGTAGGCCAGATCTGTAAAAGAAAATTTCTTCAAGAAGAACCATAATCCACCATACACTATAAATGATCTTGACAAAAGAGATATAAGACATAGAGACAAAACATTAGCAACAATATTCAGATCAGCATCCTTCTGAAATTTCTCCTCCAAGGTCTTCTATTATAATGCCAACAATGTATTATTAGAAGAATAAATGCTCCCCCTGAACCTGTGCCAGATGGTCTTTGACCAATCCATAAACCAGTGAATGTACGTGTATACCCCATATGAAACTCGCGTACAACCAACAATCTCTGAAACAGATAAGATTCAACAACAAGATGATGCATCAACTACCCCCAGCTTTTGCCTGAGGTATTCAAAGGTCTCCCTGGGCAGTGGTTTGGTGAGTATATCAACAACTTGTTCCTTAGAAGGAACATACTCCAACTTGACTTTTTGTTCAAGCACTTGTTCCCGAAGAAAATGATATTTGATAGGTATATGCTTGGTTTTTGAATGCATGACTGGGTTCTTTGAAATGCTGATAGCACTTGTATTATCACATAGGATGGAGATAGGTGGAGTACAAGTGATTTGAAAGTCCTGCAAGGTTTGCATCATCCAAAGAAGTTGTGTGCAACAAGATGCAGCAGCCACATACTCTGCTTCAGCTGTAGATAAAGCAATTGAACTTTGTTTCTTGCTGAACCAAGATACTAATCTGGAACCCATGAAGAATGCACCCCCACTAGTGCTTTTCCTGTCATCCACGCTTCCAGCCCAATCTGCATCTGTATAAGCATGAAGTGTGAGATCTGTATCTCTAGGATACCATAAGCCATAGTTTTGAGTTCCTTGAAGGTACTTGAAGATTCTCTTAACTGCCTGAAGATGAGTTTCCTTTGGATTTGCTTGAAATCTTCCAACTATTCCCACTGCGTGCATGATATCTGGTCGGGTACCTGTCAAATAAAGCAGACTTCCAATCATGGATCTATAGGTTGGTTGATGCATTGCTGCAGATTCATCATTTGCACTGAGGCTACATCTTGTAACCATAGGTGTACATACTGGTTTTGAATCTTCCATGCCATACTTCTTCAAAATCTGCTTGAGGTACTTGGTTTGAGACAAAAAGATACCACCTTCATTTTGTTGGATTTGCAATCCAAGAAAATATGTCAGTTCTCCAAGCAAAGACATTTCGAATTCTTTCTGCATCACCAAGGCAAAACTTTGACTCATAGCTTCTTCATTGCTGCCAAAGATAATATCATCTACATACACAACAAGTATTAGCAAATTTTCATTTTCAATTTTTATATAAAGATTGCTATATGTTGATCCTTTTGAAAAACCTTGTTGATGAAGATATTTGTCCAAACGATAGTACCAAGCCCTTGGAGCCTGTTTAAGACCATAGAGAGCCTTTTTTAGTCTGCATACAAGATTTGGATCATTCCCAAGAATGAAACCATCTGGTTGCTCAATGTACACTTCTTCTTCTAAGTCTCCATTCAGAAAGGCTGATTTCACGTCCATTTGAAATACTTTGAACTTCTGAAAGCTTGAGAGAGCAAGGAACATTCGGATGGCCTCAAGTCTAGCAACGGGAGCAAAATTTTCTTCAAAGTCTATTCCTTCTTGTTGAGCATACCCTTTACAAACAAGTCTGGCCTTGTTTCTAATCACTTCCCCATTTTCATTCAACTTGTTTTTAAAGATTCATTTTGTCCCTATAACATTCTTATCTTTTGGTCTAGGAACCAACTCCCAAGTGTTATTCTTTTCGCTCTACTCAAGTTCTTCATCCATTGCCTTGACCCAGCATTCATCTTTGCATGCCTCTTTTACATTTTGTGGTTCAGTGGAGGAGAGCAATGCCAAATAGCTTGAGGCTTCTGCAATTGTTCTTCTTGTTTGTATACCTGCCTCTTTCTGCCCCAAAATTTGAGATTCTGGATGATTCTTCTGAATGTACCTGTATGGAGTCTTCTCTTCTATCCTTATCTGTTCCTCTGGTGCCTCTTGAGGTTATTTTTCATTATCAGTCTGATTTGAAGGATGGTCTTCATCCTCTTCGATATTTTCATAATTTACCTACCTAGGAATGTTTCCTTCTTCATCAACCACTACATCAATGCTGTCAACAATTCTTCCAAGTCTTTTATTGTAACACTTGTATGCTTTGCTGTGGGGAGAATAACCAAGGAGAATGCCTTCATGTGCTCTAGGTTCAAATTTGCCAAGATGTTCATCATTATTCTTAATATGGAATTTGCTTCCAAAAATTTTGAATGTTTTACCGAAGGAGTCTCACCATACCAGAGCTCATGAGGAGTTTGAGTGCTGTTCACCCGGACATTTGTTTTGTTGAGAATAACAACCGTAGAAAATGCAACTTCACCCCAAAAGGTTGCAGGAGTTCCAGACTCATCAAGCATAACACGAGCCATTTGTTGAACCGTTCTGTTCATCCTTTCCACTACTCCATTTTGCTGAGGAGTCCTAGCTGTAGAGAATTCCCTTCTTATTCCATGTTCTTCACAGAAGTCGAAAAATTCATTCGAGGTATACTCCCCACCTCTTTCAGACTTGAGGCATTTGATTTTGTGATCTGATTCGTTCTCCACCAAGGCTTTGAATGATTTGAACTTTTCAAAGGCTTCATCTTTGTGCTTCATAAGTCCTATCCAACACATCCTGGAAAAGTCATCAATGAATAATATGAAATATTCTTCTCCTCGAGGTGGCCTTTTCCTTGATGGGCCACATACATCAGTATGGACAAGTTCAAGAGGTCGTCTAGCTGATCCTTCCTTCTCAGGGAAGTTAGTTCTGGTTTGCTTACCAAATTGACATGATTTGCATATTGTGTTGTCTATAATTCTGATGTCTGGAAGACCACGAACTGATTGGTACTTGCATGCTTTCCTTATCTGTGAAAAGCTTAGATGCCCCAACCTCCGGTGCCATAACCAGTGTTCATCATTTTTGCTCAAATAGCATTGTTGTTGTCCTTCTTCAAATATGTATAAATTATTTGGAGTTCTTATGCCTTTGATCACTGTTTTTCTTGTATCAAGATCACGAACACTACATACATTTGATCGAAATATTACCTCAGTTCCTTGATCACACATCTGACTGACACTTAGTAGATTATGCTTCAAGCCATCAACATACAAAACATTTCCAGCTTTGACTTTTTCTTTCAACTGAACAGTGCCTTTTCCTTTTATGACTGCAGGGGTATCATTTCCAAAAGAAACTTTCTTTCCCTTTTCTAAGGCACTATATGATTGAAGTTTTTGTTTATCACCTGTCATATGCTTTGAACATCCATTGTCGATGTACCATTGATTTTCCTGTCCTTCTGCATATAAAGCTATCCCACATCTTTCTGGTTGCGGTTCCTTCATTCTCCATGTTCTGGCATTTGAGGTTTGTTCCTTCTGAGTTGTCTTCCGAAACCTGCTCCTGCATTCAGAATCTTCATGACCGAAGTTATTACAAATAGAACATTCAATTTCACTTTCAAGGGCGGAAAAGTTGTTATAGGTCCTTTTCGTGATTCCAGTCATACTTCTTTGTTTTTGAGATTCTCTAGTCATGATTTTCTTATAGGCAACACATTGAGCTGCTTTGTGACCAAAGTTATGGCAAGAGAAACATTTGCCATTGAAGAAACTCCTGCGATTATCAAATCTATCAACCAACCGATTGTAGTTTCTACTGACATCCATTATTGAGGCAAATTGGGAAGATTTTACCTGCGGCTGGTTGTGGCTTCTGTTTGTCCTTAAGGTAGATTGCCCCCAATTTTCTTGATAGTCTTTGTTCATTCTTGAGGTAAACTGTCCCTGATGATTTCTATTAGGCCTTTTCTCGCTCCTTCTTGCTACATCAAGATAGATTTTGGAGGTGGATGCTTGAGATGCTTCTCTATTATATCCCAGACCTGTCTTCATTAGTGGAAAACGCTGCACATTGATAATCTCATCCAGAGTTTCAGATCCTTTAAAAAATTTAAGATTAAGAGCTTTTGTTTTCTCAATCTCTTTTCTAAGACCAACAATTTCACATTCCAATTTTTCATGATGTTTTTCCCTTTCAGCTAGTTGACATTGCAGAGAATCAATAATCACATTTTTCTCTTCTAAACAAATTTTGAGTTTAGAAATCTCTTCATAAAGACCTTCTTCATCTATAGCATCCATGTAATCATCATCTTCAAAAGCCATTAAAATTTTATAATTATTACCTCGTTCATCTTCGTCACTATTTGAAAGTCCATCGCTGTCTTCATGAGTGTAATAGCTTTTCTTATTTGCATTCTATTTCTTGTTCCATCTAACAGGTTCCTTCCCCTTGTCAATCTTATCCTTATGAGGACATTTGGCAGCATAGTGACCGACTCTTCCACAAGAAAAGCATTTGAAAGGTAAATTACCTCGGAATCGTCCAGCACCCCGTTGAAGGTTTTTGACAAAATTTGATTCTTCTTCTTCTTCTAACACGTATCCTGACTCATAGTAATCTCCTTTGCCTGAAGCCTTGAAGGCAACTTCTCTCCTGTCTGATGGTCCTCCTTTCCTCATTTCATAAGTAGTCAGAATTCCGTGCAGCTATGACATGGTAAGGTTTCGTAGATTCTCTTTCTCTTCTATTGCAGAAACTTTAGATTCAAACCTAGGGGACAAAGATCTTAGAACCTTTTCAACCACAACAACCTCTTTTATTTCTTCACCCAAATTTTTCATACAATTAACAATCTCATATACACGAAGGAAATAGTTAGCCACACTTTCATCATTGTGCATTCTGAGATTTTCATACTGAATTTTGAGGGTTTGAAGTTTTTCTCGTTTTACCTGTTCATCTCCTTCATAGCTCAGAACAATCTTGTCCCATATTTCTTTTGCGGATTTATACTGCATAACCTTCACGAATTCTGATTGAGATAGACATCCTAATAGAGTATTGACAACCTTTGCAATTTTTTCATATTTCTTCTTCTCTGCCAGATCTGTAGGAGTTGCTGATGGAAAAGTGTACCCTGTATCTATGATGTCCCAGACTTCTGTACCAAGAGATTGAAGATAGGCAGTAACTCTTACCTCCCAATATACGAAGTTTGTCCCGTCAAAAATTGGTGGCCTGATAGATGCTTCTCTCTCGTAGTTGCTCATGATGATGGATCTTCCTTCAAGCAATCAAGCTTCTTCAGAAGGAACTACTCTGATACCAATTGTTGGAAATAATACTGAGAGGGGGGGGTGAATCAGTATTATCAAATTCTTTTTTTTTTTTTAATTTATTCTTCAGATATTGATCATTAATTTGTATGTCAATACTAAATAATAATGAGCAAGAACAAGAAAAACAGATAGTCACACCAAAGAACATCAGATATAACGTGGAAACCCAATGTGGGTGAAAACCACCTGCTGCAATATGTCTCTATCTTCTTTCAATTAGAAACTTCTTTTACAATGATTTTGTACTAGTAGAGTCCTTTACCAGTACGCAGGCTGCAACTTGCTGAGAGCTACAACCCTCTCTCGTTTTCCAGTCTCTCCTAGAAGGGAGCTACAACCCCCTTAGCTCTTGTACTAGCTGATCTACTAGTACGTAGGTGCTGACCTACTTCTTTTCTTCCAAGGACCATTTTTCATAAATTTTCAAATTGGATCCATAAACATCAAATAATCATCAAGTACATGTGAATCAACCAATCTCCTTTTACAATCACCCAATGAATCAACCAATAACTTCTTAGGATGCAGTAACCAGAAAAGCAATACCAGTAATCTAAACCTAGAACTCTGCAGCAATAGATAAAATGCAGCCAACAAATATTTTAAGAAAAGTTCGCAACTTCACCAATAGAAACTTGCGAATATCCGTAGTTTTTCTGTGTCTGGACTGCGCAGCTCCGCACCTGCACTGTCTACCCGACAGCGTACCTCCACACCTGCGCCTTCTACTGCTCTGCATAGCTCAGCACCTGCACCTTCTGCTGCGCTGCGGACCCCCGCACCTGCGCCTTCTGTTAGGCTGCGGACCCCCGCACCTGCGCTGTGGATCGCCTGCAGACCTCCGAATAGAGCCAAATTAACAGTCCTCCAATGTGCCACAGACAGTCAGATCCACAGATTTGATCATGCGCCAGAGAGATCACGACCTATCAATAGATCCGCCTTACAATTTATAGATTTTACCTTGATTTAGATCTAGCTTTTCAAACCATTCACCCAACATTTCAGATCTTAAGATATTCAAATTTCACAAGTGACTAGCCAAATGATCTCCTTTCATTTTTATAGGCAAGCCATTACTCAAACCATGGAACAAAACCATCGAAAACCAATACAAGGGATCCAAAAACCAGGGTTCAATAATTTAGATCCTATACCACGGACCAAAACCATAGGATCATGTACGTCGGACTAAATACCATGGACCAAACATAAAAATTCCCACGTGTGCGCGCTTCTCTGCATTGAAGTGAGTGAACTGGGGGTCCGCACCTTCTGTTCGGATAACCTGCGGACATGACCGCACTTTGTGAATGGCGTGCCTGCGGGCCCGCACCTTTTGAACGGTGTACCTACGAACCCCTTATTTTCCATCATTTTGAGAGCCTGAACAGAGATTTTCCACTTGAGTGAGTTGCCATCAAGTACAACACCTGTGTCATAGCGCCAAACCTGAATCATAATGCCAACACCAATTTGTAGAGGTTCTTCACCCGAACCCCGACCCGCTTCACTTGTCCTGAGGCTATATGACGAAGGAAATCCTTTCCTTTGCTAAATATCAGATCGTAGCCACAATCCTCCAACATGGCAACTGAAACCAAATTATTATTCAAACATGGAACATACATGACATCTTTTAATGTGAGAGGAGAACTAGACTCCCTCTGAAAGGTAACAATACCAATATCGGTCGTGCTATACCTCCCATCATCTCCCATTTCGATGTGCATTTGGAGGTCCTTCTCTTCCAAGTCACTGAAGAATTCTTTGTTGTCGGTCATATGGAATGAGGTTCCACTATCCAGATACCACACACTACCCATCATCTATGTCACCATGCAAGAAATGAGGGTGAAATCCAACTTGAATTGTGAAGCAAGTGCTTCACCTGCCGCTCCTCCTGAGGGATTCTTTCCGACCTTCTCTTGTGGACACTTCATGGCATAGTGTCCTATCTCGTGACAGTGAGAACATTTAACTTTTGACATGTACTTCTTATTTCCGCCCTGGCTGGAATATGATTTGGAATGGGATGAATTCCCTTTCCCTTTACTCTCCTTTCCAGCTAAGGCACAATTCTCCTCATCATCACGCTTGGATGATGATCCATCTATGGTGTTCCAACGAATCTCTTCTTGCACCAAGTCAGACCACAAATGCTCCCACTCTGGTAGCTTTTCTCTGGCATTTACTGAGTCCTAGTATTTGTGCCAACTCTTGGGAAGGCCTAGAAGTGTTACACTAACCATATCATCCTTAGTAACTCTAACACCAACAGTTCCAAACTCATCCCGACATTGGGTGAACTTGGTCAAGTACTTTTGTATTATGTCGTCCTTCTCCATCTTGATTTCCCTGAGATTTTCCTTCAGTTCCAACTTCTTGTGGTCACTTCTATTTCGAAATAGGTCTGTCAAGGCCTTCCATGATCCAGATTTAAACAGGAATGCCACAAATTATAGATATAACCATACATATAAAGATGCAACAGAAATAATACTTCATTTCATTACTATAAAATACTGAAATATGCTTACAAACATAAATGGAAACAAACTAGCTAGGGTGATGGTAGCTTATCTTCGAGAAGAGATGTGACGACTACATGCCTCTAAACGGTGTTACAATGAGGCTTGAAGGCCTATTTATTGTTGGGAAACAATGGAAAACCATAAACATCCAAAAACCTAACCTTAGAAGATGAAACGCCAAACTGTGGGCCCCTTTTGGGTAAAGTGGTACATCAACTTCCCAGGGTTGTAACTTTGGAATACGATCTTCGTTTGACGTGCACAACATATCGTTAGAAATATATATCTGATAACTACAAATTTGGACTGATGATGTTCCAGTTTTCCCAAAAAACGTAATTTAGGGCCTCAAAACGGCTCTAGAAGTTCAGGACTCGAAAAACTGCTAAAAATAGTAAACTGTGCTACAATTAAGGAAATTGAAAAGCTGAAAGAAACAATGGTGGGGGTCCAAGTGGACTTGGTGAGTGGCCACCAATATCCACCTGGATCATTCCTCCCCCCTTAGGAAGCAATGGTCCCCTTTGCGTTGAGTTCCTCCATGAGATGAGGAAAATCCTGTTAAACTTGGTCCTTGGTGAGCCACTTGCCCTCATGAAGGAGTTGGCCTACTTTGACAACTTGATACAGTTGGATATTCCACTGGCGAGTGTGCTTGATCTGTGTGTTCATGATCTGATAAGTTGAAACTTGTTCCATGCAATCTGAATTTAACTCTGTGTGTGTGAGATATTCTACAATGTTGGATGTGTCTGTCAATGGTGGAAAGTATGGCCGAAGGCGGTCCACATTGAACACTGGGTGCAAGCCAAGGAATGGGGGAATGCTAAGCTCAAATGCATTGTCTCCCATAGCCTTGGTAATGGTGTAAGGACCATATCAGAGTGGTATGAGTTTCCGATAGGCTTTGGTAAGGCGTTCCTTTTGCAAATGAAACCAAAATTTATTGCCCACCTGAAACTTGTGTGGCACCTGATGTTGATCATGTCACTGCTTGTACTTGGCATTTGATTTCTCCACAATGTCATGGACCCACTAGTGAATATGTTGGATGTGCTCAATGAAGCTATTTTCCTTATCTATTTCGGACTCGACATGAGCCGAATTTGCGTGAGTAGTTGCAAATGGCATGGCCACATCAATGGGACATAGTGGCTGGAATCCCAAGCCCACCTGAAAAGGGGTGTGGCCATTCGAGTTGTGGAGAGCCCGGTTGTAGTTGTGCTAAACATAGGGGAGGCTCTCATCCCATGTGTGTGGATTCTTTGAGTTGTACATGCATAGAATGTGTACGATCATCCTGTTGACAACCTTTGTTTGGCCATCAGTTTGAGGATGGAAGGCTGTGGACTTAGTGAGTTTGGTATCTAGCATCGACCAGAGACTGGACCAAAATGTACTAAGGAACCTACTGTCCCCATCTGAGATGATAGACTGCGGGATCCCAAAGTGTACCCACACTCGTTCAAAGAAGAGTTTAGCAGTGGCTTCTACTGTGATATTCTTCTTACAGGCTGCCATAATGGTCATCTTTGAGAACCTATCGATGACCACAAAAGCACAGCTGTTTCCATGCTTAGTAGAAGGAAGGCCCGACATGTAATCCATGGAGATGGATTCCCAGGGTCGACTAGGGGTAGGCAGCGGGGTATAGAGGCCTTGCTTCTTGATGGTCAGTTTGGCAATGGCGTGATGTACTTCCCGACATCCTGTTGAAGATTCGGCCAATAGAAATACTTTTGCAGTAATACCACCATTTTCTCGACCTCGAAATGCCTAACAACTCAACTGTAGTGTGCTTCCCAAATCATCTTGGCACGTTCGCTTGAAGGAACACAAAGGTGACCCAAGTGGTATAGTAGGGCATCCTGGAGGTGAAAATCAGGAACATGCTGACCCTCCAAGATTTTCTGGTATGTGTGGCCGAATTCTGGGTCGCTTTTGTAGAGAAGTGGCCAAGCAGAAGTCTTGTGCCCAGAAGAGTTGAGAACGGTGGTTAACGCCATGATCGATGGTCGACTGAGGCAATCTGCAACATTATTTGCGCTGCCCTTCTTATACGTGATATTCAAATGGAATTGTTGCAGGTATGTGTACCACTTCTGATGGCGACCATTCTACAATTTCCCTTGGGTCTGTATGAAATGCAGGGGTCCGTGGTCTATGTGGATCACTGTTTCCTTCCCCAAAATGTAATGCTTCCATTGTCGGCAGGCCTCCACAATGGAATACATCTCTTTTTCATAAGTGGGATACTTCTGGATTGTGTCTAAAAGTGTCTCACTATGATATTCCATTAGGTGCCCATGTTGAGTAAGGACTGCCCCAATAGCATAGTCAAAGGCATCTGTCTCGACCTCAAATGGTTGTTACAAGTCTAGTAATATGAGCACTGGTGCTAAGCAGAGGCGATCTTTCAAATCTGTGAATTCCTTCGATTGAGATTTAGACCAAAGGAATTTTTCTTTCGCTCCTCCCTTGGTGACTTGACTCAAGGGCCAAGTGATATGAGAAAAACCCAACACAAACCTGCGGTAGAAGTTGGCAAGACCTAGAAAGCTGCAGAGCTCTATCAGAGTGGTTGGAGATGGCCAATCCCGAATGACTTGGATCCTGTCTGGATCCACATGCACCCCCCCCTCCCCGTTCATCAATAATGTATCCCAGATACTGAACCTGGGTCATGCCAAAAGTGCATTTCTCCAAATTGGCACATAACCTGTGTTGTCACAATGTTTTGAGAACCTGTAGGATGTGGTGGAGGTGCTCTTCCCAACTCTAGCTAAATATAAGGATGTCATCCAAGTATACCACTACAAATGAATTGGTGAATGGCCACAAGCTGTCATCCATAAGCCTCATGAAGGTTGCAGGAGCATTCGTCAATCCGAAAGGAATAACCAACCATTCGACAAGGCCCTCCTTGACTTTGAAGGCAGTCTTCCACACATCGAAGGGTTCGATTGGTACTTGGTGATATCCTGACTTCAAATCGATCTTGCTGAAATATTTTGCCCCCTTCAGTTGGTCCAGGAGGTCATCAATCTGTGGGATCGAGTACCTATTATGGACAGTGATCTTGTTCAGTGCCCGATAGTCAATACAAAGTCTCTAAGTCCCATCCTTCTTTTGTACCAACACGATCGGGCTCCTATAGGGCGATGAACTCGGATGGATGTGACCTTTCTGCAACAGCTCCTAAATCTGCCTCTTAATTTCGTCATTCTCCACAATGGAGCGCCGATAGATTGGTCCATTGGGCAACGACGCACCTGGGTTCAGATCAATGAAGTGCTTGACCTGACAGTGCAGAGGAACCCTTGCGAGGGAGGTAAAGATGTCCTCGTACTCCTCCACGACCTTGTCCATCTGTAGTTGTCATGTGGAGGTGCCCTGTCTGGAGGTCGTGGCCACCGTCTTCTTCTTTCCTTGAGGGCATATCATCAAGAAAACAAATTTCCCAATTTTGGAAATGAGCTTACTACATTGTTTTGCAGTAACCAAAGAGATGGCGGTAAGTGGTGCTAACTCCGGTATCCTGTACAACTTATTTCCCAAAGTAACAATAACAACACGGGGCCTTGATTCATACACAACATGTCGCTTCCACAAGTATGATTGTCGTAATAATACATCACAAAAATTAAGGGGAGCAACATCACATAATACCTCATCTGTGAAGGGCTTGATGTTGTATGGAAGGTGACACTACTGGCTCACGCAAAGATCTCATCCTTGGTCAAGGCACCCGATGGTGTATGGTTGTGGATGTGTTGTGGTCAGTAAGCCCAACTGCTTCACGACCTCTACCAAAATGAGGTTCTTTTGGCTCCTACTGTCGACAATGAACTGTAGCGAGGAGCCCTTTACCCACATCTGGGAGTGGAAGAGATGCTCCTCCTCCTCTGGATCTTCGGGTTCCTCCTTCTGGATCTTTATGGTGGTAGTGGTGGCGTTGGGTTTCACATCGATAATCTACTTCCCTTTTTTCATTCCCCTTGTCAGGTTCTGACTCAGAGTTAGAACATGCAACTGATTCTGAAACCTTTAACTTGGCCACTAGTGACTGCTTGGCCCGACACTCACTTGTGTTGTGAGTAGAGCTCTTATGGAACTCACACCACTTTCCCGTGTCATTTTTCGGCTTCACAGTGTTGTTCTTTGCTTGCAACTTTGGCAGGTTATCTTGGGCTGCCCCACCTTGGCTTTGTCCTTTGTTCTGCGGTTTGGGGGCACCTTTCCCTTGCTTCGATTCAAAGATCCAAAGTCTCACTTCTTCTATTTAAAATTTTGCTCAATCATGATGGCATATTGGTATGTCGTGCCGAGCGAGGAGATGTTCAGGAATTCTATTTCTTCCTAGATGTACCTGTGCAGGTAGCCGCAGTATTTGAGTACCAAATGCTACTCCAAATCCTTGATACCCAACTTTGTGCGAAGGGTATGGAAAATATTGGTAAACTCTAGCACGTCTTGGTCCCTTCCCTGCCGCAACGTGGTCCACTTTATGTATTGATCCTCATAGCTTTCGACAGGGTAGTACTGCTTCTTGATGGTAGTCCGGAATGAATTCCAAGTGGATGCGGCTGAAAACAGTGAGGCCTTACTTTCATTCTTCTGCTCGCAGTAGGTTTCCCACCAATCCTTGATGTGGGGGGCAGCTTTGAGAAGAGCGAAAGTAATGTTTTCCTGGCTCGAAAAATCATGAACAGAAAAATACCCTTCTAGAAGATTTAACCATTTATCTACGGCGTCTGCATCTATCTGACCCTCAAATATGGGAATGTCAAAGTTAACTTGTACATTAAAGGGTGTGGCGCTTCTAGAGTAGCTGTTGGAAGTAGATGTGTCACACTTGGATAGCCGCTAAAGGATCTGGGAAAAGTTGTCCATCATCGTGTTCCTTTTTTACTCGAGGGCCTATTCGAGCAAGATTTTGATAGGATCTCCTACTCCCTCATCTTTCTTTTCATCCACCATGGGAGGCCATTGGGATTAGCGACGCTAGTCTTGCAAAGGTTCAACCAGTTCAAGCCCTAAATCCTTATATCCTGACCTCCTTGGGGACATGCAAAGAAAGACAGAGAAAGAACAGACCGCTCTGATACCAATGATCCAGATTTAAATAGGAACGCCACAAATTACAGATATAACCATACATATAGATATGCAACAGAAATAATACTTCATTTCATTACTGTAAAATACTGAAATATGCTTACAAACACAAATGGAAATAAACTAGATAGGGCGATGGTAGCTTATCTCCGATAAGAGATGTGGTGGCTACATGCCTCTGAACTATGTTACAATGAGGCTCTAAGGCCTATTTATTGTTGAGAAACAATGGAAAACCCTAAACATCCAAAAATTTAACCCTAGAAGATGAAACGCCAAACTGTGGGCCCCGTTTGGGTAAATTGGTACATCAACTTCCCGGGGCATAACTTTGGCATACGATCTCCATTCGACGCGCACAATACGTTGCTCCCCTTTTTCCCAAAAAACGTTGCTTAGGGCCTCAAAACAACTTCGAAAGTTCAGGACCCGAAAAATTGCTAAAAATAGTAAATTGTGCTACAATTAAGGAAACTGAAAAGCTGAAAGAAACAATGGTGGACGTCCAAGTGGACTTGGCGGGTGGCCACCAATATCCACCTAGATCATTCTACATTGCATATGGAGTCTCCTTACCATGGAGGTTCGAGACAATATGATATCAAACTCCTTCTAGGATAATCCTTCTCGCCTTTGCAACACATTTTATCCACTCTGCCAGGTCTTGAGCATCAACTACTGGAGGCTTAGGAATATCTTTGTCTATGAATATCTTAAGCTCGTTGTCTTCCAAGAATGCCTCCATCCTATCCTTCCAAGGAATATAGTTCGAACTACCCTTAAGGGCATATTCAAGTCTGAATCCACAGAACGACATCCTGTTGGCTCTTAAGTATGATACTTCAAAGTTGATTTCACCTGCAAAAGACAAACTTGTATTCTCCTCTTTTAGAGTGATTTATGCTATGATACCATGTATAAATTCCTTGTAGATTTAAACTACTAAGTGTAATATGCTAAAACAAACAACGTAAAATTTGAAACGGGACTTAATAATGTTACCCATTTCATAGAGATAGTAAAAAATTGACCCTATTTTGAAAAAAGGCAATGCAGAACACACATATTTTTTTTAAAGCATAGTTTTTGGCACTTTAAATAACCGATACAATTACCCGTTTCATAAGGGTAGTAAAAATGTGACCCGATTTTGAATATTGGTGATGCAGAATACGCTTCTTTTTTTTGGGAGCATATTTTTAACATTTTAAATTTTCTTATGTATCAAATATGAACATTTGTTTTTAATTGTTAGTGATTTTCATGCTGATTTTGAAACGTGTTGATGCAACATACCTTTTTTTTAGAGGACTTATTTTTCATAGTTTAAAATTTATTATGTCCAATTTTTTTTGAAATTATGATTACTTAACAAATTTTCAAGTTGTTTTATTTTTATTTTTTTAATTGTTAATTACTTAAAAAAATAGATTAAAAAAAAATAGAAAATAACAAAAAATAAAATAAAAATTAAAAAACTAGTAAAATTAATATTAAAAACTTAAAAAATAAACAAAAATAAACTCAAATTATAAAGAAATATATATATATATATATGAAAATCTTAAAAATATATATATTTTCTCAAAAAGGAAAAAAACCATTTAAAGTTTAAAAAGAAATATGTATTTTTGATTTTAAAAAAAATATAAAAAAAGCCTACATTTTTTATTTAAAAACAAAAGAATTTAAAATTTTCAAAATTTAATTTTTTTATTTTTTTTTTTAAATAAAATTTTTTACCTCTGCCTGCCCGGCCGCCCGTGGTGGCGCGGCTCTGGGTGGAGGGACTGCATGCAGACCCCTTCGCCCCAAGGCCGGGCCACCATGGGCGGCCGAGCGGGTCAAGGTAATTTTTTTTTTTTTTAAAATAAAAAAGGTAGGCTTAATATAAAATTATTATTATTATTAAATAAAAAAAAACATATTTCTTTTTTAACTTTAATTTTTTTTTTGTTTTTTGAAAAGATATAGATATATATATATATATATATATATATATATATAATTTTCAATATATATATATATATATATATATATATATATATATATATTAAATGTTTTTAATATTAATTTTACTAGTTTTTCTTTGTTAATTTTCTATTATTTTTTAATCTAGTTTGTTTTTAATTTATTTAATTTTTACTTACTTAATTTTATATATAATTTTTTTAATTTCTTTTTTTTCCCAAATTCTTTTAGGGTTTATGAGATAATTTTTTTTAACATTTTATTTTTTATTTTTTTTTGTCTTATATATCTATATATATATATATATATATATATATATATTTAATTAATCAGCATTTTAATCTTAATTTTAGTAGTTTTTAATTTTTTTTCTTGTTAATTCTCTATTTTTTAAATTTATTTATTTGTTTTTTAGTTTATGTTAATGTTTTTAAAACTTTTCTATTTTTACCTACTTAATTATTATTATTTTTTCATATATATATATATATGCCCATTTTTTAATGGTTTACAAGATAATTTATTTATTTATTTTTTGTTTTTTTTACTATTTATTTGTTTATAATTTTTAAGTTTTTTTTTTTGAGTTTTTTAATTGTTATCTTTTATAGGTTTTTTTTTTGTTTTTTGATGTTAGATATTTTTTTTTGTCTTCTTTTTTTTATATATTTGAATTTATTTATTTATTATTGTTATTTTTTTTAAATTTTATTTTATGTTTTGTTTTTAGTATATATTTTAATTTATGTTTTGTTATTTTTTTCAACTTTTTTTTTGTTTTGTGTTTTTTTATTGTTTTAATTATTTTATGTTTTCAATATTTGTTTGAAATTTTAATGTTTTTCGGGGTCATGATAAAATATTTTACGCCATTATTTCGAAATGTTGAAATTTTACCCTTGAAAAAAATGTTATCCCAGCCTCAACACTTTTTGTTTTAAGGGTGTTTTTTGCAAAAATTTACCATTGAAAAAAAAAATGTTTTTCGAACATCAACACTTTTCGTTTTGAGGGTGTTTTTTGGACAATTTTTGCACAAAAAATTGGTTTTCACCACCATTTTAAAAACATGTTGAAAATTTACCCTTAAAAAAAGGTGTTATTCCAGCATCAACACTTTTCGTTTTTAGCACTGTTTTTGATGTTTTTATGGGGTTTTTTTGCCAGAGTTCCCGTTTTGAGTATATAGTTCCAATTTCAAAGTTTACATTGTTAACAATAGACTTGAATCTACTATACTCATCAGCGAAAACAATTAAACGATCGCAAAATTGTGAAGCATACAAGAGAAATAATTCAATAAACGCGTTACACAATGATTTCCTGAGGAATCCATAACTAAAACCCCCTATTATCTGTATATTACATTAGTCAGAAAACATGAGAAGATTACAATGTTTTTCTCAAGCTCAAGCAACCTCTACACTATCTCTATATGTATCACAACTTCCTAGACAAGCCTAGGCTAATACTTAACCAATTTCTGTTTGCCCAAGTCCTTATTTCCTTGCATTGTTTCCTTGGAAATTATCCCCCTATTAAGTAGGGAAATCCCTCAAAGGAATTTCGCAACACATTATAGGCCTTCCTCTGACTACATGCAACACCTGTACAATTCAGATGATTATACAACTAATAGTACTCTCTCCCCGAACTCCAATCTCAACTAGGTAAATCTTAGATCTGATATGCATAAGTTATTTATGAGTGAATCATCAGTTTACTGGTTGATCACTGTAGGAAACACCACACTACTAGACCTCCTACTAGTTCCTCCAACAGTTGGAACTAGTTTAACTAAGTTAAACTGGATTAATTAATTACAACTCAAAATAAACTCAACCGTGTCTCCTATAATGTAGGAGACACACTACATGGCTCAAGTTAGATCCTAAAATCGAATTAACTGAGCCAACTAAGTCAAATTAACTTAATTAACTAATACAAGTTCTCATGAGATGTGGAATTACAATTTTATTCCCAATTTAATTCAAGGACAAATTTAAATTAGGAGTTTCTTGTTTCATTTTCAACAGGTTCTTATCTCTTTGCATGGTGAACTAGACCACCAGATGTTTCTTCATCCCCAACTCTTGTAAACTAAGAGACACCCCTAATTTTAGAGGAGGAACCTGTTATTCCTTTTATTCCTTGTCCTCCTCCTTTTTCAGTTTTGATGTGGGTGCCTCCTTGCGATGATCATAAAGTTGGGAAATGTACACATCAAATCCCTAATCCATCTTCTCATTCTCCTTCTGATTTTCATGATTCAAATCCAATAGAGGAAATCTCATAAAGGATCATGAAGCCTACATTGAAAACCAAAATTTTTATTCCTCAAGATTGTATTAAAAATCATAACTCTAGTCTTGAATCTGTTTTAGATTTCTATCATCCTCTATCATCTACATGTCGTGACTCTTTGTATCGTGATCCACTTGATCAATCTGCTCCATCAACTAGTTTTTTGCACTCTCCTAATTTTCAATTGGTTGTCCCAAATTGCGATCAGGTTCAAGATAGTCACATTACACAGGTAGAGGAGCAGGAAGGTGAAGATTCGTTCAATCTTTCTTCTCTTTTTCAAAATCCTCTGTGTGAGGATGGTGTCTCCTCATTCTTGGATGATATTTAATATGCTAATATTGGTAATGAATCAAATAAAATTGGTTTGTTTAGATCCATAATATTGGGAAACAATAATTCTGATGATGATAAATATGTTGATGTATGTGATGATGAATGCCCAAGTGCAGCAATTGATCTTTCAGTTTTTCATGGAAACTTTAATTTGAAAGATTTAGGTCTGGAATCTTCTCTGGTCGAAGAAAATGATCTCATAGAAACTTCCTCTCCACCTGACTATACGTTGTGCTCTCCTGTTTGCAATGCATCTATATGCAATGAAGATACTCCAAGCTTTTCAAGTGCTTCATCACATGAGTTCATTTCTCAATTGACACAAGGTAGTGAGGTTGTTCATGATGAAAGAGAAAATAATCGTATCATTGAGTATCCTTTCTATCTCGTATCATCTCTTGTTTTGCATGAAGAAAACTCTTCAAATCAACTTATTCATGAAAATGCTCCATCTCTAGATTTGTGATCAGAAGAATGTTTCAGCTTGAGTAATCTGGTTATCAAAGTTGTAAAATATGATCAAATTAGTGAAAAGGATGGCTTATCTAGTTAATAGTGATCTCATCCAAATAAGTGAAATCATCTATCCTCACACCATGCATGATATGGTTCAATATTTGGAATGCGATTTTACAATCCTTGAAAGTTTCGGGACTTTCCAGAGAGTCGAGGTACTTCTACTTCCGTTGATGGTTATATAAGGATCTCGCAACTCTGATAAAACCCCCAAACTGAATCAGGTATGCTTTTCTCCCCAAAAATCCTATTTTTGCATGGTTTCACTCGACGTAAATTATTTCTTGAAATATATTTGGCATTGTGGAAAAGATCTTTCGAACTCTCAAGATTCGATTTCTAGTCGGATTTAAGATGATTCATATTCATGCAAATATCCTGTATTAAACTCAGGTTTGGAATGTGTATCTCTCATAGAATCATGGAACTGCGAAGTTGGTTATTCTAAATATTATCTTTCGCCAAAGAAGTCATACCAATAAAACTCTTTTGAAAAAAATCAACTATTGATCCTTCTTGTGAATATTCTGATGCTAATCCCCGGATGCGGGTGCTTGAGGAGATGGGACGGGCGATCATCCGCGGCCACCTGCCCGCCATGCGCAGAGGAGCTGTTTACACATGGGAGAAGGGACACTCTCAGCTGCACGGGATCGGAATTAAAGGCATACAACAGAGGAGCATAAATGCTCCGTTCACCTCCGCACGCGAAGCAGGGTCAGGCTCCTCGGCTCCCATGAATGCCACAGTAATGGCGGGAGAGCCTCGAGGCAAAGGCAGATGTGTTATATATGGCTGCGGTATGGGACTCACAATGCGAATTCAGGGTCTGTTCCGTTTGTTTCTGCAGCCTCTGGCGCTGCTGGTCGCTCCAAGCTTTTGTCTTTCTGTTTGGGCCACTCCCCCGCCTGCATATGGTCTTTCCTTGGCTGTTCTGGGATTCAATTCTGCTGTGAGCTCTATCTCGGCCTCAGGCATAGAGACTCTGTTGGGCCCTGCAATCATGGTTCGGCCTCGACAGAGAATGCTCAGCCATCGAGGCACCTCCCGAGGTGGGTCCTCGCACCCTCCAGTCGACGAAGACTCTCCCCATCACTGCCATTGCCATTGCCCTCGCACTCAAGGAGCAAGCCTCCTTCGGTCCAGCCAATTTCTGGATGCCAACGCTCCTGGGTCCTCTTCCTCACCCTCCTTTGGCTCAGCTATCTTCAATTTCAACAGTTCATTGAACCGTCCTCGGATCAACGCCTATGTTTTGGTGCTCTTCATTGAGGAAACCCAAGATGAGGCGATTCCAGAGCCCATCGAGGGACGATGCCAACTGATGGCTCCGCAAGAGCCATGGAGACACCCTCTGCAGATCCTGTGAATGTTTCAAAAAGGCCATTTTCTGGTCCCACGAGCGCTAGGGAGATGATGATCAGCCAGAACGAGGATGCCAAGATGGAGCCCATTCCGACAGCTACGGAGGAGGCTCAGGACATGGCGGAATTCAGGTGGTGCAGGGTAGTGGAGGAGGATCATGAACACTAGCTGCGACTTCTTATCAGGTCTCTGCGGCCCAATAGTGAGGGCATTTGGTAACTCTTGTTGTTTTCGGATATGCTCTTGTGTCAAAGTTGTGGTGTTACTGTCTGTGTCAATGCTGTTGAGAAATTGTATGTGTTTAGGTTCTGGGACTTTTTTTCTCTATGGTTGGGAAAGTTTTTGATTGCCCTGCACGGGATTAGTTTGTTGTTCCACTGGCGCCCCTGCGTGGGATTGCTTTTTGGTCTGGTTTGTCCTCTGAGACTGCAGACTCTGCTGTTCCATGCTGCCACCACCTCTAGGCAGCTGGTTCTTCTTGTCATGTAATGATGTAATTGTTCTCTGATAATGTAAATAATAGAATAGTTTTAACGAGAAAAAAAATAAAAAAAAATATTCTGATGCTAATATTTTTCTTCATCGCACCTGAAATCCTCTTGAGTGTCAGTGAATGCATGGATAGTTTGACTAATCAAATTCTTATTCACTTGTTTTACCCTAACTGGTTTCATGTGTTTGTTATACTGGTATTCCTTTTTACTTATTTCGACAATTACGATGCTGCATCATGTAAACAATCACAAGAAAATGGTTTGTTACATTCATCACATGAGGAAGATGATTCTATTATGTAGAGAATTTGTAGAAATGTTCAAATTGATTTATCTTTGGTAATTCCAAACTGAGAATATGATGCTTTAATCAACCCATTTGATCATGATTCTATTTTTGATGAATGTTGTTCAACTTACTATTTTCCCATCAACACATCTAATGATAGTTGTTTTCATCCTTTTATTTTTATGGTTTAATATCTCACTATCTAGGTATGTGTCAAGCAGTTTAGGCACTTCTGTGCTCGCGAATGGTTATGTCAAGTTCTCCCTGTCTTGACATGCCTGCTGAATATGATAAAATTTATTTCTCCTCATAATATTCTCATCCTAATCCCATGCCTTTAATTGAAAATTCATATTTTCAAATATTTTGGGTATTTCAAGAGGATTTTCATGAATTTTATGATCTAATTGCTCTATGGTTGGAGAAATCTTACCTAGCAGGATCTGTCGCAAATAAGAAATTTCGATCTTTCCACGTGCTTGCTAAGGAGTTCAAAGTAGTTGAAGACACATTCGCAAGAAGCTCCTGAGGTTTGTTGAATGATTGTTTTCATCAAAGAAGTAAGAATGTGAACTAATTAGAAATAGTGGCTATGGCCTATTTTTCTACTAACAGGAAAGATCTTTAAATTTTTGTGCAATATATTCAAGTTCTTATCCATTCTGTTGCACATTTCTTTATATTATTTTTAATTTCTTGTATCTTTATGAATGCAGGTCATAAGCAATTACGATGGCTTCATTTGAAATTTCATTATACGTGACCCCGACCTTCTATACGATTGGATTAGGAGTAGGTTTAGTTGCATGTTAGTTTACCTGCATACCCATCTTGCATTCATTTTTTTGTAGTTTGCCTTCTATTCTATCATTTTGGTTTCTCATCATATTTTCAGTTAGCCTCCTTCTATTTTGTCTTATGGTTTTCATCTTTGTTGTGTGTTGTCTTTTCTTTGTTTCCTAAGACCTTGCATGAAGATTCTCTATTGGCTCAAAAGGGAATATGGAAAAATAGAAAAGGACTTTGTGACACTGAACATTTACCTAACTTTATATCCTTCTTCTTTGTCTCAGTTAGATCTTTTGGTTGATGATGTTCTAACGGAAAATATGATCCTTGCGTTAAGAAAGCCTTGTGTCGAACCATGATCTCCATGTCTATTACGGAAACCTCATCCCTTCACTCGGGTTTTATGTTTCAGTGTTTTCAGGCTGATATAATCAAGTAGAGAAGGACAAGGGGAAATCTAAACGAGTAAATCTAAATCAGAGGTCTCTATATGATTCTCTAAAGGAACAACCTCTCCTATCAATAATTTGGGATCCATCTTCCATCCATAAATAAATAAGTGTCAATGCACAATCCTATCTAAACAAATAAATAAGGCGAAAAAAGAGAAAGGCTTCCTACGCAGAGAGTGATGAGCCTCATCATTGGGTAACTATATGGACCTTAATTCACCTCCTAGCTTAGTCAAATCAACTCTTCTCACAATTTATTACATGTTTTGATTATATTTTGTTTAATGAGATGAGTCAAAGTGAGATATTATGCCTAGTGGACTAATGTGCATTGAATGCAGGTTTGTGAGAGAAAATAAGGGAATTTTGGCAAGATTAAAGGCTGAAACTCGAATGGGAAAAGGAAAAGAGATTGTAGGAGGTAAATCCTCCTCAATTACTCCTCCCTCATTTGAATATTCCTCCATCAATCACACTAGCTCGGAGTACAAGCAACCAAGTCATGAAGATCAAAAGGCAGCTGTGCAAGTGACAGTTAAAGAGTTAGTTTATCTCGTGTTTGGGAGCTCAGCCTCCCTATATTTAAGGAATTCATTGGGGAATTCAGTTGTATAAATAAAGAGGCCTAGAGCCTCATTAGGATTAGAATTTTTACTGTAAAAAGTCTAGTTATCTTTGAGCTCCAGACTGGTGGAAGACATCGTTGTGTAATTTTTTGTTTTGATAATGAGAATGAGATTTTTATTGATCCAGTACTAAGTTAAATCAGAGGGTTGAAGCTCTTGGGTTAGGGCCCAACCCTACTAGCAAAGGCTCCTCTTCTTGTATATGTATGCTTAGATTGATTTCATAGATTCATGGTTAAATTGTCCTTAGAAGAATTTCAGTGCAAGTAGTGTAGGTTTAATTAGTTTGCTTCCATTTGTGATTTACTTCAACAATTGTTTAGAAGAGATAAATAACCATCAAAAAGCTATCAATAGTTGTTTTGCCTCACTTCTCCCTTCAGGGATCATGATTTGAGGAAAGGACTCCTATGCAGCCCCAAAAAGACAGAATTCTACTTTCTCATAGAATTTAGAGCTTTCTGTACTTAAGCCAACATTTGATCAAGTTGCAAGAGTAGGACCTAGTCATCATTTCTTCCATCTTCAGCCTTACAGTAGATCTCATCAATGATTCCATCTTATTCTACAAGTTTTCCTCATGCATGAAGTAGACAACTAGCTCATTAAACTATGTTTTCCTAGCTTATTGAAATTCTCTTTGTTACATGATTTTTGGGAAAATATCAATGTTTGATTTAGTGCAAGTGTTTCATAATTAAATATAGATCTCATAGCCAACAACCTCCTTCAAACTTCAGCCATTCATTATCATTCCTTGCTTTCACTAAGAACCTCACCAATTTCATCATTTTACAAGGAAACTTCTCTAAGCATGTTGATCAAACCCAACCATATCCCAACCTTGGTTTTGAGTTCTGAGTGATCCTAGGCATTTTCTTGCTTCATTCCATCCACCAACCACCTTACCTAAGCCTTCCATCACCTTCAGCACCCATCATTTTTCTCTCGGTTGTATCCTATAGAAATACAGGGAATCCTGTAGGTTTTTAGGACATCCTGTAGCTTTTCCTGTAGTGTTCTATTTTGAGGCCAAATTGAGGAAAAGCCTCTACGAAGCTAGACAAGGTCACCTAAGGGTCTCCCAAACCTTCCAACCATCCACCAACATTCCTAAGCCACCTGCCACATCACCAAAAGAGATTAGCTTTCACACTCTTCCATAAAAATAAAAATAAAAAAGATAAAAAGAAAAACATATTTATTTTAGTCATTTACATGCACAGTAGTAATGTTTGATGTTTTGAACTTACATGCTTAGGACAATAAAATTTCATACATGTTAACTTTTCATTCTTTCTAAAGCATAGTCTCTTAGCAGTTAGTCATAAAATGTTGTGATTTTAGCATTGGATTTTAGTTTTTTTCCTTATTGCAGTAGACAAGCTTTCTCTTAGAGTAGATTTCTCTTTCCTTCATCAGTAATCAAGCTTCTTCTCAATCCATAAAAGTCTGGCTTGAAAAAATCTAGTGGTCTCTCGCCAGCTGAACAATGATGAAAGGGAAGAACCATCACTTTTACTTGTGTATACAACACTGTCACCTCCAAGTTTGTACGAACCCTGGGTTGATAAAGTAAAGCTAGTAGCCCCAAGAGTTGCAGCATTCTTGCTGCAATACTGGTGCTCATCGGAGAGGTGAAGCAAGAAACTCTACTGGGGTACTGTCCAGGCTCGCTGGCAGCAGAGAAATGTTTATGTTCATGAAGTGACTCCACTGGGGTATTGTCTAGGCCTACTAGTAGCAGAGCAACACCAGAGATGAAAAACTACATTTTGAAAATCTAAAGCTCATGAACTTCATTACCCTTTCTTGATTTGAAACATTGTGTGATCATTGAACTTATGTTTGTGTTTAACCTAGTAAAGGAATGAAGGGGACTATGTTTATGCACGGGGTAAGTGGGGAAGCCATGGTAATCTCAATGATGAATCAATACTTCCCAAAAGACTAGACCCTGCATGAAAGATTTGACCAAGGCAGAGAACCTAGAGTTCTATTGGTGTGTCGCCAAGTGTTGTTGTTGCGACAAACGAACTCCAAAATTTTACGTACACTTAGATTTTGGAGCTTATGGTAGATCTTGCGATCAGTCGTTCCATAGTCACTTCTTGCTCAACTGATTGTTTTGAGCTCCCTTCTTGGATTAGAAGTGTCTAAGTCACTTTCTCACACATGCTCAGTTTGTAACAAGTGCATGAGTGCATTATTTTATGAAATCTTGAACTAGCATAACACGGTCCATCAAGAATGTGCATGTACAATTTCCAATCCATGTCGATAGTTAGTGCATGCTGACAATGATAGTTTCTCACATTCTAGCCGTGTTTGTACTTATATTTTGGTGAGTTTTGAAAACTGCCCCTTCCACACACCTTTATTTTTGCGAGTGCCATTTTCATGTTTTCATTTGTCGCTTTCACTTGATTTTACTTTAATTAGTGCCTTTTCCATGTTTTCTTTGCTTTGGAATGTGTTACTTTCACTGTCATTCACATATCGCAAGAGTCGTTCGCACTTCAGCAAATGTTGTCTCTTTGAATGTTAAGTGTCACACAATGTACATAAGCTTTTTTTGGTGGTTTCAAGAGGTTATCTTTGTGTAAATGACTTGATCTTACAATGAATACATCCATCGTACTCATTTCCAAAATTTTAAGCACTATCGCACAAGTGTCGTCACGGTCGTCACAAAGTGTACCTTTAGTGCCGCACTTGTCATAAAGTCTTCGCAAAGTTGTCCAATTGAGGGAAATATGTTGTTAACATGTTCCGAATGATATATATTTTTGCGTCGTCAAAGTGTTTCAAGTGTGTGATAATAGTCAAGTCATATCATTGTTACATCAGACTCTCATTTCCATACTTAGCCAAATTTCAGAAATTCCCAGCAACCTAGCCTCATCCGACCTTCCTCAACTGCGCACTGCACATCTCAAACCATAAATATGCATCCTTGTCCCTTGACACTGCACAATGCACAGTTCCTACTTCCCAAGACTGTCCTCTACGTAGTTCCAATGCTCAAGCTCGACCTTTGGCTCCTAGAATTGTGCAATCCGGCACTACAGCCTAGCCCCAAGAACGCATTGAGTAATATTAGAGCTCAAGTTCAAAACCTAGGCTATTGAAATATGAAAATGTACAATCACCAGGTCTTCTTTGCTTCCTATAATTGTGTAGTTGGCTAAAACAGTGCAAAATTCCTTCGGCCTGAATCACTGACTCCCAAAACTTCGCAATTTCTCTCTCCTGTCCAGCCAATACTATGTATTGCACAGTATCAAGGCTTAAGCCTCATCCATGATATCTTGAACAAATGTATGTCACATTATATGCAAATAAGAAATGGTGCCCTTATCTAATAAGAAGACACTTCAAGATTGAAATAGATCATGATAGTTTAAAGTACTTCTTCAAATACCAAGTATCTTTAAGATAACAACAAAATTTGGTTACAAATATGCTAGGCTGTGACTTTGAAATTATCTACAAATAAAAAGGAAAATAAAATATGGTGATAGATGCACTTGCAACAAAAGACAGACAAAAAGGGATTATTATGTGTTGTTTCCATTATGCAAACTTATTGTATGGAAGAAGCAAAGGTATAATGGAAGCAATATTATAAGGTATGCAAGGTCATTCAAAAACCATAGGTGGACCCAAGCACATTACATAAATTTGTATGGAACAATGATTTATTGTGGTATCGGGATCACCCATATTTATTTAAGAATTCACAAACCAAACACAGGCTCCATTTGGAATTGCATACTTCTCTTCTAGGAGGACATTAGAGGTTCTTGAAAACTTACCACTTGATCAATAAGTATGTGTTACATTTTTTCCATGACTAGGGCCATGTGCTATTATGTTACATTGGGTGCAGCAGGGGGATCGTAGGGGGGCGGTAGCCCCCTACACAAGATCCAGGGCAGCGTCTCAGAAATAAAATAAAATTACGCAGATCCAAGGATGGGGGGTGGACCCAAGGATGGTGGGTGGCCCATGGTATTTTGTAGATCCAGTCAAGAGAACTACGAATATGTTTTAATCCAGGGCTAATGGTTTGAATGCTTTGACATGTATATAATGTATTGTAGCATTGAAAGAAATATAACGAAAAATAAATTTAGTTTTCTTATTTTTGGGTTCTAGGAGAAAATCATTGTACACATTTTTATGTTCTCGCCATTATACGATTTTCTATTTTTAAGAATTTGTTCGCAAGTAATTTTTGTACAGGGCCAAAATCCTATAGTTCAAAAGTTTGTGATTGAGTGTGTGGTATACAAATGAAGAGATAAACAATCAAAACCATAGGTCTCATACTACCATTATTCATATCAACTCAACATTCAATAGTGCTACCAATGGATTTTATTACAGTTCTACCAAAGTTTGAAGGAAATAATGGCATCATGGTAGTGGTTGATCATCACACAAAATATTTATATTTTGTGCTCTTTCTCATCCTTTTAAAGCAAGTACAACAACTATGAAACTCATGAAAATGGATCAGAACCTGCATGGAATCCTCAAGATTATTGTAAGTGATACAAACACAATATTCACTTGTAATTTTTGGACTAAATTATTTTCTTATTGGGTACTCATTGGCTCACAACTCCTCTTTTCATCCTAGATCTGATGGGAAAGCTAAGTTTGTCAATAAATATCTAGAACAATATCTTCATTGCTTTTGATTTGATAAACATGCATAATGGGTTGAGTTGTTCCCCTTGGTCGAATGGAAGTACAATATTTTGTTTTGTACCTCATAAAAAGTGTCCCATTTATGGCACTTTATAGATACCATCCTCCATCCATCACATCACCTTTGAGAGGGAAAGTGAAGGTTCAAGTAGTGAAGGACCATATGGAGCACCAACAAGAGTTGTTGGGAATCAAAGTGATACTAAGATGGGGGTTAAATCAATATTACACATATTTTTACAATTATTTAATCAATCAAATTCACTCAAGAAAACAACAATGCACCATTCACATAAGATTTTGAACACGGGGAATTAATGTGGAAACCCATATGGGAGAAAACCACAAATTCTTTTTTATTATTATGTAAATTTGACCTCCAAGTCTTGATTACATCAAATTATGTAGACACCAACCTACAGGGGCTCCAACCCCCTTTTCTTTGCAAACACCAACTTGTTGGAAGCCCCAACTCCCAACATTTACAGGCACCAACTTATTGCGGCCACTCAAATCTCTTTTTTATTTATTTTCAAACTCAAATACATGGCCATCTTTAATCAAAATTTAATGATACAATTATTAAATCTCAAAGTTGCTCCAAATTACTCTGCAACCACCTCTTCTTTGTTTTATTTTCTTATTCAATCCAGGTTCCTCACAATTACATAATATCACACTCCTTGATATGCTCTCTAATTCAACTTATTTGTAGCAATACAACCTTTGATGCTTCAAATGTATAGTTCTTTTAAACTCACAATCACCTCTCTGCTCAACTTCACTTCAAACTTAGCTTGTAGTTGGTGATTAAAGCTTTAGATCTTCCATCTTTCACTATGTAGTCAAACTCCCACTTTCACAATTTTTCTTTGGTCTTCTATGTTCACTATGTAGTTAGCAGCTACAAAGCACTATCATCTGTTACAATGCTCTCTCTTTTTCATTAGAAAACACTCTTGACATCGTCACCTGACCACTCTTAAGATTTGGCATAATTTTAATATATATATATATATATATATATATATATTCCTGAAAACTTAGTTGTTCTGTTAAATTTTGGGTGATTGGGCACCAACTTTTCATTCATTTCAGCGGAAAGTTTCACAACTCTCCAATATCCCAACTTTGATATGAAAGCAACAATCGTCGAAAATATATCCGTCATAGTAGTTGACAGAATCCAAGATGGGATCTTGGTTCTTGAAGGATCTCATGCCTCCATTGCTATAAACCTTCTCGCAATCCCAATACTAGAGAAAACTTCAAGTCATGGAGATATTCTCGTTCCTCGCTATTGTCAACAGATGGGACTACTTGTCGCTTGGATGAAATTCACAATATTT
The DNA here is from genome assembly GCA_031772625.1 of Pinus tabuliformis. Lineage (NCBI taxonomy): Eukaryota > Viridiplantae > Streptophyta > Pinopsida > Pinales > Pinaceae > Pinus > Pinus tabuliformis. Next base: position 485,105,404 of record CM062807.1, read on the forward strand.
GTTCTCTAGTCGATGGTCAGTGGGGACACACAAAACCATTACTTGCAGGTATTTCATGTTAACAGGTAAATCTTTGTCTGATGCTGAGCATTGTTCACCACTTTTTCATCAAATAACATTCACAACACTTGTTCCCTAACCGATGGGTAGTGGGTGATGACCTATGGCCCCAACTTTGTAAAAACATAAAAATCACCAAAAAAATGTAACACTAAAAACTTTTACATAAACTGATCCCTAGCATAAATCCCAAGGTATCCAAAATTACTACGTCAAGTCCACATGTACCAATCATAATGTGCCACTTGTCATCCATATATAGAAATTGGGATTCAATGTGTTGTCTCTCTAGAGAAGGGAACATTGATTAACCCCTTGGAGAGGTGTAGGTTTTCCTATATTTCCAACAAAAATTTGATTCCCTTTTGGAGGCAAGGGACTACTCAACACCATCGGAGGTTGGTAATCCTTTCACTAGGCCATCCATCACTAAACTTCCTCCATTTTGGGACATTGTCAATTAAGGTGGTCTCTTTTGTAAATATTGCAAAGGAATTTCACCTTCTTCTCTTTTCTTCTCCCAAAAAAAATTTTTTGTATCATTATTTATTATAAGCCCTTGGACACTTTCCTCTTGCTTATTGATTTCCCTTTGGGTTTATCCTCTAAATTAGATAGACACTAGAGTTTGGGTATGCCTTAAGGAATCGTGAGTATACTACATAAATACGAATTTTGTAGAATGTAGGGTAATTATCCCTTCCAATTCATCATACAATTGGTTGTGACATTTATAATAAGACTAATCACACCACCAACATGGGGTCCTCGTGTCGGTTTCACAGGATTAGTGTCTAACCTTGGTGCATTAGGTATAGTCTCATCGAACATTCTAGATTAGGAATAAATCAAATCCAGTTAGTGAAATTTCAAAATAACTTCCCCCTTGGTAATTATGTCCCTATCATGTTGGAGACCCTTGATTTTTGGTAAGTTTGTTCTTTTGGCCACTATGTTAAAATAATTTGATGGCAATTCATTTAAAATCCATGGAATTATTCTAGCCTTCTTCCTAGTCAAATTCAGTGGTTAAACTATCTTAGCAGAAGTTAGATTGTTTACGCTCTTTTAGACTACAATCTTGTAATAGGACAAAATTAGACATATGCAATGGCAATTGTTTTTTTTTTTTAACAAGATCGGTTAGATGATATATTACCAAAAAGGGGTGTAGAGCAAGCTCCAATTACATTCAGCTATATTGCGATGGTAGACTAGGCAACGAGACAAGAGCGCAGTCCCTTCTCCTGTGCTTAGTTTCCAAACTTCGTAGATTCTTTTAACTATTCTAGGATACTGCCGGACGTATTGACCTACTAAGAAAACAAATTTACACAATATAATTTCTGTTTGGGTTTATGGCTTGTTGACTGAGTATTCTTGGGCTGCTTCATTCATGTTGTTGTTGTTGCCTGAGTTTTTTCCTTCACAGTTCATATTGTTTCTCTTGTAGTATTCTACTTCTTCCTGCAGTTGTTTGCACTTGGTTTTCAGATCCTTTATCTCATGCTGTTGCGTTGCCATATTTTTCTTCTGAAAGCTATACTCCATTCTCATTTCACTTCTTAGATCTTTGAGAGACTGCTGCAGCCAATGTATCATGACCTTGTTTCCTTTGCATGCTGGGCATGAGTCATTCCTGGCTGCCTTCTCAGTGGGGTTAAACTCCATCTGACTGTTGTTTCCCCTTGCTTTGTTGTAGCTGCCTGTGCTCCCTTGATCCATCGTTGCTCTGATTTGATGGCCTCTGCTCTGAAATTTTTGAGTAGCTGTGGATATTGTCGTTGAGCTAGATAATATGAGAGAGGGTCTGTATTTATGAAGAGGGGAATGAAAATTGCAGCGAAAATTATAACTCTGCAATAAGAGCTAGATGAGGGTAGGTAATAGCTGATCAAATAAAGAGACTGCCAGCTAAATAGCGCTTGAAAGTGGACAAGGAGCAGTGAGCAAAGTTGAGCAAGAAAGCTGGTGAACAAGGGAACTGCATGAGGGAGGGAAGCTGAGCAGGGGCTACGTGGAGGGATGGCAACTGAGCAAGATTGCGAGGAGGTATGGGAGCTGGGGAGGGGACTATGCAGAGGGCAAGGAGACTATGCAGAGAGCAGGGGACGACGTGGAGAGGGGACTGTGTGGATGCGTGAGGGAGCTGGGCTTTGTTGCAGCCAACTGGTGAGCAAGGGAATAGTGTGAGGGAGGGAAGTTGAGCAGGGGCTGTGTGGAGGGATGATCGCTGAGCAGGAGGAATGGGAGCTGGGGAGGGTGCTGCGCAGAGAACAAGGAGACTGCACAGAGAGCAGGCGACCACGTGGAGGTGAGAGGGAGGGGACTGCGTGGATACGTGAGGGAGTTGAGCTTTGAAGCAGACCTGGAAGCACTGAGGGGAGTTAATTCCTCAGGCAAATGACTACAATTTGCACTATGCACTCTTCTTTTAAAACTGTTCTATGTTGCATGCTTGCCTCCAAGCGTGTGGTTGTAGTGGTGCCTCATGCGTTGGAGTTGAGAGCTATCCCTTGCACACTTTTTCCTTTTCTGGCTATGTTTCCTTCCGAGATGAGCTTTGCTTGCTCATGAGCTTTTTGACTTTGATTGAAGTTTTTGAAGATGATCCTTTGCATTCCCATTTTTCCTTGCTTTTTCCTCTATCTTTCCATGGTTTTCTGGGATTTTTTTGGGTTGTTAGTTTTTTTATTTTCTTTATTTTTTGTTTTTTTTTGTTTTTTGTTTTTTGCTTTTTTTAGTTTTTGCTTTTTTTTTGTTTTTTGTTTTTTTTTGTTTTTTGTTTTTTGTTTTTTTGTTTTGTTTTTTTTTTTTTTTTTTTCCATAATTTGTCTTGATTTGTCCCTTTTTTCCCCAGCACATTAATATTTTCACATTCATTTTGATCTGATGGCACAGAGTGTTGGTATTCCTCATTATTCTCTCAGACTCTTCCTTCGTTCATCTCCACTGCTTGATTTGCGTGAAAATTCGCCTGCTGATTGTGAAGCCTTAGTATATGTTTGAAAGTTACACTACCAGAGTCTTCAAGATTCATTCTTATTCTTTTAATAATTCTACTCATAATTGCTTGGACTTTTGGTTCGGACCATTGCCTCAATTATGATGGCTGAATCTCCCAAGATTATTGGATTTTGGATTCCTATTTTCTTAATTATTTTTGTTCCCATGAACAAGCTATACGCCTTGGCCTTATTATTTGAAATTTGTCCCAATCCCCATTCATATGTGACAATTTTTTTCCACTTGGATAAAAAATTATCCCGCCTGCTCCTGCCTTTTGAGGATTATTCTTGGAGGCTCCATCAAATTGCAAACAATATTTATTTGCTCTCTTTTCCAACTTCCAATTTCTTCTTCAGTCATTCTCAATTTCCAGTTTTTCCCTGAGCTTTCTTTTCTCTGTCCCTTTTTACCATTGTTGTCTATTATGGGTTTGCTAAGCCATTCTCTTTCTTCTTGTTGAAGGATACTATAATCCGTTGGGGCAGTTCTTTTTTCATTGAATATTTCTGAAGTTAATCCCCATGCTTTTGATAATGTTTTTCCAATTCTAGGATTTTGGTTTTTAAAGATGCATCTGTTTCGAGTCAGCCAAATTTGCCAGCATAGGACTATTGGAATACATTTCTAGATTCTTATAATTGTGCCTTTCTTCTTTGTTGCATATGGGTAGGCTTTCTCCAGAATTTTGAGGAATTCCGGCAATGGTTTACCATAGTCTATATTTACTTCCAGTGGGCTCAAGAGCTGCTCCCAGCATTCTCTTGAGAATTTACAGTCCTGAAATAAGTGTTGAATGGTTTCTTTTGCCTGCTGGCATAATGGGCATCTTGATGGCCCATGGAATCCTCTTTTTTTAAGGTTTTCACCAGTCAGGATCTTTCCTTTTAATAGGGTCCAAATGAAAATTTTTATTTTAGGCAAACTTTCTGATTTCCATGCTATTTTCCATGGTTCCCATTCTTGCTGATTGGTTTGATCTTGAAGAATTTTATATCTAGTTTTGACTGTATATTGCCCATTACTTGGGTCCCAGAGGTAATTGTCTTCCTCGTCACGATGAATTGGTGTTGCCCCCTTTAGATGTTGCTTGAGTTTATTCCATTGTCCTTCCATGTTTGCTGGGATTGTTGGCCTTTTCCATTCCTTCCATTCCTTCTAATTCCACAGGGAGATTGAATGTAAGGTATTAAAGCCTTTCCCTCTCATCCACTCTTGAATGCCATCCATTTCCAGGTGATCCTGTAATGGGTCTTTTCCCATGATTCTGTCTTCCCATATCGAGATTTTTTGTCCATTCCCAGGAGTTTTGGAAATGTGGCTGCCCATTATTGGAATGACTCTTTTGACTAGCTTCCATATTTGGGTGCTTTGTCTTATTGGGATGTTCCCATTTAGCAGATTCTCCTTGGAGCCATTTAGATATTTGTTTATGAGGGATTTTTTCCACCAACTCTCGTTTCCTATTATGAGTCTCCAAACAATTTTCATTCCGAGGGCTGCATTCATGAGCCCAAGTAGCCGAATGGACAAGCCTCCTTGTTCATATGTAGCACTACTTGTTACCACCTTACCAAACTAAACTTTTTGTTTTCCTGCTTCCCTTCCTGCCAGAGAAAACTTCTTAGAATTAATTCCATCTGCTTGTGGGCACTTGCTGGTGCCATGATTAGTGCATATTGGTATATTGGTAATGCAGCAAGGAAAGCCTTAATTAATATCACCCTTCCAACCATATTTAACCACATCATTCCCCAGTTCTTTATCATGTCTTACATTTTCCCAATTTGTTTTGTCCATATTTCTGCCTTCATGATCTCTTTTGATATTGGTAATCCCAGATAGAGAAAGTGATTCCAATTTTCCTGTGCTAGGATTTCCATGATTTGGGAAATTCTTTGCATAGTTCGTGGTGGAATGTTCCACCCATAAATCCTGCATTTTGTATTGTTCAAAAGTCCACCTGACACCTGTAGAAATGCATCCATTATTTTTTTTAATCTTCTTGCTATTATTGTTGATGCTTCTCCCATCAACAATGTATCATCTGCAAACAAGGAGTGATATATGGTCTTTATTCCTTTTGTTATTCTCATTCCTGTGATATTTCTTTCTTTCCTCTGAGTTTCCAATGCTCTACTAAGAGTTTTTGCCATTATTATATAGAGAAATGGTGATAGAGGGCAGCCTTGCCTAAGGCCTCTTGTGCTTTGAAAAAATTCACTAGGTCTTCCATTGATGAGGGGGGCTATCCAGGGAGTGGATATGCATTCTTGTATCACTTCTATTATTTCTTTTGAGAAGCCCAGTTTCTGAAGTACAACCAGTAGATATGAGTGGCTGACTCTATCGAAAGCGTTTGCCATATCTAGTTTGATTATCATACCTTTTTCTTGCTTTAAGATACTGGAGTGGACAGCTTCCTGAACTATGATGACATTGTCAATGATTTGTCTGTTTGGGACAAACCCTCCTTGGTTTTCTGAGATGATTAAGTGCAGCACTTTCTTTATTCTATTTGCCACTATTTTTGTTATTATCTTGTAGGAGGAATTGCACAGAGAAATGGGCCGGAACCTATTGAAGGTGGATGGGTTTGCTTCCTTTGGAACCAAAGCAAGATAGGAAGATCTTGTGTGGCCTCCCAATTTTTTTTTAAACATTCTTTGCCATTCTTAAGAAATCCTTTCTGATTGTATACCAATGATTTCTGTAGAAGGCTATTGTGAATCTGTCTGGCCTGGGCGCTTTGTTCGAATGCAGGCTCCAAATGGCCTCCACAATTTCTTCTCCTGTGAGGTTCTTACACATGTCTTTGTTTTGTTCTTTTTTTATTTTCTTCATTGTGTGCTGCAAAATTTCTTCATATTCAACCATTTCCTCCATTGCGGACAGTAAGTTTTTGAAGTGCTTGTGGGCTTCTTTTTTTATTTCTTCCACTCCATTGATTTCTTGATTTTCCACTTGTATTTTTTCTATCTGGTTTCTAGCTCTTCTGATTTTCATATTGTTATGAAAAAAGGACGTATTCTTATCCCCTGCCTTGAGCCAGAGGATTCTAGATTTCAGTCTTGCCTCTTCCTCCTCTTTCCTGTTTTCCCTGTATATCTCCCAGAAAATTTCTTTCTCTTTAAGGTAGTCTTGCTTGCTTTCTTCTTTACATTCTTTTTCAGCCTGCATGTTGTCCATTTTCTGTTGTAGCTCTTTTTTCTTTTCCTTTTTTTTTTTATTTCATTTAATATTGCCCATTCCTTTAGCTTGGTTCTTACATTTTTTAATTTTGTCTCCCATATGTACTTTGGTGAGCCTGATATTCTTGGTGCCCATGCTACTTTAACTAATTCACTGATTTCTGTGCTGCTGTCCCAGATTGAGTTGTACCTGAACGGGAGTGGGCCTTGGTTTTCCATTTTTCCCATTGCTATTACAACCGGCTTATGATCAGAAGTTGTGGTGTGAATGATTTTGGATTTGATAGAGCTGTACAGTGCTGCTATGTTGTCTTGGATCAGGATTCTATCTAGTCTTTCTTTTATGTTACTTTTACCCACTCTCTTGTTATTCCAGGTATATTTTCCATTGTTTGGAGGAATATCCAGAAGGCTATACTGTTCCATTATTTCTTCTAAAGAGTTCCTGGATGGATCCGCTTGAAAGTTTCCTCCAAACTTTTCCTCTATACTTCTAACCAGATTTAAATTTCCTCCTAAAGTTATTTTTCTAGCTTGTGTTTCTTGTAATACTTCCTTTATTGTTGCCCAACACTATTCTTTCTCCTTATAGTGGTTGGGGGCATATATATTTATCACCCTATATTTCTCTTATGTGTTGATCCTCCTAAGATCCGTTAAAATCCAGTGCTACCCTATTTTTTCCCCATTAATTCCCACCTTCCTTTTTTCCAGATTGTGCATATGCCTCTTGATGCTCCAGTTGCCTAGATTGCTTCCCCTTCATATTGCCTGAACTTTTTTTTAAGATTTTCCGATTCTTGGTTGTTTACTTTTGTCTCCTGGATCATAATGATATCTAGGTTCTCTTTTGTCAAAATATCTCTTGTTGCATTTTCCTTAACAGGTGTGCCCATTCCTCTGCAGTTCCAGGAGACTATTATCATTATTTACTTGTTGGGTGGTGCATGGCTCCTTTCCCCTTATGCTGGCTTTTCTCCATATTTCCTGTACTTTTCCCTAGATAAGTGTCCATCAGTTGTTGTGTTCCTAGGGCCATTTCTTTTGCTGCTGCTTCATACCTTACTTCTTTATTTGTCTTTCTTCCAACTTTTTTTTGGTTTTCTGCATTTGGGAATGCTTCTTTAGCTTTTTTTTTCTATTTAATATCCTGTCTACTAAGGGAGGGGGAGAGAGGTGAATTGAGTCTTTGGGGGAGAGGGGGGACCACTGGGTGATTGGAGAGCGTAGGGTTCTAGATCTGGATCTAGATCTAGATTTGGCTCCAGGGGATGGGGGATCTGATGTGAGCAGAGGATCAAAGGGGTTTTGGCTAGCTAAGTTTGCTTTTGGCGAGAGGGAGTGGGCTTCAACAGATTGTGAGGGCTGAGAGGAGAGCTAGACTAGTTGTTTGTTGGCTATCTTCTTTCGTTTGACCTGTTCCCATTTATTTTCTGGATCCTCAATCTTTTCACTTTCATTTTCTCTATTTTTTGTACATCTATTTGCAAAATGACCGTATTCATGACATACCTTGCATTTGAAGGGGATTTGCTCATAGTCCAGCTGTTGTATGTGCATCCACTGATCCACTTTTATTTTGATAGCTTTAGGGAGACCTTTGCCTAGATCCACTTCCACGCAGATTCGGGCGCATGCATGCATGTTTTCTTTAGGCTCACATCTATCTATGTATTTCCCAACTGTGTTTCCTATTGCTTTAACTGAATCATCTCCCTAGCAGTGGAGAGGCAGATGCGGCAATCTTACCCATACTGGAACAACATTTGGGACGTCCATTTCTGGATCAAAGTCTGGTGTCCATCTGTTCAAATACAGTCCCCTTGTATCCATAAAATATGGACCGTTCCTGAATATCAGATCGCGGTCCTCTTTGGTTTCAAAGTGGAAGGTGTAGTAACCTCTACCACAGAATCTGATTGAGATCTTCCCAGATATTGCTGCAGCCCAGTTTCTTTCTACCCACTTTTGCACAGTCTTGGGTGATGGCCACAACCCAGTAAACTGCCCTACTAACCCTCGTTCTGCCAGGGAGAGTGCTGCTTTTCTTGGGAGTGTTGGAGGGAGAGATATTTCTGGTATTTCTTCCATTTTTTTAACAAACTTTGAAACTGACGGTCTGTTCTTTGTTGGACCCATTGCAGAGATGAGGGAAGCAAAAGCTTTTTCTGTTACTTCTGATTCTTGCTAGTGATCTGTGTGATGATGATCTTCCTCTTCCGGTGGATCCATATTGCTCAAACCCCAGCAACAGGAGGCCGCTGAGGGCCAATACGATCTGGGGCAGTACCTGCCTACTGAGAACTGCAGCTATGATCTCGCCTTCCTCATTCTGTCGTTCTAACATCAGCAGCAAGGGCCACTGAGGCGCAATGAATGTTGCTTTGCTCTGGGAGATGCAGCAGCAGCTAGGGCTGCATGTTATTCTCAACTGCTCTCCTTGCCATTGGCAATGGTAATTGTTATGTCTTAATTGCAGGATTCATTTACTAGGTGGAGATCCTCATTATAAATTAATTGTTTTTTGTATGGTTGAACATGCTTCTACAATTAGGTTGAATGTCCTAGGGGTGGATAAATCCAACGAGATATATGAAGGTATCAATGATAGTATGCTTAAAGACTCGCCCTTGATGGGTACTTACACTCTTCCTCCACTACTTTGTTATATAAACTATTAAGCTATGTAGGCAATCTCTTCAGTCACTATTGATTCCATGGTTAATTTCCTAACATCCTATTTTAGAATAGCTCTCAGCCATTGCACTTCATTCCTTTCAAACATCATACTTTGGAGAATACCAATGGATTATGCCAAACCCATTGATGTTTGTGTTCGGGACTATACATGTAGGTTTTTTTATTCCATTGTTTATGGTTGAGGCTACTTATTAAGCCATTCATATGACCTCTATATTTTATGATTATAGCCTTCCACCTCAAGAGGCATATGATTAGTTTTTGTTGCCCACTTGGCTCTTAAACCTTCTCAACCCACAAGATTTTTAAGATATGATCATGCCTTCAAATAATACTATCTTGGAGGAAATGAATTTCTCTAAGAGATTATAGAAAGACATGCATAATTTCTCGTACTTCTTGAAATATATTAGATGGGGATAGGAGATAAGGGTATCGTGATGGATAGATATTTCAACTAGTAGAAAAATCCCATATACTTCCTTCTTGAAATAGATCAGATGGGGATAGGAGATAAGGGTATCGTGATGGATAGATATTTCAACTAGTAGAAAAATCCCATGTATACACACAACGTGCACGTAGAAGGTGATATGGTGAATATTTTTAAGACCGTGCCTATTGATATCTCCATAAAATCCAACATTGTTGAAAATATCATGATTAGAGTATATTTCTCTCATGATGAAGTTTAAACCCATATAACTTTGTTATAGGCCATTTTGTCACATCCGATCAGTGAGCCTCCTAATGGGATCAATCAACATCCTATTCCCCCTTGTCACCATCTTGCACAAAGCCCTAAGCATGTACCTTTCATTTCCCAAAGTTTCAGCCCTAAACTACTTCATCTAAGCCAGTTTGAGGACCAATGCTCCCTGTAAGCCTATTGGGGTGCATTCACCAGCAGGTTGCTCCACTTTGGACTACGTTGGTCACCAGTAGGTTGTTCCCATTTTCACTTGCATTGGTTCTATAAATTTGGTAGAATGATCGAGCTTATGTAAGCTTCCTCTTCTACGAGTTTCGAGAACTTGTTACAACTAATTACCTTGGATAAAACATTCAGATCTTATCCATCCCTACATTGGAGTTTTCACCACTTATCCTTTGATTCTATCCCTCCATCAAAGGTGGATCTCTTACCCTATATTGATAATTGGATAATAACTCCCAACTTACCATACTTCCCTATATATTCAAAACCTTCTATGTGGTTGGGGGTTGGCTTTTGGAGAGTGATTCTACCCTTATGTTGTTGTAGTGAGTGGTCATCATTCCATGCATTTAGGGTGATTGGAGGTGCATATTATGACAAGGAAATGACAAGTCAAAAACTTGGAGGAGCTCTTCTACAAGATCAACTACTAATTATGGTTGTAATCTCCTTCCATTTATAGTAATGCAAATAATTCATTGTTTTCCTATATGTGATGTTGTTTCACTTATTTCAATACCATGTTGATCTATTGAATGAAGTACTTAGATGATATTGCATAGATCTCATAGTTTCTTGGCTTGTGTTATTTGACTGTGCAAGTTCTAATTTTGGCAATCGTAACTGGGATTGGAGCTTCCAAGCTGAAGGAGCAAAGCATGCGAAGGATTCTAGGTAGGCCTCACTCCAATATCTATTTACTTTAAGGAAAACCATCGTGTTCATTGTCTCTCTATTGTTCTAGGTTAGGCACTCACCTAGGGGAGATACTTTTGTCCGCAATCGTAAATCCTATATAAAAAACTGGCGACTCCACTGGGGAACAAAGCATTCCTTTGGTGGTATCCTTGTCCATTGTATTTTTTTACCTCCTTGATAGACCCTTTTTGTATCATCCAACCAAGAACAGACCTAGGAAGTGATTTCATTGAACCTTTTTTGCAATTTTTGTGCCAAAAACCTCTTTCCCAGGCCCAACGCACCCCTTGTGCCTTTAACACAGAGTTTCACCTCACCCTTGCCGACTCTACACCAACGTAGGCTCTTATTTTTGCATGAATTTTGCCTTGGTTCTTGAGCCTATCTTTGGTTAGCCTACTTCCAGCTGAACTTCCCTAAGTCTTCAGTGTCTTTTGGTCTCTCTAAAGCCTCCATTTGATTTGCATTTGTGTTGTTTTCCTTTGATAAGAAATGGTTTTGATTTTTCTTTGTTCTTATCACCTAGTCGCTTGCAAACTGATTTAATTTGATTTTTGATCGCTTGGATGAATTGTTGTTCTAGTCCTCATTCTGAAAAGTGTGATTGAATCAGTAATTGAACATTTTGCATCTTAGTTTTCTCCATTTTGAAAATTAAGTGTGGTGAAAAGAAAAAATTTGCATTGGCATTTAGATTTTTGCATGTGCATTAGTATAGGAACAGTTGCATCTGAAAATAAATTTCATCTTGAATCTTGTTTCCTACATATTGTGTGTTGTATCTTGATTGTTTCTTCCCTTCCTTAGCTATATTTTCATTGAAAAAGAAAAAACTTCTATTTTCTCATGCTAGATTTTCATCTTAGGATATTCATGTGACATTCGTGGTGAGCCGTAAAACTGAAACAATCAAATTTATTGAATCAACCTAAGGTGCATTTGTAAAATTAACGCAAACATTTACAGGTCTAGGCTAGAGGCATGTTCTGACATCGTTAAATGTAGGAGCTATGTTGTTTGTCAACGTTACATCCTGGGGGTGAAATCTCGTTCCATGTATGTGAGTGTATAGGACCGTACTCCATGTACCTTTAGATATATTGGTGGCACTCCATGCACGTAAGGTATTTGAGAACGCTCTCATCAAACGGTTACGCATTAGACAACACTACTACGGACTGCACTCCCGCGTACCATCGCGTATATTTTAGGAGTCCCCAATAGGTTGTTATCCATCCATAGATAACCAATTCTACCGCCTTGTATACTGTGATACACCGAACACAACATTCATAGAGATTGGTTTTCGTATGTTAAGTCCTTGGTTCGACAAGGTGTATATTGCATTTCACGATTTCTCTGTAGTCCTTTATGCCTAGATTACCCTCTTTTTGATTTATTTCTTTTTATGTTAACCAACCTGGAAGAACAAAATCCCCCTCCCCTTCATTTGCATAGAAAGAAAAATAAGCCTCCACTTCCTCCAGAGGATACTCCTAACCATCGTCTTAGACATAGGAAATTAAAAACTAACAAATCAGAAACATCGGGAACTACTTCTAGCCCTCCACCCTATTGCCACTTTTTCTAGCACCTGTAGCACAAGTGATTTAGGAGATATAGAAAGATTCCTAGGGACAACCTCTAGGTTGATTGTAGACTAGTGCCTATGACATCTTAAAGGGAGAAGGGCATTTAGGATTATCTAATAGATTATGTTGCACTCTAATTGTCACGTAGGTTGGAAAGATAATAAAGGGGCGCTTGGTTCAATAATCTTTCATCAAGGTGAAATCAAGTTGATACATGTATCCAAATACAGGGGGTGAATCGAGATGATCTCAATGAGGAATGTCTTGTTTTGGTGGCCGACACACAACAATGAGCAGCTTAATATTGAAGTTGTAGTAAAGGTGAAGAGGAGGAGAGAAAGAAAGGAAATAGATGCATAGGGTTGTAAACAAGATAAAATCCTAAGCGACAATGTTCCGACAGAAGGATGGAATGCAGAAGAGATGGAATGATAAGAATTGTGGAGCGCGGATTAAGGTTTCATGTTCTATGGCTCATGGATACACTTATCACTGATCAGGATATGTAAATTTTTTCTCTTAAGGGTACATAAGTAAATATTTAAATAATATAGGTATTGTGTTAGGGTCCAACCCTAACCCCCTTATTTATGTAATAGGGTTGAGTCATAGTTATAGTTAGTTAAAGTGTCAATAAAGCCCATATTAATAATTGTAAGTGGTTGACCCGCATTTAAAGAAGGGACCACAGTTAGTTGCAAATAGGCCATGGTATTAGATAGATGGTATTAATAAGAACCATGGTATTGACCCATGGTATTGCATGTATGAATCCTATATAAAAGATAGAGAATCCCTTTGAGGAGCGTCATGTCTTATTTTGTAATTGAGCCCAACTCTATTGGAGGTTGACCCCTCGAAGAGGCAAGTGAACATTGCTTTCCTTTCTCAATAATAAAATTCATGTTGTTATTTCTTACTGTTTTGTGTTCTGGCTATATTTCTTTGCATACTTGGTATTCTGGTATCTTCTCATAGGTCAAGAGCATAACAAGTGGTATCAGAGCACTTTCCAGGGCCGGTGGGATCTCCATTTTTAGCAGATTTTTTTTTTTTGGCTAGAGACGTGTTCCAGTGTCTTTAAACCATGGGATCTGTCATTGAGCGCATAAACCTGTGGATTTGGGGAGGCATGCACGTAGGAAATACAAGAGGTGGTCACGCTTGTTGGACTCCCTTGTAACCCTTATCGGTACCCCTTCGAGTAGTAGAACATTAGATAGAACCGCGCATGGACTGTCTTCCAAGTACCCTCTGGGTATATTGGAAGCCCCTAGGCTCTCTTGAAACCTCGCCATAGATAAATCGTCGGTCATCTTGCTGCTACAGTACAACGATAACAACACTCGAGGAGATTACTCGCGCGTATGATAGGGTAGTCGGGTTGTACGGCTAAGGGTACGATTGATCCTCCATGGTTAGTGCCCTGAAATATTAGGCCAAGTACTACTGTCGGACCCTTATGTATATTGCAATTTGTAGCACCTGACACTCCTTGAGACCATAGTACCCTTGTCTCTCTCTAGATCACACATCATCTTTGCCAGATCAGGTCTAGCAAGTTGGGTTCTGTCACAACCACAACAATCAGTTCCGCAATTCAGATCTCTCAGATCCGCCATTCAGATCTATCAGATCGGCCAATTAGATCTATCAAATCCGCCATTCAGATCTAGTAGTTTGGGTTCGGTAGCAGTTGCAACAATCAGATCCACCATTCAGATCTAGCAGCAGGGGTACAATCACTGCCACATTCTTACTCATACTCTGCAATTGAGGGTTTCACCGACAAATCTGACTATTTGTGTGGCTTCTATGCAGAATTAACTTTTCTGGGAATCGGATACTACAGTATTCCTAAGCGAGGAGTAAAACTCCTTTCGAAGTAAAAAAAGAAAAAAAAGGTCTAAGACCCTCCCAGGACGCTTATAGGAGACTTAGCCCATAAGAATTAGGTCGATGGGCTAAGCAAGGTGGTACCATTCACTTGTCAACGTCAAAATTTCGGGTGGTCCCAATTTTTTTCACAATAACGACAAGTGCACCGAATCATTGCATGGTACAAACGAGAGCTCAAGCTATGGCCAATGAGTAGATCGACACCCTTGAAAAAACGTTAGAGGCATTAACGAAGTAGATCCAGACCTTAACTAACATAATCACAAAGGGCAAGTCGAGGGCACAATCGGAGGCATATGATTTTAATGAAAACCTTGAGGGCGAGTCTACCCATTCTCTTCACTTCTATGGAAACCACCAACTGTCCTAGCTTCGACCACCCACGTTGGACATGTATAAATTTGATGGCTCTCATCCGGCCATATGGCTAGCACAAATGGAGCAATATTTTACATTGAATCACATCAGAGATGATGCAACTAAGCTAAGTGTGGGAAGCCTGTACTTGGACCAAGAAAGATGGCAATGGTGGTAGTGGCATCAATGCTGCTATGCAATGCCACTGACTTGGCAGATATTCTCAAAATCCCTTTCTGATCACTTTGACCATGAATCTAACTTTTTGGGTCATCTTACTAAGCTCCGACAAACAGGCACAGTGCAAGAATATATTAAAGCCTTTGAAGCATTAGCCTTCTGCACAGGAGGTCTAGCAGATGAATTCTACTTGGAATGTTTTATCAATGGTCTCAAAGATGCCATACAAGCCCACGTCTGACTACAACACCCAATCTCATGGCTAGCATCTTGCAAGATAGCTCGTGAAGTAGAACATGCGTTAGCGGTCCAGTCAACTCATCCAAATTTCATAGCCAAGGGATGCCCCACCCAGGCTCTGAGCACTACCCAAACACTTAAGGTTCAAAAGGTGTCACCAGTGGAAATGGAAGAAAGAAGAAAGCAAGGATTGTGTTACTACCGTGATGAGAAATACTCCCCAGGGCATAAATGCAAGGAACCCAAATTCTTTCAAATTGATGTTATTGATCATAGTTCATCTAAGGAAGCCCCACCATTTGAGGGACCAGAGGAGAAAGATGAGGATAACCAGCCATACAATGAACTCCTAGCTACACCTGAAGAACCAGTTATCTCGCTTCATGCTTTGGCAGGAATTTCTTTTCCCCAAACTCTCAAAATAAGAGGTTTTATTAAGCATCGCCCTGTAATAGTCTTGATTGATAGTGGCAGTACGCATAACTTTATCCATCAAAGAGTCGCTGAAGCAGTGCATTGTTTTGTCAGAGCAGTCTCTAATTTCCAGGTCCAAATTGTTGATGGGGGGACAATGAAATGTGAAGGCCACTGTGAAAATGTCAAACTTCAAATGGGGGATTATCACCTAAAGACCCACATGTTTGCCATCAACATGGGTGGGTGTGACATTGTCTTGGGTGCTGAATGGCTCTGCACACTCGGCCCAATCACAATGGATTTCCAGGAGTTATATATGAGCTTCAAGCAGAATAACCACACACATACCCTCCGCGGACTCCAAGCAGGTGCTCCTTCTATCATCAGCTCGCATAGGATGGAAAAATTGTTAAAAAAGGGCCACCATGGAGTTATAGCCCAATTTAATGCCATCTAGGCCTTCGAACCCACTTCTCTTCATATTCATCCTGAGATGAAATAGGTCTTAAACAACCATCTGCATGTCTTTGACAAGCCTCATGAGCTTCCACCCTCGAGAGGGGAACATGATCATAGCATTACTTTGGTCCCAGGGGCACAACCACCAAATGTGCGCCCATATAAATATCATTTTTCCCAAAAGAATGAAATTGAAAAAATCATCAAGGAACTCCTAGAAGTCGATGTCATTCGTCCTAGCATTAGTCCTTATTCATTGCCTGTGGTCATGGTGCTCAAGAAAGATGGGGAATGGCATATGTGTCCAGACTTCAGGGCCCTCAACAAGCTGATGGTCAAAGATAAATTTCCCATCCCAGTTGTTGATGATTTGTTGGATGAACTAAATGGGGCTTAATTCTTTACTAAGCTCGACCTTCGGTCGAGCAATCACCAAATTTGCATGAAAGAAGTAGACATTCCAAAGACTGCTTTTCAAACTCATGAAGGCCATTATGAATTCCTGGTCATGCCATTTGGTCTCTGTAATGCCCCATCCACTTTTCAGAGCCTCATGAATCACCTGCTCAAACCATATCTCAGAAAATTTGTCCTTGTTTTCTTTGATGACATCCTCATCTACAACCTCACCTGGGAAAAACATCTTCAGCATGTAGATCTGCTCTTGCAACTGCTCCGGAAGCATAAATTATTTGTCAAATTGTCCAAGTGCTCTTTTGGCATGGAAGAAGTTGAGTATTTGGGCCACATTGTGGGGCGTGAAGGTGTCAGGGTGGATCCCAAAAAGATCTAGGCAATGCAGGATTAGCCTCAACCAAATACCTTGAAGAGCTTGAGAGGATTTTTGGGTCTCACCAGTTACTATCGCAAATTTGTCTGCAATTATGGTCACATTGCTAGACCCCTCACTCACCTTCTCAAGAAAAATTCATTCCTCTGGAATGATGAAGAGGAACAGGAAGGTCGACCCTTGGCCTTCACTAGCCAACAACTAAGTGGGACAAATCTGCGACAATCTATCTATGAGAAGGAGATGTTGGCCATCTTACATGCAGTGGATATCTGGCGACCATACATATTGGCGTTTCCAAATCCGCACAAACCATCAAAGCCTTAAATATCTTTTGGAGCAACACCTATCCTCGCCACAACAAAATAAATGGCTAGCGAAAATCTTTGGATATGATTATGAGATAATTTACAAGAAAGGGCGAGAAAATATCGTAGTGGATGCTTTATCATGCCAATTTGAGGAGGAAAGCACCCTGCTAGCAATCTCTCCTCCCATTCCAAACTGGATTGAAGAGGCTTGCAAGGAATGGTTTTCACATCCTTTACTCTCCCAGCTCATTAATAAATTGCAGGCGGATCCAAATTCCACAGCGGGCTACTCTTGGCAGGATGAGATTCTTCGCTACAAGGAAAAAGTAGTGATATCACCAACATCCACCCTCAAAAGTCACATTTTGGCAGAGTTGCACTCATCTCCCACTGCAGGCCATTTAGGCTTTCAGAAGACTTATGCTCGCACTCGACGTTCATTCTTTTGGACAGGCATGAAAAAGGACATTCTTACTTTTGTAGCTGAGTGTGATGTGTGTCAGTGCCACAAAGGAGAAACAGTCAAATCCCCAGGCACATTATAGCCATTGCCCATCCCTGCCTCAATTTGGATGGAGGTTTATATGGATTTCATTACGGGTCTTCCGAAGTTAGGCAACAAGTCAGTCATCATGGTAGTTGTGGAAAGACTTTCTAAGTATGCTTATTTTTGCACCCTACCCCACCCTTTTACACCAGCTTTGGTGGCTCAATATTTCATGGACCAGATCTTCAAATTGCATGGGATGCCCACTTCCATTGTGTCTCATCATGACCCGATCTTCACCAGTAACTTTTGGCAGGAACTCTTCAGGCTACAACGTACCCAACTACAACTTAGTACTTCTTGTCATCCCCAAACTGATGGTCAAACTAAAGAAATCAACAAATGTCTGGAGACCTACCTCAGGTGTTTCACTTTAGAAAATCAACATCTATGGGTACAGTGGTTACCTCTAGCCAAATGGTGGTATAATACTAACTATCATGCCACCACCAAAATGACTCCATATGAAGCAGTTTATGGTCAACTCCCTCCTTCACCTACTTCTTATATCCAGGGATTCTCGAAGGTACAAGTAGTGGATCAAATCCTATAGAACCGTGCAACCATGCTAGCTCACCTCAAAGAGAATCTCCATCAAGCTCAAAATTGCATGAAGCAATAAGCAGACCAACATCGTTGAAAGCGCAAATTTCAAGAAGGGGATTAGGTATTCTTGAGGCTGCAACCATATAAGCAAACATCACTCAAAGAGAAGGGTTGTCAGAAATTATCTCCAAAATTCTACGAACCGTATCAAATAATTCAGTGCATTAGAGAGTAGCCTACAAGCTAGCCTTGCCACCCACTACAAAAATCCATCCCGTCTTCCATGTCTCATGCCTCAAGAAAGTGGTTGGGAACCATTGCAGAATTCAAACCAGTCTACCGGAATTGGATGAAGAAGGTTCAATCTGGCTCCAACCTGAACAGGTTCTTAACATGCAAGAATGGCACCTGTGTGGCCGCATGATCAAGGAAGTCCTCGTCAAGTGGAAAGACACCTCTCCAGAAGATGTGACCTAGGAACCAGCCACTATTCTTCAGCAGTTTCCACAGCTTCAGCCTTGAGGACAAGGTTATTTTTATGGGGGAGGGCATGTTAGGGTCCAACCCTAACCCCCTTATTTATGTAATAGGGTCGAGTCATAGTTATAGTTAGTTAAAGAGTCAATAAAGCCCATATTAATAATTGTAAGTGGTTGACCCGCATTTAAAGAAGGGACCATAGTTAGTTGCAAATGGGCCATGGTATTAGATAGATGATATTAATAAGAACCATGGTACTAACCCATGGTATTGCATGTATGAATCCTATATAAAGGATAAATACTCCCCTTGAGGAGCGTCATGTCTTATTTTGTAATTGAGCCCAGCTCTATTGGAGGTTGCCTCCTCAAAGAGGCAAGTGAACATTGATTTCCTTTCTGAATAATAAAATACATGCTATTTTTCTTATTGTTCTGTGTTCTGGGTATATTTCTTCGCATACTTGGTATTCTGGTACCTTCTCGTAGGTCAAGATCTAACATATTGTTACTACCTAGCAGCATATATATAACCATGAGAGAATGAGACGAGCAACTTCATTACACAATTTCAGTAGAAGAGAAACATACATGAAATGATATTTACATAGGGGAAAGCATATTGCTTACAACCATGATGGGAATCACCAAAGAGTTTCATTAATCCTCAAAATGAATCCAATATACTAGTCCATTACCTTTAGTCATACATCGCTTGAGTCCCTCATGAACATGCAATTAGAACCAAAGTGGAATCACAGAATTTGACCACTACGGGTGCAGAATTCGGCAACCTCTATTAAGTCTTCCTTCCCTCTATTTATAAGGAGAGGGGAAGCTTTGGAAAACAATTACAAAATATCACAGCCTGATCTCCATCTGTATGATAGACTGGCTGTCTCAGCGTGCGAAGGCTGCTGCCTAAAATGATTTGATTCAGATTTGATTCCGTTCTTGAAAATACAGAAATTACAAAATAAATAGAAATAAGGAAAATTGAAATATGGTGGGGAAAATATCTCTCTGCCACCTTGTGATTACCTTTGCTCAGCCACGTCTCTGCCTCAATGTGCCTTCTCTGTTGCTCGGCTGGTTCTCGTCACTTTCACTTTAACTGCCTGACTTCCCCCACTCTATGGAGATGGAAGAGATTAGTTGTGGTTGCATGTCACATATCGGAAGCGGATATCAACTTGGAAGTCCTTCGTTATATGGCTGAGTGGAGCCCCATGCCTTCATTCAATGCCTCAACTGCCAAACCATTACACCTTTAAAGCTTTGTATTCCATTATCGAGACTTTACTACATCGATACCTTCCCTCTTATAGATGTTACAAAACAACAGTTGACGGTGGTTCTATGCCCGTTCTGCCTTAGCCCCGGGGGCTTAGATGAAACTATATGATAGGATCCAGGGGCAAGGGTTGATTCTTTGGAATACAACATTATAATTGCTCCCAAAGTATAATGCATGCAACCAAAATACACATACGCCTGGGCCCATGATATTGGGATATCACAATCGGCGATTTTATAACAATGCATTTGGTGGTCATCCTCTAGAATTTGTGATTTCCAAACTTCGATCACCTTTTGTTGCTTAGCTCTTGGTTATTTTGCAATTCCTACGACCATAGGCTAGCCACCCAATCAAAGGTTCACAATCGGCAATTTCATTTTGAGGCACAACACACTACAATCGCTAATCTTCGATCTCCAATGCGTGACATCATTACTACCATGCGGCACTTCTTGAGTGGTGACACGTGTCACATGGATATGTGCCCATAGGATCCTGAAAATGCCATATCAGCATGCCACGTGTCCACCGTACTGCCACGTCAAGGTGATGTCAACCACCACGTGGCCCTATAAGAACCAATAGTATTATGACACGTGGCCTCCCTAGAGGAGAGAGATAAAGGCCTGCTTGCCCTTAGTTTTTCATTGATTTCCTTTGTTAAATATTTCAAGGATTTTCCGATGCTTTAACACTAGAGGCTCAAATCCCAGAAATTTTAATCACAATCGGAACTTTGGATGAGTTTCATCTGTTTTATCGTCAATTGCAATGTGTCAATCTCATATTGCTCCAACGCCTTGGACCTCTGATATGCGGGATCGTCAATGTGTGACCCCGCCAATACTGCAGGACCTCTGATCATCAATATATATTGTGCCTTAGGCCTCTGATTATCGATATCGACGTACAATGATCATTTGTTTTTCTCTCACCTCCTCTGCTGCTCCTTCAGAAAACTTCGATTTGCGAGATCTGAGATTATACTTAAGCATTTTCTTTTGATTTTTGGTTTCCATGGATGACTTTCAATCTGCTCTAACTTTTGATTCTGGAGTCCATTTTGGGAGTTCCATATATTGTTGGAAATATTATTCTAGGCACTATCCAATGAATAGAGTCCAATTTAGCTTTGGGAACTTATGTGGGTTGGAAGATGACTATGAACTCTCCTGTTCTTTTGTACTTTGGTTAGCTAAAAACAAATTTTGTAGTGAGTGACAACATTGGCTCTAACTGGGGACAGTGCCTTACTAGAAAAGTGCTAAGAAACTACAGACCAGTGTCCTTCACTATTAGACACTGAGTCAAACATTATAATGCACTTATACAATTAGAAAATATCCATGCAACTTTATTTGTCGGGAGTCCTTTCCTCATCCAACTAAAATGCATAAAAGTAAATTCTAACAACTGGAAAATAAATTCTCAACTAATGAGATTATTTATATATAGCTCCTACTTATGTATTGGGCATCAATTCACGTAAGTGATTTCAACCCTCCAATGGTACCAGGTCAGCATTTGGGTGCTAGACCTAATGCCTCCATGCTTCTCAAATTTAAAAGTCAAAACAAGCATGCACCATGAAAAATATTCAAACAAAAAACCCGATACATGCTCTAGAAACAACCTCTGATGTTGGTCAAAGAATGTAGTCATGTAATCAACTATAGGGTCATAGAACTGATAATAAAAAATTGTAGTTGCCTTATTTTCATGAAAATTCTATTGACCAATATCTTCTTGGTCAAGGCAACCACAAATATTGTTTAGCTCCTCAGTTTTAGATTTTTCAAGAAAAGCTTGTTGTTGATACTTTGCAACCCATTTGTTGACATGCCAACCCTCTTGGAAATTTGCAATAGAATCTACATTTTCTAAACTGTAATAATCATAGATTGCAGAAGGAGAATCTACTTAGAATTCCTGGCAGGAACCTTTCTACAACAAGCAGTCACAGACACCACTTGGTCCTTCAACTTTGGGTTCTTCTTGAAAATTTTGTTGCTGGGAGCTTTCTCCCCTCTTGCTAGTAAAAAACTCATTTTGAACCTCTGCAACCATCTTGTACTCCTCTAAATAATATGAATCATAAATTGGAGGCTCTTGAACTTGTTCTCTAGGTGAAGGATGTGCATCGTAAACTGGAGCCTCTTTACTGACCTCTTGGTGGGCCTCCTCTTCTTGTGCATCTTCCCACAAATGAGACTGTTGTGATTATGCATCACTTAACTCTCCATCGGAGTCATATGCATCTTAAGAAGGAGAATCATCAGCTTCGATAGAATAAGATTTCTAAGGGTTTATTGGTAACTCGACATTGTCTCCTTCCTTACTTTCTTGATCACTGAGCGATGCTTCATGAGGCTGATATGTGTCTTCTTGGGGTGGATCCCCACAAACATCTTCAGTAGGATCATTAACCTCATAAATATTTTCATCATTGAAATATGCACAAAAATTTTCAGATAGAGCATTTGGTGGATATAATATTTTGAAGTAATGGTTGAATTCTACATGAAATCTCTTTAAGGAAGATATGCTACCATGAGGTATTGTTCTATACTAAACTCTAGCATCTTGGTCTAAAGATTACATGAACAATTTCATTTGTACATATTCAAGAACAATACCTTGTTGTTCCATGCATTCATGAAAGTCCTTGAGGTGATGGTCTGCCTTCTATTTGTGTTTCCACTTAATCTAGGCAAATAAATATTCCATTCGTGAAATGAAGGGACATGATTGGGATAACCAACAATAGAAGAAAAATCCAGTGGGGAAAATTTGTTGGCCAAGAATACAGGGATGGCCATTTTGAAAACCTCTCTAGGTGAGTAACCTCAAGTTCAAGTCGAAGGGAAGTTTTCTGTTGTTTAGCATCATAGTGAGTATGAAGTTGCTTGAAATCTAGGATGATCAAATAGAGATATAGATAGTGGATTCCTCAGGATGTTTCCTTAAAATTAAAACAATGGAGTTGCCAATTTGAGATATATTCAACCCACACTTCCCTTGCTCACCTGACAGAGGGAATGCAAAGATTTGTCATACCCTTGGAATATTATTTTAGATTCACCCGCAACAACGGTGCCGGAAAGATGTTGTCGCTTTTTCTAGCACCTGTAGCACAAGTGCTTCAGGAGATATAAAAAGATTCCTAGGGACAACCTCTAGGTTGATTATAGACCAGTTCCTAGGACATATTAAAGAGAGAAGTGAATTTAGGATTATCTGAGGGATTATACTGACTCCAATTGTCATGTGGTTTGGAAAGATAAGAAAAGGGGGCTTAGTTCAATAGTCTTTCATCAAGGCGAAATCAAGCAGATACATGGATCCAAATATAGGGGGTGAATTGGGCCAATCTCAATGAGGAATGTCTTGTTCTAATGACTGACACACAACAATAAGCAGCTTAATATTAAATTTGTAGTAAAGGTGAATAGGAGGAGAGAAAGGAAGGAAATAAATGTATAGGGCTATAAACAAGATAAAATACTAAGCAACAATGTTTCGGCAGAAGGATGGAAGGCAGAAGAGATGGAATGATGGGAATTGTGGAGTGAAAATTAAGGTTTCATGTTCTATAGCTCATGGATACACTTATCACTAATAAGCATATGTAAATATCTACTCTTAAAGGTACATAAGTAAATCTTTAAATAACATAGGTATTGTTACTACTTAGCAGCATAGATATAACCATGAGAGAATGAGACTGACAACTTCATTACACAATTTCAGTAGAAGAGAAACATACATGAAATGAGATTTACAGAGGGGAAACCATACTACTTACAACAATGATTGGAATCACCAAAGAGTTTAATTAATCCTCAAAATGAGTCCAATATACCAATCCATTAAATTTAGCCATACATCACTCGAGTCCCTAATGAACAGGAAATTAGAACCAAAGTGGAATCACAGAATTTGGACCACTATGGGTGCATAATTCTGGAACCTCTATTAAGTCTTTCTTCCCTCTACTTATAAGGAGAGGGGAAGCTTTGGAAAACAATTACAAAATATCGCAACCTAAGTTCCAATTGTCTGATAGATTTGTTGTCTCGGTGTGCAAAAGTTGGTTCCCAAAATGATTTGATTTGGATTTTATTCCATTCTTGAAAATATAGAAATTACAAAATAAACATAAATAAGGAAAATTGAAAGATGGTGGGGAAAATATCTCTCTGCCACCCTGTGATTTCCTCTGCTCAGGCCACGTCTCTGCCTCAATGCACCTTCCTTGCTACTCGGCCAGTATCTGTCACTTTCACATTAACTGCCTGACTTCCCCCACTCTATGGAGCTGGAAGAGATTAACTATGGTTGCATGTCACAGAGCGGAAGTGGAGATCAACCTGGGAATCCTTCATCATATGACTAAGTGGAGCCCCATGCCTTCAATCAATGCCTCAGCTTCTGACCCATTACGCCTTTAAATCTCTGTATTCCATTATCGAGACTTTACTGCATCGGGACCTTCCCCCTTAGAGACATTACAAAATAGAGGTTGATGGTTGTTCTGAGCCTCTCCTGCCTTAGCCCTCGGGGCTTAGGTGAAAATATATGATAGGAGTCAAGGGCAGGGGTCAATTATTTGGAATACAACATTATAATTGGTCCCAAAGTATAATACATGGGACCACAATACACATATGCTTGGGCCCATGATATTAGGATATCGCAATCAACGATTTTATAACAATGCATTTGGTGGCCACCCTCTAGAATTTTTGATCGCCAAACGTCGATCACCTTTTGTTGCTGAGCTCTTGGTTTTTCTGCAAATGATGTGACCATAGGCTAGCCCCCCAATCGAAGGTTCGCAATCAACCATTTCCTTTTAAGGCACACTACATTGCAACCGATGATCTTCGATCTTCGATGCATGATGTCATTACTACCACACGACGCTTCCTGAATGGTGACAGGTGTCACCTGGATATGTCCCCATAAGACCCTAAAAATTCCAAATTAGAATGCTATGTGTCCACCATATTTCCACATCAAGGTGATGTTAGCAACCACCATGCCCTATCAGAACCAATAGTATTCTACCACATGGCCCCCCTAGAGGAGAGAGAAAAAGGCCTGCCTACCCTTGGTTTTTCGTTGATTTCCTTTGTTAAATATTTCAAGGCTTTCCCGATGCTTTAACACTAGAGGCTCAAATCCTGACAATTTTAATCATAATCGAAACTTTGAAAGGGTGTCATTTGTTTTATCGTGGATTGCAATGTGTCGATCTCCTATTGCTCCAATGCCTTGGACCTCCAATATGCAGGATCGCCGATGTGTGACCCCACCAATACTGTAGGACCTCTGAACGCTGATATATACTATTCCTTGGACCTACAATCTCTGATTGCCGATATCAGTGTTCTTTGATCTCTAGTCTACTCCGAACTCCTCTTTTGGTGCTTCAGAAAACTCTGATTTGCGGGATTTGGGATTATACTTAAGCATTTTCTTTTGATTTCTGGTTTTCAAGGGTGACTTTCAATTAGCTCTAACTTTTGATTTTGGAGTCCATTTGGTAGTTCCATATACTGTTGGAAAGCTTATTCCGAGAACTATCCAATGAATAGAGTATGATTTAGCTTTGGTCACTTCTATGGGTTGGAAGATGACTACAAACTCTCCTATTCCTTTGTACTTTGTTTAGCTGAAAATAAATTTTGCAGTGAGTGACAACACACCCGATATTGATCAACCAAAATCATTTGTCCCTTTGATTTCTGAACCCAGGATTACATCTATTCTTGTTGGTGACATTGACACAATTGAAACAAAATTTCATCAAACTTTGTTACCTGACATCACTAAATCTGATCTCCCTGAGTCAAAAACTTTGTTTCCTGAGGTTATTGAACCTGAGGAGCCTCAGCTATCTTTACCTTAGTCTTTGGGACCTTCCTCCTCTCTTTCTTTGTCTCAAAAAAAACTAATATATCTTGGGCCTGACGATGAACCTCTTCCATATGGATTTCTAAGTATTGAAGAGACACCTCAAGAAGAGCCTCATCCTTCTACTCACATTCATTAGGAAGGACTTCATTTCTATCAAACTGAGCCTCTTCTGCCTCCTCAACCTTATACACAATCTTTGTTACCTGATTCTTTGGGCTTACCTGCGAATTTCTCACGACAATATTCATTTGGATTGTTAACCGTGACTGGAACTGATTCAAACTCCCATCCTATGTCCACCACTATGGTTGAGAAACCAAACGTTACATCTTCATCCATGTTTGTAACATCACCAAAAGCTCATTTATATGATGGCCCGTTCATCTTGCCTGGCTATCAGTCGTTATCTGGTACCTTTTCCGGTGCGGCTTCTAGTCCTTGGACCTCTCCCATGGCATCCAATTCAAGAATAATTTATGGTACCTCTCTTATGAAAGTCACACAGTCTACTACTCTTCCTCCATCTACACCTACAATAGAGTAGCAGGTTGGCCCTTATGTTAGTGGGCAAAGATACCCTCAATAGCCCAACCCTCTTTATGTTGCCTCCATCATCCCCTCCTCCCATGGAAGGGGGACAACCTGTTGTTGGTACACCTAAATATGGTAATCTGCCTAGTTACAGTCCTTCTCATCCTGGAATGGCTTCTAGTGTTTGGAAACCTACTTTACCCGTACAACTTGGTTCATATTTGGATCTACCATTGAATTCTCAAATTGTACCATCTTCATCGCAAATTTATACCTATCCCTCAGCACCTCAACAAGCTCAAATACATGTGAGCCAACCTTTATATCCCATTCTAACAGTATCTTGTTCTCCCCAGATCTTGATTCGTCAACCTGTATAAGGTCCCTCACCTTCTCAATCGCTTGCACAAGGTACTCCTCAAGTTTCAGTAGGCAAAATTATTCAGAATTTGACACAATCCCAATCAAACCCATACCAGGGGCAATGCAAACCCCGATCGGGCAACAGTATGGACCACATCAAGTGCCTTTTCAAGGACAACAAATCCAAACCCAACCATTCCAACAACTTTATCGCCATCCTAGGACTAGACAACAACCCACTTTTATGTTGGCTATCAGACCCATCTATATTTTAGTAAACAAGTTCCTTATTATCATAACCCCCCTTATCTAGGAATGCAAGTGCATGTTTCCCAGGTTATCCCTTCATATCCAGGTCATTCGCCTCTAAACTTTAATAAGTAGTTTCCTTTTGTGGCTACTCTTAAATTACAGGATTTAACTCAGCTTACTAACGACCCCATTGCTCATTCGCCATGGTGGTCGATTATTACCACTAAGTTGCCTTCTGATATCCCAAAGTTCAATGGGAATACTAGAGAAGACCCACCGACGCATGTCATGACGTATCATTTATGGTGTTCATCCAATTCACTTAATGATGATTCCATTCGACTATGTATTTCCCCACAAAAGCTTACAAGTACCACAGCTAAATGGTATATTGAATTACCTAGATATTCGTTTCACAACTTCAACACTTTAGCCACTACCTTCCTGACACATTTTTGGTTTCCCATCAAATACAAAATTGGAACAGAACTATTGAATAACTTTAAACAATCAAACTCTACTCACATTTCGGATCACATTCATGAGTGGAGACATCGCCATCAGTTGGTCAAGACTTATGTTCCCAATCAGTTGTTAGCGGAATGGTTTGTCAAGTCTTTGTTATCTCCCATAACACAAGATGTGGCCAAAGGTGGAGTTGTGACCGAAGAGAAAGTTATTGCTTGTGCTCAATATTTAGATCTAGTCTATACCCAATCGGGCACACTCTATGATAAGATACCAAACGCTCTGAGACCCTCGAATATTGTTCCTCCTCCGACTAGTAAAGAATCTCATGATGCTGATGGAATTATAGGTTTTTCCAGTTCATAGTCAAAGAGTAAACCATCTGGTATTGCTCTTACCACTCCTGCACAAAACCCTCCATCTCATCCTCCTGCAACTTCTGCTTCTGAGATAAATTTTATCTCATTTGATAAATACAAGTCTCAACAACAACATGGAAGCAAGAAGAAAGGTAAAGGTAAGAAAAAGAAAGATTCCTCACTATAGGATAAACAAACAAATTTGTCTTCCAATGAGAAATGAAAGCCTCGATACCCATGTTTGATTTGTAACGAGGATCACTTTACACGTGATTATCTGCACCGCGCTAAAGTGAATATGTTCCTTAAATCATCCACTTCTCCCGCTATGCTAACCGACCTGTTTCCTAATTAGGAGACCCATATGGTTTCCAGGGATGCCTCTTCCTCTAACATAGTGTTTATTCTTTCCTCTTCAAAGATGAAGTTCGATGTCATGGTGGCCACTTGGAATAAGGACTATGATAATGCGAATCCACTAAATGGTCAGGGTACTGATAAAACTGCCAGTTCGTCACCACCTTCATCTAATATTGTTCCAACTAAGTCAATCAACCACTACATCAAAAGTCTTTGATGGAAGGATATGCAAACCTTGTGGGATTTTGAACTCCCTCCAAGTGGAATTATGGGGCAAAACCGTCTCCGTTGAAGTAGAAGTTATCGACGGACCTTTGGATTATAATATTCTACTGGGAAGTATATGGGTTTATTCTATAGTTTTTGTTGTTTCAACTTACTTATGAATGATTGCCTTTCCTCATAAAGGTGAGATCGTCGGCATAGATCAACTCACCTTTTTCGCCTCTGATTCCAATGCTACTAGAAGTGTCCCTCTTGTAGGGGAAGCCCTACATTCCTATCAACATGTTGGAGTTAGTTTATTGAAGGATTCATCACTTATGGGAAATTTTTTGCTCCCTCCCCCCCCCTTCCCAGCTCCTCCACTTCAGTTTCTTATATCAACATGATATCATCATCTACAATCTTGGTCGATCCATGGATTGTCCCTGATGAAACTGACATCAAAAGTTTTGGTGACCAAATGTTGCTTAGCCCCGTTGAGAAATATTACAAATCCATATTCTCTAGTTGTGTGGCCCATACTTTTTCTTCAATCAATTGGGTAGATTGATCACTGGATTATGGTTCGCCCTCTAATCCTTTCTCACATACATTCTCTACTGATGAAAGTATCATGGAGATCATGATGTCAGATGACGCCTCATGGGATGAGCATCATCATCATTCCTCCTTCCCATATACCATTAAAGATAATCTCACTGGTGTGGACCTACCCAATTTTATCGAACCCATTATGAATTATGTTTCCATCGATGAGATCAACTTTGAAAAGAAACTTTGTTCTAGTCAACTCCTTGGTTTCGTAGTTTTGAAACAAGGAATTCATATTGATCCTTTAAAATTCCAAGAAATCATTAACTTGCATGTGCCTTCAACTCTTGTTCAGTTACAAAGACTCCAAGGGAAAATCAACTTCCTGAGCAGGTTTGTTCCTAACTACGTTGAACTAACCAAAGGATTTTCTTGCTTACTGAAAAAAAGGATTCCCTTTCATTGGGATGACGTTGTGTAGAAAAAGTTTGATGCCTTGGAAGATGTTCTGGTTTAGGCATCTCTTTTATACCCTCCCGACTATCAGTGCGATTATTTCATGTACCTTGTTGCTGCCATCTCTATTATAGCTATGGTATTGGTCCAAGAAGACGATATGGGGATTGAACATCCCATTTATTATCTTAGTTGGAACCTCAATGATATTGATATCAGGTATACTCATGTGGAAAATATAGCTTTGGCGGTTGTTCCAACCGTCCAGAGATTCCGCCATTACATATTACTTCGCAAAAATATTGTCATTTCCGATTGCAACCATATGACATATATAGTTTCATGTCAATTACTGGGGGGGAAAAACTCAAAGTGGATCTTTATTCTCCAAGAGTTCGACCTAGAATTCATTAAGTCCAAGTCGAAGAAATCCTTATTTCTTACCGAGCTAATGTGTGATCTCCCTTCTGTTAATGTTGAATCTACATTTGAAGATTCCATCCCAGACGAGTCATTGTTCCTAATCTCGTCATCTGACCCATGGCATGGAGATTTTCTCATTTATCTCCAAACCCATACTTTCCATCCTAATACCTTGTAACACCCTCCTCCCACATCCACCCAAGCAACCATGCCAACCAGGGTAAACATGAGACGAGAAGCTACTATGATTATATTTTAACTCCTATGTGACTTTAAGGAAGTGGAATCGACGGAAACATCACACACATTCATCCAACATCATCAACAGAACCCTCAGGAGACAAGACAACCACTCAGGCAACCTGTCCCTAGGTCCCACTGATGTTTTGGATCTATTGGGCCATATTTTCTCTCATGCTATGGGAAAGGGAGTGACCAACAACCAAAAGTCGCTCTCACAGGCTTTCCTGCCAGTGATCGAAGACCAAAATTGCTAGTTTTGTGCTAGCAACCCCAGGATATAAGCCACTTTTCCAGGCCGAGAGCCCAAACTATTGCCCAGAATGGAGTGATAGCTTTAAATCATTAAAAATATAGGGAAACAATGATGCAAAAGCAATAATCTGAACAAGACCCTAACCATACCACTACTATCCATGCTAGGAATTTCATTAAACATATCATCAACATGTAACCTATAGGTGTAAACAATAGAATTAAGTGTATGGATCTCTTACTTATCTTAGAATCGCTATGAACCATTGTTCCCTCATGTTAGTTGTTGCATTATCCTCTATTAGGTCATAGACACATTATCCATTCATATACAAGTAAAAACATGTGGAGAGCCATACATAACTGCTATCATAAAATATATATATATAACCAACATAATAGGAATAGAATTACCATAAGCATATCAGCCATCAAAATCCACATATGCATCAATACATTTGCACATGGAAATCAAGGGAATGAATTTCTCATTAATGAATGCAATAAACCAACTAGAGATGGGAATACCACATTCCACCTAACCATATATTGGTTGAGCCAAGTATCTCTTCAACCAATCACCCTGTGCCATATCCCAAGCATGAATGTGGGACTCAAACCAAAAGAACCAACCAGGGCATACTGAGGCTAAACCACCTCACCCTCATCAACAAAAACCAGGATTTACCGTAATTCATCTAGGATCACTAGGGCAACACAATGAACACATCATAACAGGCTTTACAGTGATCTCCACCTAATCACTAGGCCAAACAAGCATGGATGCCACCAGATTTCTCCACCTACACCGTGAGGAATTTTCCTGTCTCCTAGTCTCTTAGGATTTACCACAATCCAAACTTAGATCACTAGGCCCTAAACCTAGACCCACTATCCACGATTTACCGCATATCCCAAACCTACGATTACTAGGCCCAAAGGAGAGAAAACCACCTCTTGGATTTATCGTATATCCTTCCATTCACCAGCAAGGATTCTGAGGCCCACCAAGGAAACACAATCTTGGCTTTACCGCAACCCACAATTTGGCTTGAGTGTCACTAGGCCAGTGGCTTTACCATGATCCACAATCCGGTTTAGGGACCACTAGACCATGTTCTCTATCATCCGACAATCTAGCTCAACCAAAACATGAGAACCCCATTACACCATGGATATCCGGAAATGGCAAGGCTAGGCTGAAAACATTGTTACACCTGGAAAAAACCATGCCATGATAGAAAATAACCACATGCATGCCAAAGGAATATACACATGCAAGTTGATACCTACAATGAAGCATGTTGTAGCTGCTTGATCCTGCCTTTCCCTGCTTGATCTTTGCTTCCTCTTTCCTTTTTTTCCTTTCTTGCTCCAATGCCAATGCTACTCCAAGAAACTCTAAGTGTCTAAGAGTGAGACAGAGAGTGAGAGAGAGAGAGAATAATGCGAGATCTCCAAATTCAAACTAACAAAAGGTTACCAACTGATCCTCAGAAGCCTTTTTATGAATGAGGCCTCTATTTTCTTCATTTTCCATTATTTTCCTTAATTTTCCTCCTCACATGCAACCGATGACCTTTCATCTCCCTTTTCTCCTAATTTCCATTATTTTCGTAAATAAATGTGCTAAAAATTCCATTTTTCCTTTCTAAAACCTTAGCCTTCACCTTTTCCAATTTCCTTAGCCATAAACAACCAAATGAACACCCCTTAGGATGTCCTGCCCAACATTCAGCTTGGAATAAGTGTCCCATCATCTGTGGTTATTGTTTTTAACTTTTCTTACATGGAATTTTCACCAGACTGTTACAGAACCCTCCCCCTTAGGGGACACCGTCCTCGGTGTTCAATCACACGTATACCTCAGCAACCTGCTGAAAGAATACATACTTCTCATGGGGCCTTATAACACAGTTCGTTGCAGTATTTACAATGAAATACATGCTCAAGACAAAACATCATGACAACATGACAACATACTGCATAGTGGAGCTTTATAACACAGCACATTACGGTATTTTCAATGATCATCCTACTCAGTGCCAACACACATGACATCATAACATCATGATAACATAATCACATGATAACATAGTAACATGAAAACATAACTATAATGACATAACACCTGTACCGCATAATGGAGCTTTATAACATATATCATGGCAGTATTTAAATCCATATGCATATGTACATATAGCAACATCACCAAAAACATATACCACATCATATATACCAAAAACATAAACCATATCATATATATCAAAACATGTACCAAACACCATATCTAACTGTATACATAAACACCATATCTATTAAGATCGCAACAAGATGATGGAGCTTAGTGAAAAGAGTCGCCTTCACTAAGTGGGCCCGCAGGCAAATTATGGCGCAAGTTCTATTTTTGATCCCAGCAGGGATGATCACAGTGTGGGTGAACACAGTATGAGTGATCACAGTGTGGGTGACCACAGTGTGGATGATCACAGTGTGGGTGACCACAGTGTGAGTAATCACAGTGTGAGTGATCAAAGTCTATTTTTAGACTGGCTGTCAAAAATAGAAAAGTCAAATATTATTGTCTCATAATAATATTTGGACTATAAACTTGATCTTATTCTCTTGGAGAACTTCAGTTTGAGCTACAGATGTAGCCCATGCAGCTGTCAGAAGGAAGTACGCTTTTCTTATGAGTCAGTTGAGTTGTTGCATGCATGACTTCATTTAGAACTCAATCAGTTGAGTTTGGTGGAGTTGATTGTGGAGTTGATGGAGTTGTGTTCAGTTTGACTGGGTTAAACTAGTTGTATTTAGTCTAACTGGCAAATAGACTAGAGATGAGTTGGGTGAATTAATTATTAATTAATTCACAAGTTATTAACTCATAATGAAACTATAGAATACATCAGTTAACTCAGTTGCATGTTAGTGCATGTTCAGTTCAGCAGGGACAGGTGTTAGAGGATCAGATTGCTATCAGTTGTGACTATAGTTGTGCATGATGATTTGCACAATCAGAGGGATTGAGTATGCCAATGAATTGGCCAATATCAAGAATTGTAGCTTGTGCTCACGTCCAACAGAGTGTGAGTGATTCTTTGCAGGTGAAATACGAGTTTGGTAAACCATTCTCATCAGTTCTTGAGCAGGTATTGAGCTGGAGAGGCAGGCAAGCAGTGGAATAGATTTGGAGATCAGATCTAAGCTGTATTGTGTGTAACAGGTGGAGCTGGTACTGGATTGCTTGTGATAAGCATTGTACTTTGTAATGTTACATGGTCTCAATCATTAATATACAGATAGTGTGGGGTTTTTAGCGAGATGCTTTCCCCGGGTTACATACTGTGTTAATGTGTGAATGCTCTTGATGTTTTATTGTTATTGATGCTGCTATATTGATGATCAACGTAGAGGAGCTTATGTATTGTGTATGTATTCCGCAATAGTACATGATCAGGATAATCTCTGTTGAATATGTGTTAAATTATTCAAAATTTCTACATGGTATCAGAGCAAGCTAGATAGTTGTAGAAAAAGTTTCTACATGGTATCAAAGTTGTTGATCATCATATCTACTATTCAGGAAGTGTTTACATTCTATTTCTTCAGGCAGAGTCTGTAATCGGGCCAGGTAGCCTCTGGATTCATCCTTCCTTTGGAAGGTGAGATATCCGGTGAATGCCCATACAGTTAATCTCTGTACGATAAATATTGTGTTCTCACGAATCTTAGATCCGAGGCGGTTGAGTTGGTTGCTGGTGGAATTCGAATTTGCAGCAGTGTTTTCTTGGTGACAACGCAGCAATGTCTTTCAACGGATTGCGATTGGAGTATGCTCTTGAGGGCAGCTCAAACTATATTGCATGGAAGGACAGGATGGAGGCAATATTGGATGATAACGGGCTGAAGGAGTTCATAGAGACGGATGTCCCAAAGCCTACTGATGCTACTCAAGCTGATGCTTGGCAAAAGAAGACCGCAAAATGTCGAAGGATTCTGTTGGAGGGCGTGAAGGATCACATTGTGTCCAACCTCCATGGAAAGGCTACTCCATATTTGATGTGGAAATCATTAACAGAATTATTCCAAAGCAAGAGCGATCAAAGGAAGCTGGCGCTCAAAGATAAACTCAGAAACATCAAATGCGAGAAGGGTGATAGTATTCCCATGTATCTCATGAAGTTCACTCAGTGTCGAGATGAGCTGGGAAGTGTGGGGGTTGTTGTCGATGATGAGGACTTGGTGAGCTTGGCTCTCCTTGGTCTTCCGAAGAGTTGGCATTCCTATCAGGACTCTGTCAATGGTTGGGAAAAATTGCCAGGATGGGAAAGACTATGGTCAGATCTTGTGCAGGAGGAGATCAGGCGAGTACCAGGGACAAATCTTCGTCAAAGGGAGCTGATGAAGAGAATTGCGCTTTGGCTACCAAAGTAAAGAAAGGGAAGAGCAAGAAAGCTTCTCAGTCTGGTGCGAAAGGCAAGAAGCAGGATATGTCCAAGGTGAAGTGTTTTCACTGTCACCAGCACTGACACTATGCCACTAATTGTCCGCAGAAGAAGAAGAACAAGCAGGCTGCTGGATCTTCAGCAGGAGAGGCTCTAGCCTCACAGTTTGAGCTTGATTTTTCATTGATCGCATGCTTGGTTTCAAGTGTGATGGGATCAGTGTGGTTCTTGGACAGTGGTGCGTCTTTTCACATGACGGGAGATAGAGATTTGTTCTCTGTTCTGGAGGACAAAGATCTTGGAGTGCACATCGAGATGGGCAATGATGGTAGATACAGTGCGACCGGTATCGGTACCATTTCCTTTGAGAGGGAGTCTGGTAAACCCTTCGTATTGAAGGAAGTCATGCATGTTCCAGGATTGAAAAATAATCTTATCTCAGTGGCGATATTAGAAGACAAGGGGTATGATGTTGTTTTCAGCGAGGGAAAGGCTTTCCTACGCAGCAAGACAACTGGTGAGACCCAGAAGATAGGGGTTCGAGTGAGGAACCTTTATCAGTTACATATAGATGGATGCGCAGCAATGGCGGGCAAGGCAGAAGGATTGGTGAGCCGGGATGATGGCGAGTTGTGGCACAGGAGATTGGGTCACCTTCACCATGGAGCCTTGAAGATACTGCAGTATATCACTACAAGGCTTCCTAAATGCACACTTGCGCAGTCAAATCAGTGCAAGGGGTGTACTTTGGGGAAGTTTGTGAAAGCCACCTTTCACGAAAAGGATAGTCCCGCCACGACAATCCTTGAGAGAATTCACACAGACGTGTGTGGACCTTTCTCAGTTGCTTCGACAGCAAAACACAGGTATTATGTTATTTTTGTTGATGATTTCTCTCGTAAGTGTTGGATCTTCTTCATGCAGAAGAAGAGCGAGACATATTCAAAGTTCTGCGAATTCAAAGCACTGGTCGAGAAGGAGTCGGGGAAGAAGGTGAAGGCTCTTAGGGCGATAATGGTGGTGAATACATATCGGACGAGTTCAAGGATTTCTACAAGGCAGAAGGGATTCGAAGAGAGCTCATAGCTCCCCATAACCCACAGCAGAACGGGGTAGCTGAGCGGAAGAACAGAACGATTGTGGGTTCTGCACGGGCAATGTTGCATGATCAGGGTCTACCCCTTCACTTGTGGGCGGAAGCATGCAATACAGCAGTTTATGTGCAGAACCGTTGTCCTAATAGGATACTTGGCATGAGTACACCCGAGGAGGCTTATTCTGGTAAGAAGCCTGATCTTTCTCATTTGAGGATTTTTGGTGCTAACGTTTACATGCATGTGACGAAGGATGCCAAGAAGAAGTTGGAGCCGACTGCAAAGGTTGGGATATTTGTGGGGTACACTGATACACCCCACAACTATCGTGTGTATTTGCCAGATAGTGGTAAAACTGTCGTGCGACGGGGTATAAAATTTCAGGAGGAGAAAGCCATGAAGTGTTCGCTTGAGAGGGAGCTACAATTGCATGCAGATGAGGAGCTATTAGTTCCTAAGGATGAGCTTCAGGACGTGGATCAGCCACAGGATGAGGTTCATGGAGTGGAAGAGACCACTCATGCAGCACCAACCATCAGAGGGCGAAAGCACTTGACAGAAGCTGAGCGACTGGCTCAAGATGCAGAGAAAGTTGTAGGACCACCTACAGCCCAATGCAGGTAGAGACAGTCACCTGATCGGTACACTGGATACATGGCTCTGATGAGCAAGTGTGTTGTGACTGAGCCATCCTCTTTCGAGGAAGCTGTGGAGGATCCCGCATGGGTAGACGCCATGGTGGAAGAGTATGATTCTATTGTCAGAAACAGTGCATGGGAGATTGTTCCTAGACCGGAAGGGAAATCAGTGGTGGGTTCGAGATGGATCTACAAGGTCAAGAAGGCAGCTGACGGGAGTGTGGAGAAGTACAAGGCAAGATATGTTGCCTGAGGCTTTTCACAGATAGAGGGGATCGATTATGAGGAGACCTTTGCACCTGTCGCAAGGTATTCTTCCATATAGACGATTCTTGCTCTCTCAGCGCAGATGGGATGGCACATTCATCAGATGGATGTGAAGACTGCGTTCCTCAACGGAGTCATTGAGGAGGAGGTGTACATTGAGCAACCCGAAGGCTTTGAGGTCTTCAACAGCGAGTTGCATGTGTGCAGGCTCAAGAGAGCGCTGTATGGGTTGAAGCAAGCACCACGTGCTTGGTACACACGGATAGACAGCTATTTCACAGGACTTGGATTCTCCAAGAGCGAGGCGGATCCTAAGCTATACCAGATTGTGGTGGAGGGTAAGTTGCTTATCATTGTATTGTATGTTGATGATTTGATTCTAACGGGTGATGAGCTGTTGATACTGTCATGCAAGAAGGATCTTGCTACAGAGTTCGAGATGAAGGATTTGTGCCTCCTTCACTATTTCCTAGGATTGGAAATATGGCAGCGCAGTGGTGGACTATTTGTTTCTCAGGGCAAGTATGCTCGGGAGATACTGGAGAAGTTCAACATGCATGGCTGCAAGCCTGTTGATACTCCTCTTCCTGGAGGTTGGAGGAAGGAGGATGCCACTTCAGGAGAAGAAGTGGATTCCACTGTTTATCGACAGTTGGTGGGGTCGTTGATGTATCTGGTCAATACACGACCTGATATATGCTATGCAGTTAACCAGCTTTCACAAGCTATGGTTAAGCCTACCAAGCTCTTCTGGAAGGCAGGCAAGCATGTATTGTGCTACTTGAGAGGCACATCGGGATAAGGTTTATGGTACAAACAGGAGGATGAGGTGAAGCTATGTGGCTTCACGGATGTAGATTGGGCAGGGAGCCCAACGGACAGAAAGAGCACATCAGGAGGGGTCTTCAGTATTGGATCGACAGCAGTTTCTTGGTACAGCAGGAAGCAGAGATCCATGGCACTCAGTTCAGCGGAGGCCGAGTATATGGTATCAAGTTTGGCTACATGCGAGGCTATATGGATGAGGAAGATCCTGGTTGGTTTGTTCGATTCTCATTTGGATCCTACTGTGATTTACTGTGATAAGCAGAGTTGCATTAAACTCTCGGCTAATCATGTATTTCATGATAGATCTAAGCATATTGACATCAGGTACCATCATATCGGAGATTGTGTGCAGCGGAGGATCATGTTGCTTTCATACATTCCAACGGAGGATCAGGATGCTGATATTCTGACGAAGGCTCTCACCAGGGGCAAATTCGAGTACCACCGAGGCAGGATAGGGGTTGTTGATAATCCATATCTTGTCGAGA
The DNA here is from genome assembly GCA_031772625.1 of Pinus tabuliformis. Classification (NCBI taxonomy): domain Eukaryota; kingdom Viridiplantae; phylum Streptophyta; class Pinopsida; order Pinales; family Pinaceae; genus Pinus; species Pinus tabuliformis. The sequence continues at coordinate 485,143,262 of CM062807.1, forward strand.
GGGAGTGTTGAGATTGCAACAAGATGATGGAGCTTAGTGAAAAGAGTTGCCTTCACTAAGTGGGCTCGCAGGCAAATTATGTCGCAAGTTCTATTTTTGATCCCAGCAGGGATGATCACAGTGTGGGTGACCATAATATGAGTGATCACAGTGTGGGTGACCACAGTGTGGATGATCACAGTGTGGGTGACCACAGTGTGAGTGATCACAGTGTGAGTGATCAAAGTCTATTTTTAGACTGGCTGTCAAAAATAGAAAAGTCAAATATTATTGTCTCATAATAATATTTGGACTATAAACTTGATCTTATTCTCTTGGAGCACTTCAGTTTGAGCTACAGATGTGGCCCATGTAGCTGTCAGAAGGAAGTACACTTTTCTTATGAGTCAGTTGAGTTGTTGCATGCATGACTTCAGTTAGAACTCAATCAGTTGAGTTTGGTGGAGTTGATTGTGGAGTTGATGGAGTTGTGTTCAGTTTGACTTGGTTAAACTAGTTGTATTTAGTCTAACTGGAAAATAGACTAGAGATGAGTTGGGTGAATTAATTATTAATTAATTCACAAGTTATTAACTCATAATGCAACTATAGAATACATCAGTTAACTCAGTTTCATGTCAGTGCATGTTCAGTTCAGCAGGGACAGGTGTTAGAGGATCAGATTGCTATCAGTTGTGACTATAGTTGTGCATGATGATTTGCACAATCAGAGGGATTGAGTATGCCAATGAATTGGCCAATATCAAGAATTGTAGCTTGTGCTCACGTCCAACAGAGTGTGAGTGATTCTTTGCAGGTGAAATACGAGTTTGGTAAACCATTCTCATCAGTTCTTGAGCAGGTATTGAGCTAGAGAGGTAGGCAAGCAGTGGAATAGATTTGGAGATCAAATCTGAGTTGTATTGTGTGTAACAGGTGGAGCTAGTACTGGATTGCTTGTGATAAGCATTGTACTTTGTAATGTTACATGGTCTCAATCATTAATATACAGATAGTGTGGGGTTTTTAGCGAGATGCTTTCCCCGAGTTACATACTGTGTTAATGTGTGAATGCTCTTGATGTTTTATTGTTATTGATGCTGCTATATTGATGATCAACGTAGAGGAGCTTATGTATTGTGTATGTATTCTGCAATAGTACATGATCAGGATAATCTCTGTTGAATATGTGTTAAATTATTCAAAATTTCTACATGGTATCAGAGCAAGCTAGATAATTATAGAAAAAGTTTCTACAATATCAAGGTATATACGAAAACACCATATCAAAAAATACACCAAAACACCATATCAAAGCATATATCAAACCACCATACTGAAATTGTTTTGCCTCAACTAGAAAACAAGGAAAGATACATGGCCCTCATTTGATCCACCATCTCCCATGTAACTTCATCGGGCCCAAAGTGCTTCCATTGCACTTTAACTTGCTCGATTGCTCGGTTCCAGAGCATGAGCACCTTTTTCTACAATATACACTGAGGCTCCGGTTGGAATTCTCCATCTGGTTCCACCTGCAATACAGATTAGTCAATCACATTATTAGCATCCTTGACATACTTCTTATGCAAAGACACATGGAAACCATCATGGACTTTCACTGTCAGAGGCAGTGCAAGTCGATAGGCTACTAGCCTAATCCTCTCAATGATATTGAAGGGTCCACAAAACCATGGTGCCAGCTTGGCACATAATCCAATCCACAAGGAGCTCTTCTTTGGTTTGATGCGCAAGTACACATGTTCCCTAACCTAGATCTCCTTGAACAACCTACTCCTATTCGCATAACTCTTCTACCTATCATGTGTTACCTTTAGATTTTTCTTATTCACCTGCATTTCTTGTTCCATGTTTGCCAACATATATGGTCCAATCAATACGCTACTAACTGGATCACTCCAACTGATGGGAGTGTTGCAACTCTGCCCATATAATGTGTCAAAAGGACTCAACCTCAATGACTCTTGATAATCGTTGTTGTACGTGAACTCTACCAAAGGAAGATACTCTTCCCACTTCCATTGTCGATACATCGCATACATCCTCAACATGTCCTCCAATATCCTATTGACCCTCTCTGTCTGTGGATGATAAGTTGTACTGAAGGAAAACTCTGTGCCCAAACTTGCAAATAACTCCTTCCAGAACTTGGAAGTGAACTTTGCATCCCTGTCTAACACAATCTTCTTTGGAACACCATGTAGTCTAACCACGCCTCTGATGAATAACTGTGCCACATCACTAGCTGTGAACGTAGACTTCAATGGAATGAAATGTGCAACTTTTGTTAACCTGTCCACAATGACCATTGTGGAATCATGTTGTTTCACTGTCTTAGGCAACCCTGTGATGAAATCCATGGAAATAACCTCCCATTTCCATTCTAGAATCACAATCGACTGTAGCAGTCCACCTAGATGTTTACACTCTGCTTTCATTCGTTGATAGTTAAAACATCTAGCCACAAACTCTGCTACATCTCTCTTAAAATTCGACCAATAGTAAAATTTCTCCATTGTTGTCATTGTCTTCTCATAACCTGGGCGACCTGAATAAGTTTTCACATGAAAATCCCTCAAGATCACCTTCTTGAGCTCACTGTTATACGGTACATATATCCTGTCTCGGAACCTAACCAACCCATATGTTGTAAGACAATAATCCATACCCTATGCACCTGCACCTATACATGTACCCATACATGTACATGTACTACCGCCTATACCTATACCACTACATGTACATGTACGTTCACCTGTACCTGTATCAGTGCCCTATTGCAACATGTTCACAATCTCCATATACCTAACATCCTGTTGACCTGCCTGCAGAATCCTATCTTGTAAGTCTCTCCCACAGGAGCCCATCACTGCTAATTGATGTACCTGTACCCGTCTACTAAGAGCATCTTCCACCCTGTTCTCTTTACCTTTGATGTACCTGATCTCGAAATCAAACTCATTGATCATGGCCAACCATCTAGCCTGCCTAGCGTTCAGATTCATCTGGTCAAACAAATACCTCAACCCAATGTGATAAATCATAAGTACAAATCTCCCGCCAAAAAGATAATGACTCTACATATTCAATGCATGTATGATCGTTGCTAACTCCAAATCATGTGTCAAGTACTTTTTCTCATGCTCGTTTAGTTTGCGAGACTCATAACATACCACTTGTCCATCCTACATGAGGACTCCACCAAGTCCTCTCATGCAAGCATCTGTGCATACCAAAAACTCTTTATCGGGATCTTCAATAAATAGCACTAGTGCATGTGTCAAAAACTACTTAATTTTCTCAAAACTAGCCTCACACTCCTCTATCCATTCGAAATTATTACCTTTCCTCTGCAATGATGTGATATGATAATAAATCTTTGAGAAGTTCCTGATGAAACTCCTATAATAGCCTGCCAAACCCATGAAATATCTCACCTCATCCACACTATTTGGAGCTACCCACTCCATGATGGCTCTTCTGGATCTATTGTAATGCCCTCCTTAGAGACAACATGTCCCAAGTAATGTACCTCACTCTGAAAGAAACTACACTTGTTGAGATTAGCACACAACTAATGCTCCCTAAACAACCTCAACATTGTTGCTAAATGTGCGGCATGTTCTTCCTCATTTTTAGAATATACTAGTGTATCATCAATGAACACAATAACAAACTTATCCAAATATGGATGCAACACACTATTCATCAAGTACATGAATGTATCTGGAGCATTAGTTAAGCCAAATGGAACAACAACAAACTCATAATGCCCATACCTAGTCCCAAACGTTGTCTTCTAAATGTCTTCTTCTCTGATGCGTACCATCTGGATCTCAAGTCAATATTTGAGAACTCTCAAGTCAATCTTTGAGAACACTGCTTCTCCCTTTAGCTGATTGAACAAGTCATCAATCCTCAAAAAAGGGTACCTATTCTTGATAGTCACTTTGTTCAATTGCTTGTAGTCAATGCATAATCTGAGAGTACCATCTTTATTCTTCACAAACATGACCAGTGCGCCCCAAGGTGATACACTTGACCTAATGTATCCCTTGTCTAACATTTCCTTCAACCGCAACTTCAACTAAACCAACTCAAATGTGATCATCCTATAAGGTTCTTTTGATGTTGGAGTTGCCCCTGGAACTAACTCAATAGAAAAGTCTACCTCCATGTGAGGTGGCAACTATGTAATGTCTTCGAGGAATACATCCTGAAACTGCTACAACACTGGATACTTGTTCAACACACCTGCATCCTCAACTTCCTTACCCTTATCACTAAAAATTTTTACTACAAATATCTTGCACCACTTCCTGCAGCTACACTTTGCTTGCATGCTTGTCACCATCCTAAGTAGTGTGGCTTTCTTCTTACCCTGCAAGACTCTTGGTTCCCCATTGTCATCAACACTTAATAGCTTTGTCATAACAGTCTACCTTGGTTCTATGAAGATGCAACCAACCTATTCCCAACAACATGTTGTATGATCCCAATGGTAATACATTTAGATGTGTTGCAGTAGGTATAACATTCAAATAAAATGCACAATCTCTTGACCAATAATGAACTTGTTTCTTCGTACATTTATCCAACTACACTAACCAAGACTTTGCAAGCAATTCCTTACTTAAGCCACACTTATCCATCAAATCAAGACTAACATAGTTATAATTAGATCCAGTGTCAATCAAAATAGAAATAACTTGATCACAAAGCTTGTCGTCCATCTCAATGAAAGATGCCTAGTGTTTTGCCTGCCCGTTGTCCACTGTTGCACAGATACATGGAACACTCTGACCAACATCCCCAACGGTCCGCACCTCCTATGCATTATATATCTGAGGCCTACCACCCTGATTCTATAGACAATCTCTATTAAGGTGCTCCTTACCGCATGTCAAATACTCCAACCGACCAGTGCCCTCACCTCAATGTTGTTGTTACTAATGTAACCCATGTCCTTGTATAGCTGCATTAAATCTCTTTTGCAGTGCCACATTCTCTTTCTCATCTGCATGTGAAGGCCTTGTCCTCTTAGGCTTCTATTTACCTTTATCTTTGTCCTTTCCTTTCCATCCATGCCGAGATTCATTCTTACGCTTTTTTCATAACAATGCTTCAATTTCCTAATAACTTTCTCAAGTTATTGAGGCTCATCATAATCAATTTGATCTCCAAACGCGAATGGAAAACCACTGAAAAATATCTGAACTTTAGCCTTCTCATTAGTAAGATATGGTACATACCTCAATAACTCCATAAACTTGGTCGTGTATGTTGATCAGTGGTTGTCATTGATGTCAACCCAAGCAGCACTAGGGGCTACCCCGATCTTGCATGGGAATTTTGACTTGACAACTTACTCTGTTCTTAGTCAAGGATCTTCTAAATAGATTCTACTCGTCGAGATGTTCCGTTCATATATGTCCTACCAAGTAACTCTTCACGGTTTGAGAGATATTCATGTTTGAATTTTGAGTATCATCTCTGACATATGTTTTTGCAGGACAACGTAAGTATATACAGTGTCTCGGTTATATCTTTATGTCTCTATATGTCACAATTAGTTTTAGGAATGTCCTATTCTTGATACTACAAATTTTAAGCTACATATTCTTGATGCTACACCAATTATGCTAAATCTATATGATGTTGTAAGTTCATGTTACTTGCCTTGTCATAGTTGATATAATGGTCTCCGTTGTTGTACTTAGAACTTGGTCCATCACAAGTCTAGGGTCGGTCATCAGTTTTTATTGTATATATCTTTAGGTCAGTTTTCGATATAATCTTGCATAGAGTCCAGGCCTATATCAAGAGTGGAAGTCTTTGTTTACTGCTGCAACAAGTCAACAAAAAAAGTGACAAGCACACTTCGAAGAACACATTGTAATTTTAATTTGTATTTATTCATTATTATGCACTTACATTTGTTTTGCAGGTAGAGGTAAGTTTAAAGGTAATTTTTTTTGTTTTGGGATTGATTTTGCCGAGCAAATTTTGCATGTAGGTAGAAGAAGATTCAAGTACAACTTCAAGCAAGAATTCAAGAGCAGAAGTATCAAATCAAAGGAAGCATTGCAGCAAGACATCCTTTGAAGATATGACATTCATCCATATATTGTGAAGAAGTATCAAGGCCAAGAGTCATCATTGTAAAGTTGTAAAAGTGTCATTTGTAAAATTGTCATCATTGGAAGAGTCATTATTGTAAAAGAGTCAATATGCCTAGAGTCGAAAAGGCATTATTTGGAGCTATAGGAGTCTTTTTTGGGATGATGTCATGGTGGGTTGTTGGTCATAGTGTGATTAGGTGTTCGGTCAAAATCATTGTAAATCATATTGTATCGTGGATCATTGTCCCCGGTACGGGAATCCACACTCTTGTCTCATTTTAGTCATTATAGAGTGGCAGGGAGGTGTTAGGCTGGTGCATGAAGTCGCCTACATGTTGGAGCCTGTGAACACTTCAGGGTGGTAGGTCGGTCTGGGATGTTGGGGCATCCATTCAGTTGACTATTGAAGAAACCAGGGCGTTGGGGCGTCATTCCAGTGGGAGCTGGAGAAGAATGCTTTTCTAGAATTCTAGGAAGTTGTTTCTTTTATTTCAGTTGGGGCTGAAGATTAAAGAATTTATTAGAAAAGCGTTCGGTGGTCTTTGACCCAGAGGGGGTTTTCCACCTAAAATTATTGTGTCTATTGTGTTCTTTTATTTACTGTTATTACTGCATAATCATTAATAATAATTGAAGATTAACTAATGCTATGAAAAGATTTAAAAGTGCTAATTGCTAAGGAATATTGATTTACCCCCCCCCCCCCCAGTATTTCCAACAATTGGTATTAGAGCTTGGTTCTTTCAATTGATCTGTTGTTGAATGTTAGTTTTTTTGTGCTAATTTCAACTTCATAATTAAAAACAATTGCTCATCATTTGCTTTATGTGCATATGTTTCCTTTATGGTGTTTGTGAATGTAACAGGTAAATTTATCAAGTTTTATGTCAAATTCATGAGAAAAATAGCATGTAAATGAAGTGTTGAACAACAGCAAACAAATATACAACAAACCATCAAAATGAACACTTAACACAGTATTTTGATAAAGGATTTCACCCCTTCCGGACTACATCTCCTTGGTCCAACTTCCATGGCTTGGGTCTTTGTATTAGCTCGAAATGGAAAAAAATGTTGTTTACAATGCTCTATTGCTCCTAAAACCCGCTTCAATGTGCTCAGAACATCAAAATCATCTAGGAATGACTTTTTATGATCCCAAATTAGTGGAAAATTACAAAAGTTATGGCCAAAACAGTTTCTCCTAGGAAATCTCCACTAAAACTGGAGAAACTCTAGTTAACTCTGCCAAATTTGGAGTTGTCCCGGATTTGTCGGCTCTGCCCAAATATCTGCCAACTTAATCCAACATTAATTAAATGATAAGAATGGATTCATTAACAATAAGCTACAGTTAGCGCGTTAATGGCGTGCGGTTATGGTTAGCGCTAGCCTCTGGTTTTCATGGTTTGGTCACATGGGAGGGGGTTGGCCCTCTCCTCCCCCAACCGCCATAATTTAAAACTTTAAATACAACATCAAACCGTTATAGGTTAAGACATATGGTGGCGGTGTAGTGGTAAGTCGTGGAGTTTGTGCAGGTAAGGTCGTGGGTTCGACTTTGCCGACCTGCCAATAATTTTTCCACTGCGTGCCGATAGATACCAAACCTTTGGGGAGGGACATGTGGTAGCCTTTGGGCTTGCTACATGTCTCCTCTTCATTGGTCCTCCTCCAACCAATCATAAAATACCAACTCACCAAATTGTAGACCAATTGCAATACGCCACTTAGCGAGACATGGTTGGTCGTCGACCATCCTTTGACCTGCACAGTCACCTGCGATGTCAGCAGTATTGACTGCCAAATGTGCAGTGACTATACCCTTTTTTTTCAAAATTCCTATGTTTGGTAAAGCGAACAGAATGCAATATCTTCCTCATAAGAGCATCATTTTGAGTGAAATGAGTTGCGTTGGGATCGTATTGTCGAGACAGACGCAGTTGTTCAGTGTTTGAGTGATTCTGAGCACTTTGATTTTTGAGCTAATTACTGATCACCTAGTCATTCCTCCCCATTGGAAGCCTTTTGGACCCCAAAAGATACTATCAATTGTTCAGCAAGTGAGGGTACAGCTCCCTCACCCTCTCAATTTTCATCCATTTGGCCTTAGAAGGATTTTGTCCCTTGAGTCCCACTCGAAGGTATTCGACATTCCCTCTCTTTGAAGTTCTGGTTCTTCTGTCAAGTATGACATCTCGATGAAGTTCATCAAGATATTCTGGTGAGAAATCATCTATTGATAGCCGCTGAACATGCTCTCCTTGATAATCAATCAAAGGAGGCTCAAACAATCTCAATTCTCAACATTAACAACAAAGTATATTTGCATATAAGGAGGCAAATCTAGCTTAAATGCATTGTTATCAATATTTTCCAGAATTTTAAAAGGACCATAGCAGATTGGCTCTAGCTTTTTACCTTCCGCTTGAAGTCTCTCTTTGCTAATATATAACCAAACTTCATCTCCAGCTTGAAATTTATGATCGACATGGTGTTTTCCATGCCTTGCCTTATAGTTGCTTTCACTATTTTCAAGTTGTTCTTACACTATGTGATGTATCAACTAAATTTGCTCAATGAACTTCCTTGCCTTATCAATGTCGCTATGACCATCGATGGTGACATATTTGTCAAAGATGAATTCCAATGGTGATCTTGGCAAGTACCGAAAACATGCCTCAAATGGCAATTTGTTTGTGGAAGAATGCTTTGACCTGTTGTATGCATGTTGTATGTAATGCAACTGTTCATCCCACAACTTGGGATGTTTGTTGCAATATCCTCTAAGAAGATGAATGACTCTCCTATTGACCACCTTGGTTTGTCCATCTGTTTGCAGATGAAAGGTTGTACTCTTCTTCAACTTAGTGTCCATCATGTCCCACAAATTTGACCAAAAATCCCAACAAATCGAGAAACTAGATCACTTACAATGGAAGTAGGAAGACCAAAATGAACCCAAATATTTTGAAATAAAAGATCAGTTATTTGTTCAACTGTAATTTTCTTTTTACATGGCGTTAGAATACACATCTTTTTGAACCTGTCTACAACTACATACAAGTAATCATAACCTTTCCTTGACAATGGAAGACCTCCTACAAAATCCATTGAGATACTCTCCCATGGACTTGAAGGTACTAGAAGTGAAGTGTAAAATCCTAGTTTCCTATTGCTAGGCTTACTTATTTCAAAAAAAGAACATCCTCTAATGAAACGAGATACATTATCAAACATGTGTGGCCAATAACAATACCTTTGGAGATTCGTTATTGTCTTGCCTACACCAAAATGTCAGCAATCAATGAAGTGTGCGCCTCCCTTATGATATTGTTTCTTTCTCCCTGTGGAATACATAACTTTCCCAAGTGATATAACAAATTGTTATGTACACGGTAATCTAACTCTTCAATTTGGTTTCCTTGCCTCAATCTTGCATACACATCTTGAAAGTCATTATCATATGCATATTGCTTAATGTAACTTTCATGTAAAGCATAATTATGCTTGAGTATAATAGATGAATTTACAATAAGCCTAGAAATCATATCAGCTACCTTATTGTAGATTCCCTTTTTTTACTTGATAACCAAATGAAACTATTGTAGAAAACCCGTCCATCTGAAGTGTCGTGATTGTTGCAACTATGACTGTGACTGTAAGTACTACAATGGTTGATGGTCGGTATGGATAATGGTCTCCTTCCCCATCAAGTAGTGTTTCCATTTTTTAACACTTTGTACCAATGCGTAAAGTTCTTTATCATAAGTGGGATAGTTAGTCACAACACCATTAAAATTTTTAGAATGAAATGAAATGGGCTTACCATGTTGCATGAGAACTGCTCCCATGGTGTAATCACTAGCATCAATTTGAATCTCAAATGGATGTCTAAGATCTGGAAGAGCCAATACCGGTGTTGAACTGATATTTTGTTTTAAAGCATAAAATGCTTTTTGTTGTACATCTTTCTAATGGAAGACTTTCTTGACACTAGTCAATGCATGTAGTGGAGCTGTAATGGAAGAAAAAATAGCAATAAATTTCCTCCAATATTGTGTTGCCCCTAGAAAGCTTCTTACCTCTGTAATTGTATTGGGCTTGGGCCAATTCACAATGACCTCAACCTTAGAAGGGTATATCTTCAGCTCACCTCCTCCAACAATGTGTCCCAAATACACTAAAGAATTCTTGCCAAATTCACACTTTTACATCTTTAAAAACAACTGTTTTTTTCTCAAGACATCAAGTACTTTGTTCACATGCATGACATGTTCATCTCTGGATTTGCTGAATATGAGAATATCATCTAAGTAAACAATGAAAAAATCATCTAAAAATGGTCTCAATACATCATTCATAACTCTCATGAAAGTAACTGGAGCATTTATAAAACTGAAAGGCATAACAAGCCACTCAAAAAATACTTGTTTAGTTTTAAATGCGGTTTTCCAAATGTCCTCCTCAGCTATTCTAACTTGATGATAATCACTTCATAAGTCTAGATTAGTGAAATACTTTTCATACCTCAATTGATCAAGCAAATCATCAATTCTTTGGAGTGGATAACAATTCTTTACCATTACCTTATTCAGTGCACGGAAATCCACACACATGCACCAAGTCCCGTCCTTCTTTGGCACTAATGGGCATATGATACCTTTGTTCAGAAATTCTTGAATTTGCTTCTTGATTTCCATGCTCTCCATGAATAACATGTGATACATGCCAATGTTTGGAAGTGGAACATCCTGCTGCAGCTGTATCTCATGTTGAATTCCCCTCTTGGGAGGTAACCCCTTTGGTTCCTGAAACATATCATCGTTCTTGATTACCACATCAAACAAATCAATTTTAACTTATCATCACAACCTTCAAAAGATTCATAATCTATATCATTCTTTTTCTCGATCATGAGAAGCACAAAATTTTTACTTGCATTTACTAGTCTCTTCATCTACCCTGCATTAACCAAAGAAATGTTTTACTTTTTGCGATGGGCTCTCACAATATAATTCACTCCATCCTTGAGCAATATATATTTGTTCTCATGGCGATCAAATACCGCTTTCCTATCATACAAATATGGGCTTTCCAAAATGATTCCTGAGATGTCAAGTGGAACTAAATATAACTCAACTTCATCAATGAATTTTTCAATAATGGAAAACCTGAATAAGCATCTCCTTGTAACCCGTAAGTTTGCATTATTGACTATCCAACCCAAAGGATATGGCTTGTGATGAGGTACAGTTTCAAGGTTAAGCTTTTTTTACCAAGTATTCTAAAATTAAGTTCAATTGTGACCCACTATCAAATAATGCATCAATATTTGTATGATTTGAAATTACCCTTACATGGAACAACTCTATCAATGTTTTTTTTTTGGAGTGTTGTTGTGACTATGTAAGGAACTAGTGCTTGCTATAGCTTATTTTCCCTTTGTGACCATGGCTGAAATCTTGGTCTCATCACTAGAATCGGATCCAAGATCATGTTGTGTGGTGGAGGTCGTCTTTTGTTCCCCTTATTGTTTGGTTTCTTAAGCCTTAGTTCGGGATGTAGTTTCCAACAGTGGGTGTCATCATGCCCCGCTTTGGAAAAATGTTTGCATACAATTTTCTCCCATTCTTTCTTCACACTTGCATTCTTATTTCCTTTCCATTTTCCACCCTTCTCTTTCTCCTTAACCCTGAATGGATTCTTTTTACTACCCTCTTCCTTAATGTTCTTTCTTCTTGCTTCAAGATGTGTCGCTTGGATTGAACATAAGGATAGTGCGTTTTAAGTAGGAATGCAAACCCCCAATGTGTTGGAAATAATACAAGAGGGGGGGATGAATCAGTATTATCAAATCAATAAAAAAATTCAATCATACTTAGATACATATACGCTACTTCAATTAACAGAACCTGCGTGTATACACCACTGTGTCTAATGCAACTAGCGTATATCCAAAATACTTATGATTCAATTAATCCATTAAATGTTGATCTTTAGTTAGTGCATCAGAACTTCATTATCCATATGAACAGTAAGAAAGCGCAATAAAACAGAACAGATCATCACACACAAGAAGCACACATGAACACCATGATATAAGGTGGAAACCCAATGTGGGTGAAAACCACCTACTACAATATGTCTCTATCTTCTTTCAATTAGAAACTTCTTTTTACAATGATTTTGTATTGGTGCAGTCCTTTACCAATACGTAGGCAACAACCTGCAGAAGGCTACAACCTTCTCTCGTTCTCCAGACTCTCCTGGATGGGAGCTACAACCCCCTTAGCTCTTGTACTAGCCGATCCATTTACTAGTACGTAGGTGCCTGCCTACTGAATGCTCCAATCTTCACTCGTTCTCCAGCTGCTACTGGAAGGGAGCTACCACCCCTTTAGCTCTTGTACTAGCTGATGTACTAGTACGTAGGCGCCGGCCTACAATCTCCTTTCATCCTCCAGGGACCACATTTCATACATTTTCAGACTGGATACTCTTGAAGCACAACACTATAATTTGAAGGCCACGTTTCATCCAATTTTCATTCTGGACCCATCAATATCATTGTAGCACAAAACAATCAATACTAGCATCATCAATTTTTGAATCACTAAACCACTGAACCCCTGTCAACAACACAATCACCAGAACACAGAGCAGACAACAGAACTCTGCAATAACAATCAGACCCAACTGCAACTTCAAACATCATACTTCATAATGTATACGCTACTACGATGAATCAAACCTGCGTACATACGCGCTTTCACCAAAGCCAACTTGCGTACAGATCTATAAATATTCAATCATGATTTGTAGCTATTTCAAACTTAAGTTATACCCAGTTCAGAACATTACATGCGTCAGTATACAGATCTAGAATAAGCATAATCAACCATATAGAGATAGTTCATTTCAAACCATTTGATCCCGATCTAACCTTAGATCTTGTTCTCCGATGAGATTCCTCCTTAGCTCAGATCAAGCAATGCATGATAAACCCATAACCTGCATACTGGATCTCATACTTCATCAGATATTCAAGACTTTCTCAATACCTTTGCCTAATGATCTTCTTCTCCTTTTATAGTCTTAGGCCTTACTCAATACCATGGTCCAAAACCATTGAGAACCAATACTAGGGACCCAATACCTGGGTTCAACACTTCGGACGCAATACCAAGGACCAAAACCATAGGTCTAAATACCATGGACCCAAAAATAAGATTTCCCACATGTATGCGCTTTTCCGTGCATGAAAGTGTGTGCATACGCATACGCGACTTTTGATCAGCAATCCTGCGTGTATACGCGTCTTTGTATATAGACAACCTGCATGTATACCCTACTTGGTATATAGCGAACCTACGTATATACGCGACTTGGTACATGGTGAACCTGTGTATAACCTGCCTGTGTACGCGACTTGGTATACAGTGAACCTGCGTATATACTCATCTTTCTTCATTATTTGTAGTCTGATCATCAATTCTTTGCTATTGACCTGCTGCACTATAATCTGGCATCTTGCCATCAAGGACAAAATTTGTATCATAATTCCAACAATCTTCCCCTTTGGACTTGATGGCGAAGCTAACTTGTCATACTGAGAACTGTCATCTGATTCCTTTGAGCTGTCCTGCATCCCATGTATTTGTCACATCTGATATCTCTTCTGTAGATTCATCTAGTTATATACAAGTGAGTTGTTCTTCTACGAGTGGGTTGCCATCAAGTACGACACATGCATCATAATTCCAACAATCTCCCCCTTTGGACTTGATGGCAACAACACCAAATCAATCTGCCCCTTTGACATCAAGGGCAAAGGGCAGACCAAGATATTCTCTTTCCTTGATAAACATTCTGTTATCCATACTCCCCCTCAGTACCTGCTGAAATCTCTGAATGTGTACCAATCTGTCCATGTTCCCTCTGAGTACATGCTAAAAGCTCTGCTCTTGCTGAAGTGTGTTGTTCATGCTCCCCCTGACTGTAAGCAAGGTCTGCAAAAAGATGTTCTACAAGAAAGAACATGACTCTATACATCATAAGTGACCTTCCTAGCACCAAAGACTCATACATACATCCATCTCCCAACCAAGTGGGGATATACCAGAATTGACTCATCTACCCAACCAAGTGGGGATATACCAGAATTGACTCATCTACCCAACCAAGTGGGGATACACCAGAAGTTTACATATGACAAATAAGTACATTACATTATTCATCCTAGGCATAGTGGGGAAACCAACATAGGCCGTTACATGACCTTGATAAGAAAAGATATACATGACATAGAGACGAAATATTTAAAACAATTCTATGAGAGTCATCAGCAGCATCTGTCAATCATCATTCAGATCAGCTACCATGTTCTCCTTCTGCACCTGTTCCACCTAAAATCAAACCAACATATACGCGACTGTATCCACAGAAACAGGCGTATATACGCGGATGTTCTTCATAAAACTCGCGTACAACCACTTCTAGATCAGCAACCTGTAAATGTCCTGTAACAAGGTATGTCTGCATATAGATATCAACTCATCCTTTTGAACATCATCATAAAATCATTCCCATTATATCATATGTGTAAAACACCATAGTCATCTCATCATCAAGATCTGCATGACCATCCATGTAACATTACACGGGAATATCCCCTATCTGATAATAATCAATCAACATATGTGAGTATCAACCTATCATCATATCATATCTCCAACAATGCAACTCCATGTATCCAACATATTGTATATAGAACTATGTATCTAGAGCTCAAGGCAAGACTTCTTGATATCATCAATAGCAACAATCCTCATCCACATGAGCGCCAAGAATTATAGGAAACCATAATGCCAACAATGCATTATTCAAAACATAAACTCCCCCTGAACCTGTGCCATCTGTTTACTGTCAGATCCGATCATGCATATATCAGCAAGAAGTATCACTACATCAACATCATCAAGTTAGGATCAAAAACATCTTATGAGTATCAAGACATTTCCACACATCATTAGCAGATTGTAACCGTTAAGAAACAGAGCAAATAATAGACTGAATCATAGCAGACCCTTTTTCTGAGCCTGTCCCTTCTGCTTTTCCTCAGACTGACATATACGCGACTGTGCATTGTCTAACTCACGTATATACGCGACTTCCCTTTATGAAACTTGAGTATGAGATTTAGGATACTGAAGTTTTGCACTTTCAGGTCCCTCTGAGTCTGTTATGTCTATATATTGTGTTGTGCCACATCTTTCCAACTGTACTTCCTTCTTCTTCCATATCTTCAAGTGTGATGATGTTTTCTTCTTTTGGTATGGTGTCTGTACTTTTTTCCTGCATTCCTTTGCTGTATGTCCAAGCTTGTTACATGCATAACATCTTACATGTTTCACATTTCTTATGTAGCAATCAACAGCTCTATGACCAAACATATTACAGCAAAGCAATATCCCTTAAAGTACCTGGAACGTGATGTTCTTTCTGTGTGATGGTCTTGAACCATTCTACTTCGGCATCTGGCTACAACATGTCCAAGATTATGACATACATAACATTCAACATTATTCATCGGAGGAGTAAAAGATTTTCTTTGAAGAATTTCTTTCCTTGGCTGATGGTGGGATTGACCTCTCATCTCCTTGTTGAGCATTTCAGATTTTGCATTAGAGTTCCTTGTCTTACTTTGTGAACTAGATTCACCTTCAACAAATTCATGAAAACCAAGACCAGATTTGATAGCGGGAGACCTTTGATTACTAAGAATATCATCCAAGATCTTAGTACTATCTTGAAATCATAAGAGCTTATCCTTTTCTTCTAATTTATCATTTAGAATATTTACCTCAACCTGATGTTGCTCTTCCTTTTCAAGATACTGCTTCTTCATGTTTTCTTCAACTTTTCTTCCTTCTTCCAACTGATGTCTTAATTCAAGAACTTCGTTTTCTTGTTTTTCAAGAGCTTGGAGTAGTTCTTTATTCTGCTTCTTTGATTCTTCAAGATCTTCCTTTACTGAGAGGATCGTAGCTTCAAGCCTTTCATAGTAACTGGATCTTTCTCTGAGTTTCTTGATTGTTGTGCTCCTTTCATTGACTTCATTTCTTAATGATGTCACTTCATCCTGCAACTTTTGACATTGAACTACCTTGTCCTTGAATACCTTCCTTACCTTGTTTCCTTCCTCTAGTTGAGCTTTTAGTTTGGTAGTTTCTTCTTTGAAGGCACATTCCCTTTTGTTCAATAGATCTTGTTGATCTCTGATTTTGTCTGTAAGCCTTTTAAATTCTACCTCTATTTGATATCTTTCTTGCTCACCCATAAGAGCATTTTCAGTTGTTTCGCTATCACTTTCATCATCTTCAAATGGATAGATAACTGTATCACCAGAGGATAACAAATTCATACCTGATAGTTCTTCTTCATTCTGAAGTGATTCTGAATCTGAAGTGCTTCTTCCACATAATCCCCAATCGATTCTCCCACTGTCATAGCTCTTCTGAGATGTCTTCCTTTTCTTAGGTGCTTTCTTCTTAAGCTTCTTTCCCATTGTTCCACGCATCTCCTTCAAGTGATCAAGCTTCTACCAAAGGACCTGCTCTGATTCCAATTGTTGGAAATAATACTGAGGGGGGGGGGGGGGGTAAATCAGTATTATCAAATAAATCAGTATTAACAGAACCTGCGTGTATACACCACTGTGTCTAATGCAACTAGAGTATATCCAGAATACTTATGATTCAGTTAATCCATTAAATGTTGATCTTTAGTTAGTGCATCAGAACTTCATTATCCATATGAACAGTAAGCAAGTGTAGTAAAACAAAACAAATCATCACACACAAGAAGCACACATGAACACCATGATATAAGGTGGAAACCCAATGTCGATGAAAACCACCTGCTGCAATATGTCTCTATCTTCTTTCAATTAGAAACTTCTTTTTACAATGATTCTGTACTGGTGCAGTCCTTTACCAGTACGTAGGCTACAACCTGCAGAAGGCTACAACCTTCTCTCATTCTCCAGACTCTCCTGGATGGGAGCTACAACCCCCTTAGCTCTTGTACTATCCGATCCATTTTCTAGTACGTAGGTGCCTGCCTACTGAATGCTCCAATCTTCACTCATTCTCCAGTTGCTACTGGAAGGGAGCTACCACCCCTTTAGCTCTTGTACTAGCTAATGTACTAGTACGTAGGCGCCAACCTACAATCTCCTTTCCTCCTCTAGGGACCACATTTCATACATTTTCAGACTGGATACTCCTGAAGCACAACACTATAATCTGAAGGCCACGTTTCATCCAATTTTCATACTGGACCCATCAATATCATTGTAGCACAAAACAATCAATACTAGCATCATCAATTTCTGAATCACTAAACCACTGAAACCCTGTCAACAACACAGTGACCAGAACACAGAGCAGACAACAGAACTCTGCAATAACAATCAGACCCAACTGCAACTTCAAACATCATACTTCATAATGTATATGCTACTACGATGAATCAAACCCGCGTACATACGCGCTTTCACCAAAGCCAACCCGCGTACAGATATATAAATATTCAATCATGACTTGCAGTTATTTCAAACTTAAGTTATACCCAGTTCAGAACATTACATGCATCAGTATACAGATCTAGAATAAGCATAATCAACCATATAGAGATAGTTCATTTCAAACCATTTGATCCCGATCTAACCTTAGATCTTGTTCTCCGGTGAGATAGCTCCTTAGCTCAGATCAAGCAATGCATCATAAACCCATAACCTGCATACTGGATCTCATACTTCATTAGATATTCAAGACTTGCTCAATACCTTTGCCTAATGATCTTCTTCTCCTTTTATAGTCTTAGGCCTTACTCAATACCATGGTCCAAAACCATTGAGAACCAATACTAGGGACCCAATACCTGGGTTCAACACTTCGGATGCAATACCAAGGACCAAAACCATAGGTCTAAATACCATGGACCCAAAAATAAGATTTCCCACATGTACGCACTTTTCTGTGCATGAAAGTGTGTGCATACGCATATGCGACTTTTGATCAGCAATCCCGTGTATACGTGTCTCTGTATATAGATAACCTGCGTGCATACCCTACTTGGTACATAGCGAACCTGTGTATATACGCGACTTGTTACATGGTGAACCTATGTATAACCTGCCTGTGTACGCGACTTGGTATATAGTGAACCTGCGTATATACTCATCTTTCTTCATTATTTGTAGTCTGATCATCAATTCTTTGATACTGACCTGCTGCACTATAATTTGTCATCTTGCCATCAAGGACAACACTTGTATCATAATGCCAACAATCTCCCCCTTTAGACTTGATGGCGAAGCTAACTTGTCATACTGAGAACTGTCATCTGATTCCTTTGAGTTGTCCTGCATCCCATGTATTCTGTCACATCTGATATCTCTTCTGTAGATTCATCTAGTTATATATAAGTGATTTGTTCTTCTACGAGTGGGTTGCCATCAAGTACAACACATGCATCATAATTCCAACACAATGTATTTCAAGAGAGTATCTTGGGAATTCAATTTTACTCCTAACAACAAATCCCTTGTCCTAAACTCTTGGGTATACTCTTGAACTGTTTGGCCCTTGAGTTGCCTAAAGTTTTTCCAACTCATTGTGGTTGTTTGCATATAGGCTAAAGGATAAAACTATCTTTTAATTGAAGAAACAAATTCAACCCAGGAAATGGATATCTTACCATAAACTCACATTTCCTCTTGACTCTTTGCTTTCCCACCAAACTAGTGCTACTCCTTCTAGCCTTAATGAAGCCAACTAGATCTTTATGTCGTTTTCTTGAAGGTTCTGAATTCTGCAACAATCCTCCAATTGTCGAATCCAATTGTCTAATTTCTCTGAATTTACCTCACCATTGTACATGGGGAGTTCAAACTTAATATCCAATTTCAGTAAGGGAGTTTTTTCTTTTGGGGTTTTTGAATGAGTATGAATAGTTTTTGTGGTGGAAGTGGAAGATGATGTTGTTTATGATGATGAGGATGATGAAGATGATGAGGAAGATGATGAAGATGGTGGAGATGGAGGAGGCTTTCCTCCATTACCCTTTGAATCCTTCTTTTCATCTTTTTTAATCTTTTGAGCTTCCCTCTCCATGTGGGGACTTAGAACTCTCTCCAGCCATTCTAGTATTCCTCTCTTCAAAGAAGACTCTACCCATGATAGTTAAGTCATAGAAATCTTTCTTGAATGCTTTCTCTTCTGAAAGACCTTCAGTCTCTCTTGCTTCAGACATGATGGCTTTGGATTCAAGCTCAGCTTCTGGTACTTCTTGTACCTCCTCAATCTCAATTGAAGGTAAAACTTGAGGTGCTTCAAGTGCAACTGGGATTGAAACTTTGGGTGGAGATATTGGCCTTGTGGCTCTCCTTCTTTTGGGCATTACCTCAAGATTTTCAACCAATAGTTTCCCTTCTCCTCTCTGCAACTTTAACCTTGTAAGAATCACAAATTTGCAACCATTAAAACCCTACTTGCACAAAACTCAAGAAATCAAGCAAATAACCTTTTCCTCCGATACCAACTTGATTTGTTGTTGAATGTCAGTTTTGTTGTGCTAATTTCAACTTCATAATTAAAAATAATTTCTCATCATTTGCTTTATGCGCATAGGTTTCCTTTATGGTGTTTGTGAATGTAACAGGAAAATTTATCAAGTTTTATGTCAAATTCACGAGCAAAATAACATGTAAATGAAGTGTTGAACAACAGCAAACAAATATACAACAAACCATCAAAATGAACACTTAATACAATGTTTTGATAAAGGAGTTCATCCCTCTTGGGCTACATCTCCTTGGTCCAGCTTCCATGGCTTGGGCCTTTGTATTATCTCAAGATGGAAAAATTGTTGTTTTACAATGCGTTGTTGCTCCTAAAACCTACTTCAATGTTCTTAGAACATCAAAATCATCTAGGAATGACTTTTTCTGATCCCAAATTGATCTAAAATTGCAAAAGTTAGCCAAAACAGTTTCTCCTAGGAAATCCCCACTAAAACTGGAGAAACTCCAGTTAACTCCGCCAAACTTGGAGTTGTTCTGGATTTGTCAGATCTGCCAAAATATCTACCAACTTAATCCCACATTAATTAAATGATAAGGGTGGATTAATTAACAATAATTTGCAGTTAGCGCATTAATGGTGCGCAGTTATGGTTAGCGGTAGCCTCCAGTTTTCATGGTGTGGTCAAATGGGAGAGGGTTCGCCCTCTCCTCCCCCAATCACCATAGTTTAAAACTTTCAATACAACATCAAACTATTATAGGTTAAGACATATGGTGGTGGTATAGTGGTAAGTCGTGGAGTTTGTGCGGGCAAGGTCATGGGTTGACTTGGCCAACCTGCCAATAATTTTGCCATTGCACGCTAGTAGATGCCAGACCTTTGGGGAGGGACACATGGCGGCCTTCGGGCTTGCCACATGTCTCCTCTTCATTGGTCCTCCTCCAACCAATCACAAAACACCATCTCACAAACTGTAGACCAATCGCAATGCACCACTTGGCGAGACCTGGTTGGTCGTTAACCATCCTTTGACCTACACAATCACCTACCATGTCAGCAATACGGACTGTTGACTGTGCAATGACTACTTCTTTTTCAAAATTCCTCTATTTGGCAAAGCAGAAAAAAACGTGATATCTTCCTCATACGAGCTCCGTTTTGAGTGAAACGAGTTGCATTGGGATCGTATCGCCGAGACAGACGTGGTCATTCAATGTTTGAGTGATTATGAGGACTTTGATTTTTGAGCTAAATACTCATCACCTAATCATCAATAGCAGTCTAAAAACTGGAAGGAGATCATGGATTATACTAAGAATATACTTCCTTTGTTCAATGGAAATAACTATGCACTTTGGAGTGGAAGAATGCAGGTTCATTTGCTAGCGCAAGGATACGAAGTATGGGAAATCGTTGACAAAGGCTTCACACCGACCCAGGATGAACAAGGTAAGAAAAATATGGTATATGATGCAAAGGCTAAAGATCTTATTATTAGTGGGCTTATCGGATGTGTTTCTCTTAAGGTATTGAGTTGAAAAAATGCTAAATAGGTATGGGGCAAGCTTGAAAATATATATGCAAGTGACTGAAAGGTGAAAGAAGCAAAGCTTCAAATTTTAGGGTAAAATTTGAGCAACTCAAAATGAGGGAAGATGGAGATATTGTTGCATACTTTCAATGTGTTGATGAAACAAAAAATACATTGGAAGGTTTGGGAGAAGCTATTGAAATGAAAATTGTTGTCTGAAAGATCCTCAGAACCTTGCCAGCAAGATTTAACCTTAAGGTATCTATCTTGGAAGATAGATCAAATCTGACCAATCTCAACATAGATAAATTGCATGGTAGTATTACGGCATATGAAAAAAGGATTGAAGAAGAGGATGGCACATCTCACTTAGAAATGACATTTTCCACATCCAAGAAGAATAGTAATGACAAGCAGACTCCGAAAGCAAAAAGTTGCAATTGTAAGGATGAGGAAAAGGAAGAAGATGAAGAAGAATTATCAGATAAAGAGTTTGCCTACTTCACGTGGAAAATGAGAATAGGTACGGGAAAATTCAAAGGTAAACTTCCATTAATATGTTTTGATTGTGGTGAGGTTGGTCATTTTGCAGCCAAATATCCTCACAAAAATGAGGTTGTTACGAAAGGAAAGAAAAATCCTAAGTTCAACAAGCAAGGCAAGAAGAAATGGTTTAAGAAAATTTTCTTCTCCAAAGAGGATAGCTCCTCATCTGAAGAAGACGGTGATTAAAAAGAATAATTCAGTGGAAGAGTGTTTTTTATGGCCAAGCACAATAAGCAAGAGGCCCTTGATGAATAAGGAGATGAAGAAGAAGAAATGATTGAGGTTGAATTTCAAAATGAAGTAATCAGGGTTATCAAAGAGCTCAAGGCTGAGAAGAAGCACATCAACACTCTTGAAGATGAATTAAAGATAGGAAGGGAATAGGTTCTAAATCTTAAAATCAAGGTTCAATAATATAAACGAAATGAAGAATCGCTCAGGAAAGAATTAAAGGAAAGCAACAAGGAAAGAGAAACATTGGAAGCTGAAATCGGTTCATTACGAAAGGAAGTAAAAAATGGAAAAACTATTCAAACCTATGCCAACAGCTCAAATACTTTGGATGAACTCATCAGCAACTAGCGATCATGCAGTGACAAGACTAGTCTTGGTTACAAAGAAAAATTCGAAAAGGAGTCAAGTCCTTCTATGACAACTAAAGAAGATGGATATGCAAAATCTACCAAGCAGGTAGATCTCCTAGCTAGATCAAGATTTGCAGGAAGAACCTTGGAAGACAATTCCTCGAAGAATATTTCCTCCCAAGTATCAACCTAACTTTTATGGCCATTGTTATTCATGTGGAAATTTTGGACATAGAGCTACAGAATATCACATGTATGTTTGGAATGAATATAATTCTAGGAGATCTCGCAGAAATGGATATTCCAGAACTCAGCAGAATATCAACAGATTTGATCATTTGAGAGATGATGTCGAATGTTACAAATGTAACAATTATGGGCACATGGCTCGAGATTGTAGGAATAAGAAGGCCTGGAAAAGGAAACAGGTACAAGAAGACAAAGCAGATAACAAGGTTTCAATAGTTATGCTTTCAGGATTTCTAAAAGCAAAAGGTCATCAGGAATTAGCAATTGATTTAGATAATGACTCAAGTCAAGATGCCCATTAAGTGACTCACTATTTGGAACAATCTGGCTTGTTGACTCCTTAATGTTTGTAGAGGAGTCGTCTATGCAGCAGTATATGGCACAAGTCTACGATTGACAGGAAGGTAGTTTCAACAAGATGGCAGTTTCATTACAGGTTCAGGGGGAGCAAAATCGTTGAAGGATTATAGGTTACTAGGAACAAGGCAAGATTAGTCTGCAAAGGATATGCACAAGTTGAAGGAATCAATTTTGAAGAAACATTTGCTCCCATTGCCAAAATGGAAGCTATCAGGATGTTTCTCACTTATGCTTGCTCTGGAAAAATCAAGGTCTACCAAATGGATGTTAAGTTAGCTTTTCTAAATGGTGAATAGGAGGAAGAAGTTTACATTGAACAACCCGAAGGTTTTCTACTCTGTGACAAAGAAGACTACAGTTGTAGATTAAAGAAGGCTCTATATGGTCTCAAGCAAGCTCCTAGGGCTTGGTATGCTCATCTTGGCGGATATCTACATCAATAGGGATTCAATAAAGGAAGTGTTGACAACAATATTATGTGGAGTGGATCGAGATAAACTAACAATTATCGAAGTATATGTGGATAATATAATCTTTGGAAGCAATGATGACAAATTAAGTAAATACTTTGCCACAAAAATGCAAAGAGAGTTTGAAATTTCTATGATTGGCAAAATGACATACTTTTCATGGCTTTAGATTTCTTAGCGGGATAAAGGAATATTCATATATCAAACCAAGTACATCAAAGAAATGCTCAAGAAATTCCAGATGGAAGATTGCAATCCAGTCCTTACCCCCATGGCAACATGTTTCAAGTTAATCTTAGAAAAATTTTCAAATGATGTGGAGCAAAGGTTGTATAGATCCATGATTGGTAGTCTCTTATATGTGACAATCTCTCGACCTGATGTGATGTAGGAAGTTGGACAAGTAGAAGGATTCCCACAGCACCAAAAGAATCTCATATTATTGTCGTCAAAATAATTCTTCGGTATCTTAAGGGCACAACAGAATATGGTCTATGGTATCCCAAAGGAAATGATCTAGTAATCCAAGCTTATACAAATGCAGATTGGGCAGGTGTTTGTTCAATTCAATGTCTTTGAATTGTCAATCATAAATTGTCAACCAGGGTGCGTAGACAGATGAAGTACAAGTGCACAATATGTCTTAGAAGTTATTCATTAGGTCGTTATGTAATTGTTAAGATCTAAACTTAAGATGGAGGTGGTGTTTGTCAATTATATTAGTGTCGTAATTCTTAGGGATGTTGGTTAAGTTTCCTAGGAATTAATCTCTATCCAATTAGTTTTTAAATGATGTGAGAGTGGTTCTACTTGTATTAGATTATTTTGGGACTTTTGGTCCTAAATATTTATGTTTGTAGCTTCTAATTCTCTAAGTGCAAAAATAAACTTATTCTATCAGCTATGAATAAACATTGTCTGAACTCAATTATTTAGGAGAGAACTTCTCTCTTTTACTTATTCAATTTTCGCTAAAGCAACATACGTATTATAAATTGAACACACTTCAATTATGCTAGATAATAAGCGAATGAAATGACCATGTTGTATCAGGTATAAAGCAAATTAAATAACAGACTAAACTAGGTATGAAGCAAATGAAAGTTCTTATGCAAATAACAACTCACTAGTGAAATCATTATGCTGCATTGTCACACAAAACAGAGCAATTGAAGACTTAAAGGAAATCATATTGCAATTGATTAAAACTTGTCACTGTTTGTAGGGGCCCTCCACATAGCAATTCATAGCTTCCAATCAACACAACGCTTGCACACAAAACCAATTCTATTCACATGGAATTCACAAACTATTTACAATTATATCATTCGGCGCGCACCCAAATCACAATGTGGCCATAAGTTTTATAGCAGGTCTCTTTGCATAACTGTATGAATAATTCAAGCCTAATATCTCTATCCTATCTAAAATTATATCGCTAAACCTTCGTTTTGCTATTCCAAAAGCAAAACGATAAGGTTTCAATTGATATTGGGTTGTGTTCTTCATTAATCCAGCGTTTGAGTTGGAGTTTGATCATGATCTCCTACGCTTCTCTTAGCAAACAGTTTCAAGGGGATAGGAAGGGATCCACGAGGGAGCCATCCTCTATCCATCCACACCCTTCGCTGCTGACCTGGAACTCCGGAACCTTGCAAACAATGGAGACAGCTACAGAAACCTGGATTAGCTGTGGAAACAGATTGATTCGGTAGCCAATTGCAACTTTAACAAAACAATAGGGTATAAAGTTAAATATGAACAAGAAGACATATTATTGCATACCTTCATCAAAACCTGGTAGATATGGCTTTATTTAGGTGGTAAATATATAAGAAAAAGAGAGGATCATTAGGCAAAAAGGATGTCATGGTAGGACAATCTTCGGACCCTACATTCCCCCGAACTGGAGATTTTGTATATCCTCATACACTTCTTCTGTGTCATTCGCTTGTGCCTCTTGTTTATCATCTCCATGTTTCAATGTTTTCTTCTTTTTGACAGAGACCGACATTCTAGGCTTCCTCATGATAATTTTGTACTTTAAACTAATAATTTCTCTCTGCATAATTCTGTTTTCTTTCCTCGACTTCTTGTTTTTCCTATACCACAAGCTTAGATGAAGGATCAGATTGTCACTCTTTGCAATATGTATCTCACTTTGTGTCTTCAATGCTTGATTCTTAGTTTTGAGATACTGGTTCAATGTTTCTAGTTCAAAGATCTCTTGCTTTAAGATGTTTGAGGTTGATTGTTCATTTACTTGGTTGATCCCTTCTCCAGGGCTCTGAATTGTTTCCTTTGTTGTTGTCTCCTTCCTTTCCAGTGACTATATATAGTCATATATTTCTTGCTGAGTGGGGTTAATACCCAAACTATGCATTGGGGTTATTAAAGGTGAGTTGTATGGTTGTGGTGAAACTCTTGGTGATGATATTGGTGACCCTGTTGGAGAATTTCTAGGGATTTCAATTAGCTCATATCCTATTGGCTTGTTCTCTATTAGAGTATTCTCTTTTAGCTCATTTTCAGTTGGCTCCTTTTCATTTGGCTCATTTTCCTCAAGATTAATGTATTCTGTAGTTTTTGAGGTTGTTTGTGGAATCGTGCTCAACCTCGTGCTCCTCCTCAACCCTGGGGTTTGTATTTTCTGCACTTTCCTCCTTTTATTCTCTGATTTTTCTTCTAAAGGAGATGTCTTAGTTTGTGAGAATTCTTATTTACCAGAGCTGACTTTCTTTCTTCTAGGGTTCCCCTCTTCATTCTCTACAAAATATTTACTATAGGCAGTTCTTCTTCTGATACTTATGTCTGAGTTTGAGGTGCCTATTCCTTTATCATTTCTATGGTTCTCTTCCTCCCTCTAAGGGCCCTGCTGTTACTTTTTTTTTGGGGATTTTTCTTCAAAGTGGTTCCTTATTAGGAAACTCTCCCAGTTATCCCCTATACTTTGGAGATGAAATTCGACCAATATTTTTACCAGGCCATGATGATACATGGTGTTTTCTATGCATTGGATCTTCTTCTGAACATTTGTAGACATTTTCTTGAGGCTATTTAAGAGGAAATAAGGGAAGTTCACCCGATCATCCTCAAGGAACTGCATCATCATCCTAACATGATAAAAATACATTTTCCCAACCTACCCTCACAAGTGATAAACTTTTGAAGCACAAGTAATAAGTTTATCCATTTATTTTTAAGAGCAGTGTTGGGAATACCTTTCTTGTAGACCGTAGTGTCCATGTTCGGATTCTTGAGGAATACCTTCTAGTCCTCGCTATTAATCCCTCTATTTTTAAACCATTTTTCTCCATTTCTTGGCAGCTCGGTAGCCTCGATGATCATAGACTCTGTTATTGTGAGCTTAATGTCCCCAATTTCGGCTTCAATTCATCGAATGAGCACGCAAATGTCTTGGTTACTTCCTTGTGGAAGCCGTTAAATTTTTCAATGAACTGCAGTCATTGTCTCCTTTGCAACAGCTCCCTAGTTTGTGGGTACTCCTCCAGGAATTGCTTCCATGCTAGCTCAGTTTGAAAAATTATCCCCATTTCGAAGGATGCTCTGCCTCGAAGATTGGATACCTTGACAAGAAAATGGGGCTGGTAGGGTTTGCTAGCTAGCGAAAAGATGGAGTGGTTGTGAAAGTTTAAAGGAGTGTAATAATAGGGAAGAATGGATGGATTATCATAAGGATTATAGGGATGAATCCGACCATTAGGCGCATTTAAACTTATGATTTGGTAATTACTTTGGCAGATTTGGCATAAGGTCGTGACATGACTTTTAAAGTGGTGGCATATGATATTTTGTTAGGCGGACATTACCCTTAGCTTATAATGATTGCACTTTAGTACTATATCTTCTTAGTCATATATGTTATATAACCTTCCCTATTGTTAAATTAAAGCAACACGTACCTTTGATCTTCTTTTGCTAACCTTATTTGTTGTCCTTTGATCTCCTACAAGTGCCTTGTTGTCAATTGTCCTTTAATCCAGATCACCAAGAATCTTTGTAGAATTCAAAATTATTAGGCTGCAGAAACTTGTTTTAGCTACGGAAACTTGTCCAAGCTGCAAAAATTGTTGATTCTGTAGCTTAAGAGAAAGAAGGCTTTAGTAGATGAACTTTATTTTTTTTTCTTTTGAAAACAAAATTTGAAGTGCCAACAAATTGGTTTTCATGTTTATACAAAATTTTATTTTATTTTATTCTTTTTTTTTCATATTATTATATGTATATGTATATATATATATATATATATATATATATATATATATATTGAAGAACAAACTGAATGAAAATTTCTAAGGTAGAAAAGAAGAAGATTTCTTCTTGACCATCTTCAGTCCTGAATTATCTTGTAACATTTTAACAAATTCCTCTTTTGTTAATGGTTTCTGGTAAAGCTTGAGTCAATGTCCATTTACTAAAAGAGGAGTTTTCTCTTCGTCAATAGTCCTGATTCTAACTGCACCATTGTCAAAGACATTCTCAACCTCATAAGGTCCAAGCCAATGGGTTTGGAATTTCCCTTGAAAATTTTTGAATTTTGAATCAAAAAGCAATGCCCAATCTCCCAGATGAAACTTCCTTTCTTTAATTTACTTATCACACCATCTTGACCTTTGTTGTTGCACTAAGGTGGTCCTCTGGAAGGCCTCTTGTCTGATTTCATCGAGCTCATTTAATTGTGTCATCCTTTACTTCTGGGCTTTTGACAAGCCAAGATCTAACTGGATTGATGTTTTATAGGTCTGGATCTGGAACTCTATTGGAAGTAAGACTTGCTTCCCATAAACAATTTCATAGGGAGTATGCTCTGTAGTATTCCTCCATGTAGTTCTGTAGGCCCATAAGGCTTCTGGAAACTTTTCCACCTAGTCTTTCCAATGTAGATGTACAGTCTTTGTAAGGATAGCCTCAATTACCTTATTTGTGGACTCAGCTTGTCCATTGGCTTGTGGATGGTATGGAGTTGACTTCTGATGTTTTATCTTGTATTGGTCCACAAGCTTCTACACTAGTCTGCATGTGAATTGTGTCCCTTTATCTGTTACAATTTCTCTTGGGACACCAAAACTAGTAAAAATATGCTCAAAAAGAAATGAAACTACAGTATTTTCAGTAGCAAAAGGAAGTGATTTAGATTCTACCCATTTAGTGACATAATCAATACATACTAGAATATACTTCTTTTTCTTTGAAGGTGGGCTGATTGGTCCAACAAAATCCAGTGCCCATTTTTCAAATGGTTCGATAAGTACCTGTGGTTGCAGTGGCATTTCATTTGAAAGAGTAGGTTTTCCCATTCTCTGACAACTGTCACATCTTTTAACATATTCCTTGGTGTCCCTGAAAATGGAAGGCCAATAATATCCTAAAAGAAAGATTTTGTAAGCAATTCTCCTGTCAGAAAAATGTCCTCCACACGGCTCATTATGACAATCTTTTAGTATCTCCAATATTTTGTCCTCCCAAACACATCTTCTGATGATGAGGTCTAGTCCTGTCTTGTATAATTCCTCATTTATCCATGAATAGGATGTGCTATTGTGGACTATTCTTCTTTTTTCTCTAGGGGATAAATGAAATGGAATTTTTCCTGTGGCCAAATAGTTAGCAATATCTGCATACCAAGGTGATTTAGTAGATACTGCAAAAAGATATTCATCAGGAAATTTATCTTCTACGGGTTGATCATTGTTTTCATTTTGTATTCTAGATAGAAAATCGGCAATTGTGTTTTGTTTTCCTGGCCTATCTAGAATGGTTATGTTGAATTCTTGTAAAAGTAGGAGCCATCTAGTTATTCTTCCATTAGTGACTGGTTTATTCATTAGGTATCTAATGGCAGAATGGTCTGTGTGGACAAAAGTTTCATAGCCAGTTATATAATGTCTAAATTTATTAATGGCATGAATTACAACTAAGAACTCTTTTTCGGTTACAGTATAATTTAACTCTGCAGGAGTTAAATTTTTACTAGTATAATAAATGGAATAAGGAGTGAGATCTTTTTGTCCTAAAATAGCTCCTAAGGTTGAATCTGAAGCATCTGTTGAGATATGGAAAGGAAATTTCCAGTTAGGTCCTTTTAAGATGGGTGCTTCATAAATTCTCTTTCTCAAAGTTTCAAAGGCAACTTGACATTTGGAATCCCAACTGAATTCACAGTCTTTGGTGAGTAATTTAAAGAGTGGAGATGCAATTTTGTGAAGTTTTCTATAAATCTTCTATGGTATCCAGTAAAACCGAGAAAACTTCTAACATCCTTTTTTACAACTTGGCACTGATAACTTAGAAACGACTTCCACCTTAGATGAGTCTACCTTAATTCCATCTCCAGAAATATGGTGACCTAAAACAATTCCCTCGTTAAACATCATGAAACATTTTTCATGACATGAGATTTGTTTCTTGACATCTTATTAAGACTTTTTTCTAAATTTCCTAGTGCTTCATTGAAAGAATCCCCATAAACTGTGAAATCATCCATGTACACTTCCACACAATCATGGATAAGGTCAGAGAAAATGTCAAGGACTACTCTTTGGAATGTTTCTGGAGCATTACATAAACCAAAGGGAAGTACCCAGTAAGAATAAGTTCCCCATGGACAAGTGAACGTGGTTTTATCTTGATCTTCAGGAGCTACCTGAATCTGGTTATATCCACTGAACCCATCCAAGAAGGAAAAATATTTTTCCCGTGATAAAGTATCTAAGACCTGGTCTATAAAAGGTAACGGAAAGTGGCCCTTTAATGTTGCTTTGTTTAATTCCCTGTAATTGATGCATACTCTCCATTTTCCATTATTTTTAGGGACGATTACTAGGGGTGAAACCCATTGACCATCAGATATTGGATAGATGAAATTTACATTTAATAATTTCTGCAATCCTTCCTTAACAATTTCGTTTATATTTGGGTTCATTCTTCGTTGAGGTTGTCTAACTGGTCTTGCATTTTGTTCAATGTAGATATGATGTATGCAAGTTTTAGGATCAATCCCTCTTATGTCAGTGTATTCCCATGCAAAAGCAAGAGAATGTTTTTGTAAAATTTCTATCAATTGTTTCTTTTGCATTTCTTCCAAGTTTTCATTGACATTCAAGGTTTTTGCTGGAAAGATTTCTATCAAGGAATTCCCAAATATTTCCATGGACAACAATGATACTTATTTAGATGAGAGATATTCATTTTGACTATGCTCATAATGTGCGTAAGATTCATTATTTTCTAGTAAATTTAAAAGTTGGTCTTCCTCTTTCACTTCTTCAGTGACAAAAATAGGTTGTATATCTTCTCCATCTTCTATCCATTCTTCAGTTTTTGTATCTATTGTTGTTATTTCACGGAGGTATAATGTAAATTTATTTGTAGAATTTCCATCTGAGATAAACATATCGCCTGATCTACAGCCGATAAAAGCATCAGTTGTAGCCAACCAAGGCCTTCCTAGAATTAATGGATGTCCTCCTAGATTATTATTGGGTGTTAAGACCATGAAATCAATAGGATATTCCCAAGAATCTAAAGATACACAAACATCTTCTAACACACCATCTAGTTTAATAACAAATCTATCTGTTAATTGCAATAAGATTGGTGTGTATTCCAGGTTAGGAAGCCTAAGTGTGTCCATTACTTGTTTGCTCATTATGTTTATTGTTGCTCCTAGATTGATTAGTGTGTTTGGTATTTCAGTTCCATTGATGTGAATTTTTACAATGGGGCTTCATGGGTCTAAATATTTATGAATTATCGTCTTTCCCATCATAATGTCAGCAATTTTTTTGGCTAACTAAATTATTTTTATATCTTTTCTTCTTCTCCCTGATCGTTGTGTACTTAATTCCTTAATTGTTTTTGCAAAAATGATATTTCTTTTATGGCTTGTAATAAAGGAATCTTAATACAAACATTTCTCAATTCATCCATCATATTGTAATTAGGCAAGATAATTTGTTTCTCTACTCCATCAATTTTCAACCTTTCTGGGAAAGGTGGTTTAACTGATATCAAGAGTTGTTCTATGATAGGAGCATCTATTGGAATTTCTTCTGTTTGTTTATTTTCTTTTTGAGAGAGAGAAGTCTCCCCTTCTTCTGATTGATTTTTGTGTTTTTGAAGATCAGATTTTGTTTCTTGAATGACAATAGGAGATTTTCTTGCTAATACTCTTCCAGACCTTAATTGGACATTGTTCAGGTCTAGTGGGGTTATTACATAAGTTTGAGGATTCTAGCCCTCCATGTTGTACATTGGTTGTTGTAGTATTTTATTATTAGGATTTGGAAGTGGTTGAGCAGGTAGTTGATGTGATTTTTGTGGAAATGGTAGGGAAAGTTGTGGGTTTTGATTCTGAACTGGGACTTGCAGCAATTGATTAGCTTCAGGAATTTGATTAGACGGGGGTAAGAATTGTGGTGGAAGGTAATATGGTGAGTATTGTTGATATTGAGCATAGACTCCATAAGAATTTTTCCATCCTTGATTCCAAGGTTGTGACTGTGGCAGAGCCCAAGGCTGCCAGGCTTAATTCTAATTACTTTGTGAAGACTGGACAAATTTTTGTGGTCTAAATCCTTATGATTGATTTAGTCAGGGGTTTTGCCATGGTCTTTTGGCTATAAAGTAGAGAGGGTCTATTGGTTCTGAGATTCCTTCATCATTGAATACAGCCTTAAGACTTGGTAAGGATGGACATTCCTATGTATCATGATTATCTACACATATGACACAGGTTTCTATGGATTTTGAGTCTAAGGGACACTCTCTTAGAGCATGTTTCTTCCAACATTTGGGACAAAAGATAGATAATGCAACATTTTCGGAATTTTTCTTTTTTTGTATTTTCAGGGTGTCTATTTGTTCACTTAAGCTCCCTAAAATATCTATTTTGAAGGTGTCAAGCAAATTTCCTATTTCTGCCCTTCTAACTATCCCAGCTACAGACTTGTTAATTCTTGACAAGAGAGGGTCTCTAGGACTCTTTCCAACTCGTGCTTTACCCCTTGAGATATGTACACATAAGTCACAAATATCTGAAAATGGTAGTTGGGAAATATCTCCTTTTCCAGTTAGGTTAAGGAGATCAATCCATTCATCTTTAACAGCTCTGAGTAAAAGAGCTTTTAAGGTTTCTTCATCCAAATTATCCATTTTTGCTCTTTTAACATTATAAACAAACCTTTCTACCAAGCCTTCAAGATTTTCATCTTCTTTTTGTGTCATTTTGAAGACTTTATCTTTAAGGTTACTAAGCATACAATAATCTCTATATTTTCCTAAGAAAGCCTCTTTCATTTGTCCCCATGTTGTTATAGAATGCACTCTTAGACTCATGAACCATTTTAGCATTGAGTCTTTTAATGTGGCAAGGAACAATTTTAACTTTTGAGCATCATGCAAATAGTCATATGATCTGCATAATACTTCAAATTCAAAGAGAAATGCCTCCTAATCTTCGTTTCTTTTCCCGTGGAAATTAGGAAGAATCGAGGGTGATATATTTTTCATTGTGAGGGTTGTATCTTCATCAAGAATAGGGAATCCTTAAGGATCTTGATTTCCTCTGCCTCTACCCCCTCATCTACCTCTACCTCTTCCTCTTCCTCTTCCTCCAATCATATCTTCTTCGCCATGGACGGTGTGTACTTCTCCTTCCCCTTCTTCAGCCATGATAGATTCTTCAGAGCTAATATAGTGTTCCTCTATCAATGGTTGCTCAGAATAAGTTTCCAATTCCTCTTCTTCACTAGGAACTTCTAATTCTTCTCCCAAAATTTTTTCACTAGTGGGGGATAGAAAGGTTACTCTTGTAGTTGGGAATGTAGGATTTTCTTCAATTACAGCTTCAGTAGAAGAAGTAGGTGAAGTTCTGGATTGAATTTTTGATCTTGAGACTTCAAGAAGTCTTTGTCAACCTCTAAATGGAATTTGGGTTTGAGTAGGTGGTGTGGAATCACGAAATCGTGGTGAAGTGAGTGGATTTGTAGGAATTAAATTTCTTCCTCATCCTACAAATCTACCCCTAGAGTCTTTATCCCTACACATGTCATGTTTTAAATTAATGATGGTTTTTTTATAACTTCTAAATGTACTTCCCCAGCAACGGTGCCAAAATGTTTGGTCAATTCAATGATTTTGAATTGTCAATCATAAATTGTCAACCAGGGTGTGTAGACTGATGAAGTACATGTGCACAATATGTGCTTAGAAGTTATTCATTAGGTCGTTATGTAATTGTTAAGATCTAAACTTAAGATGGAGGTGGTGTTTGTCAATTATATTAGTGTCGTAATTCTTAGGGATGTTGGTTAAGTTTCCTAGGAATTAATCTCTAACCAATTGGTTTGTAGATGATGTGAGAGTGGTTCTACTTGTATTAGATTGTTTTGGGACTTTTGATCCTGAATCTTTATACTACAGCTTCTAATTCTCTAAGTGCAAAAAGAAACTTATTCTATCAGCTATGAAGAAACATTTTCTGAACTCAATAGTTTAGGAGAGAACTTCTCGCTCTTTTACTTATTCAATTTTCGCTCAAACAAAATAACCCAAGCAACATCTATATTATAAATTGAGCTCACTTCAATTATTCTAGATAATAAGAAAATGAAAGGACCATGGTGTACCAGGTATAAATCAAAATAAATAACAGACTAAACTAGGTATGAAGTAAATGAAAGTTCTTATGCAAATAACAATTAGCTGGCAAAATCATTATGCTGCATTGTCACACAAAACAGAGCAATTGAAGAATTAAAGGAAATCATATTGTAATTTATTAAAACCTGTCATTGTTTTTAGGGGCCCTCCACATAGCAGTTCAAAGCTTCCAATCAACACAACGCTTGCACACAAAAACCAATTCTATTCACACGGAATTCACAAACTATTCACAATCATATCATTCGGCACGCACCCAAATCACAGTGCGGCCATAAGTTTTATAGTAGGTCTCTTGGAATAAATGTATGAATAATTCAAGGCTAATATCTCTATCCTATCTAAACTTATATCGCTAAACCTTCGTTTTTCTATTCCGAAAGCAAAACGATAAGGTTTCAATCAATCTCGGGTTTTGTTCTTCATTAATCCAACGGTTGACTTGGAGTTTGACATGATCTCCTGCACTTCTCTTAGAAAACAGTTTCGAGGGGATAGGAAGGGATCCACGAGGGAGCCATCCTCTATCCATCTGCACCCTTCGTTGCTGACCTAGAACTCTGGAACCTTGCAAACAATGGAGACAGCTACAGAAACCTGGATTAGTTGCGGAAACAGACTGATTCGGTAGCCAATTGCAACTTTAAGAAAACAATAGGGTATAAAGTTAAATATGAACAAGAAGACATATTATTGCATACCTTCATCAAAAACTAGTAGATATGGCTTTATTTAGGTGGTAAATATATAAGAAAAAGAAAGGATCATTAGGCAAAAAGGATGTCATGGTAGGACAATCTTCGGACTCTACAGCAGGAAGTGTTGATGATCGTAAGAGTACCAGTGGAGTAGCATTCTATCTAGGTGGTTTTCTTGTTCCATGGTTAAGTAAAAAGCAATGTTCAATCTTGTTATCCACAACAGAAGTAGAATATGTCATGGCAGCAGCTTGTTGTGCTCAAGTTCTTTGGATGAAGCAAACTTTGCAAGATCTTCAAGTCAAGTTCGATGAGCATATTCCCATCTTTTGCAATAACACTAGTGCCATCAGTATCTCCAAGAATCCTGTGATTCATTCCAAAATGAAGAACATTCCTATTAAATATCATTTCGTTAGAGAGTGGGTCTCTGAAAATAATATCAAGCTTGAATATGTTGTTACAAAGGAACAAATTGTTGACATATTTACCAAAACATTACCTCATGAAGCATTTGAGTATCTTCACCAAAAGCTTGGGATTGTCCCAAGTTTTCATTAGACTCTTTCTCTTATCTACTCAAGTAGAAAGGAGGAGTGGAGGTGTGTACAGGTCCGTGGGATGGTTGTTTGTTAGAGGGAGTTACCCTTTTCCATTGATGACAAAGGGGGAGAGAAGGCAGTAGGAAGAGGTGTCATGATCGCAGGTGGAGTACTTGTGTTGCCAGCAATGCCAAAGGGTGAGATTGTTGATCAGTGGTTGTCATTGATGTCAACCCAAGCAGCACCAAGGGCTACCCTAATCTTGCATGGGAATTTTGACTTGACAACTTACTCTATTCTGAGTCAAGGATATTCTAGATAGATTCTACTCGTCAAGATGTTTCCGTTGATATATGGCACGCCAAGTAATTCTTCACTGTTTGAGATATATTCATGTTTGAAGTTAGTAACCCCAGTTAGTGGGATAAAACCCTATGGGGTTGTCGCATGGCACTCATAGTTGGTTGTCATCATTGAATAGTCAATAATTAATAATAATAAAAAATTGCTCCTAAGATCCCTCCAATGTTCACTTGTTGAGGACCTGTTGATAGTGTTGGACCTGCCAACATTCAGGGGATCACCCCAGTTTGAAGTCCCAACTAGACCTCACATCATTGTGTGTGGGAGTCCCATCCGGTATGATGGCTGGGTTTCCATTATCTTAAAGATTTTCCTCAGCTCTTGCTTGTCATCACACGAGAGTGGTCTGATTTTTCTTCAAGTAGTCTGGTTCGCATGCCTGGTGGTTGCTAGTGTTACTTGTGTCAATGGTTCTTTCACTATAAAGGGAGAGGGTGGGAGTGAGTCCCAAGTCGGATGGAAGGAAGCCCCAACTATGTTAGGAACACACAGCGCAACAGGACGTGCACATCTTTCGGAAGAGCATTCCACATGGATGCAGCAGTCACAACACACAAGGAAAGATAACACGTACAACACACAGCGGAGGAGTCCCCGCGAGTGCGATGGTCATTATAGCAAGTTTGCATGAAAGATATGTCTGATGCCTGAGGAGGTAACCAACATGGCAAGATATCATTAATAGCTCATACAACAAATTTTCATTAATATATATGTATTACAACAATTGAATGAGTTCAAGTGTTAAACACAGGTTAAAGAAACATGCATTACAATTGTTTGAAATTAGTCTGACAACAGTTACAACACGTGTGAAAAAGTGTTGGCCTGTTAGCAGGCTTCTAAATTAAGTGAAAGTTCCAAGATACATCATTGCACAATACATCACTAACCCCGTGGGCAGGGCTTTGGAGCTACTAATTACTCAAAGAAAATATTACAGACTCTCAAGGCTATGTAGGAGGAGACCAGGTGAAAAATCCTTCGCATGTACAAATGAGGGGGTATTTATAGCCAAGGGTGAAACAAACCCTTGTGGTTGTTTGATTTCCCTCATGATTGTTTGACTTCCATGACCTTTTGACTTTACATGACTCTTCATATGACAAGTGGGTCTCTTGGACTTCCACGTAACAATACATTAATTGAGAGTATGGCCCACAGTAGAGATGTGGACGACATGACTCATGACAAGACTCGACATGGCAATGTTGGTACATTCGTGTTGTTGCTAGTGTGCATGTCATGCTGCATTGTTTCTAGGTGATGGATGTCCATATGGTGTGTCACAATTTCACCTTCGCATGGCCAATTGCGCAGATTCTTTGATGGCCATTGGGTTCGCTTGATGTTGCATTCGCACATTGCTCCTTGGTTGCATGTTGGCATGCTTGACAGGTTCACCCGTTCGTGAAAAGTGCATGTTCGTCTGTTGTCCTTCTATGAACACATCTTGCATGTTCGCTCGTCTATCCATTCGTGTGTGAACACATCCTTGCATGTTCATCCATTCGCGAGCACATCTCTTTGCATGCATCGTTTGTTCATCCGTCGGTGAACATGTCCTTCTGCATGTACTCCCTTTCTTCATCCCATATGTCGTCGTGCCATGTTTGTTTTTGTACTTGTATCTGCAGTCACTCATGATGAGATGACATCAAATCCATAAACCTCCTAGTCTACCATGATGCATGATCGTTTTGGATGTAGGTGACCGAGAGAGGAGACAAGGTTGCGAGTTGCTAGATGGGATGGAAGCTCCGGTCACTGCTGGTGAAAACTACATAGAAGTCAATGGGTAATGGATATGGGCAATCCAAATTGACAATGATTTTCCATGGGGTCATGCTTGGCTGGACGAAAAAACTGCGCAGTTTTTTAGAGGAGCAGTCTCGGCTGCGGAAGGCTGGGCACACAAAATCTGCGCAATTTTAGAAAGGAGCGGGCAGCGGGAACCTGGCAGCAAAAACTACACAATTCCTAGAGGGAACTAGAAGTCAAATGTTGGTACATTGGCAGCAAAAACTATGCAATTCCTGGAGAGATCTGGCAGTCAACAGGTGGGGCTTGGCAGCAAAAACTGTGCAATTCCTGGAGGGCATTGACAGTCAGCTGCTGGTGGGGAAAATTGCGTTGATGCTGGGAGGCTGGAATGTTGATCACCTCTGTGCAATTTCTAAGCTGAGCAGACTGTTGGGCAGCAAAGGGCTTGCTCATGAAAACTGCACAATTTTCCGGGTGAGCAGCCAGTCAGCTGACTGGTGGGCTGGCTGGAAAAACTGCGCAATTTTATAAGGGAGACAGGGACGGCATTGGGTGTTTGTCTGACCTGTCTGCACAATTTTTTCATTCAGCAGAGTGGGTAAGGTCTCCAACCTCTTCGCAATTTTTGAGGGGAGTCAATCCCGGGGTGACTTCTGGGTCAAAATCTTCAGTTGACCAGCGTGAAGGTTGATTGATCTGCTTGCGAGCAACGCAGCATGAAATGGCTTGCTTGGTGCTTATGCGTTGTTCTGGGTGACAATCGATCGAGTCGATAGCGGGGTGAAGGTCCAAATGTCAGAGGGGAATCTAGTCATCAGAACTTCAACAAAATGACTAACTGTGTGAATGAGTGAACAGGTGCATACGTGATCTTGTAAACACACACTTACATGACTTGACGACGAGACGATTCAAACCATCTAGACACATATGCTCAACATGAATGACCGATGGTGTGAGTGACAAGCGTGACACTTGTGATTGATCGTTGGTCAACCATGACAATGTTTGCGCAACAATGTATATGAATCCGTGTGTGAGCGCAACAGATGTTTACATAGCGAACATAACATGTACACACGAAGCAGGGACCTTGTGTATGACCAGAACATGGTCGCAAGCGTGACATTGACATCAACATGCAAAATTTGTCAAAGGAATGATCAAGCAATGTGGGAGCAAAGACTCACATGAGCTCACGGAGTGAACCCAAGTGCGTGCAGTCATCAATAAAAATTCTCAAAGGAGTCTCCGAAATTGGATCCAGGCCAAAATTTTCAAGCGTGTTGCAGCCACTACAACACTTGGCGACACACTAGTAGAACTCCAGCTCCTTTGTTTTGGTTCATTGTCAGCACAGGGCCTTCGCATTTCGGGGAGTATTGAATCGTTGTGTGGGTTACTTCGGCTTCCCCACTTACCCCATGGACAGACATGGTTCACCCTTTGCCAACTCAATCAAGCACAACAAAAGTTCAGCTTGATCATAGTGTTTCGAAATCGGGAAGGGTAATTCAGCTTGCGAGTTGAATATTTTCAGAGTATAAGTTTTCATCTCTAATGTTGCTTCGCTGCCAGCAGGCTTGGAAAATACCTCGGTAGAGTCACGCAGGAACACACGCATTACTCCATTGCCAGCGAGCCTGGTCAGTACCCCGGTGGAGTTGCATGCTTCACCTCTCTGCGCAGGAAGCCTTTCTCTTCTTTCGCCTTTGTATATATATATATATTTTCAAGAGGACTATGCATAGGCACTTATTTATTTTTGGGGCAAAAGAGGGATGCCGACTTATTGAGAGCATAAGAGGTTGTTCCTTCAAAGAAGCATGTAATACCTCTGACATAGGTTGGACACAGGTTCATGGTTGGACCAAAACTTCCCTTGCAGACAACTCGTATTTTCTGTCAAAACTTCATCGGTCGGAGGTTATAACCAAGCATAGAGAAGATGAACACAAGACTGGCCAAGTGTTGTAGTGTCACAAGTCTCTTCATATCTCAACCACATACTCATTCAAAAGCCAAAACTCAGTAGATGGAAACACTTATTTCCAAAAACAAAAATAGCAAGGTATTAAGAAACTCAAACCAACAAAAGCAAAAATAGTAAGTAAGGCCAACAAAATGAAAACAAATAAAGTAAGCAAGCAAACAAAATGAAAACAACAAGCAGCAAGAAGACAATGTACATGGCGCGGGGCACGGCCCGTCCTACTGGAAGTAGTGCTTGAGATCTTGGTCATTGACAGGAAGGTTTTCAACCCTCTCGTCCAGTGGTCGCAATGGTATGTATGTGGGCCAAGCTTCTCGTGGACTGTGTACAGACCAATCCACAGGGACTAGAACTTC
Source organism: Pinus tabuliformis (assembly GCA_031772625.1). Lineage (NCBI taxonomy): Eukaryota > Viridiplantae > Streptophyta > Pinopsida > Pinales > Pinaceae > Pinus > Pinus tabuliformis. The sequence continues at coordinate 485,183,115 of CM062807.1, forward strand.
GTATGCTTGCCTTTGTCTTCATGGGGTTATACCACTTCAAGACCAAGTCACCAACATCGAGGTTAGCTTTCCCTGCAGACTTCTTATCAAACCATCTCTTGATACAGTTCTGGTGGAGTGTAAATTTTTTTTTTTTGCTTTCACCCCTCCTTCCTGAAGCCTGTGGAGTGTATCCATCCTACGATGAACTAGTTGGCAAGATTTTCCTCGGGATTCTTAGGATAGTTGAAGTGTTGGCAAGTAGATATTAGGTGGAAGGATGACTTCTTTACCATAGACCAGGAAGTACGATGAGGTATTCAAAGAGGGTTTGGGTGTTACATGGTCAGCTTATAGTGCATTCATCAAACTAATATGACAGTTGTGCCGCTCAGCAAAAATAGTCTTTTTGATTATGCAGATGAGATTTTTATTCGTGGATTCTGCTAGACTGTTTCCTTGCGGGTAGTAGTTAGATGAGTGCTTCAGCACAATACCATTTTGTAATGCAAAATCATAAAGTTTCAAAGATGAAAATTACGTTGCATTATCAAAAACAAGTGATACCAGAACGTCGAAGCGTGAGATTATGTTCTGCTGGAGGAAGCTGATGACCTCCTGATCGATCACTTGTTTAAGTGGAACTGCTTCAGTCCACTGCGTGCAGTAATCAGTTGTTGTTAGAATGTAGTGTTGTTTTTTTTACGAATGTGGGAACGTATCCCCAATGATATCTAGGCCCCATTGTTGGAACGGTTCAGTCACTGCAACAGGGTGCAGTGGGGCTGCTGACCTTCGTATTCTGTCAATGCATCACTGACAGAACAAGAACTTGTGGGTATAAGTGTGTGCATCCTTGAATAATGTGGGCCAGTAGAAACCGGCTTGCATAACTTTGTGTATAGTGGTGTTCCCCGCAAAGTGACCCCCAGCGGGTCCATCATGTAGATCTTGTAACACCTTCTTTGATTCATGTGCCTCCAGGCACCTGAGCAAAACTCTGTTGTTGTGCTTCCTATAAAGCACTCCATGCACTGACTGATATGCTAAAGCTTTGAGGCGCAATGCCCTCTTTTGTTTAATGGAAAAGTGAGAGGGTATGGTTCTATTCTCAAGGTACTGGTGCACATCTGTGTACCAAGAGGTTCCATATTCAGTGGTTGTTGCTCGCCTTTTGTCATACGTCTCAACTTCATGCTCCCAGTTGGCGAGCTCTTCTTCACTCTCTCGTGCGTGTACTGCTTCAGCTGCAAGTCTACATATCCCATGTCCTTTGATCATGTGAACTGGCTTGATTTCAAGATCATACTCTTGCAAGCCTGTCATCCAGTTCGCACGTTGTTCACCCAGTTCTTGTTGTACAAGCAGTGTGCGGACTGTTGGGTGAGGGACATAGACTATGCAGTGGTTCTTCAACAAGTAGGGCTTGAAGTGTTTCACCACCTTGTAAACTGCATATGCTTGTTTGTCAATGGCGGGGTAGTTAAGTTCTGGTCCCTGCATGCTTGCGCTCATGAAGGAGATGGGACGTTCATCGTTCATCTCGTCCTTTTGAGTGAGTATTGCAGTGAGCGAATTATCGAAGGCGAAGGTGTATAGAAGGAAATCCTTCTTGAAGTCTGGGTTGTAGAGTGCAAGTGCTTCTGCAATAGCCTGCTTGATAGGGGTGAATGTATAATTTTCCCCCTTGCCCCAAATGTACACTGCATCTTTCTTGATCATGTCCTACATGGGCTTAACTATCTGCACATAATATGACATGAACTTCCGGAGGAAGTTTATCTTGCCCAAGAAGGACTGCATCGCTTTCTTGTTGGTTGGGTGAGGAGTCTTTGTAATAGTCTGAACTCGGTATGGATCCACCTTGATCCCATTTTTGGCAACAATGTCTCCGAGAAGGTTCCCCTTAAACAATGCGAATACGCTCTTTTTGGGATTCAAGGAAATCCTGTATTTTTGGCATTGCTCGAAAATTTTCTTCAGATGGCGTATGTGGTCCTCACGTCTTCTTGAGAACATAGTAACATCATCAAGGTATACCACTACACATTGTCCATTGAGTTTGTGAAAAGCGATGTCCATGGCACCCTGAAATGTTGCGCTTGCATTCACAAACCCAAATGGCATTCGCCTGTAAGCGAACGTACCCCACTTGGTATGGAAGGTAGTCTTAAGTGTATCAAAACCTAATTGTATCCTGAAAAACTGTCAAGTAGGGAAAAAATTTGTGCCCCAGATACTGTTTGCAGAATGTGGTCCATAGATGACCCAGTGTAGTTGTCTTTTTCCAACGCATAGTTCACGTTCCAGAAATCAACACACAAGCAGATTTCCCCGGTATTCTTGCGTACAGGAACAAGGTTTGAAACCCATGTGGAATGATGAACTTTATATATGATCTGTGCATCCAACAGCTTGGTGAGATCCTTCTGTATGAGGGGTTCAAGTGATGGGTGTACTTTCCTTAACTTTTGTTGATATGGCTTGACCCCTTCTTTGATCAGAATGATGTGTTGGTCTATCTACATGTTATAAGTTTTTAGATCATCGTATGTCCACACGAATACATCTCGGTACTATTTGAACAGGTGGACAAAGCCTTGCAACTCTTACAGTGTGCAACATGTGCCGAGATTGACGAACTTTAGATCTTGTTCCATTCCCAAGTTGATCAGTTCGTGTATCATGGTGGAGTTGTGAGTTTTGCTATTCCTCGACCCTTGAAAATGTTCTTACAAGTCATAAAACTTTTCCAAAGATGCCACACCCTTCGTGATAAGGTGGCCTTTCCTGTTACCACCTTCTGATTGCAGAGAGCGTCGTGCTCGTCATCATCTATCATTGCATCTTTGAAGACGTCATCATTGGCCATGAAATGCAATATCTATAGATGGTTTGTACAAAATTTCAATAGTAAATCTATCCCTAATCAGTGACATTCTAGAAGTTGTGTTTTCCAGAGCATTGGCATCTGCATTACGCGTACATGGTACAATAGTGATGTTAAATGCTTGGAATTTAGAGATCAATCGCCATACCTCTTGTTGGTAACCTTTGAGATGCGGTGGAAAATAGTGAATGGTGTTACGTAACTGATGTACCACTATCTCTGAATCACCTACCACTTTGAGCGCAACGATGTTGAGGTTGATGGCTTTTTGCAAGCCTAACACGAGTGCTTCATACTCGGCAACATTGTTCGTGCACTCGAACTCCAAGTGACTTGAAACCAAATGCTTCTTGTTGTATGGGTCGATGAAGACACACCCGACTCCTGATCCATCCTGTGTCTTTGATCCGTTAAAGTACATGGTCCATAACTTGTCTATACACGGACCATTTGACGCACTTGTACTACTACTACTACTGTTTCTACTGCTACTGCTACTATTAGTACAATGTATTGTAAAAGTTTCAAGCCATTAGTTGGACAGGGAAGGATTCCCAACTATGTGTCTGGTGGGGTTGGAGCTGGCCATGCAGGATAACACCCCAACGTTATCTCCAGGAGGTAGTTGCCAAACGTAAGTTCTATGAAGGCCAATAGTTCGTTATCGCCATTGATTGGAGCGACATTGTGCCTCTTATACCTCTCGAATAACACCCGGATTTGGTTGTTTTTTACCTTGTACGGAAACCACATGTACGACCAGTATGTAGCAAAATATTCGTTCAGCTTGTTGGACCAGTCTCTGTTGAGTAGTAAACTATATGCTTCCGGTATGTCCACAACAACAATGTTGATGCACTGGTGGACTCGACTGTCATGAGATAGTCAGATGATCACATCTTGGAGTTCACCAATGGGTGGTACAAATGTTCGATCAAGTTAGAAGATCCATGCAGATGTCTCGCTCCATTATGCATTGATATTTTTAGCAATGGAGAGGGGCATGATGTTGGCTGCCGCACCAGAATCAACCAAGTAGTAATGAACATTACAGTTAAAAACTTCAAATGAGAGCAAGAATGGAGGGCAACCTGAGTTTTCTTCTTCCATTCAGAGTGTGTTTAGCACAATGGAAAGTGATCTGGGAGGTGTGTTGGTTCCCTTGTTGGTAGAGGTTGCACTGTTCGTTGTTCTCTATCCCAATGCACGCAACATAATGTCTTGCTAACTCTGGATCTTAGCTAACTCGAAAAAAATGATGTTCACACGAGTTTTCCTCATGTCATCTACAATATTGTCCATAGGTGGTAGACTCACCAAGGTGTCAAAGGTAAGACTGATGTTTGTGTTGTCCGACGGAGTGTTATGCAGTTTGCTACTCATGGACGTACTCTTGTCCCCCGCTGTCTTTCCGGAATTGTTCTGTGTTTTCTACTCTGGGGCAGCTGGTGGATTAGCCTTCCTCAACAGCAGTCTCATCTTTTCTTGCGCTTCCCCAAATGTAAGGGGAGCCCCTTTGCTCCTAAGATTGTAACGGTCATTTTGCTTTGGGGGTTGTTTCTTGATGTTCGTCTTCAATGTTGCTTGCGATCACTGATACATGTTCACCACATGCCCAAAACTTGATGCTTCATCAGGTGCAATACCCTCATCATTATCCATGCCTTCTTGTTGTTCCTACATATTATTTTCTTTGTCAAATGTATGACTGCATATAGAGCTTGCGACTCACTTCCATTCCGAACAAGAGTTCTCTAGGTGATGTTCTTCGTGGAATGAACAGAACTCAAAATTTGCGCATTGATCGAGGTGGAACACAGAGCTCTGCGTAGTTTTTGCAGGGTATTGGTTGCTTCCTGATGACATGCTTCCTTGTCTCTATCTGGGCAGATGGTTGCTTGCGGTTGTGTCTGTTTTCCGTTGTTTAAGCTCGAACACTTTTTTTGTCAAGTTCTTGACGAGGCGAGTGAGGGTTTCAATATCATTTGTTTCCTTGTCTCTACCTTTGCCCGCCATTGCTTGGGACCTTCTACTCGTGTATTTGGAGTCCTTTGTTGGTTCATCATCCTTGATGACTCGAATCATGCACAGATATTTCTCAACAGCAATAGCCTCCTCATAGTTTTCCAATAGTGTTGGTTTTGCAGCTCGCTTAACGAACTGCGAAATACTAGTCGGCATTGTGGACATGTATTAATCAACATTGATGGAGTCATGAGGTTTGGTGTCCACTGCAAACTTGTTCAATATGTGTGTAAACCTTTGGTTGAAGTCTTTTACCTTTTCTTTCCCCTCCATCTTCAGGCTTCCCAATTCTTTGAGTAACATAGCTGGGGTCTTTTCATCAGCAAACTTTTCAAGAAACATGCATTTGAATGTACCCCAGTTCTATATGGAGTTGGCTGGAAGGTTGTGATACCATGCAGTTGTGCGACCGTCCAAGGTACATGGAAACAATCTACATGCTACGTCGTCATACTGTACCTCAAGGGTCTGCAACTGCAAGTAGAAGTTGTCCAAATGGTCTTCTGCCTTCATTGTGATGTCAGGGTTGAACTTGATGTTCGTTCTCTCCGCTCGCTTTGACATCTTGTCCAAAGCATCTAGGAGAGCCAATGGTCCCTGAGTCATCCATTCCATATTTTGGTCCACCATATCTTCTTCTTCTTCATCCTCCTCTTCTCCTTCAGAATCTGACGGTTCTAGCTCTGAGTCTATTGGTTCGTCTTCACCTCTGCCTCCTCAATTGCCTTTCCCTCTACCTCCTGTATCAAAGTATGATCCCAAGATCACAAGGGTGTCTCATCCCCCTTGTTAGAAGACTGGAGGTTCCTCTCCATCTTCAATAGCTTCTACCAGACCTTCAAGTGTGGCAATAATTTCTTCTTCCACTGACGACACAACAACCCCTGTGGGAGTGGCTTTTGGCTTCCTTGATGCATATGGAAGATGTTGTATGCCTGGGATCAGTCTAACTACTTTCGCAAACTGGCGGGTGATGGGATGTACGAAGCAAAGGTGATGATATGGAATTTCATGTTTAGTCCTGGGAGGTGAGAAGTAACCAACTACAGAGTCATGTGTAGGTGAGGGGGAGTGTGAGTTATTGCCTTGACCAAATGGTTGATGAGTGAGTGTGAGAGGACGTTCAACCATATAGAACTGGCGGCCCTCCTTCTGGTGCCAAAAACATTGACGGTGCTAGACTCGCCAACATTCAGGGGATCACCCCAGTATGAAGTCCCAAGTAGACCTCACACCATTTGGTGTGGGAGTCCCATCCGGTATGATGGCCCAGTTTCCATTATCTTAAATATTTGCCTCATCTCTTGCTTTTCTGCACAGGAGAGTGGTTTGCTTTGTCTTCGAGTAGTGAGGTTCGCATGCCTAGTGATTTCTAGTGTTACTTGTGTCAATGGTTCTTTCACTATAAAGGGAAGGGTGGGAGTGAGTCCCAAGTCGAATGGGAGAAGGCCCCAACTCTATTAGGAACACACAACACAACAGGACATGCACAGCTTCTGGAAGAGCAATCCACACAAATGCGGCAGTCACAACACACAAGTAAAGAACACGTACAACACATAGCGGAGGAGTCCGTGCGAGTGCGACGGTCGTTGTAGAAAGTTTACATGAAGATATTTCTAATGTCCGAGGAGATAACCAACATGGGCAAGACATTGTTAACAGCTCATACAACACATTTTCATTAATATATATGTATTACAACAATTGAATGAGTTCAAGTGTTAAACACAGGTTAAAGCAACATGCATTACAAATGTTGGAGATTAGTCTTACAACAGTTACAACACATAAGTGAAAACGTGTTGGCCTGTTAGCAGGTTTCTGAATTAAGCGAAAGTTCAAAGACACATTATTACACCATACATCACTAACCCCGTGGACTGCACATTGGATCCACTATTTAATCCTCAAAGAAAAGATTACAGACTCTCAAGGCTATGTGGGAGGAGCCGAGGTGAAAAGTCCTTTGCATGTACAAATGAGGGGGTGTTTATAGCCAAGGGTGAAACTAACCCTTGCGGCTTTTCGACTTCCCTCATGGCTATTTGACTTCCATGACCTTTCGACTTTACATGACTCTTCATATGACAAGTGGGTCTCTTAGACTTCCATGTTACATTACATTGATTGACAATATGGTCCACAGTCGAGATGTGGACAACATAACTCATGACAAGACTCGACATGACAGTGTTGGTACATTCATGTTGTTGCTAGTGTGCATGTCGAGCTACAATGTTGCTAGGTGATGGATGTCCTCATGGTGTGTCACAATTTCACCTCTGCATGGCCAAGTGTGCGGAGTCTTCGATGGTCATTGGGTTCACTTGGTGTTGCATTCGTACGTTTCTCCTTGCTTGCATGTTGGCATTCTTGACAGGTTTTCCCATTTGTGAAAAGTGCATGTTCATTCGTTGTCCATTCGTGAACACATCTTGCATGTTCATTCGTCTGTTCATCCGTGTGCGAACACATCCTTGCATGTTCATCCATTCGTGAGCACATCTCTTTGCATGCATCGTTTGTTCGTCCGTTTGCGAGCACATCTCTTTGCATGCATCGTTTGTTTGTCCATCGGTGAACATGTCCTTCTGCATGTATTCCCTTTGTTCATCCCATATGTCATCGTGTCATGTTTGTTTGTGTACATGTATCTGCAGTCACTCACGACGAGATGACATCAAATCCATAACCCTCCTAGTCTACCATGATGCATGATCATTTCAAATGCAAGTGACCCAGAGAGGAGACAAGTTTGTGAGTTGCGAGATGGGATGGAGGCTCTAGACACTGCTAGTAAAAACTGCACAAAATTCACTCGGTGATGGAGATGGGCAATCCAGATTGACAATGACTGTCCGAGGGGTCTGGCTCAGCTAAAGGAAAAGCTGTGCAATTTTTAGAGGAGCAATCCAGGCTGCAGGAAGGTTTGGTAGAAAAAATCTGTGCAATTTTCAAAGGAGCGGGCAGCAGGAGCCTAGCAGAAAAAACTGTGCAATTCCTAGAGGGAACTGGCAGTCAACTACTGGGACATTGCCAACAAAAATTGTGCAATTCCTAGAAGGAACTAGCAATTAGTTGTTGGGGCTTGGCAACAAAAAGTTGCGCAATTCCAAAAGGGAAATTGCAGTCAGCTGCTGGGAGTTGTTGGTGGAGAAAATTGCGTTGATGCTGGGAGGTTGGCCTGCTGATCACCTCTACACAGTTTCTGAGCTGAGCGGACTGTTGGGTAGCATAGGGCTTTCTCATGAAAACTGCGCAGTTTTCCGGGTGAGCAGTCGGTTGGCTGACTGGTGGGATGGCTGGAAAAACTGCGCAATTTTCTGAGGGAGACAGGGATAGGCACTGGGTGTCTGTCTGGCCTGTCTGTGCAATTTTCTCAGTCAGTGGAGCGGAAAAGGTCTGCAGCGTCTGCACAATTTTTTAGGGGAGTAAGTCCCGGGGTGACTATTGGGTCAAACTCTCTGGTTAACCAACATGAAGGTTTATTGATATGCTTGCGGGCAGCGCAACTTGAAATGGCTTTCTTGGTGCTTTTGTGTTGTTCTGGGTGACAATCAATCGAGTCGATAGCGGGGTGAAGGTCCGAATGTCAGAGTGGAATCTGGTCATCAGAACTTCAGCAAAATGACTAAGTGTGTGAACAAGTGAATAGGTGCATACATGATCTTGCAAACACACACTTAGACAAGATGACTCAAACCATCTAGACACATATGCTCAACATGATTGACTGACGGTGTGAGCGACAACCGTAACGCTTGTGATTGATCGTTGGTCGATCGTGACAACGCTTGCGCGACAATGTATATGACTCCGTGTGTGAGCACGACAGAAATTTACATAGCGAACGTAACATGTACACACGAAGCAGAGACTTTGTGTATGAAAAGAACATGGTCGCAAGCATGACATTGACATCAACATGTAAAAGTTGTCGATGGAATGATCAAGCAAGGTGGGAGTGAAGACTCACACGAGCTCACGGAGTGAACCCGAGTGCGTGTAGTCATCAAGTAAAACTCTCAAAGGAGGCTCTGAAATTGGATGCATGCCAAAATTTTGGAGGGTGTTGCATCCGCTACAATAGGAACCTCTCAACTCAAGACATTCATATAAATAATGACCCTCATATCCTCCTCTAGTAGGGATTTTATGGCTTCAAATAGGTCATCATGGAATTTTCACTATAACGTTTTTTCTGCGAAGCTTCAGAAGCTGAAATTAAAACCCATTTGAGCCGAAATTTTGTTGAACCTTGTGACCAAATTTCAAACCTTGGTTTGTTATATTTTCAGAGATATGATCTGAGTAAGTTAGGGTTTTTGCAGGCTCCTGAATTCCATATCAAACAGGTGATGTTGGGAAAATCGCCATAATTTTCTCTCTGAGCATTGAATTCAAAATTATTAAATATTCACAGAAAGAGGACGGACTGTAGTTTGTTGAGTAGCATTTTCAGGGCTGAAGGTCGCAACAGTGAGACGTGGCACTTTGTACAAGTTCTCTACTGAACTGGTCTATAATCAAGTAATCATGGGAGATTGGGCATAACTCTTTCTTGAAGAATCCAATCTTGATCAAACCTATGGGGTTGGAAAGAGGACTCAAAACAAGACAAAATTTTAGACCCTAGAGATCCGAAAGTACATAGATACAACAAATTCAATAAAGACCTCCAAGAAGGCAAAAAAAAACATGCTTTGAAGGATCACTGCAGTAAGGACCACACATCAACAGTCAAGGATAAGTCTCCTACAACAAGGTATGTATGATTAGTGTTTACATTTGAATTTTGAGTATCATCTCTGACATATGTTTTTTCAAGACAACATAAGTAGATACAGTGTCTCGGTTATATCTCTAAGTCTCTATATGTCACAATTAGATTTTCGGATGTCCTATTCTTGATACTACACGTTTTATGCTACATATTCTTGATGCTACACCAAGTTTGCTAAATCTATATGATGTTGTAAGTTCATGTTACTTGTCTTTTCATAGTTGATAGAATGGTCTTTGTTGTTGTACTTGGAACTCGGTCCATCACAAGTCTAGGGTCTGTCATAAGTTTTTATTGTATATATCTTTAGGTCAGTTTTGGATATAGTCTTGCGTAGAGTCTAGGCCTATATCAAGAGTGGGAGTCTTTGTTAACTGTTGCAACAAGTCAACAACAAAAGTGACAAGCATACTTCAGGTACGCATTGTAATTTTAATTTGTATTTATTCATTATTATGCACTTACATGTGTTTTGTAAGCAGAGGTAAGTTGAAAAGTATTTTGTTTTGTTTTGGAATTGCTTTTGTCGGGCAAATTTTGCATGCAGGTAAAAGAAGATTCAAGTACAACTTCAAGCAAGAATTCAAGAGAAGAAGTATCAAATCAAAGGAATCATTGCAACGGGACATCCTTTGAATACATGACAGTCATCCGTATATTGTGAAGAAGTGTCAAGGATAAGAGTCATCATTGTAAAGTTGTAAAAGTGGCATTATTGGAAGAGTCATTACTATAAAAGAGTCAATATGCCTAGAATCGAAAAGGAATTATTCGGAGATATAGGAATCTTTGTTGGGATGATTACATGGTCGGGTTGCAGGTCATAGTGTGATTGGGTGTTCGGTTAAAATCATTGTAAATCATATTGTATTATGGATTGTTGTCCTTAGTACGGGAATCCACACTCTTGTCTCATTTCAATCATTATAGGGTGAAAGGTAGGTTCTAGGTTGATGCATGAAGTTGCCTACATGTTGGAGACTATGAACACTTCAGGGTGGTAGGTTGGTCTAGGATGTTGGGGCATCCATTCAGTTGACTACTAAAGAAACCAGGGCTTTGGGGTGTCCTTCCAGTGGGAGCTGGAGAAGAATGATTTTCTAGAAATCTAGGAAGTTGTTGCTTTCATTTCAGATGGGGCTGAAGATTAAAGAATTTATTAGAAAAGTGTTCTGTGGTTTTTGACCCGGAGGGGGTTTTCCACCTAAAATTCTTGTGTCTACTATGTTATTTTATTTATTGTTATTACTGCATAACATTAATAATAATTGAATATTAACTAATGCTCTGAAAAGATTTAAAAGTGCTAATTGCTAAGGAATATTGATTCACCCCCCCTCTCAGTATTTCCAACAGTGTACTCTTCGTTTGTCATTGATCCCATCTTTAGCTCACACAATTCCTTAGCCTTACTGTCGTAGTACCTTTCTGACAAGTACTTCTTCCTGAACAACCTCTTGAACTCCCGCCAACTCAAATCATTTGTCCTGATGTATCTAACCCACTTCACATCTTCCCACCAAATGTCTGCTTTACCTTTCAAGATGAAGATAGCTACTCTGCCCTTCATGTTATCTATGTACTCATGCAACTCACAAAATTTGTTCATCATGAGTATCCAAGCCTATGCATCTTTTGTATTTTTCACATCTCCATTAAAAGTAGGTGGCTTCGCTTTCTTAAACTCTTCAGGAAAGTATCCCCTATCATTCCTCCTGTAAGGATGATAGCGATGACGATCATGATGTTTATCAAAACCAGAACTAGAATAGTACATGTACTCATTTCCCCTCCTATCCAGAGTGTCCATCAACCTGCCATCTCTCACTGTATCATATCTATCTGACTTGTGTCTACCAGGAGACCTACTGCCATATGCCCCATTAGTTCCATCCCCATGTCCATGGTTGATCCGAAGCGGCCCTTGTCGCTGCAAGTCTGACAAACTTTGAAGAAGTATAGCATTAACCTTTGCTTGCTTCTCTTGTGCATGTATGATCTGGTCATTATTTTCCTTACAACTCCTTATCTCTTCCTTCAAACTTCTCAATGTAACTTCCAAATCAAAAGAGTTCCCAACACCATACTACTCTTTAGATTCATAGGGAGAGTCTTTGTAGTCAACCATCTTGCTAGCCATTTGATCTCTTTCCTACAATGCATAATATGTCAGATAAACCAAATCACAATAAACCAGTGTATTTTAGTATAGCTTGGGGAGGATACCTTGTCTGTAAGATCACCAAATCAATGTGATACATGTATAACATAGACATAATAGCATATAGACATATAACAAGTAAGTGCATCAACGCATAAACATCATTCTAGCTAGGGTTCAGTCATCAATGCAAGGCCATATCAACAATGCATGTTATGACCTCATGCATGACAAAAACCATTACTCCATTGTACAAATAGCCGCATGCAACCAAGAACATGCATAAGCAATTCCTAATCAACTACACATATGCATAAACACATGTAGTCGAACATAAGTGATCAATTCTTGTAATCAACCTACAAGACTGATACATGTAATCAAAATATTCAAGAATGTAACCTAACATACAAGGATGTAAGTAGGTGACATAAAATCAACATGTAAGTGACATATAATCCATATGCAACCAATCATATACTCATGACAAATACATTTCACGAAATCAATATCAAATTTTCCATAACAACCATATTACAACCATAATCAATCAAGATAATGAAACAAGCACATGAAATGAAATTGTAAGAGACACACATGCAACTGAAATGCATGCATGACCAACGCACACCGCCCATCCAGTTTGAGATTTGAACCATGCTCTGATACAACTATGTAACACCCTCCTCCCACATCCACCCAAGTAACCATGCCAACCAAGGTAAACATGAGACGAGAGGCTACTATGATCAGATTCTACCTCCTATGTGACTTTAAGGACATGGAATCGATGAAAACATCACACATAGTCATCCAACATCATCAACAAAACCCTAAGGAGACAAGTCAACCACTCAGACAGCCTATCCATGCGTCCCACTATTGTTCTGGATCTCTTAGGCCATAGTCGCGCTCATGTTATGGGAAAGGGAGCGACCAGAAACCTAAAGTCACTCTCACGGGCTTGCCTGCCAATGACCAAAGACCAAAATTTCTAATTTTGTGCCAGTGACCCCGAGATTTAAGCCACCTTTTCAGGCCCAAAGCCCAAGCCATTGCCCACAATGGAGTGATAGCTTGAAATTATTAAAAATACAGCGAAACAATGATGAAAAAGCAATAAAATGAACAATACCATAACCAGACCCCTATTAGCCATGCCATGCATTTCGTCAAACATATCATCAACATCTAACCTATAGGTGTAAACAACATAATTAAGTGTAGGGATCTCTTACTAGCCATGCCAGGCATTTCGTCAAACATATCATCAACATGTAACCTGCAACTGTAAACAGCATAATTAAGTGTAGGGATTTCTTACTTCTTTGAGAATCGCTATGAAAAATTGTTCCCTCATGTCAATTGATCCATTATCCTCTATTAGGTCAAAGACACATTATCTATTCATATACAAGTAAAATCATGATCGGAGCCATTCACAGTTGTTGTCATAAAATACACATATAACCAACATAATAGGAACATAATTACCATAAACATATAAGCCATCAAAATCCACTTATACATCAATACATTTGCACATGGAAATCAAGGGAATGAATTTCTCATTAATCAATGTAATAAACCAATCAGAGATGGGACTACCATGTTCCACTCGACCATAGATTGGTTGAGCCAAGTATCTCTTCAACCAATCACCCTCGTGCCATATTCCAAGCATGAATGTGGGACTCAAACCAAAAGAACCAACCAGGGCATACCGAGGCTAAACCACCTCACCCTCATCTACAGAAACCAGGCTTTATCATAATCTATCCTAGATCACTAGGTCAACACAATGAACACAACATAACAAGATTTACCATGATCTCCACCCGATCACTAGGTCAAACAAGCATGGGTGCCACTGGATTTCTCAACCTACATCGTGAGAATTTTTCCTGTCTCCAAGTCTCTCAAGCTTTACTGCAATCCAAACCTGGATCACTAGGCCCCAAACCGAGACCCACTCTCCATGCTTTACCACATATCCCAAACCCAGGTTTACTAGGCCCAATGAGAGCAAACCACCTTTTGGCTTTACCATATATCCTGCCATTCATCAGCAAGGATTCTTAGGCCCACTAAGGGAAAACAATCTTGGCTTTACCGCAACCCACAGTCTCGCTCAGGGGTCACTAGGCCAGTGGCTTTACCATGATCCATAGTCTATTTCAAGGACCACTAGGCCATGTGCTCTATCATTCGAAGATCCACCCCACTCAGCTTCGAATCTATCTGGCAATCTAGCTCAACCAAAACATGAGAACCCTGTCACACCATGGCTATCCGGAAATTACAAGGCTAGGCTGAAAACACTATTACACCTGGAAAAACCCATTCCATGATAGAAAAGAACCACATGCAATCCCATGCATGCCAAATCTAGCAAATAAAATACACATGCAAGTTGATACATGTAATGAAGCCTGTTGTAGCTGCTTGATCCTATGTTTCCCTGCTTGATATTTTCTTCCTCTTGCCTTCTTTTCCTTTCTTGCTCCAATGCCAATGTTGCTCCAAGAAACTCTAAGTGTCCAAGAGTGAGAGAGAGATAGAATAATGAGAGAGCTCCAAAGCTAAACTGAAAAAAATGTTACCAACTGATCCTCAGAAGCCTTTTATGAATGAGGCCTCTATTTTCTTCATTTTTCATTATTTTTCTTCATTTTCCTCCTCACATGAAGCCTGTGACCTTTCACCTCCCTTTTCTCCTAATTTCCATTATTTTCATAAACAAATGTGCTAAAAATGCTATTTTACCTTTCCAAATCCTTTGCCTTTTCCAATTTCGTTAGCCATAAACAACCAAATGAACACCCCCTAGGATGTCCTTCCCAACATTCAGCTTGGAATAAGTGTCCCATCAATTATGGTTATTTTTTTAACATTTATTACATGGAATTTTCACCAATGCTATTACATACCTCTTGCTCAGAGTAGCGATGTATCCTGTACCAATCCCGAAACTATGCGATTATCGGCAACACCCTTTACCATATGATCTTACGGAGGTACCTCACTCTCGAGGAGGTCGAGAAAGTCTTGAATGAATGCCACTCGGGGGCATACAGTGGAAATTTATCTGGTTACGCTTTTGTGCAAAAAATCTTATGTGTCGGTTACTTTTGGCCCACCATTTTCCATGACTATATCCTCGTAGTCTAGAAATGTCATGTGTGCCAAATCTATGATCGAAAATTATGTGCTTCGCCTACGCCTTTGTATCCCATTATCGCCATTGGTCCCTTTGTGAAATGAGGCATCGATTTTATGACATGTAACCCTCACTCGGTCAGGGATCATGGCTACATTATTGTTGTTGTTGACTACTTTACTAAGTGGGCCAAAGTGATGCCTACATTCAATAATACCAACGAAACGACTGCGTACTTTTTCTTTAACCACGTGATTGCTAGGTTCGGTGTTCCACAAGCAATAGTAATGGATCACGAGAAGCACTTTCAAAATCATATGATGACCAAATTAGCTACGAAATTGGGACTTTCACATGAAAATTCCACTCCCTATTATCCTCGAGGTAACATACAAGTTGAGGCAATTAACAAATTTCTTAATACTATGCTTAAATGTATGATATGGGTCCACAAATCAGACTGGCACTTGCTTCTCTTTGCTACCTTATGGGCATATAGAACCTCAGTTAGGACTACTACTGGATTCACACCCTTCTAGTTGTTGTATGGTCTGGAAGTGATCCTCCCCATCAAATGCAAAATTCCATCGTTGAAACTAGCTATCAAATTTCTTTATGCTACTTCCATAGAGGAGGAGCGTATTTTACATTTAAATCATTTGGATGAAACCTGACGCAATGCCACCTTAGCCAATGAAGCCCATAAAAGATGCATTAAAGTGCAATATGACAAAAGTATCAAGCCTAGAATCTTCTAGGAAGGAGATTTGGTTCACTTATATGACCAGGAGGCCGACAAGTTAGGTTGAGGAAAGTTCCAGCCTATGTGGTTGGGCCCATATGTTTTAAGGTGATTCCTTGCAAAAGGGGCTTATGAGTTAGTAGATCTCGATGGAGTTCCATTGGCGCAACCTATAAATGGGTTGTACCTCAAAAAATACTATACTTGATCCCATGCATGGTACACTATGTACGTATTGTCAATAGGTGTTTTTAGTGTGTTTTTCCAGAGTTTTTGTTGGCTTGTTGAGGCCTGAACCAGGTTCAGAGTTAATTAGCGAAACAAATCCCTGTACTACTAGCCCTTTTGGCAACAATCCGCGAAAATTGGACTGCGGTCTCACCCGAAGTAGTATAGGGGGGGTGATGGAACCATGTTTCCACACCCTTGAGATGTCTAAGAGGTTGAATTGGTCCAACTATTAGTCCCTTCGTGTAGGTTACTTTACGTACTTCCCTGTCCCTCGCATCCTGATATACTTATCTTCGCGCGGCCCTAACCAGGGGTTGTGGGGCATCCGAGCTGCTGGAGCAGCACTCTGCACTATTCACTTATCTTCCTACACCAGTTAGTTATCTTCGCGTAATTGGATGTCTTATGTTATATTTATTTATATAGCACATTCATATGAGTTTGTACAGCAAATAAATAGTAAACTTGCAATATATACCCAATAATACATAAAACAGGAAAATATACACAGAAATATGATAAAACTCCTCTTTATTAATGCTTCCAACGATTACAGACTCGACCTACCCTGCGCACTTAACTGTAGAGCATTCTCTTACTCTACGACCCAAAGACACACTTTACACTTTGACTCAATCTCTGAAACTCATCACGCTTCTCTTCTATTCATTTCTTCCTTCGTTATCTTCTACACTTAGAGCCTCGCTCTATTTATACAATCCCATGGTCCGCGGACCATGGGTGGATCTTTCAAGCTGACATTACATTACAAAAACAAGGGCGGACAACCTTGTGACTCTATTATGAATTTGCACTCCACGCCCACAAATCGCGGAGTCTTTACAAAGGACTTGGTCAAAACTTGGTCTTTAAGCCCCAAAACATGCCTTGGGGGGATTCCATGCCCAGCAGTTTCCCACAGTTTCTGTTGATTCTATTTACTTTCAGATTACATATGTCAACCTTTCTCGAACTGCATATTGGTTATGCTGATGGTGCTATCCATAGTCCATGGAACCTATCCTCCGCAACATGGGCTATCTTTGCTCCAAACGGTGAGCTAGTGAGTATGCAAGGGATTTTCATTAGTCGCTCGAATAAAAACATCGATTAGTATAGTGCAGTGGTTCAACTACTTTCTGATGCTATTTCACATGATATCCGTCGTATAGTCATCAGGCTTGACCCACAACTTGTAGTACTACAACTCGCGAACATCTATTCAGTGAGAATGGCGCAAAAAAACCCAGGTGTTTAATAAAAAATGATTGATACATATATTATTAATGAATAAATGTTGTTACAATTGGGGAGGCTCTGGTTTTATATTGCCTCGGGTGCCTCTTGGTGAACAGGTGATGGGCCTCTAAATTAGACATAAATTAAGGCCCATGCCTCTAAATTAAACATAAATTAAGGTCCATATGACCATCCTTCAGCACATTAAACCTCTCTTTTTGCATTAGATAATGTATTTTTAACTTTAATATGTTCATTAGGAAGGTTTGTGGATAATTGTATATGTGTGCTTAATATTATTTATTTTTGTGGAATATTTTGAGAATATTGGGTAGATTATGAAGATTTAGAGGAGGAGATAATTTAGGGACTTGCTCCCTACTACAGGAGGATCAATATTAAATAATAAATAAACAAGATATTATGGAATTATGGCACAAATTGTGGAGCTCCAATGATTGAGAAAATCTAGGAATGTGTTCTCTGCCATTTAATGCAGATTCCTAGTATTGGGAACCAGATCCACTAATTAAGGGATTTTGGTGGGGAAAGCTTCCTCCTTTCATGGGGAATGATTCCTAATCATTTTGTATAAGTACCAAGTCAAATTTTCCTCTAGGGGTGGATTTTTATTAGTCTTCTTGTGGAGAGAACTCGTATTTTTGCAGCTCCATTGTCATTTCTTGCAGGGATGTAATTGTATTGATGGAAATAATGAAGATTGGTGTCATGTTTAGCTTCTAAATCTTGGTCTCCTCCATAGGACTCTAAGTTTCCTTGGGCTTGGCCATCCCAGGAGCCTCAGAGCCCTTTTGTATCATTTACTTTTGTTCTTTTCACTTCTTATTCACATGCATCTCTTATTCTAGTTTTTTCTATTTCTGCATTTAGTGTTAATGATTTATTGTTGTAGGATTGGATTAAATTGTTGAAGTAACTTCCTTTGTAGGAAACAAGCATCATTTCATCCTTGGAACGGATTTGGAAGGTCACAGTAATCATTGAGCTACTTGGATTAGTTTGTCTATTCGGAAATCTAGATTCTTGGAGCTCCTTTGTGGAAAATAAAAGTAAATTTCTGCTATTTTTTAGAGCATGCTAATGAGCTTCAATCAAGTTGATTCCACTTGCATTAGATCAAAAAAACATTCTATTTAATAAAAAAATTACCCCATTGATTTTCACTTGATTAGGTTAGGCATTTGATAGATTTACTAGCTCACTAGTTCTCGAATTTCTAGATTTTAGACTAGTAATATTTTTCTATTTTTTAGCATGGGTTAACAGAGGTATTTTTGAGTGATTCCACTTGGAATGGAGACCTAAGACATTCTTGTCAATAAAAAAATTTGTCCCATCCAATTTGGATTTCATTTTCTGGGTCATTCAATGAATTATAACATCTTGTAGTAGCCTTCCAACATGCATTTACTTTCCCAGATTCGCTCAAGAAGCTTGGTTATTGTCCCTTAGGGTTGAATCAAGACCCCTAGGCTCTAAATAAATGATTAGGGAAGACTAAAGACCACTTAGGACTCACCTCTTTACCCATGCAAAACATTTCAACGATTTGGTTTAATGGACAGATTTATGAAATGGACAATACAATGATGATTGACACATCCAATGAACTTTGTTAATGGACCTAAACTCTTTAAAATGTAATGGTTTACATTTATTTCATGATATTTATTATATGCAATTAGAATAGGTTTCTTTCCTTGTACTTTATTTGTTCCAATAGGTTGAGGTTTCCATTTCGAGCATTTCATTTCCTGCAATTAGTTTAGGATTTGACTTTAGCACATGCACTCCATTACATCATGACAACAAAGGAATGATGCATTGTATGTTGCCCATATAGTGTCGATACCTCTTAATTTTGTATGAACCCTAGGTTGATAATTAAATTTGGTAGCCTTGGGAGTTGCAATACCAAGGCTCATCAATGAGCATTATCTGTGATCATGTCTAATTTAACTAATTATTACATATATTAATTATTTTAACATAACATTGCCTCCCTCCTGAAAAGATGCTTAATCCTCAAAGCATACGTAACAACGGATTTTGTTGATGAAATACTCAATCTCCCAAGAATATTCTTCTTCTGGTAAGTACTTCCACTTGATTAGGTATTCTTTGATTACTCGAAATCACAATTTATTTTCCCTGATGGAGATGATGCCTTTTGGTTCGAAAATGACCCTTCCTTCGTCATCTAATGATGGAAGTGTTGTTTGTGATGGTTGATGTTCACCAAGTGTTTTTTTAAGGTAAGATACATGGAAAACGTTATGGATATGGCTATTTCAGGATGTTTAAACAGTATACTACTTGACTGATCTTTTTGTTGATTTGGTATGGCCCATAAATCTTTGGTGCTAATTTGTTTTTTCCATTTTGTTTTAAGGATAATTGTTTGTATGGTTGGATTTTAACAAATACCCAATCTCCAACTTCAAATTCTCTCTTGATTCTATTTCGTTCGTCTTGCTGCTTCATACGATTCCTTGCATTATTTAGATTTTCTTTTAGAGTTTGGACGACGTTTTGGGTTTCTTCTAACTAGTTTTTAACAGCTAGCAGCTTTGTCTCGGTGATAGCAAAGTCCTTCCATTTTGGAGGTTCGTAACTATACAGAGCTTGAAAATGAGTCATTTTTGTTGATGTGTGGTAAGTGGAATTGTACCACCATTCAGTGAGATGTAACCACTAAACCCACTTATTTTGTTTGTCTGTGGCGTAACAACGTAGGTAATCTTCTAACATTTATTGGCAACCTCTGTTTGTGGGTGGTAAGCAAAGTCATGTTGAGTTAGGTTCCTATATGATTGAATAATTCCTTCCCAAAATTATCCTTAAATTGAACATCTATATCGCTCGTAATGACCTTGGGAAATTTGCAAAATGTTTCAGCGATTTGTTTTGCTGAGTCTAATTTCCTCATTGCAATAAAGTGAGCATACTTGGTTAATATGTTGACTACTACAAGAAATTTATCCTTACAATCAGACACAAGTAAACCTTCAATCCATTGATATTTCCTCCCATTTCTGGTTCAGAATGTTTAAGGGATGAAGTAGTCTGAGTGTCATAATATTTTCATTTTTATTCCTTTGGAATTTATCACATTCGGCTACATATTTTTTAATATCATTTCTCATTCCCTTCCAAAAGAATGATTGACATGCGTTGTAGTAGGTTTTAAAGTATCCTACATGTTCGGCTAGCAGTGAATCATGCGACTCTTTGAGAACCTTGGCTTTAAATTTAGAATCTTCATTCATATAAATTCTTCCCTTGTACCATAGAATATCATTCTTCCATTCAAATTTTGAATTCTGAGGAAGATTATTGATTATAGCACTTGTTTCTGGATTTTTGGTGTATTCACTTCGAATCTCATTAAGCCATTCAGGAACAACCACTGACACTGTGAGTAACGATGGTTTTTCATCTTTCCTCAACAAGGCATCAACTACTACATTATCTTTCCCTTTCTTGTGTAATATATCCATGTCAAAGGTAGCGATTTTTTCTACCCATTTTTGTTGTTTTGTAGATAGTGTTTTCTACTGGAGGAGATGTTGAAGACTATTATGATCTGTTCGAATTAAGAACTCACTTCCCAAGAGATATTTTCTCCATTTTGTTAATGCGTGCATAATAGCAAGCATTTCCTTGTTGTATGTAGACTTGAGTCGTGCTTATTGAGTTTTCTGCTTTCAAACGCGATTGGATGACCATCTTGCATTAATACTGCTCTTATGCCAAAACCCGAGGCATCACATTCAATTACAAATGGTTTTGAGAAGTCTGGAGTTGACAATATAGAGGCATTAGACATAACTTCTTTCAAGTCTTCAAAACACTTTTTTGCTTCATCATTCCATCGAAATGAGTTCTTATTTAGAAGGTTCGATAAGGGTGTGGTTATATGGGCATAATTTTTAATAAATATTTAATAATACCCAGTTAATCCTAAGAATCCTCTTAGCTTAGAGATATTAACTAGTTTGGGTCATTCCCTTATGGCCTTGATTTTATTAGGATCCACTTTTACTCCTTCATGGGATATTATGTGTCTGAGATATTCTACTTCTTCCTTCCCAAAGGTGCATTTGGACTTCTTGGCATAGAACTGATGCTCTTCCAATAGCGTAAGAACTTTCTCCAAAGGTTTTAGGCGCTCCTTCCAAGTTTTACTGTAAATTAAAATGTCATCAAAGAACACTAACATTAACTTCCTTAGATGTGGATGGAATAACTCGTTCATAGTAGCTTGGAATGTTGCTAGTGAATTGGTTAACCCAAAAGGCATTACTTTAAATTCGTAGTGACCTTCATGTGTTCAGAACACAGTTTTTGGTATGTGTTCCAACCTTATTCTGATTTGATAATACCTGGACCTTAAGTTCAATTTTGAGAAATATTTTGATGGTTAATAGTTCATCCATCATTTCATCGATGAAGGGAATTGGGAACTTGTGTTTAATTGTTATTTTTTTAGTCCTCGATAATCGATGCATAACCTAAATGATCTAGCTTTCTTCTGCACCAATGCAACTGGAGTAGCATATGGACTTTTACTTTTTGAGATGATGCCACACTTTAAAAGAGCTTGGATTAATCTCTCAATTTATGTTTTTTGATGATGTGGATATCAATACGGTTTGATGTTGACAGGGTTTGATCCTACTTGTACTTCTATTGTATGCTTGATTTCTCTATTAGGAGGAATTTTCATGGGCAGGTCTTGAAATACTTTTTCTTGCTTCTAAAGTAACTCTTGTCCTTCTGGTGCTTCTTCGTTGATCAATTTTGAAGTTAGCATTTCTAATTGGTGACATTGTACTACATAGGTTGGTGCTCCTCTTCGAATCATTTTCATCATTTGGGATGATGATACAATTTTATTCTCAGGTGCATGAAACCCATATAATTTGTATTTCTGTCCTTCCCAATTAAATTTTATAAACTACTTTAGATGGTTGGCAGAGTAAGTATCAAGGGTTTGTAACCATTGGATACCTAAGACCACGCCCACTCCTCATAATGGTACCATATAGAACGAAGATTCTAAATTAAAGTCTTGAAATTGTAATTTGACTTTATGGCATTTCCCTACTTTTTCAATTTGTTTTCCATCGACTACCATAACCTTCATGTTGGGCATGGGAAATGTGAAAATGTTGAGTCTATTCACCATGGTTGAGTCCAAAAAATTATGGGTGCTACTGGTATCAATGAGAACCATGAGATTGTTCTTCTTGATATGTCCTTTTAATTTTAATGTATGGAGTTGTGATATACCTGTCATGATCGATAATGATACTTGTGGAATGCTCTCATCATTTAGTTCTGGAGAAGGTTTTAGGGAGTCTTTGATTTCTTCAACGTCTGATTCATCACTGTTTGAATTATTAGTTGCTTCACATTTATACAGGTTTTTGGTCTCTTTTCCTTTAGCAAACCTATGTTTAGGGTCCCATTTCTCACCACAACCTTTTCATTTTCCCTCTTTCATCCTTTGCATTTCCACATTAGTTTTTTCTCCTTCACGAAGATGTGGTGGAACATATTTTGTGTTATCTGTATTCACAAACTAGGGAAATCTTCGTCTTGTGTATACTCTTTCAGCCTTTGACCGCAACATCTTGTTAAATTTCTTTTCAACATCGTTTTCTTTGTCTTGCTACTTCTATTGACGTAATGATGAAGCTCAAGTTCTGCTTGAAGATGGGGTTTAAGTCCCGAGGTGTACGATTGAATGAGACGAGTTTCTGATAGTCCTGGTACTTGTGTTGCTAAAGTCTTCCATTCTCGAGTGTATTCATCCACATCTACTTTTTGTCGTAATCTGGTGAGTGTTGAGAAGAACTCTTCTTCCTTGACACCTTGGAACGTTTTAAAGAACACATCTTTAAATTTCCTCCAGCTGAGAGCAAGTGTTGTCTTCTTCCACCACATATACCAATTATATTCTTCGCCTTCCATTATCATGGAAGCATGACTAATCTTTTTGTCATCATTGTCAATATTGTAAATCTTGAAATATTCTTTTGCTTTATTGAGCCAAGCAATGTTGCATTTTTTGTTATCGTCAAATTTGGGTAACTCAAATTTTGCTTTGCGTTGATATGTCTTTATTGGCGGAGCCAAAAAGGGGTATTGATTTGAAAACAACATATTGGTGTAGGGATTCCAGAGCTACTTATTTTGAAAAGTCATGTAACAATTTTCTTAATTATGTGTGGAAGATATCTTCGGAGACTCAGGTTTCTCATGTGCGTCTAATGATTTTGACGAATTTGGAAAACTGAGATGTTGAGTAGCCTCATTATTTTGGAGCATTTGATCGGGCGTAATCTTCAAGTTGGTACAAATGCAACCCAACATCACCATAGCTTGATCCACCTTAAGTGAAAGGTTTGCCTGATCCTTTTTGAATTCATCTTTGTTCTCCTCAAGTTGACTCTTTATTCCCTTTGTTGTGTTTTGGAGCTCCTCAATTTTATCGCCTTATCTGGTCACCTTAGTGACCATGTCTACTAGTCCCTTATTGAAATCGGCCATCGACATTGATGAAGCCATTGAGCAGGTCTGAGGAGGAGTATATCTATCCAGCTTAACTCTTTTTCTTAACTTGATCCTAATTTTTTATTTTTATTTTTAATTGATTTTTTTTTTAAATAATTAAATTTAATTAATTAATTTAATTATATATATGATATTATATATATATATATATATATATATAGTAAGTTATATATAATTATATGACTTAATTATATAACTATATTATTATATACCTATGACTTATTAAACAGGAGCTAAAATGTGGAATTAATGAGTGGATTGTGTCAACGGTAGCTGCAGATAGGACGACACACAAAGAGTGGGGATGACAAAAAAAGAGTGGATGGCACGCAGAGAGTGGGGACGACAAAAGAAGAAGCAGCAGGGTGGATGCAGACAGTGAGGCAATGAGAGACGCGAAGGGACACAATGGGGGTAAATAATGGGGGAGAGAGCAGTGTGGAAGGGGTCTTGGAACAACCGAAGTGGGAATGGAGTGACAGCAACAGAGTGGGGGTCTGAAGCACCGAAACACCAAATCTCTGATATCAAATGGCGCAAAAAACCCAGACATAAAAATGATTGATATATATTATTAATGAATAGATGTTGTTACAATTGTGGAGGCCCCTAGTTTTATACTACCTCGGGTGCATCTTGATGAATCCCTTTTGCCTAATTTAACTAATTATTATAGATATTAATTAATTTAACATAACAGAGAAATCTCACCATCCTTCTCATGGTTTTGAGAGTGCGTCTTCTAGAAAGACATTTTGATATCATATGATATGAACATATTTCTAGAAATCTGAACACATTAGCAAACGCCCTAGCTAATTTTGTTTTAGATCGAAAGTTGCAAAGAATGCAAATAAATTTCAATTCACATCCCATGATATTAAAAGCATAATAGGAACTAGGAAACACTGAAATATATATATATATATATATATATATATATATATATATGAAGTTTTTACAAAATGTGTTCCCCGAGACACATATATCTACATCGTCCATATAAAAACTACATGCAAAACATCTAATTAGACAAATCAATGATGCTCATGATAAAAAGACATTGCACAAGCTATCTTGCATAGTAATCGACCAATACGACTAGGCACTCCAATAGTGTGTCACTGATGTCGCAATGGAAGTTGATCACCCACGGTCTCATCAATCTCGTGTGTCAGTCCTTTCGTGTGGCACTCCACCTCTGATAGGACCTCTGCTACATCTGGATCTCATAGTGCATCCCGTCCTACCGCAATGACCTATACTAGTCTCTCTACCTCTTCTTGTGGTTGTTTCTCTAGGCGATGGAGATATGTATCACCCACTGGTCGAACAAGTCCAGTGTCTGCATGAAAAAATAAAATAGTTTAGTCTCGGGGACATCAAAAAACACACAAAAAATCGTAAAACTTCAAAAACTTAATGGTTGAAGTATCTTACCTGGAAGCGACGACACTTGAAATGGTTCCTTGGATTGGCCACAATCAGCTGCAAAAGATCGAGGGAAAAGGGCTCCAAATACTAAGTGTTGAATGTAAAATGTGAAATGGTAAAAATGACAAGTCATTTTGAATATTTATGGTCATTTTCTCATTATTTTATTCATATTTAGTGTTTTGACCTATATATGCTTCATTTTTACTATGAAACAGGTACGTTTAATCCTTCTTGTGGTGTTTTGAGTAGGTTGACAACTGTTAGCAGGTTTTCATTATGTTTTGAACAAGTTACTTTGACCACAGAGTATACTTTTATCTCTTTTTCGAGCTCTTTAAACCCACGAAAAAGGAACCCCCTTGGAGTCCTCTTTCAGCTCTTTTCAAACTCCCAAAATATGAAAAAATTGTCGAGCACTTGTCCTTTCAAACTTGTAAAAGTAAATGAAAAGACATCTACTCAATATAATTTTAACCCTTTTCCAGACAGAGATAGACTAGCTACGAAAAAGGAATACCATAGTCGAACATGGCTAAGAGATTCTATTAGGTATTTTTTATACCTTTTCGAACCTCGAGGACTGCCTACGAAAAGGGACATCTTGAGTTTTCTTTTTCGCCTCTTTTTCAAACTCTCTAAATATGAAAAAGATGTCAAGTTTTACCTTCGGTGAACTCATTAAAACATTAAACAACGATGGACTCGTCGATCATGATGAGGTCGAACCACTCCTTCTCAGGGTTCATTAAATATACTCGGGGGGATTCATTTGAAAGATGAACTTATAGATCAAGCATATGTTATCCTTTTCAAGCTTGTTAAAAAATAAAGAGGTATTGACCAGTATGGCTGGGGAAATTGGGAAAATAAGGGATTCCATTTTTCTATTGGAAATGAGTCACTCTTGAACACGACACTCTTCCACTTCATCTCAGTGGTTGTTGGGTTGGGTAATCTGCTTGTCGTTTAGTTATCATACCGTTTTCAGAGCCCCCATTTTGGTTTTGGGTCAATCCTGCCAACTCCATTCAGTGTCATCGATGTGTTCAAGAGAATTCCTTCAGTTTATATCTGCTACAATACTCTTAAACCTTCATTTCATGTCTATCTTTCCTAATCCAGTTTCATCAGCATCATTTTGATCATTCTATCTCAATCATGATACCTGTTTCATGTCATTGATGGGGGATACATCAAGGCCCTCCTGTGATGGGTCGATTCCTTTCGACATCAACACATCATCCACGAAGTTGAATTAGAAACACCCCTTGGTACCTTGGTGCTTGCATACGTCAATGACAAGTTTCCTCACTCTCGACGATAGGTTTACATCATTGGCCTTCGACCGAAAGATTATGTGTGGTGCTCAACATCCACTCATTTATTCACACCATACATAATGTACTATAGTATCTTGAGAGCCATTAACATCATCAATGGTTTCTCTCGCGTTTATTAATGACTTACATCAGTGACCGATAATCAGATGGTGTCTACCATGTTTAACTCTAGCTCATTGATTCACATGGTTAGACTCATACGTTGGTTGCTTGTGTGAACGAGATAGAAGACCTCGAATCTAATTTCCACCATCCAGGTTGTGATTTCAAGATTATAAAAGATCACAATGTATGATGGTCGTGATCATATAGACATTCATCCAATGATGGGTCCACCAGTTGCATCTGTGGATGCGTCATTTAATCATTATAAATGTTATGTTAGCTTATAAGCTAAGTATGGGTATGCCTCCCTCAAAAAACAAAGATGTCATGTTGAAAATGGATTGTAACATATGAAGCTTGTTGGTTGTCCTTGTCCCCTACTTATCACAAGGTAAAGCACTTAATTCATCAATCATCATCTCTAACTTTGCACTTTAGGGGGCATTCTGTTATAGGCCATTTTGTCACATCCATTTAGTGAGCCTCCTAATGGGATCAATAAACATCTTATTCCCCCTTATCACCATCTTCCACAAAGCCCTAAGAATGTACCTTTAATTTCCCAGAGTTTGAGCCCTAAAGTGCTTCATCTGAACCAGTTTGAGGACCAATGCCCCTTGTAAGCCTACTGTGGTGCATTCACCAGCAGGTTGCTCCACTGTGGCCTACATTGGTCACCACTATTTTTCTCTCCTTTGGACTTGCGTTGGTTCTAGAAATCTCAGAGAATGGTCGAGATTATGGAAGCTTCCTCTTCTAGGAGTTTCCAAAACTTGTTACAACTACTTACCCTGGATAAAACATTCAGATCCTATCCATCCCTACATTGGATTTTTCACCACTTGTCCTTTGATCCTATCCCTCCATCAAAGGTGGATCTCTTACCCTGGATTGGTAATTGGATAAGAACTCGCAACTTATCATACTTCTCTATGCATTCCCAACCTTCTATGTGGTTGGGAGTTGGCTTTTGGAGAGTGATTATGCCCTTATGTTGTTGCAGTCAGTGTTCATCATTCCATGCATTTAGGGTGATTGAAGGTGCATCTTGTGACAAGGAGAGGACAATTCAACAACTTGGAGGATATATTCTATAAGATCAATTGCTACTTATGGTTGTAATCTCCTTCCATTTATAATAATGCAAAGAATTCATTGTTTTCTTGTATGTTATGTTGTTTCACTTATTTCAATACCATGTTTATCTATTGAATGAAGTATTTAGATGATATTGCATAGATCTCATAGTTTCTTGGCTTGTGTTATCTGATTCTGCAGGTTCTAATTTTAGCAATCGGAGTTGGGATTGGAGCTTCCAAGCTGAAGAAGGAGAAAAGTGTGCAAAGGATTCCAAGTAGGCCTCGCTCCATCATCTATTTAATATAAGAAAAAACATTGTGTTCCTTGTCTCTTTGTCGTTATAGGTTAGCCACCAACCTAGGGGAGATTTGTCCGCAATCGTAAATCCCGTATAACAAACTCTTTTCAAGGAATTTCATAATGTATTTTCTTAGTCTTACAAATAAATGCTAGTAATTAATTGTTGTATTGTTGAACATATAATCAATATTTACAAGAATCCAAGGCAAGTTTGACAAAATTTGTGACTAGTTAATCCAAGAAAGGTAGTTGCCATCAAGCCAAATGTTGAGAAGCTCTTGAAATTTGGCTTCATCTACCTTATTCCCTTAACCAAGTGGGTGTCCAACGTAGCTCCTATTGACAAGAAATAGGAAACTACCAGTGTCTTTATTGATTCTCCCGATTTGAATAAAGCATGTATGAGGGACAATTATCTCATGCCATTCAATGTTTAAATTATTGATGAATGCACTCAAAATTAAATCTTTTTCTTTCATGGATGCATTTTTTGGATATAACTAGATTTATACATGTTAAGGAGATCATAATAAGATTGCCTTCGTTTATACTTGGTGTACATCCACTTATAGGAAAGTGTTGTCTAGTCTGAAAAGTGCTTGAACCACATTCCAGTAGGCCATGTCATATGCATCTTAGGACATTAAACACATCATTGAAGCTCGTATTGATCATCTAGTCACTTGATCAATGGGAAGTGTCAATAATCCAAGGCATCCCCACATGATGTTTCAAAGACGAAGTATTATAAAATTTGATTAAAACCTCACATAAGTACATATTTTGTGTCATGTTTAGGTGATTGCTTGATTTTATCATTTCTATATTTGAGATTATAGTGGATCCATTAAAGTTTGAGTCAATACACTAGTTGCCTCCCCCGTGCAACATTTGTTAGCTTCAAAGCTTGCAACTGAAGGCAAATTTTTACAATGGTTCATTGCAAATTATGTTGATTATGAAAGGATCCATTCATCTTTTGAGGAAGAGAGTCACATTTATGTGCGATGATTAAGCACAACAATCATTCTATGCTTTGAAAAAAATCTCTTATCTCTACCCATTATTGAGTCCCTCTAACTACATCAAGGATTTCCTGTTATATATTTGGCTTATGAATGGATTGTTAGCATGGTTCAGTTCACAAGGATGAACCAAATTATCATCATGTGATATATTACCTTATCCCCATTAGTCCCACCATAACTTTGAGTTTGAAACCACACGATCCCCCCTCATTCTTTTTCTAGTTGTTATCTAGTGGGCTCCCACTATTTTCTTTGATTTGCATTTGTATGGTTAATTGTTGCCTACAAGCTTGCACACAATGCTCCATTGTATCCTACTTATTAACATTACATTCAATTGTTCATGCATTTCAAATATTGTCATTGGAGGAGACATGATCATACGAATCCATATCGTTCACAACACCTTTATGTTCTTCTTTTTGCACATGTATGTTTTGTGTGCCTGGTTCACAATTGCATCCCCTATGAAACTCATCTCCTTCACTTTTTATGGAATTTTTAAGTCCTTTATAGGATTATATACTAAGAAAATGACAGACAAGTTAAATATTTATAAAAAAGAAGAAGGGCGAAGAATCCAGATCTCTATAGTTATTATATCTATGTTGTAATAGTAAATTCATGTCACCCTTGAACAAAACATCAGTCAGTTCACAGTAATTGGGTTTTAGTATTGACGTGGGAGTTGCACTATGATTTTGGGTTTTGAATCCTTTAATTCGTTGTTTTCCCAATCCTTATGAAGAATGCCTCAATGCCCCCTGCATTGATGGTTTATATCATAGGCCCCTTTGTTATTAGTTTTTGTCCAAGTCACCTTTGTGTCATACTAATGTTGAAGAGAATTTTTACCTATGTCAGCCTTTCTTCAAATTTCTTGATCGTCCATGCCATCCTTCCCTCTTGTCAAGTCACTCTTAGTTTAGCAATATAACCAATGTTTTCTTGTATTAGCGTGGGAGGATTCATCGTTGCCTTCTCATTGGCAAGTTTTCTCCTACTAACTATAACACATTTCTCTAGTGGATATACTTAGAGTTAGTAGCACCCTATAACTCATTTTTGTCACTGGTAAGTTGCATTTATCCATTGGATGATTTTCATTTGTTTTAGTTGGTTGATTGGTTTCCCTTATGTTTGATAATAAGACCCTTATTCACATAGTGGGAATTAATTGTACCTTGGATTCCCTTTTCCTCACCAATGGAGTGCCTCAACTCTAATAGTGATTTTCATCAATGGTCACTACTTAGAGAGATTTCCTTATGTGTTATTCTCATTTCGTGCATTTGAAAGTCATGTTTGGTGGTGTGTTTTTATAAGTTTATGTTCAAGACCTTCAGATCATGTTATGTTCTTGATACTTCTCATGTTGGTTAATGGGATATGCCTCAATGCTCTCCTTTAAATGGATGTCTTCACATAATCTTTGATTCATTTTCTTCGGGAATGAGATATAGAGACTTTATAGTACTTTGGGGTATATTGTTCCCTCATATTCGAAGGTGGGTATACCTCAATGATCCATGATTGATTAATTCTATAAGCATTAAATGTCATTATATCTATTCACTATGTATTGGGTACTTTCTACAATGTACTAGGTATCATCATTGGTGGGCTACCTTGAATCTAGTAATGAAATAGACCAATGACTGATGATCATATGGATTCTCCTATGTTTGACTTCAAATTATTTATTCACATGTTGTAAAATCCTATTTGTGATAGATTTTGGAGGAAGTACTTGGGCTCTAGTGACATTTATCTTTAATACTATTTCCCAAGGTGTTTATAATGCGTCACTTATCCATATTGCATTAGTACTTCTAGAGAACTAGTTTTGTACATCTCATGGCTATAATCCCATTTTGACATGGATCCACTTTGTGCTCTTTCATAGCCATGAGTTTAAATTTTATATACTTCATGGATCCATAATGTACTTGATTTCGTGTTTTCTCTTATTTTTTACCTAAGCATGGGTATGTGTGCCTCAGGGAAAATAACTGTCTAATATTTTGGTTTTTGTTGGTAGGTACCTTTTAGATATTTGGTTTGTTATACTCCACTTGAATTTTACCTGTCTAATTATTTTATGCCTTTATAATGTATTTCAACCATTAGCTTCCCTTTTGACCATGTACAATAGGGGGGATATATTATAGCTATGTTTGATCACCTTTGACTGGGCCCCCTTTGCTTAGCCAATTACTTATGGTTTCTCCATGATTTGCCACTCCTTTTATATATTTTTTGAAACCATCACTTGATACTCACAAGTTTACTTCTAACAACTTACAAGTTGATCATTAATTTCCTTCTAGCAACCTACAATCACCTCCATAATGGCATAACAAAATAAAAATTGAACAAAATGCATGGTTTTGAGTGGAGATCATAGAGGTTGTACACTTTTACACCTGAAATATTGAGCCATGACTACCATAGCTACTTCCCCATCATATAAATAAGCGTTGATGTTGGGGGAAGAAACCAAGACCAATGGACATAATTACATGTTAGATAATTTTCCTAGGTTTTTATATTCTTTCCATAATCTCAACCCCTTAGTCTTAGAGCCTTATCTAGTCTCGAGTAGGGTCTTAATCCTTACTAAATTTCCCTTCTTAGAGTAAGGTTAAGACTTTATAGTTGAGGTAGGTTGATAAGTGGTTTGGGTGTGGTAATCTACACTTCTGTGATTAAGGTGCCACTAAGAAGAATTTTGTAAAATCTTGTTGTTATACTTACAATACATATAAAGATCTCCCCCACCCCACCTCCATAATTTATTGTATATTTGTCTCTTCTTGTGTTTGATTTGATGAACTATGAATGGGATTAAGTTATTAATATCAATTAGAATTTATTTATAGGAAATTATTGTATTCATCTATATAGTTGATCAATTTTGAGGAAGGTTGTTTCTTAGCTCATGTGTAGAATTGGAGAAGGACATAGTGCTAGAATTTATCATTTGGATTGCTCAGAAAGGTCAAGGGAATTGGGTTAATCCCAAGTATTTCCTTTACTATCATTCCCATTGAAAAATATAACCTGAAGAATTATGAAAAAGAAGTTAGCTATATTCACCTACTCTGTTGGTGAGTTCCACCTTACTTGTTGAGAATTTTCCCTCTAAGAAGGCATGCTCCATCAACCTTCACTCTAGTAGAATCATCCAATCCCTCAGAAAGGGACATTGGAGTCTACCTCGAGGGAGAAGCCTGTTGGAAAATGTCAAGTGGAAACTATTAGATATTATTTTCCTTAACCTTAATATTTGCTTGTGAACCTAGGTAATCTTCTTTTGTTCTTTAGTTAGATATTTTCATTAAACAAATATCAAAATTGGAATCAACAATAGAGGACATAGGTATATGCTCTCAGCCAGGGAAAAACCCCTCCATGGGGAAAACCCAAAAACTCTTCTCTTCTTAGAATCTGCTTCAAATGAGATACAAAGACCCAAACCCTAAACAAAGTCCTTCTCCAAGTACCAAGTCATCCATTCTTCAAGTCCTTCCTTAAGTCCTTCTCCAAGTACCAAGTCAGCCATTCTTCAAGTCCTTCCTTAATTCTCCACCACACTGCAACTTCAACCTGCTAGATTTGATACTATTATTCAACCTACAACTTCAACCCTACAATTTCATTCTTGCTTCTTCCAAGGACACCCCAAAACCACCTCCTTCTAAGGCCTTCCTAGAGAAAGATAACTCGTCTTAAGGTATATGAGGTCTATACAGAGTATCCTTCCTCCCAACTACAAGATGTTGCACTTCATCCTACTGCAACTTACTCTTGCAACTTCAGCCTCTTTCTGCAACCCAGAAACCCTATAATTCCACATGTGTGACAGAGATAGAACCCGAAAACAAGGAAATTTTGTCCTTCCTTCTCCTCCTTTTCCTTAACTCTCCTTTTCTGGTCTACTATAGATCGAACTTCTTCTTGGGATATCAAATTTTGTGTAATATCCCTAATGAAAATTAGTAGTGATAAACAAAGCATGCATAGTAAAAATACCCACACAAATTAAACACTAGGAAATACCCCAAAAATTGCGTTGAACTAAGCCATTTTATTATAAATAGATGGGGTACAATAGAAGATCGGAATGTATGAACTTGGGCTTGCCCAAGGGAAGCTAGCAAATCCCAAGTGATGAAATCAGTTGCTCTAACCGCTAGGTAGTTTCCCCCACAATAGCTTTGCACTAGCCCATTAGAAACTACACTACTAGCTGTAAGGAATGGATGATTTGACCTTATTTAGGTGCTAAAAAATTTATGGGAAATTAACCCTAGACTCCTCTCCAATAATCCACCAAAACCCAAAAAGGGTTTGGCCTACTTCTGACCCCCAAAATTGACCCAATTTCAGCATACTGTCCAACTGACTGGTAATTTAGACCCACCTGAAGAATCACCTAATTCATCCCTCCAAATGCTGCAAAATTCGAAGGCTTGGCCCTTATGGAAATCTCCCCAAATCCCCAACTCATATCTGGCCCCAATGGTGACCCCCTAGCTCCCACGTGTGCCCAT
The DNA here is from genome assembly GCA_031772625.1 of Pinus tabuliformis. Lineage (NCBI taxonomy): Eukaryota > Viridiplantae > Streptophyta > Pinopsida > Pinales > Pinaceae > Pinus > Pinus tabuliformis. The sequence continues at coordinate 485,216,777 of CM062807.1, forward strand.
AAAATCATCCTGCGCAGTCACCGAGATGGTTACTTTGCTCCAGCAAGACTCCTCTCGGATTTGGTTGATCTCTCCCTCAAAAACTCTAGCAAATAGTGTGGAAAGACTCCCTCGGAAACCTCAACCTAACTTTTTCTCTATGCTAGCCTCCCCATGTAATTCGTACTCCCTAACTACCCCCTAGAAACTGCCATGAAACCTCCACGAAATTGCCCAAAAATGATGCTGAAGAGGCTCACAAGGAAATCAACCTCCCTCCTTGGGATGACACTTGAAGTCCACTAAAGTAAGAGATGAGAAAATTGCTTGAGAGTCTTGGTTGCAGACTTGGCTAAACAACTCAAGTGTGCTAGGTGCAAGTAAATGTTAAATTGTCAAAAACCCTCTATAGCTGCCATCCTTCTTCTATTTATAATTTCTCATTTTCTCCTATTGTGGATCCCTCCATCTAATATTTCGACCCCCCCTCACCTTAATAATTCAACTTTTCTCGAAGGGGGGTGCGTATTTCATGAGGGGGTGGCCCCCACATTCCACCAACCAAGTGATATAGACCCCCTTCTCCTAAGTAATATCTCCAAAATTTTGTGGGTCCCCCACAATAGCCAAAAATGCAGAAATGGTGAATCTTCTCTAGAAAAAATTATTTTGGGAGGGGACATGACAGTCCTCCCCTCCAAAATGTTGTTTATTCCCAAGCAACTACAGTGTTGGATGTTGAAGTATGTGCTCACCCTCCTGTTATCACCAAAAAATTGATCATCTAGCCTAATTTACTAGATAGATCTAAGTACACCATGTAAAGTCAATTTTACCATAGTAAAATTGCTTTCATTGTGAGAAATTACTTAATAAACCACCTTTGTTAAGTAATTTATAGTTAAACCCATAAAGAATAATTAAATAAATCACTATCTATTTGATTTTCTTCTAGGAATAATTAACTAAACCATTGTTTAATTATTATTCCTTGTCATATTTCACCCAATCATGAAAAATAAACAGATAAATCATTAATTATCTTATTTTTCTCCAAGAATAATTAATTATTATTCTTTGTCAAATATCTTAGGAATAATTAAATAAATCTTTATTTGTTTATTATTCCTTAACTAATTCATTGAGATGATAAATAAATCATTTATTTATTTATTATTTCTAAATAAAAGTTTAAATATTTTTCCCCTCCTAAACAAATATAATAAAATATTCTAGGTGGTTATTCCAAGAATGGGATCAATAATATTTTATTATTGCTCATTATTGGAGGATAACTCAATATTTTGTTATAAATAGAAGAGTTTTCCATTCATTATCACTATTGATTATTTTCATTAGTGCACTCATTGATTGATTAATTAGTGCACTCATTGATGTACTCTGATTATTTTCATTGTCGCACACCATATTTTTGTTAGGTTTACACATTATAGAGGAGAGAGACTCTACACAAGCTGAAGACGTTTGAGGATAGTCAAGAACCCATCCCATAGAGGGGGATTGGTATCATCTATTTGTTCCCTTCACAGGTGTTATAATAAAATTATTCTTTACATATCTAGTTTCCATTAGATGATTGGAGTTATTACTCTTTCTTTTTATTGTTTAACTATGATTGTGGCATAGATCCAGACTTTGGCAGGTTTTGTTTCTACTAGTTGTTGCAGATCTACAATGTTTAGCAGTCATTTATATTGTTAAGATTGTTTGTCATCCACAATCTTAAGTGGGTTCTTTTTGTACATCTTTGAGAAGAAAACACTACAACAAAATTGGCGACTCCACTGGGTTTTATACTTTAGATCCAGAAACTTCGGTGACCTTCGGTTTTCAGCTTAGTGTTTCTTCTTTTTTTCAATTCTCTTAATGTTTCCTAGGTTTTTAACTTTAGATCTGTTAAATTTTTTATTTTCGCAAGCTTTCTGGTCGTTTCCGTAGGTCACGGAAACCAGCCGCGACAAAGGCGGCACTTTCTTTTCTGAGATTTGTCGATCGAGATCCAGGGAGAAGAAATCACACTTTTTGGCCCAAAAAGTGCGATCTAGAGGCCAGAGCGCACTTATCAACCAAAAAAGTGCGATCCCTACAAAGAAACAGGTCAGTGCCTGCGATTTCTGGGTTTTATGGTTTTTCTTAGACCTGTTTTTGGGTTTTGTAGAGAGTTGTCTGCTGGGTTGTCTGACCTCCGTCTCATCCTACTTAGGCCTAGATCCACTCTGATTTACTCGTCAAAGTCGAATTTAGCCTCCCTTAGGGCTTCTACTGCGCTTCCACCTTTTTAGGAGGAGTTTAGCTGAGTGAGTAGTGTGAGTTTCTGCAGTGCTTTCAGCCACATTTTCCATATCTGTACCCTTCTATTTCAAATCTGTAAAGATAGGTTGTTACCATCCATAGTTTCACATTTAAACTTGTTTGGTCATTTGCTTTAGGGTCCCATCGGTTGCACTGGGTGCTTCACCCATCTCCCTATATTTTTGTAGCGACCTTCCCCTCTCGTTTTTTGTTGTTGTTGCACCACTTTCCAGCAGCTTAGTGTCACTTGATCCCAGTCACACTGACATTTAGATCTCTTGACTGCTTCAGTGTATTTTCCATCTGTTTATCCACCAACCAGCATAGTGTTTGCAAACCCAGTTTGGGTGGGGTTTAGTTAATTGTTTTGTTGTTCATTTTCTGTTATTAATTTCAATTTCTTTTCAACAAGCTTTTTTCTTTTTTACAAACACGATATAGGCTTCATCAATTAATACATTTGCACACACAAGCACACCTTAAGCAAAGGGTGTTTGTTTTACACCGCCAAGCCAAGACTTAACATAATAAATTTATCTCCCCTCATTGAGACAAAGGCATATTGTTGATCTCCCTTCACCATTTCCATGTCACATGTGTCCTACCAGCATTGCGCCACCAAGGCATTTGTCGCAGAGACTATTAGGCCTACACCCCCAGTTTCCACTTGGGCATATTACCTCTCCCCTCAGGTTCGAGTTCATATCCCTCCGAGTCCCCATATCGACTCTTCTTCTAGTTCTTCTGATTCCTCATTTGATTCCAAGCCTCCTTCAAGGCATATCATCACCATGTCTAGACCCATAACTGGTGCAGGAACCCAACCTGGTGTTGGCTTCGATTCCATCTCGGTGGTCACATCAAGCGAAACAGTCTCAGGAACCATTCAAGCAACCCCCATGCTCCCCTTTACGGTTGGGTTAAGTCTACCAGATTTTAACCAATTGATAAATGACCCCATACACCATGCTTTGACCCTAGTACAACCGGTCCCTACGACCCATGCTGCTACTTCAGTTCCATCACAACCTCAACAGGACCCACTCCTATTGCGAAAGCATCTGGCAAGAGGGGCAAAGCTAAATGGAAAGAATCAAAAGACAAGGCTCCCCAAGCTCCTCCAGCCCCTAAGGCCCCAAAGTCATCACGTCCGTGCACTTTGTGTAAAGTTGTTGGGCACGCCACCAATAATTGTCTCGACCTTCCTCAACTTAAACCTTTGGTTCATGAAGCGTTCCCTGAGTCAAATATCCCGGAAGTCCATGTTAACTTATTGGTCCCACCAAATATACTCAAAACGTTGTGCACAAACCACCCTTGTGCCCTGTGTGATCATCATGGTCACTATTCCCATTGTTGCCCTCATCTCAATGAATTCGCGATTGCCTCAAGGCAATTCGCGAATACGAGGCCACTCATAGTGAATCATCTACTCCTCTACCCGTGGATTCTAGTACCACTAGTCAACCAAAACAGGGAGACTATGGCCCCACTATTGTGATCCCTCCACCATAAGCCACATCCTTTACTTGTCATCATCCTTGAGTTCCTTGCATGCAAACCTTTCTGAGGTTTTTGCGTGTGTTTCTATCGAACCTTTTTCGACAGAACCTCAAGTCTCAAAATCTATAGATCCTCCATCTACCAGCATGTCATCTACCATCCAATATGATGTGTATATGAACCTTATTTATTAGGTTGATGCACCAAGTAATGCCGTCGCGTCATGTAGTCAGTCTTCCTCCCGTCTGCTCGTCCACCCATCTCCCAGCCTGATGAGGACACCATGGAAGATATGTCTACCCCTGATTACCCCTGCACTTAAGCAAGAGGGCATTTCTTCATAGGATTTTGAAGGCCATCTCCTTCCTAATTCTCCCAATGCGCTCTACCTCAAGAAATTCAGGTCATAGCACATCCCTTTGATTTGCATGTCTTTATTTTTGCCATGAAGTTAGGTAGATTACATCATCTCAGTCGTTGTCTTTTGCACCTTTCAGATGGATCCATCATCCACACTGTATATCGGTCATGCCGACGGTGTGAGTCGCTTCTCTCGGAATCTAACCTTGACAACCTAGGTAATTTTTACCCCCTTGCATACGTTAGTCCTTTCAAACGGCGTTTGCATTGCATCCGCCACCAATAATCAAGCAAAATATTATGCAGTGATAGGTTTGTTAGTCAATGCCCTCGCTCATCGCATTCTTCATCTTCGTGTTCGTTTAGATTCCTTGCTACTTATCATGCAATTGAATGGTATGTATCGTGTATATAACCAAGTTCTATTTAGAAAATATCTATGAGTTAAGTTGTTGGTACGTGAATTTCAAACCATTACGTTCAGTCATGTGCCTAGAGTCCAAAATCACTATGTAGATACCATCACAAACAACATTCTAGATTGGCATTTATCACACGTATACCACAGAAGATAACCATAAACAAACAAATGGCGAACCATCATCATCATATAAAAATGCATAATCATATAACGTATCACATAAAACATATAAGTGTTTGGAGCCCATAACTCTAAATACATCCAATACGCCCATAACATATTGGGGGAGCCAAGCCCCTACATATCCTTTGGAGGATCTCGTGCCAAATTTTCTTCTCAAAGATGTACGAAAAGAACCCACTTAAGATTATGGATGACAAACAATTTCAACAATATAAATGGCTACTAAACATTGTAGATCTGCAACAACTGATAGAAACAAAACTTGCCAAAGTTTGGATCTATGCCACGATCATTGTTAAACAACAAAAAGAAAGAGTAATAACTCCAATCATCCAATGGAAACCAGATATGTAAAGAATAATTTTATTATAACACCTGTGAAGGGAACAAATAGATGTTACCAGTCTCCCTCTGTGGGAAGGGTTCTTGGCTATCCTGAAATGTCTACAGCTTGTGTAGAGTCTCTCTCCTCTATAATGTGTAAACTCAGCAAAAATATGGTGTGTGACAATGAAAATAATTAGAGTTACAACAGTGATTGCAGCAATGAAAATAATCAAAAGTGAATAATGAATGGAAAACCCTTCTATTCATAACAAAATATTGAGTTATCCTCGAATAATGAGCACTAATAGAATATTATTAATCCCATTCTTGGAATAACCACCTAGAATATTTTATTATATTTGTTTAGGAGATAAAAAGTATTTAAACTTTTATTTATAAATAATAAATAAATAAATGATTTATTTATCATCTCAAGGAATTAGTTAAGGAATAATAAACAAATAAGGATTTATTTAATTATTCTTAAGGGATTTAGTCAAATTTGACAAAGAATAATAATTAATTATTCTTGGAGAAAAAGTAAGATAATTAATGATTTATTTGTTTATTTTTCATTATTGGGTCAAATATGACAAAGAATAATAATTAAACAATGGTTTAATTAATTATTCCTACAAAAAAATCAAATATATAGTGATTTATTTAATTATTCTTCATGGGTTTAACTATAAATTACTTAACAAATGTGGTTTATTAAGTAATTTCTCACAGTGAAAGCAATTCTACTATGGTAAAATCGGCTTTACATGGTGTACTTCGATCCATCTAGTAAATTAGGCTAGATAATCAGTTTTTTGGTGATAACACCTCCCAAGTAGCATCTTCATCTGGTAAGTTCCTCTAGTGTACCAGATATTCTTTGATAGTTCTACTCCTCAACCTCCTCTCTCTAGTTTCCAAGATGGCCTTTGGCTCCAACACTAAGTGCCCTTCAGCATCAAGCGGGGGTAGTTTTGTAGCAGTTGTCACATGTTGTCCCAACACCTTCTTGAGGCATGAGACATGGAAAACATTATGGAACTTACTTCCAAGTGGAAGCTCCAACTCATAAGCCACCTCTCCAATCCTTCAAATCACCCTGTAAGGCCTATAAAAGCGTGGTTGTAGATTTTCGTCCCCCTTCTGCTTTAATGTTAGCTGCATGTATGGTTGAAGGCATAAAAAGAATAATTCTCCCATGTCAAAGTGCCTCTCAATTGTGTGCATGTCTGCATATATCTTCTGTTGATTTTAGGCGGTCTACAAGTTTTCTTTGAGAGCCTTACAGATGTTTTGGCTCTCCTAAATCCAGTCTTTGGCCCTTGGGACCTTGTTATCTCCAAAAAAAAGGTCAGCAAAAGATAAAGCATCATACCCATATAAAGCACGGAAAGGCGACATACTGATGGACATGTGGTAGGTGGTGTTGTAGCAATACTCCCCCAAGTGTAACCACCTCATCCAAGCTCATTGTTGCCCTGTCACATAGTTCCGCAGGTACCCCTCTAACCACTTGTTGACTATCTCGGTCTGCCCATTCGTCTGAGGGTGGTAACTGGTGCTAGGAGTGAGCTCAGTGCCCACCAATCTGAAAATATCCTGCCAAAACGCCCCCATGAAATGGTTGTCCCTGTCACTAACTATGGCCTTGGGAAGACCATGCAGACGGAAGACATCTCTAGAGAACAGCTTCGCAACTTCTGAAGCAAAGTACTAAAAGGAGATAGAAAAGAAATGTGCATACTTCTTCAAGTTGTGCACCACCACGTAAATGCAGTCACAACCTTGCACCATGGGAAGCCCTGCGATGAAATCCATAGAGATACTCTCCCACTTCCACTCCGAAATGGGAAGCGACTGGAGTAACCCCGTCGGATGCGTTAACTCTCCCCTGTTCCTCTGACAGGTCTCGCACTCCTGAACATACCTCAACACGTCCCCCTTGAGGCCCTTCCACGTGAAACACTCCCTAACCATCCTTTAGGTATTCAGGAACCCCTAATGTCTTGACAAGGGTGAATCATGGGTTGCCTAGAGAATCCTCTCCCTTAACTGCTAACCTGGTACCAAGAATATGTGCCCCTTGTAGTAAATGACATCTTATATTACCCGGTAGTGCTCATCCCCATGAGTGCCCTCCAAGATCTCACATGCTCGTTTATCCTTAGAGTAAAAAGTTGTGCTTTCCAATCATGGCAGATGCTCATGAGGGAAAATGTCGCGGGCCTCCTTGATAGTGCATCTACTACCACATTATGCTTTCCCTTAACGTACTCTATGTTGAAATTGTAAGCCTAGATCCTACTGACCCACTTCTGTTGTCTGTCATTGATGCCTTTCTACCCTAGAAAATGGCGAAGATAGTTGTGACTAGTATTCACTCTAAACCTGTTTCCCACCAAGTACTGTCAAAATTTGACCAACACATGCATGATGACCAGCATCTCCTTATCATAAATCGAGTACAGTCTCTCATATGGAAGGATCTTCTGACTCTCAAAATCAATGGGATGACCACCCTATGACAACATTGCGCCCACTCCTTCACCCGATGCATCACACTCCAAGGTGAACAGATGGGTAAAGTTAGGGAGTGCCAATACTGGGCAACTACTCATCACCTCCTTAAGGTGCTCAAATTCTTCTTGTGCTCTGTTTTTCCATGCAAATGCCCCTTTCTTGGTCAAATCGGTGAGGGGAGCTACGAATTGTGAGAAGCCCTTCACGAACTTCCTATAATAAGTGCATATGCCCACAAATCCCCTGAGCTCGGTCACATTTCGGGGCACCAACCAATCCTGGATGGCCCAAATCTTCTCCTCATGCACCCTCATGCCATCCTCCCCAATGATGTGCTCCAAATAGAGCATCTTTGTTAGCCCAAACTCACACTTGGACAACTTAGCGTAGAACTACTGCCCCTCCAAAATCTTGAGCACGTCCTCCAAATGTTGCAAGTGCTCCTCCCATGTCATGTTATAGATCAGTATATCATCAAAGAAGACAAAGACGTAACGCCTCAGCTGCCCCAAACTTGGTTCATGCAACACTAGAATGTGGCCGACGCGTTGGTTGGCCCAAAGGGTAGCACCAAAAACTCAAAATGCCCATAATGGTCGCAAAATGTTGTCTTGGGAATGTCTTGCTCGCGCACCCTGATATGGTGGTATCCCGAACGCAGGTCTATCTTAGATAAGTACTTAGCTCCTCTAATTTCATCCATCAACTCATCGATCTAGGGAATGGGGTATCGGTTCTTCAACATTTTCTTATTGAGAGCCTGGTAGTCAATACACATCCTCAGCATAGCATCTTTCTTCTTCACTAGGACAATTGATGAAGCGAAAGGGTTAGAACTGGGTCTGGTATTCCCCAATGCCAACAACTCCTGAATGACCCTCTCGATATCGTCCCGATAAGCCTTGGGATGTCAGTATGGAGTCGTAATCATTGCTTGTACTCTTGGTTTGATCTCAATAGTGTGCTCAAACCCCCTATCAGGTGGTCGTCCCTATGGAATGTCTCCAAACACTACTGGGTACCTGTCTAAAATAGATTATACATTTGGGTATGGTGGTTGGGGCTTACCCCCTACATCAGATATCCTTAGCTCCATTTCCCACTCTATATCCCCATGTCTCAAATTTCCTTCCATCCTCTGCGTTAACACTATCTGTGGAGGGTATGAGTGCATGCCTCTCAATAAGACCATCTTCCCGTCAGGCCCCATAAACTCCATCTCCGTCTTCTTCCAATCAATAGTAACACACCCAAGTGAATATAACCACTACACACCAAGCACCATGTTGGTGTTAGGAACATTAACCACAAAGGAGTGGTCCAACATAAAGTAGTTCCCCATCGTTATTGTCATCCCGAGAACATATATGGCGCACTGCATAGTACGGTCTCCCAATACCAAAACAAAGAACCCCTTAAAGGACTCAGTGCGTAGGCACCTCCTCTCCACCATTTGGGAAGATATGAATTTGTGGGTAGCCAAACTATCCACTAGTACTAAAACACATTGCCCCTGCACCGTGCCTTTGATCCTCAAGGTGTGGTACTTTGCCCCTGCACCGTGCCTCTGATCCTTAAGGTGTGGTACTTTGCCCCTGCACCATGCCTCTGATCCTCAAGGTGTGGTACTTTGGCACTCCCCGAAGTGAAGTGATGACCCCTATTGTCGGTAAGATAGGGGCTCCCCTTGGTGGTGGTGGTGGCCCTTTACCTCCTCCTCCCACCATAGGTGGACCGTCATCTCCGACATCTATCTCTTGCTCCACATCATCCTGCGTTCACTATCGAAAAAAACCTCTATAAAGTGGGATTTTCCCTTGGTACACCAATGTCATGGTGCCCATGATTCCTAGCAAGTGAAACATAACTTCCTCCGACAGAGGTCCCTCCTAGCCTCATCATCCAACTATCCATGCCCTTGGGTGTCTCTTTGTGGTGGGGCCCTAATGTCTCTCCCTCTCGGCTGAAACGCAAGTCTAGCAGGTATTTGCATATCCCGGGCTCAACTTCCTCCGATGGAGGTCCCTACTAGCCTCATCATCCAACTATCCACGCCCTTGGGTGTCTCTTTGTGGTGGGGCCCTAATGTCTCTCCCTCTTGGTTGAAACGCAGGTCTAGCAAGTATTTGCATATCCCGGGCTCTACCCATCGTGTCCTACAAAGTGGCGAGCCTTTTGGACCTCACCAAGCCCCTCAGCGGCTCTGCTAGCCCCTCCATAAACATGTAGACCCTCCTGACCTCCGATAAGTCTAACACCATCACTGACACTCTTAGAAACTCAGTTATATAGGCCTCAACACTTATAGTTTGCTTAAGTCGTGTCAACTTTCCAAAGTGATCCTCTGGGTCTCTCCTCTCAAAGAGCTCCAATACCCTCCAAGTGAAATCCTCATAGGCTTTAACTCCCACAAGTTCCATCATGGTCAACCCATGGAACCACCAATCATGGACTTCCCCTTCCAAATGAAGTGTGGCAATTTTGATTGCCTCCACCTCTATCATCTGGTTGAGATGGAAGTAGACATCTAACTTCTTAACCCATGCCCTAGCTGAGCTCTTTGGCGAGCCATCAAAAGTTGGGAGGAATAACCTCCCCATCATGCGTTATAGATCGGTGCCATGTGTGTAGCCTCCTCCACTCTATCCCCTGCTCCTATTGTTGCCCTTAAGCTGACAGAAGACCTTAAAGGTGATGGCCTCTATGAAATCAGGCCCATAGGACTAATACTCCGTAAAATAGTCCCCCATGGGCATCTCCTCCTGCCCTTGCGACCCCTAATGCCTGATGCTAGAAATGTGGGGATGGTTGACCTGGGTGGTGTGTTAGAAAAAAGAGGTAAGTTGGGTGGATTTGCCGCATGGTGGTGCGAAGTACCTGAACCTTCACCCAGATGAATTTCTCCCTAAATCCCCTTGCCCTTATTGTTGCTGCAATTTTGTTTTCTCAGTTCATCAATGCCCCTAGACAAATCGTTGATGGCCTTCAAAATATGTTGAGAAAACTCTTCTTACTTACTCATCTTATCTCCTTCATTATCCCCCATGTCTGGCATCTCAACCTCCAACTCAACGATTATCAGACATGAGTAATTTGTAGCTACCTTTCTCTGTTTCTATACCTTTGCCTCTTGTAAGTGACATTTTGCTTATCCTCTGGTGTCATTGCTTAATAACTTCTCCCACAGGCTGAGCCAAGACTCTGAGCTCTAGCATCACTGTAATATCGCTAAGGAAAATTAGCAGTGATAAACAAAGCATGCATAGTAAAAATACCCAAAAAAATTTCACACAAATTAAACACCAGGAAATACACCAAAAACTGTGCTGAACTGAGCCATTTTATTATAAATAGATGGGGTACAATAGAAGCTCAGAATGTATGCACCTAGGCTTTCCCAAGTGATGAAATCAGTTGCTCCAACTACTAGGTAGTTGCCCCCACAAGAGCTCTGTGTTGGCCCTTCATAAACTACACTGTTGGCTGTAAGGAATGGTTGATTTGACCCTCTTCTGGTGCTCAAAAAATTCCAAGAAATTAACCCCAGAATCCTCTCCAATAACCCAACAAAACCTAGAAAGGGTTTGACCTACTTCTGATCCTCCAAATTGACCCCAATTTCAGCGTACTCTCGAACTGATTGGAAATTTTGTCCCACCTGAAGAATCACCTAATTGATCCCTCCAAAATGCTGCAAAATTCCAAGGCTTGGCCCCTCTAGAAAGCTCCCCAAATCCCCAACTCAAATATTCCCCTAATGGTCACCCCCCTAGCTCTAACATGTGCCCATAAAATCTTCTTGCGTAGGCCTAGGTAATCACCTAGATGGGTGCTTTGCTCCAGCAAGACTCCTCCCGGATTTGGTTGATCTCTCCATCAAAAACTCCATCAAATAGTGTGGCAAGACACCCCCGAAAACCTCAACCCAACTTCTGCTCTACGCTAGCCTGCCCAACCAATTCGTACTCCCCAACTACCCCCTAGAAACTACCATGAAACCTCCATGAAATTACATGAAACTGATGTTGAAGATGCTCATATGGAAATCAACCTCCCTCCTTGGGCTGACACTTGAAGTCCACTGAAACAAGGGATGAGAAATGCAGTTGAGAATCTCGGTTGCAGATTCAGTTAAACAGCTCAAGCGTGCTAGGTGCAAGTAAACGTCAAATTGTCAAAAAGCCCCTGTAGATGTCATCCTTCTCCTATTTATAATTTCTCCTTTCTCCTCTTGTGGGTCCCTCCATCTAATATTTCGGCCCCTCCTCACATTAGCAATTCGACTTTCCTCCGAGCAAGGCACGTATTTCATGAAGGGGTGGTCCCCACATTCAACTAACCAAGTGATATCGACCCCCTTCTCCTAAGTATTATCTCCAAAATTTCGTGGGTCCCCCACAATAGCCAAAAATGCAAAAGTGGTGAATCTTCTCTAGCAAAATTTATTTTAGGAGGGGACATGACATTTTGTGAGTGAGTGTACTTCAAATGAAGTTGAACTTCTCTTTATATAGCCGTCTCAAGGGGTCAAATTCCCTTCTTTAGGCCGATTTGATGATTCTAGGGCCGACTTGTACTCTTGGAGATTCTAGGACTTTATGGACTCAAAAATCATTCTTTTTACAATTAATTTTTGCTCAAAAGGGTCTTATAGACACGATATTTACTCCTTTGACTCTTGACAATAAATCCTACGACCTAACAAACCATAGAAGCATGAAGAACACACTTTTACCTAGAAGACCATCAATAATGAGCATGAAACCCATGATTTAATAATAATAACTTTTTATTTTCTTCTCTTGCTTGTTACATAGGATACATATTTAAATGAATACAACAATTATGAAGGTCGAAACTAGTTACACTTTCAAAACTCCCTCTTAACTAGGGAGGTATTCATAATTTCACAACTAGTACAACATCATATCTCAAACTGAAGATTTCTCACAAGAAGAGTTAGATTGATAATCCATAATGTAAGCATCATCATCATGACCAACATTGTACCCGAGGCCTAACTAGTCAAGCTCTTCTTTAATTAAGAGCATTATGTTGGGAGGTTTTACATGTGATATCGCACTACTTCTACAAGGTGCATACCCCATCCAAAAGTCCACAAGGTATGCCCTTTTAGGACTATTCTTATCTAGGATCTCCATACCTGAGTCCTCAAAGAATACCAGTCCTCTTCGACCACTCTTCTCTTGGATTCCTATCCCATCCTAGTGTCGGTGCCTTTCCCTTCTTTGATGTTATATCCTTAAGGAAACCAAAAATTCTTATCCAATCCTCTTCCATTCTCTCTCCATTACCTAAAGAACAAAATTCACATGCGATGTCCAACATCACTTCCTCTCAACCAGAGAGGATATCCCTATTCCCCTTTTAACTTGCGAATAGAACCTTGATCCTATTCAAGGAGACTCCTTTGCTCCCTCTTAAATCCAAAGGAGATTCTAGACTTCCTTTCTATTTGGGAAGTCAACACCACAAACCTTATTTCTTGTCTCCATGAGAATACTAGCTACTTAAACTTCATAGCAATGTGACTTCTTCCTTCTTTTGCATCTCTTTCTTTCTTTCGAGGTATAATTAAGCCATCTCAACTCTTCATTCTTGTGATAGGATCTAGGTCATCTCTCTTTCTCATCACTTTCATGTTTGACATGAAGGCATTTCATTGATCCTTTCCAAACTTCTAGCTAATCATAAGTTCCTCACAAAAGTGATCTTCTTTGACCTTCATGTTATATTCTTCGCATTGCTACCTTCAAAATGAGCATATCTTGACTTCATAGTTGTCAAGTACTAGATATTTAGCTTTTCTCAATACTTTCTATACAGTTGAACTTGTCTCAACTATCATCATGTATTCCTGCAACATTCTCCCAGATAGCAAAAATATAATGTTAACTAGATAACCAACAATTAAAAAATCAAAATTACCTTATCATGATGACCTTCTCACATCATCAACATCCTCATTGATAATCTCCAATGGAAACTTTCCTTCATGCATCAAAGTGCCCAAGGATCAAACTTGATTACCAAGTTACAACTATTCTTTTCAAGATTACACTGGATGTTAGTCATTATTACATATATTCTAGAGAAAGTCTTAATCTCTTATACATCGTTAAGTAAGTCAGATTCTATTCCCCTACATCATAAACACTTAAGCATAATTTTTATAACAAACTTTCCTTTCACAATATTTTGTATATATATATATATATCTTATCCAAAGTTTTCTTTTAACATGCATTCCTGTGCTTTCATCCAATCATCTAGCTTTATGACTCTAAAGTGACCCTTCAACTTGACCCATTGCATTCCTTCATCCTTTTACCAATATTGATTCTAAATTACATGGAATGTCTACTTCCCTTGTCATGATGCTTTTCCCAAGGACCTTCCAAACTTCCAAACTAATGGTCCCTCCTAAATCATGATGATCCATTTAAGCAAGATGACAACCTCTAACATAAAGTTAGATAATATTTGGATGAACAATATGCAAAATGGCCTATCATTTTATCCTAGATGATCTCTACTAAGTAGCTTAATCATGTAGATTCTAAATATGCTACTATCATATGCATTCTTTTTATGATGCTCATGCAAAACATATTATCCTAAAAGAAAGATTAGTTTTCATACAGAACCTGACGATCATTGAACTTTCTTTGATAGTAAAGATTATTCACTTCTTCCTTCTTTGCCTTCTTTTTAGGTTCTCCCATAACTTTGGCTACATACCTTCACTTCTTTCTTTTCTCTTGTTGTTTTGTTGGTTTGGAAAATCCCTCTTAAAGTGTCCCAGCTCATTGCACTTAAAGTATTGAACCTTGGACATGTCTTTCTTCTTGAACTTACCAAACTTTCCCTTCTTCACCTTCTTGACTCATGCTAGAAATGCTTGAGACAACTCATATAATCCAATGTCATCTTTGACCTTGATCCTTGATTCTTCCAGAATGCATTGATCCCACAACTCATCAAAGAGAGTTGAATCTTTCTCAGAGTAGATGCTTGTAGCAAAGTTGATCTATTTTGGTGGTAATGTATTTAGTACACATATGATTACTTCTAAATCAGTAATAGTTTCCCCGGGTGCTTGTAAGTGGTCTCTTAGTTGAGAGACTCTCATGAGGAAGGATGTTACATCCTCATCCTTTGATTTCTTCATTTTTTATAACTTATTCCACAAAGACATCTTTTGTCCTATTGTACTTACAAAGTACAAATTTATTAGCTTGTCATACATAGCCTTGGAAGTCTTCAAATATGCAACAAATGGAACAAGAGAATCCTTAATTGATTCAACTATGTTCTTTTAAGCCCTTGCTTCCCCTTTCTTATATTTTCCCAGTTCTTGTGTCTTGTCTTTGCTTGGTTAAGTTATTTCTCCAGTAACATATGTCATTATTTCTTGTTCTGTGAGTATGAATTCAATTCTTTTCTTCCATATTAGATAGTTTGATGCCCCAACGAGCTTATTTCTCTCTTTGCAGAAAGAACCCATATGACTTGAAGATTAAGACATGATATAATAATATGACACTTATTTGATACCAAGATTCTCCTTGATGATGTCTTCAGTCTTCTTGATGCCTTCAAGATCTTTGAAGTGTCCTTGATAATAAATTATGAAGTCCTTGATGTTTCCTACAAGGATGCCTTCCAAATAGATCTGTTTTCAGAGAGAGATCAACACTCTTCTTGAAGTATTTCTCTCATATCTTCCTTTGATGCGAGCTTGATGTAGACTTGATTTCCTTTAATGTAGAAACCCTTCTTCCTTGAGTCTTTTCTCAAATGATTCCTCTTGACAATCAACTTCTTCTTGAAGAGTTTTCATTTTTTCCTCCCCTTTAACAAGTATATCCTTTTGGTGTCCTTCCAGCTGCCTTCCTATTCACCTTAACTTTGATACCATGTTGGAAAATGTAAAGTGGAAACTATTAGATCTTATTTTCCTTAACCCTAATATTTGCTTGTGAACTTAGTTAATCTTCTTTCGTTCTTTAGTTAGATATTTTCATCAAACACATATCAAAATTGTAAACAACAACAAAGGATATAGATATAAGATCTCATCCAGGGAAAACCCTTCAAAGGGGAAAACCCAAAAAATCTTTTCTTCTTAGAATTTGCTTCAAATGAGATACAAAGATCCAAACCCTAAACCAAGTCCTTCTCACAGTACCAAGTCAACCCTTCTTCAAGTCCTTCCTTGATTCTGCACCACACTGCTACACACTACAACTTCGATTTGCTAACTTTGATACTGCTATTCAACCTGCAACTTCGACCCTACAATTTCAGTCTTGTAGCTTCGAGTGACACCCTAGATCAACCTCCTTTTGAGACCTTCCTAGACAAATATAACTCTTCTTAAGGTCGATTAGGTCTAGATAGAGTATCCTTCCTCCCAACTACAAGGTGTTGCACTTCGTCCTACTAATGCTCGGTCCTCCAACTTCGAACTCTTTCTACAACCTAGAAACCCTAAAATTTGCACGTGTGAGAGAGATAGAGCCCAAAAATAAGGAAATTTCGTCCTTCATTCTCCTCCTTCACCTTCACTCTCCTTTTATGCTCTTCGCAGCTATAGATTGAACTTCTTCTTGAGATATCAAATTTTGTCAATGGGTGTACTTCAAATGAGGCCGAATTGCTCTTTGTATAGCCTTCGTAAGGGGTCAAATTCCCTTCTTTAGGTCGACTTGTACTCTTGGAGATTCCAGGATTTTCTAGACTCTAAAATAATTCTTTTTACAATCACATTTTTCCCGGAAGGGTCTTATAAACATGATGTTGACTACTTTGACTCATGACAATAAATCCTAAGACCTAACAAACCCTAGAAGCACGAAAAACATGCTTTTACCTAAAAGACCTTTAATAATGATCATGAAACCCATGCTTTAATAATAATATTTTTTCTTTTCTTCTCTTGTTTATTACATAAGATACATATTGAAATGAGTACAACAATTATGAAGACATTAACTAGTTACATTTTCAACAGACCCATAAGAAAGTAGGATTGAAGGCATAATGGATCCAATAAATGACCAAGAATTTGGAGCCACACCTGACAAAGAAGCCATGCGATTAATGTTGAAATACGATGCTACTCCCAATGTGGAATTTATAGGAGAAGCCAACTTTAGAAATAGAAGATGTAGAAATGAGCTTGCCCTTTGGCTAGAGGAGATAGTAAGATCACAAGAATTGTGATCAAGGAAAAGTACTAAATCCTTGTAAAAGTAAGTCCAAAATAAGAAGTATTATTTATGCATTTGTTGTCTGGTACTTATATAAGAATTTACTTAGTTTAGTTTAAAGAGAATGAAATTCAAGTAAGAACCCAACAAGCTTTGTACTACCTCTCAGCTCCCAACTCTCTACGGCTAGACATATGTCATAAGCCCCATTGTATCTCATAGCATTATAACCCTATATGCAATACAACTTTTGCCTCATCAATTTAACAAATGCAATATTTGTTTATTGAAAAAAATCTCAAAGAATTAATTTATTACATTACATTACACTGAGGATATGATTTGGCATTACATTATTCATTACCTTAACTGAAAGTTCAAGCTGTGCGCTCCTCTTCTCTTCTTAGGCATTGCACTCAATTAGATGGATGAATGGATTCTCGTCGATGTTTCTTTCATTAATCTAGATGATTAAAATTTGGGTAGCACCTCCTCCACCCAAGCAACCTGCCAGTCGGGGTAAACATGCAATGAGAGAGGCTACTATAAGGGATTCAACTTCCTTGGTGACCTTAAGGAAATGGAACTGACGGAACATATAAAAAAAACTCATCCACAATAGCAAAAACACCCTCAAGAGACATGTCAACCACTCAGACATCTTGTCCTTGAGTCCTGCTGATGATTTAAGCCTTTTAACCCTTGGTCGCTCTCATGTGATAGGCATGGCAACATCCAACAACCCAAAGTCATTCTCATAGGCCTATGTGCTAGCGACTATGGACTTTTCTCAGCAGACCTGTGCCAACGACCCTGATATTTGAGCCACTTTTATAGCCCAGAATCCCAACCTCTGCCCAAAAATTGCTACAACCTTCAGAATCCATCAAAGACATGATAACAATCTTGATAAATAAAAAATCAACCTCAGGACTAGGTCCGAGAATCCCTAACCGAGACTGAAATTCTGTCAAACACTTGGAATCAATGCAACCTACAGGTCTAGGATACAAGACAGAGCATAAATGACTGAAATAACTTATGAAACATAACCAAAAGGATCACCTCCTTCTCCATTGAACTATTATATCATCAATTAGGTCTTGTATCCATCCATTTAACAATTACAAGTAAATACATGAAATAACCATGACATGGACCAACCATTTAACCATGGTTATAACCAACATAAAACCATATAAATATGAGAGATATGACAACCATTAAACCCACATATAAACAAGTGCAAAAGTAAGATAACTTAGCTTTCATTAATCATAGGCAAATTCGACTAGGTTTGGGACTTTCATGTACCGCCTGACCATAGACATGGTTAAATCCAATCTCTCTTTCAGCCAGTCACCCCCGTACCATATTCCATGTGGGATCTCATAAAACAACCAATCTAAAAACAACCAAGGGAATCCAGAGGCTAAACCACCTCCACCCTCATCAAACCATGATCACACCAAACTGATGCTCCGATCACAACTGAATCGAACTTGGAATGCCATCCGAAATCCATCACTATCCTTGAGGAATTTTCCATCTCCTTGTCTCTCAAGCTTTACCGCAATCCAATCTCGGATCACTAGGCCCTAAACCAAGACAGTCTCTTAGGCTTTACCACAATCCAAACCCGGATCACTATGCCTTAAACTGAGACTTCTCCCTCAGGCTTTAACGTGTATCCCGCCAAAACCGGTCAAGGGATTCCTAGGCCTTTGGGAATTAAACTTGATACCACCTCCGCCCCACATTTCGAAATCCATCCTACAAACCAAAGCTCAAAACCGAGATAAACATCCCAACATACCATGGCATCCGGAAGAAAAGCAAGGCTAGGCTGAAAATAATTGTCATAACTCGACAAAATCATGCCACCAACAACAAGAGAACCATCACCAACACGCAAAGCCATGCATGTCCAAACCAGCTAGGAAATCACACATGCAAAAGGTTACCTACAAGTATTTCTACTGAAGCTGCTTGATCCTACTCTTCTTCCTTGATCCTTGCTTTCCTTCCTTTCCCTTTGCTTGCTTTTCCTTCATTGATCCAAAGCTAGAGTGCTCTAAGAAAACTCTAAGTGACCAAGAGTGAGAGAGAGAGAGAGAATAATGAGAGAGCTCCAAATTTGAACTCACAAAGAGGTTACCCACTGATTCTCATAAGCCTTTTTATTAATGAGGCCTCTATTTTCTTCATTTTCCATGATTTTCTTTCAATTTACTCCTCACATGCAACCTGTGACCTTTCACCTTACTTTTCTCCTATTTTCCTTTATTTTCATAAATAAATGTGCCAAGAATTCCCTTTTGCCTTTTAATGCCTTTGCCTTAGCCTTTGCCAATTTTCCTTAGCCAAAACACATTTAGTGATGCCCACTAGGATATCTTTTCCCAACATTCAACTTGGAATAAGTGTCCCTTAACCGTGGTCTTACTTTGCCTTTATTAACTTATATTACATGAAATTTTCACTAGGGCTATTACAATCTGGGAGTAGGGGTTGGTGTCTACACTACTCATGATGTTTTTTTTTTTAAAATCTTGTATGCTTATAAAAATGATGAATTCATTATTGTTAAGACGATAACCAATATACTACACATAATTATTTATACCTAAAATGTTTATAGCATTTTTCTTTTTGTATCCGAGAGGAACTTGGCAGCTCCCATGACACAAGGCTACCAATAAGCCTCTATGGTCTATGACCTATCCTCCTCTTCGTAAACCAAGTCACAACCCGAGGGATTTGAACCTTAAATCTCTTAATTATCTTAGTTATCACATCACTCAAATTACTTTGATCACCAATTAAACTTCCCCGAAACTACATAAATGTTTATAACATTAAAATATAATAAATTATTGTATTTTAAAAATAATTTGATAAAATCCAAAATCAAAATAAATATATATTCATTAAATTTTTATAAGTGAAATCTCTCAAACTAACTAACGACCAAAAGTGGCCGGAATATGGGCAATTTTTTTTCATAAAATCATATAGAGGCAGTGTTTTGAATCATGTTTTTGATGGTAGAAATGGATTCAGCACCATCAAAAACCTCTAGGGTACCTAAAATTAGGAAATTTGACGATTTTTACTTGGATTCACAAAAATCCCTGCTGAATATTTTCAAAATATAGCCAAAATTTCCATAACTTTCAAAGCAAAAAAACATTATGGTTAGGCTGGGCCTAAAAATACCTTCAAAAATGTGATGGTGATTTTTATGCTTAACCTAATTTATGGAAATTAGCACAAATTTGTGAGAATTATCTAATTGGATAGATTGCCCGTACACTTTCACTTGTGATTACCCCTATATTCTTACCCCTATTAGACGGTATTGGTTAGTTGCAGCTTTCTACATAAGCATATTAATATTACAATTGCGCTACTCATGGACTATATGCACCCTGCTTCCAAGAAATTTTCAAAGGAGGGTATCCATACACGAAACTTCTCTAAAGCATAGGCCAAAACACCCTTTCGCTAACTTATTTTCAAGCGAAGCACAAATTGTGGCAACTACTCTGCGATCCACGCGAGTGAACGACCCGGTGACCGTCTACTGTACCCAGTTCAGTCTCACTTGTCGGAAGCAAGCTCCGCAAATTTAGTTGAGAGAATTTCGAGAGGAGAGAGGGGTTAGAAGCGACATCAAGCCATTTCTATTCCGATTTCGGGTTCCTCAACGAGCTTTTATCGGTGAGATCTTCATGAAAATACGATTATTTTTTGCAGAAATAAATATGC
Organism: Pinus tabuliformis; assembly: GCA_031772625.1. Taxonomy (NCBI): domain Eukaryota; kingdom Viridiplantae; phylum Streptophyta; class Pinopsida; order Pinales; family Pinaceae; genus Pinus; species Pinus tabuliformis. The sequence goes on from CM062807.1 coordinate 485,237,390, forward strand.
ATTTTTTTATTATCTTTCACACTCTGACAATTGACATTACTCATGACACCTTTGAAACAAAACACTCTGTTTGCGTACAATTTATCTCCATTTTAATTCAAGGGATCGTTTTGATTCTCTTTTTATCATTTTTCTAGAACATGTTAAATTGAAACGATACATTGTAAATTATGGCTCACAGGTAGCTGTAATTCGATATTTTCTGTATCTTACGCTGGACTCTGCTCAACTCTAATCGATGCTTTAAGTATCTTGCCTGGATTTAGATAGCATTAGATCTCTATATGGTTTACTTTTTCCAGGGCAGTCTTACATGGAACAAGATTAGGTTTGGTTAGTTTAGCGAGGGTTTCTTAATGTGAAGGCTGTTTTTCAGTCTAAAGTCTAAAAATATTTATTTGGACCTCGAACATCATTCCTTAAAGGCTTCTTTTAAGATCAACATAAATAACTTTAGATAAAAAAATCATGAATTTGACAAATTCTTTAAGTAGTTTATACCTATTTTTAAGAAAATATACTCTCATCCGCGGACTTTTGGCACTGTTGGATATTGTCAGAAAATATCACATGCATTTTCTCTTAGGACAAAGTAAAGCAAATAACGGAAACTCGTTCTTAAATTAGGTTATGATTGTAGTTTAAAGCTTGGCAAAATTCATTTCCTTTTTAGTCAAACTTGTTCTGACTTCATAGAATTTCTTATAACGTGGTTCACAAGAAAAAAGTATGAGGATGGATTGTTTATTCAATTAACCTTAATTAATCTACCGGTGTCAAATGACCTTTGTTTAATATACTGTGCAAAATCTAATCTAATTTAAATTTAATTCAATTTGATCTCTAGTTGCAGGCATTGCAAAATGTCCCCAAGTCAAGTAAAAAATTCCAAAATATTACACATTTTTCATTTTTATTTTCTTGGAGTAGGCTTAACCTACCTTAAAGATTTTGCAGGTCATGACTATATTTTATTTTTTCTGACACTAACACTAAGCGCAGTTGACTTCGAGATATACGTTGCGCAAAGTGGCTGTAGGTGTCAACTTCAGAAAAATGCGAATCAGAACTGCATTACGAAGTTGATACTGAAAGGCCACTTTGCAAGTTTGCACTGACAGCTGGCTGTTTGAGCATATTATCTAGATTCTAAAGAAAGTATATTGGTTAACATATATGAAAATAGGAGTCTTGAATTACCTCGGTAGTTAGTTGAAGAACGCACGTAATATTTGCAGGATTCATCATTAACAGATACTTTACCGACCACAGTGCAACAGCCTTCTATTTCGTCCCCTCGAATACTCACTATAATAGGCGATGAAGTCTACTAAAGCTCTTGAGAGATGTAAGAGGGTGCTTGAAATGAGTGAGGCTTAAAAATTAAAATGCTCACGTAAAGCAATTGGCATGTGTGAAACATTCCATGTGTATCATTAGTCGGAAAAAATGTAATTAAGGTGCAGTTGAATGAAAAGTAGGAAGAGAAAAAAATTCAAGCATTTCTTTTTCAATCAGTAACCACTCTTACACTTTTCTCTGTATTTATCCATATTTGAATACAAAAATGCATCGATATTTAGATGAAATCGCTTCACTTAGATGATAGCAAACTCTATAATTAAGAGGGAAAAGTAAAAGCTAAAAGCTTCTATAAATATTGCAACTAATATTCTTAGGTATGGTTCATTTCAATGAAGGTTTGTAAATATAGATCAAAGCAATGTCTTTTATGCATTTGAAATCTTGTACTTACCACCTACACTATATGTTGGATATAAAGCCATATTTCCAAACACCCCTTAAAATAAAGCTCCAAATAATTGACACACACATGATACACTCCCCGGATATGTGATGCCCCACACACACATGATGATTTTCCTCTATGAGTGCTGTCCCACACATACACACATAGTTGATGAACCACATGCAACCTCCGCCTTTATAGTCATCTTTCAAGGGTATATAGAGCTCCTAAGTCACACAAAACTTGGAAACGAGTACGAGTTTTGGGAATAGGAATGCCTGGAAACATGATCCCTAAAAAAAATTATATATATTAAAAATAATTACAAATTACAAATACAAAAATGAAATATAGACATAAAGGTCCAAATTTTTAAGAAACTAGAACATTTGAAAAACACTTTGAATCCATTCAAATATTGATTTATCCTTCACTTACACAATGAGAGAATGTGAGAGTTCTTTCCCTATAGCTGAAAGTGAAAAAATATTGATGAAAAATGTTTTTTAGAGCTGGATAGGTGGGACAGATCCAGGGCTTGTGTCCTAGCATGTCTGTGTTTGATATGTGGGATACAAAAATGGGCTATCAGTTGGATGTTTCCTGTTTCTTAGGTTTCTAGAGATTTCTATTTTTTTTTTCAAATGGATGTAAAAACTAATTAAGTAGGTTTAGAAACTAATTAGAGGTTAATTTGTCTTTATTATCCATAGATTATGGTTTTTAGACTTCTAATGTATCACATGCTCATCATGGGTGTTATGCTGACCTTGAAAAACTTAAAATCATGTTGAAACATGGGAATTTCATTTTGAAATGGCCCTTAATGCCCTCAATGTACTATACCACATTTCCAACTAGAAAAATGACATACAAAGCAACCCAGGGCATTTTCAGGTTGTTTCGTCCTTGTTTCCTCATTTTGGCATGTTTTTGGTAGTGGTACGGGGTTGTTTTGGGTGTTTCTTGCAACTGAGTGTAGCTCTCATTATAGGCTTCTTGAAAGGTAGGATTTTCATTTCTTTCTTCATAGGAAGTGAAAATTTTGGATGCAATCACTATTTCACAACAATCAATAATTCACTGAGGTCAAACCTTCTTTCAGTGTCATCTTTGTTTCCCTTTGCATCTTTGACTTTTTTTTTTCCACAGAAAAATTCCATCCTTTTATTAATAAAAAGGGTTACATAAAGTATGTAAGGGTGACACCAAGCCGGAAACCGCCATCAAATAGGCGTGACTCAGCAAACAAAAAACCTCTCTGACGGAGATCCCATCACAGGAGGGGAGAGCCTCCCTAAACACTCAAAACGATTGAGCATCGTCCTAACGTTCATGCAGCTAAACAGTGAAGACTGCGCGGACCCATAACAAAAAAGGAAGCCGCTATGAAAAAACTAGAAACTCTGCCCGGGCATCCACATATTGGGAAAACAGCCCAAGAAAGACGGCAGAGGAGAAAATGAGAGAGTGGAGACATGGAGAAGAGAAACGAAAACACACACAAATATATACAGGAACAGAGGAAGTGAGGAGAAAGATTAAGCGAAGATAGGTTGTTCAACAGGCCGAACAGACCCGTTATCAACCTCCGAGACAGTCCACAGCCCCATCTCACTAGCTACTCCTTCTTTGGAAAGACGATCCGCTTCAGAATTCCTTTCCCGGTATATATGACTTAGAGAAATCTCCATAAAACAGTTCCTGAGCCGAGAAACTTCTTTAAACAGAGGAAGCAGAGTAAGATTATGACAGCGATGAGTCCCATTGAACCAATGGACCACATTCATGGAATCCCCAAAAAGCTGAACTTCTCGCACCTCTTTTGCATCTTTGACTTACATATGGAGGCATATTGAATACTTTTCTTTTGGTACCTTTTTTGGTGTATACATTCATTGTTGTTGCAAACAAGCTATTGCCAGTTAGAACTGAATATTCATTAAATTGGATCTTCATCATTCTTCTTTAAGAATTACACCTTTGTTATCACAACTTACGCCTTTATACCACGCCTCCTTTGAGGTCTTTGCATGAATGCCATGTAGCATTTGTGAATCCTGAAGGTTTAACAATATTATGACCAATGCTTTACCATTATTCTTCTCCCACTTTGGTATCACATACATTGATAGGTTAAATCTATAGGTATCTATAGATAGTGCAACTCCTAGGGATTGTTTTACTCCCATGAAAGTTTTACCGATATAGATCGAGGCATTATCTTTATCATTTGAAATACGGTATTTACTATATAGTGTATATAATATGTGTTGAAAATGGAACTCTCTCACACATGCTTAACTATTTAATTAAATTACATAGACAGTATTATTGAGGTAACCCAATTATGTTATTTTGGTGGTTAGGGAAGTTGAGAGGCTTGTGATATTCAATATTTAACTAGATAAATGATCAAACTCCACAAGTATCATGGATTTGGTGTATGAAAGAGAGATTATAATATATTATGTCCGTAAGTATCTAAAAGTGGCTAGTAATATCTCAACAGGTTTGTGATTCAACGGTGAAGATGGTGGCATATTAAGCCACTCACTAAGGTTTAATTCCTTTGGAGAGGAAGGTACAAATCTTGGGTGATTTTGATGGAAGAATACTTCCCTGCCATGGCAACTTAGTTGAACAATTGTTCTTTTGTCCCATGGTTTGCGTTTCTAGGTCATTTTGCCTATGTAAGCACACTCTATGTAGTGCTTGATCTCTTTTTCTTAGTTGTAATGCTTCTCTTGAGTGTAAAGGAAACACCTTCAGAAAAAAGTGGTCTATAAGATTGGGGAATTACATCATAATTCTCCATTTATATAGGCACTCTCGGGGTAAGATTATTAAGACCTTGTGCCCCATCTTAAAAAATAAGAATTAAGGAAGCTAAATAAGTACATAAAAATACAAGAAACAACAGAAAGAGTAAGTCCAAAACATTGTGGCCTATCAAATGTTACAGCCTAGTGGGTGATTTGAAATGGATCAATATATTTGTTTCTTTCTTGGATTCTTTTATTGAGTGGACAAAACTTCAAAAGTCATAGTCATGATCTTGTTGGGGTTATTTCAGAAAAAAAATCTAGAATTGTGTGTTTTCTAATCTTGACTCATCCATTCCTTCTTGTTGAGTGGAAATCGTCTTTGTGTGAAAATTTCATCTATCACAACAACGGAAATTATTTTCCTAATTGTTAATTTATTTAACATCTTATTTGCAGTTTGCTACGACAAATACCAAATAATTCACACTGTGATTTTCACAAATAAACCGCGGAAGAAAATAGCATTGGAAAATCTAGCACACACACATAAAAATATGACACTGTTATTTTTGGACACATGTCCCCCGAAAAACCCAACTTGCGAAGTGCAACAACTGAGGGTTTTATTATTATGTAGCAGTGAAATCTGAGTGCAATCTATGGATGCCTAACTGGCAATCCAAACAACAAGTATTTGACAAAAATAATTAGAGAGAAGAAATTCTCTCACTCCACAAGCAATTCCGACACTGGCTCCTCTTGAAAAACTAGCTGTCTAAAACCCAACACAGGCCCTCTACGCAATCCTCACACGTGTGGCTTAGATCAGCCTTCAAGCAAGCTGTCTTCCCTGCCTCTGCTGCTGGAAGTGACTCTCTGGTCCTTTGAAAGACTTTCCTGGCCTCTAGAAGTTGAATCGACTTTCTCCCCAGCTAAATCGAATTGCTCTGCTTTAGCTACCGCGCATTCCTTATGTTGCTTCTGCTTGGATCACTTCTGTCACTTGTAGCTGTCCTTGTCCTTGTCCCTCATTGTCTTTGCTTCGATCTCTGGCTCTCCAGCAACTGCTGCTACTCTTTGGATATTGATCTGCCAAGGAAATTGAACTCCTTAAGTGTCTTCTCCAAGTGCCCATCAACTTCTTCTTATAATCCTTTGTTGGAGCACCAATGACCAAGATTAAAACTTAATCAAGGGCTAGGATCATCTTGAAGTTGAGCCATGTGAGTTTTTAGATTGTTCTTGTTGAAATTTCTAAGTATTACCCGTTAGAAATTCTATCTGTATTCTCTGGTTTATTTCGCTTACTTGTTTAATTATTAACAAGTTATTTAACCATATAAATACTGAAATAAACACAATACAATCTCAATCTACCGGTCAATTGCTGAAAGAAATGAACAAACACATAAGGAACACCGTTATTTTTGGACAATCGTCCCCGGAAAAACCCAACTTGGGAAAATCGGTGCAACAGTTCTGAGGGTTTTATGATTAAGCAACTTTTCTTGAGTACACCGGGTGCCAAACTGGCTCACTCGACATAGATAAAAAATCTGGCAGTAATACCTCTCTTCGGAAGCAGATATTCTGGAAGTCTGCCCCACGAAACCCTCTCCAACACAATCTAAAGCACTGTGTCAACCCTCTTGGCCTTTGCGTCAGCCTGAAACCCTCTGCGTCAGCCCTCTGAGGCTCTGCGCAACCTCTCTGGCCCTCTGTGTCACTTCTGCAGCCTCTGCGTGGATGACGCAGGCCCTTCTGGCCTCTGCGCAATCACTGCTGGCCTCTACGTGGCTCCCTTTGCTTCTGCGCTGGTCTTCTGACACTATCTCTGCCTCTCTGCCTCGTACTCACTGCCCCTCGCTGCAACTCTGATCAATGGTTGGATTTCTCTTAGCAGACCTCGCTCTAGAAAATCGAACTGCCTGATCACTCTGGTGTGTCTCCAACTGACCCACAAGTTTCTGTTGAGTCTTCAACGACCGAGATTACATCTCTAATCAACGACTAAGATTAGATTTGGCTTGATCCATGTCATTTAGAACCTTCTAACCCAGTTTTATATTAATACCCATTAATATTTTTATTTTCCTAAGTTTAGACTTAGGAACCCATTAAAAATATTAATTATTTTAATATCTCCTTCACTGGGTAGAATTTCCCCAAACCATTTCTGGGTCTTGGAGATCTCATGTGCTTTAGCCTCTCCACCAATTTTCATGGCTAGAGCACATCTGATGCTACCCCAAATCAACAGTTCTCACTTTGACTCAATTAATTTTTATTAATTAACCAGTGTTCCTAAGTTTAGACTTAGGAAACATTAAAAAATAGGTTAATAATCTAATTAAGTCATCTCTAGGTGAAATTTGCAATAACGATATCAAGGTTTTGGAGATCTCATTCATTCTAGCCTCTCCACCAAATTTCGTGGCTAGAACACATCTGATGCTACAAAAACTAACACTTCAATGTTTGCACATTGTAGTGCTACATGTTTTCTAGTGAAGGACAATAGTTTGTAGGGGTTATGTGTAGCAGTGATGACCTTCATATACTTGGGGTTTGGAGCAATTTTGACGTTGGCTCCTCCTAAAAGACTAGCCGTCCAAACCCCAACATAGGCCCTCTACGCAGTCCTCACACGTGGCTTAGATCAACCTTCAAGCACGCCGTCTTGCTTGCCTCTGCTGCTAGAAGTGACTCCAATTTCCGGCCTCTAGAAGCTTAATTGACTTTCTCCCCAGCTAAATCGAATTGCTATGCTTCAGCTACTGCGCATTCCTTGCGCTGCTTCTGCGTGGATCACTTCTGTCACTTGCTGCTACCCCTTCGGATTTGGAAAACTTCCTCCGGATCACTGCCTCTGTCCCTCATTGTCTCTGCTTCGATCTCTGGTTCTCCAGCAAGTGTGCTGCTCTTTGGAAATTGATCTACCAAGGCAATCGAACTGCTCAAGTGTCTTCTCCAAGTGCCCATCAACTTCTTCTTATAATCCTCTGTTGGAACACCAACGACCAAGATTAAAACTTAATCAAGGGCTAGGATCATCTTGAAGTCGAGCCGTGTGATTTTCTAGACTATTCTCACCTTGACTCAATTAATTTTGATTATTAACTAGTTTTCCTAAGTTTAGACTTAAGAAACATTAAAAATTGGGTTTATAATCTAATTAAGTCATTTCTAGGTGGAATTTCCAGAAACGATATCTATGTTTTGGAGATCTCATGCATTCTAGCCTTTCAACCAAATTTTGTGGCTAGAACACATTCGATGCTACAAAAACTAACACTTCGATGTTTGCACATTGTAGTGCTACATGTTTTCTAGTGAAGGACAATAGTTTGTAGGGGTTATGTGTAGAAGTGATGACCTTCATATACTTGGGGTTTGGTGGATCGTGAACACGAAGGTCTTGTGAAGGATGCAATACTATATAGTTTTTAGATGAAGTGAGTGCAATATTGGATGGTTGACTTGGTGCTTGGCCTCCTTGTTGAGGTGTGAAACTTGTGGTGGATGTTGTTGCATGTTGGGAGGGATGAGCATTGACATAGAAAAATGTGTTTTGAGTTTGTGGAGATTGGCTTGCTCAACAACTTGTCATTTGGATTGAGCGGAGAAAAGGTGAGTTGGTAGCTTTGATGGTCCATGTGAAGCCTATAGGCATTAGAGTATGTGTTACCCCTCCTTCCAGCAAGGGTACCCCTAGTAAGTTTTGCTTTATCATTTGCATTTTGATGAGCAAGGCAGTTTAGTGGTATGGCATAGACCTCCTTGATGGGCTGGTTGCTTTCTGATTTTTGGGTACTTTGATGTTTCCCAAGGTAGTTCATGTATATCGAGGCATTGGTCACACCTCCCGAGGCACTATTGGGGTATTTATGGACACTTGGACACCGACACATGCCACATGGAAGATGCTTGGGCCAATGGGCACTGATGTCCCTGTTGTTCTGTGAGCAGATTTTTGCCTATTTTGAGGGTCGATCTCTCTCTTAAAGGCTTATATCAGCTATGTGATATTTTGGATGAGGTGGATTGGTCACTAGAGTGACTTATGTTGACTTGGCATTCACATAGAACAAGTGTGATAATGTGGACATGTTTAAATAACATTATTTAGAGAATGATGAGCTGGAAATGAGGGCTGATCCCATTTATCTTTGATGTCACTTCGCTGGCTGGGTGTTTAATGACCAAATTTTTGACATGTAGAGACATCACACATGCTTCATGAAGTGCCTTGACCCAAGGTATGACCATGGGCATTAGTTTGAGACATTATTTGGAGGTGTTGGACTATTAGTTTACATGATTTATGGAACTGTTATGATGAATCCGCTCTCATCATTGACTTTTCCTTGAGGCCGTTGCACTATATGAGGCTTGGACCATATGTTTGTTAGAGAATCTTTAACTTGGGAGGTCGCTTCATCACACTTTGAGGATGAATTTGCACTTTTGGGGAGAATAGTTGACCATTTACAACAACTTTGGAGCCTTTGGAGACTAGATGTGGCACCATGGACCAATGTGTTAAAACTTCGGCTCGGGTTTGGAACCAGCTGAGGGTCGACTCTGACTGTGACTCCGACTCGGTATCGACTTGGCTAGTTTGATTTCAATGACTCGATCGTTGTAAAAAATACATTAAATATTTTTTTTTTATTTATGAAAAAACATAATTTTAAAGATTTCCATTCATGTTTCCAAACACAAAGCATTAGAATATAGAGAGAAGACAACATATGATCAAAGTAGGCTCATGAATATATCCATTATATCAAAATGGCACCCAGTGCACTGTCCAATACATACATGATATAGAGATCAGAACAAAAACACGTAACCAAGGAGGCTCTAAATGGCCTCTACAACAAAAGTAAAACATCACTAGTTACTAGTCACTAGTCACTGGTGGCTACTGTTAGAGAAGCCAACATCATCTGGCCCAGAATCTGAATCGGAGTGAGACAGGGAAAACCATGGCTCCTCCTCCTCATCATGATCTCCCACTGCAACTGTAGAAGTAGTAGCACTAGCAAGCGCAATGAGGGGTTTGGGTAGCTTTTATAGGCTTAGGAAAGGTTAGATGGACAAGCAAAAACCTAAAACCAAAAAATAACCAAGTTTGGAGTCTGCTTTCCCTCTAAATTCCGCTGCTGACCGGGTTTGACTGGCTCGGCCGGTTTAAGTTAGACTTGCTTGAGCTGACCATCACCAACTTGGCCGGTTCGGTTACAGGCCGATTCGGTAATAGACCGGCTTTTGAACGGGTTTTTATACCAAGTCGACCTAGGCAGGGGTTAGGCTCAGTCGGTTCGGCCAATTCCGAATTGGTTTGGTCGGTTTTTAAAACACTACCATGGACTATTCTTTGTCTTTTTTCGATGGATAGATCCCTCTTGTGGGGCTTTTACTTATCTTCTAATTGTACATTTGGCTTGATCACTTTAATTAATGATGTGTTAGATTACTTGATTGTGAGAGCATTCCTCTCCATGGAGAGCTTATTGGATATATCTTTCTTGAAGCATTTTTGGTGTTAAGGGCTTTATCTATGTGGTGAATGTTTTTGACTTTTAGAGGTTTGTCTTGCTTGGTTACCTTTGTAGCTTTCAAAGGCATCATTGCGATTAATTAGGACTACCACAAGGCTACTAGGATCGATCCATTAAAGGGCAATATCTTGGAAGGAGAACGTCCATGGTTCATTTTCTCACATTCTCCTTTGTTGGTTTGGGTTAAGCATTGATACTTCTTTTTAGGCTATACCCTAAGGTTCCTTAGTAAGGGTTTTGATTTTATTTCATGACATAGTTAATGTTGTGGTTTAAGGCCTTTCTCCTTTGGAGGGATTCTTTCTAGTGGGGCCTTGGTTTCATAATTTGCCTTGATTAGCCAAGACACTACTATATGCTTGGGTTCTAGTTTCTTTCCTTAATCCACTATTGATTGGAGTAGAGAAGTAAGGGTTCTGCTTGTCTAGATGCCAAGGCTAGTAGAAGGACCCATAGGACAACCACTTAGCAGAATATTAATTTATTTAACTATCTCCTAAAGTTAGACTTAGGAAAAACTAAAATCCTAAAGTCAACTTATGATTTAATCTCATCCCTTCATAAATATCTCTAATCTCAACCATTAAGAGTGATGCTAGGGTTAAGGTCGAAATTATAAGAGGAGATAGAGCGAAGAGGTGGCTAGCTCGAAGGGCACAAAGAGAGTGTGTCAGAGTCATGTTGTGAAAATCGCGATTGGGATTAAATCGGTGCGGGGAACGAATTAGAAAAAATCGGAAAATTCGGGAAAAAATCGGGAAAAAATCGTTTGGTACAAAAATATTCATTTTTTTTTCACTTTTTTTAATATCTAAACCATCTACAACATAAAATAAATACATTGACACATAAATATGATAAAAAAACTAATATATAAGATGTTTAATATAATTTCTAGCGCTAAAATCACACATAACATTGAATCATGTCCTGAATAGTAAGTCCTGACTCCTGAGTCCTAACTCAACCTCAAAATATCAACAAAAAATATGATAATGTATCTCATCATGTCATAATGTCATATACAATAAAATAAAAGTCTAATCCTATTGATTTCCTCTGCCCCTCTTGCGAGAAAATGCCACAGCTTTCCCTTTCCCTCTAGATGTAGATGCTGGTGCCCGTGCTGGTGGAAATGGCAGTGGAGTCTGATGTGCTCTAGAAGTTGAAGAACTAGAAGTAGGAGCTATAGGAGGTAGACCACGTCCTCTACTGGTGGCAGTGGTAGCCCGGGCAGGCGGTGTCACCTCCTCCTCCTGTTCCTCCTCCTCCTCCTCCTCCTCCACTTGCTCCTCCTCCTGCTCCTCCCCCTCCACTACATCCTGCACTAACCAATCATCAGCAGAATCCATGAGAGGCCTCTCGGCCTCAACCCTCCATGCAGTAGTGGTGTCAATCCCATCCAATGAGATGGCATCCACATCAGGTGTCCTCTCAAGTTGCCTCACCCACAATCGAAGATTGTAGTAGACGTAGACCATGTCATTAAGTCGCTGGGACTCCAACCTGTACAAAGATCATGAAATAATAATTAATAATTATAAAAAAAATATTGTTTAATGAATTCAAAAATTTATTTGGAAATTTGCAATATTTTAAATGTTTAAGTGTTAACCTGTTGCGCTTCTTGTTGTGTATTTTTTCAAATACACTCCAGTTGCGCTCACATCCTGAGGAGCTGCATGTTTGGCTGAGGATGCGAATGGCAAGCTTTTGCAGAAGGGGTACCCTGCCACCATACATTTTCCACCATGCATCTACAACAAAATTACAAATAAAATTTTAAATAAACATAAGAAAAAAATGGAATTTGAAGAGACAATGAAATTTGAAACAAAGTTACAAACTAAAAAATACCTGGCATTTTAATCATCCTATCAGTGATAGCCATCTCAAAGCCAAATGTGCCACCTGCCATCTTATATGTCTCAATTTGTTTAGAGATCTCTATACGTTGTTCTGGAGATCGCACCATCTTCTGGACACAGGATAAGAATCCATCCATGATCTCAGCATCAAAATCAAACCCACATGCATAAGAAAATGCAGGGTTCAGGAAAAGCCCAGCAGCATGAATGGGACGATGGAGTGTGTTGTTCCATCGCTCATCAATCACTCCCCATAGAAGGAGTTGTTTCCGAAACCCATCATCTCCCTTATCATCATAGTAGGCCCGAATGGCTTCTTTGGCCCTGTCCATGGCTTCATACAAATAGCCCATTGCGGGCTTCTCACCATCAACCAACCGAAGAACCTTTACCAAAGGTTCAGTAACGGCGCACACCTCCTGCACTCCCGCCCAAAAGTCTTCCTGGTATAAAACTAGTCTGCATACAGCCTCTCCTTCTGGTTTGCGGCTCATTGACAAAGCACGCCACTCCTCTGAAAGAAACATTCTCTTCACATCCCACATAGAATTCAAGAGGGATTGAAGAGATATGAAACTCGTGGAAAACCGTGTAATGGCGGGGCGCACCAACTCTTTGTTGTTGGTGAATCTTCTCATCAAGCTAAGCACAGATGTATGATTATATATAAATTTTGTAATGCTTTTTGGTGAGTCAACAATATCTTTGACAAAGGGAATTTTCCCTATGTCCTCTAACATCAAATCAATACAATTGGCAGCACAAGGTGTCCAAAATAAAGTAGGATGCCTCTCCATAAGCACTCTACCAGCGGCAACATAATTTGCAGCATTGTCCATTATGACTTGGACAACATGTTGTTCACCCACCTCCAAATAAACAAATCCAGCAAATCACATAAAGTTCTTGCATCTTTGATTTGTGCAGATGCATCAATAGATTTGATAAACATAGTCCCCTTGGGACAACTAACCAAGAAGTTTATAAGGGTTCTCCCCTTTTGGTCAGTCCAACCATCTGACATAACAGTGCATCCTGTTTGTGCCCATGATGCCCTAAAATCCTCCAATCTTTGGGTGCAGTCACGCTTTTCATTTTGAAGAATCCGGCCTCTGAAATCATGATAAGAAGGGATTTTGTACCCCGGGCCAACATTGGCAATAGCATCAACAGTAGGTTGGAAAACTGGATTATTCCTTACAATGCTGAAAGGAATATCACTCCAGAGGAGAAATTTTGCCATCAACCTGTCAGCTTGTTCTTTATCAGTTCTTTTTAGCATTGAACCGATAGATGGCTGTGAACCAGGTGTGGTTCGAGGAACAAAAAATGATGATGCAGCTACCGGATTGACTGATGCTGCAATAGAACGAGTGCCACTTGGCCCACTTCCTTCAGCTGACCTTTTTAGTTGCCTTTTGAGTTCTTCTTTGGCCTCTCTAGTCTGCTTTAATTCTTCCAATGCTCTCATGGCTTTTTGGATAAGTTCAGCATTTGTATTTATACAGGGCCCCACATCATGTCCAACGATTTGTGCAAGGTGAAACTTCAACCTGTACACCCCCCGTACATCTCCTTTCCACACAACTTGCAACTCAAGTTTTGTCTATCATTCAGAGCACGAGGTACAACATATTCCCAGATTGGATCCAATTTCCTTTGCATGTTTGTTTTTGAACTTTGAAGTTGCAAACTTGAAGTTTTGAATGGTGTTTTGGTGCAGTTGTGAACCTATGGGAAAATAACTTAATAAGGATTAGGATTACAATTTAGCATTTACAAAATTACAAGTTACAAATTTACAAATTACAATTTAGTATTTTAATTTTTAATTTTTACATTGATGATTGAATGAAAATTCAAGTTACCCATAACCCAACCTAAAACATCCATTCCAAAGTTCAAAGTTTCAAACACAAATTACCCAACCATTCCAAACCCAAGTTACCCAACCAAATGGCAAAAACAATGAAAAATTAAAAAACATAAACAATGTTTAAAAAAATGAAAAAAAAAATTGGTTCCCATAGTCATACCAAGTTACCCAACCCAAAACAATGAAGAAATACAAAAAATTCTTTAAAAACAATGAAAACAAAAGAAAAATGGTGCCCATACCAAGTTTCCCAACCAAAAACAATGAAAAACATACAAAAACAATGTTTTTAAACAATGAAAACAAAAAAAAAATAATCCTCATACCGTTTCTATGGAGAAATCAGTGGTCTCCTCGTGATTTTCTCCTCTAAGCACTTAGGCTGAAAACCCTCTTCAGCTTGGTCTCCAACAGCTCCTCCTCCCTTCGCGCGTGACTGTGCAAATGAGTGCATGAAAACCCAAAAAAATGTTATAAAAACACGCTGCCGCGGCCTCCCACGATTTTTTCGTTTTTATCGTGAAAAAATCACGATTTTTTTCAGAAAAAATCGGCAAAAAAAATTACCGCGATTTTTTCGTATAAAAATAGCGATTTGATCGGCAAAAAATAAAAATTGCGATTTTTTCATTAAATCGCGATTTGATCGCGATTTTTTCATTAAATCGCGATTTGATCGCGATTTTCACAACACTGTGTCAGACCAGCGAAGGGAGAGACTAGGGTTTCTGCAAATTGTAGAGTTTCAACGACCAGGAAGGAGAGAGGAAGAGAGGGTCGAATTACCCTTTCTTAATGAACTTCAGCAACAATTTAGCTCGCATGTGTGAAGAGAGAGAGAGAGTTGCACGTCCGTACAAGGCGTAGATAGGTTGAACTGCGCAACCATTTGGCAGAGCGAGTGTGTATAGGGAGTTCGACTTTCCTTGGGGGAGTTGATCAAAATTTTTATGTGGTGTAAGGGAAGTTTTCCCTTGCTGTAAATTTTCTAGAAGAATTACCTTTGCTGAAGATAATAAAACACACACAATTTATAGGATTTCCCAGAGTTGGGGTTTCCTGGGTATATCTTGTGTTCTATGTGTTGAATGTGTTTGTCTTCTGAATTAATTATTTCCACTGTGTATGCTAAGTTAGAAAAGTTAGTGTATTTGTAATTTAAGTTTCCAGAACAACTATTGTTTGTATTTTTGGTAGCACACGTAGAAAATTGCAAATTAGTTATTGGGTTTTAAAGAAAAATAACATGGTATCAAAGCCTAGCCTCTGATTGAAGACCAAACACAGATTTTATCTTTAGGAGCAGGTCTTGCGATTAAGAGGGAGCGAGTTCCCTTGTTCAAGTTGGCTGATAGGGTTTCTGGGCAATACAAATTGGCAGTATGGCGTATTAGGGCCTCAAATTTGAGGATAGGTCGGACAGTGCATCCATTTTTTTTTTTGTGTGAGAGGATAGCTGTGGTGTTGGAGGAACAAGGGGTGTGGGGATTTGTTGATAATGTCCTAGTTTCACCCAATTACCCTTAGCAATTGGTTGCGCTTAACCGATGAGATGCTAAGGTGAGAAGAATCATCTTAGAGGGAGTCAAAGACCACATTATTCCTCACTTGACCAGGAAAAGGACAACCAAAGCCATGTGGGCTACCATCATTAGCCTCTATCGGGGTTTGAACGAGGCCAAGAAACTAGTGTTGAAACATAAATTGTAGACAATTAAAATGTCCAAGTTTGATTGTTTTGTGTCTTACCTCACCAAGTTTACCCAAGTGAAGGAAGAGTTGGTTGGTGTGGGCGAGATAGTTCCAGATAGGGATCTGGTAAACTTTGCCCTCTTGGGTTTCACGAAATCTTGCCAAGCATGCATAGATGGGATATGTGCTAGAGAAAATCTTTCATATTGGGAGTGATTATGCGGTGATTGTGTACAAGAAGAGATTCATAGACCAACTCAATTTGGATCTCGTGTTAAGACCGAGGAAGATGAAAATTTTGGCCTAGCTAGCGAAGAGGGCAAGTCAAAAGGGAAAAATAGCAGTGGTGGTGGAGAGTCAAGCTCCAAATGTGAGAAGAAGAAAAAGGATCTGAGCAAGATCAAGTGCTTTCGTGCCACTAATTTGGGCACTATGCTACTAAATGCCCTAACACGAAGAAAGGGTTCAAGCAGGATTAAGTAGCAGCCTTTGCAGAGATAAATGAGTTCTCTTCTCATTTCGTGGAGTTTTCAGTCATTGCTTGTATGGCAAACTCAGTGGCTACTAGTTTATGGTATCTAGATAGTGGTGGGCCTTGTCACATGAT
This sequence comes from Pinus tabuliformis, assembly GCA_031772625.1. Lineage (NCBI taxonomy): Eukaryota > Viridiplantae > Streptophyta > Pinopsida > Pinales > Pinaceae > Pinus > Pinus tabuliformis. The sequence goes on from CM062807.1 coordinate 485,253,518, forward strand.
AGGGAACATGAACTACTTCAGCTCACTGTCAGAAAGGGACATGCAATTCGATATTGAGATGGGAGATAATGGGAAGTATCGGGTTGAGGGCACTGGTACAATTCGATTTGAGAGGGACTTTAGAAACCCTCTGTATCTCAAAGATGTTCTTTACGCACTAGGGCTGAAGAAGAACCTCATTTCAGTTTCAACATTGGAGGATAAAGGGTACGAAGTGATCTTCAGACAAGGTAGAGTTTTTATAAAACTCTCAGACTCCAAGGTGGCTAAGTAGATTGGGGTTAGGCATAAGAACCTGTACAGATTACAATTTGAGACAACCACAACATTAACCAACAAAGGGAGTCATGACTCAGACAGGGAGCTTGGGGAGTTATGGCATAGGTGCATGGGGCATCTGCACCATGGAGCACCAAAAATTCTCAAGGAGATAGCGACAGGGCTGCCATAGTGCAATGTGGATCAGCATGAGGTGTGCAAGGGTTGCACACTTGGCAAGTATGCTAAAACCTCTTTTCCTAGCAGAGACAACAGGGCCAAGGGCATTTTGGACCTTGTTCATTCAGATGTTTGTGGTCCTTTTTTTACAACATCCCTTAGTGGGTAAAAGTATTATGTCACCTTCATAGATGATCATTCGAAGAAAACTTGGATATTTTTCATGAAAAAGAAGCATGAAGTCTTCTCGAAATTTTTGGAGTACAAGGCCTTGGTTGAGAACGATACTGGCAAGAAAATCAAGGCACTGAGGTCTGATAATGGTGGGGGGTACACCTCAAACGCATCCAAGGAGTTGTGTGCCAAGGAGGGCTTAGTAAAAAGGGGTGGCAGAGCACAAGAATAGGGTCATAGTGGGACCGGCCAAAGCCATGTTGCATGATTAGGTGGTGCCCAAGTTTCTTTGGGCTGAGGCATGCAATACAATAGTTTTCTTGCAGAATTGGAGCTCGCACAGAGTGTTGGGGCGAGTTACACCAGAGGAGACTTTTACATGAAAGAAACCGAATGTGTAACATTCCAAATATTTGGTAGTTTGGTGTATTGCCATATACCATAGGAGAAAAGGAAGAAGTTGGAGCCCACAACAAAGAAGGGCATCTTCTTGGGCTACAATGAGACATCTAAGGCATACAGGGTGTTTATACCAGCACTCCGGAAACAATCATTAGGAGAGATGTTAAGTTTGAGGAGGATAGAGCCTTGAGGAAGTCCTTAAAGTGTGAGAAAACTACTTTACAGGAAGAGGAGCAACAGGCTCAACCAACACCTCATACTACAACTGAACATGTTGATGGGTAGTTCGAGTAACATAAGGATGAGGGTGACACACTGTTGGAGGAGAGAGTGGATCCCACTCATGTCATGACTCCCATCATAGGGAGAAGGGGAGCGAGATGGGCAAAGCAGTTGATATAGGACGTGTAAGAGCGAGTTGGTGCTCCTAGCACATCAGTTCGACAGAGCATACAACCACAAAGGTACATAAGATATATGGCACTTATGACAAAATTTTTGGATGCCGAGCCCTCCAGTTACCAAGAAGAAACCACTCAACAGTTGTGGAGAGATGCCATGGTGGAGGAGTATGCCTCCATCATGAAGAATGATGTCTGGGAAGTGGTGCCAAGGCCAGAGGGCAAATCTTTGGTGGGCTCTTGCTGGGTCTACAAGATCAAGCATGGGGTTGATGGGAGCATTGAAAAATATAAGGCAAGATTTGTGGCAAAGGGGTTCTTGCAAGTAGAAGGGATTGACTATGATGAGACCTTTGTCCTAGTAGCCAGATATTCGTCTATCAGGACTATCATAGCAATTGCAGCTCAGATGGGGTGGGAGATCCACCAGATGGACGTTAAAACAACAATCCTCAATGGGGTTGAGGAGGAGATTTATATTGAGCAACCGGAGGGGTTTGAGACATGTAGTAGAGAGACACACATATATGGGCTCAAACAGGGTCCATGACCATGGTATGCTTGGATAGACAGTTACCTTCAGGTATTAGGCTTCACCAAGAGTGAAGCAATCCAGACCCTGGCCTCTACTACAATGTTGTTGGAGGTGAGCTACTTATTCTTGTGTTATATGTGGACGATTTGATTTTGACAGGCATAGATAAGCTCATGTAGGAGTGCAAGAGAGATCTTGCAAGCGAGTTTGAGATGAAGGATATGGGGTTGATGTGCTAGTTCCTTGGGCTGGAGGTTTAGCAGGGAGATGGGCCCTAGGGAGATCTTCTTGGGGCTAGGCAAGTATGCCCTGGAGGTTTTGAGTGTTGGAAATACTAAGGGGGGTGAATCAATTTTAACTTCATAGAGCATTAATTATCATTAGCATCAGATAAACATAAACAATCATCAACACCATTCAACATTGCACAACAATAAAGACAGTACACCAGAAATTTTTAGTTGGACACCCTTCTAGGAGAAAAACCATTGAACGCTTCTTAATATTTGTCTTTAATAATTTACATCAATAGGAAGCTCCAACTTCCATGTCTTCATCATCAATTGAAGGAGGCTCCAACCCCCAGATTTATAGGCTCGAACCTGAAGGATGCTCCAATGCCCTGATTTACCAGCTCCTATTGGAAGGACACTCCAACGTCTTGGCTTTACCATCTCCTACTGGAAAGATGTTCCAACACCTTGTCCAGGCTCCAACCTGTCCTAGCACCACCCTGTTGACCTGAAGTGTTCTCAGGCTCCAACCTGAATGAGACTCCATTCTCCTGCTTTGCACCACCCTGCCACCCTGCCACCCTTCACAACAAGCTGCCACTTTGCCCTGAAGGTTCCAACCTTCAACTCACCACGACAGACCATGTTTCACAATTTTCAGATTGGATCCACTTGTGCTTGATATCAAATCAAACTGCAATACAACCTCTGCTGCTTTTGCTCAATATGTGTATCAATAGCAAACCCTAATCACTATTTTCACTGCACTTTGCTCACTGTCCAATCACTGCAAATGTTACTACAACTTTTGTCACTGTACTGTTACTGCTCTGCTACATTATCTCTGCCCATTTTAATGCGACAAGATCTGACATATATATATGTAGGCTTCTGTATCAGGGATAATGACCTACTTGCAAGATATTCAAAACCCAACTTCACAACTATTCAAACTCAACAAAACACAAACTGCTGATAGATGAACAATAATGCCGAATCTCAGAACCAATCGTCTGCTACTCTTAGGCAACACATCCTACCTCATTTTCCACTACTGAAATTTGACTGCAACATTAATCTGCCCTCTGCTGATGACTACGCCCTTAAGATGTATCACCAGTTTAGATTACTGTCACTATTATGCTGGTAGATGATACCAGCTGCTTGGAGTCTCAAAAATACATGTTAATGCAAGCAATTGCAAAGGTGTCTTCTACAATACAAGTTTGCCTTACTGCCCTTGTGTCTATTAGCACTGTCACTGACAAACTTCAGAATTTGTGGTTATAAGCATTGCTTTATGATACACCATCTGCAATGACCTTCTAACCTGAGAGAACTTAAGCAAATATATTGATGAGCACAGATTGTCTAGGACAGATCTTGAGAATGCTCTTCCAAGATCAGTACACAATATCCCTGGTTAGGACTTGAAGATACATGCTTGATTTATATACCAGACGAGCTAAATATGCCTCTGCAAATTAATTCTTGAATCAGTCAACAAGTCCTTCAAGAATCTGTAGAAGAACACCTACAGGCCGGAGTAAACTTCTGCCATAAACCCTAGATTTAATAACAAATATGTACCATAATTCAGTTCAAATGTATGCCAAGGAATGCCCTTCCACATGACCAAAAGACTACAGTAACTAGGTCATGAATTGACTTCATGATTACCTTAAACCGGACTAGTAATAAGCATTAAAAACTTGAGTTTCACCCAAAACAAAACACATCAATGTCTGACCTGTATTAGTTCTTGGATCTCTGGTTAGGGAACAGAACAATGGTGTCAAAAATTCGAATTAGGGTCTGTTCATGCTTTGAATTCTTGTCAAGCGAAAGCTCCTTGAATGCTGAATAGATGCACTTGAATACGAGTGTTAAAGAGCCCAGAACTTGCTTTAGATATGTCCTTCAGAACTGCCTTAACATTTGCTTGAAATTCTGCTTCAAACAATTGACAGGCCTTGCACACAAAGGATGTCTACTTATAAGCCTAATACGCTCACTCTGAAATGAAGGTTGAGTGCAAGTGATATACATTTTAAATGAAGGGCCGAATTTTACGCAAAGTTTAGGGCAAGAATAGGACCGAAACAAAGCTAATCTTAACCTTTTGCCTCCTCAGATCAACTCAACAAGTCTCAGTTCTTTGCTACAAGTCTGTCACTTGAATCTTCAAATGAAATCCAAACAGAACGAGGTCTATCCTCCTTGTGCTAGGCCACAGGTACTGTTAAAAGGGCTCTAACCAGATCCGCACCACCTCACTCCATATCACAAGATGAGCTTCAGAATTAGTCTTCAAAAAGGGCTGAGAGGCCACAGGAGTGCCCAATGAATCCCTTGTGAAAAGAAGCATAACCAAACTCAAGCGAATACCCAACCAAAAATAACCCAACAACCACAGAGCTTCAATCTGTTTCAGATCATAAGATTGCTTGAAAAGGGGCGAATAATCTTCCTCTAGTAGAGGGACGAGTAGGCCTGCTTCAAAGCTGTAGATTAATTCATTAGTTTATGCCACAGAACATCCTTTTCCTACTTCAGATCAGCTCGGAATAACTCAGGAGGCAGCGAATTTTGTAGTCCAATTCACCTCCAGATATGTCCAGGCAGCATGCTTGTAGCCCAAAAGAAACCATGCATTATCCCACAAGTAACCCTATTGTACTCCGGTCTGAATCCTTGATCAGAAAACAAAAAACACGTCCCAATTCCTCAGTAATTTTGTGCCACTCTCAAGATGCCTTGTTGCTCCACAGGGCCAAAATAATTTCAGAGAAGAATAGCAGATGCTGCATATTATGGAGGGCTCAAATGTTGGAAGAATTCTTGTTATTGATGTCAAAGGGAACTGTAGTTCATGAAAGCAATCACATAGGCTTGTAGAGCATTTCGAGCTCTTTCTAACAAGTACTTACTTGCCCCTTAACTCCTCTTAGTTGATAAGAATTTGCGTTTTTGAATCAAGAAATTCATATTTGTCCCCAGTGCAAGTCGGCCTCACCCAATAGACAGGTCGATTCATCATAGGTTCGAACAAGTATAAATAGGATGTATGCTCCTCCATTTCAACCATCTAACTCGGCCAAGAATACATAGAAGAATTCAGATCTGAGGCAAGAAAAAGTTCACACCTTGTGAACTAAAGGAGCTGATCGAGGAGAAAATCGAATGATTCTTATTGGGTTTTGGTTATATCATTCTGTGTTTTCGTGGGTTCTGGGATCACACTTGAACAGAGTTACGACCCTTGTTTTGGATCAGTTTTTTGGCCCCTTTGTAACTCGGGTCTTTGACCAGACTACAGTCCCTTTTGTGGTTCGACCTGTGGCAACATTTTATGTATCTGTGGCTCGGAACTGTGATCAAGTTTCAAACCTATATTAAAAGAGTTTCGGCTCTGTGGAAAGGTCTAATACAGACCTCTGTAATTTCAGCCTAAGTGCAGACCTGTGACAAGTAACCTTTTCCATCCCATGGAGCATTCTTTTCGGTCCTTCGGAGCATACATTTTTGTTCTGTGGAGCACACATTTCAGTCCTGTGGAACATACATTTCAGATCTGTGAAGCAGCAGAGATTTGACTTTGTTGGAAGCTGGACTTTGATCCTCTCTTGAACAGATCTTTGGCAGTGGTTTGGAGCAGAGTTTGACACCCTTTTGAAGCAGATTTTGTCCTTTGAAGAGAGATTTGAAGTTTAGAAGCAGAATTAGGGTCTCATTTGGAGCAGACATCTGAAGACATCCTTGAAGACTTTGTTGAACAACCTTGTTGGAAGCTAGTCGTAGACCCTCTTGGACAGATCTTGGATTTGGTTTAGAGTAGATCTTGGTCTTCTTTTGAGTCACTTTCAACCAGTTGTTGAAGACATTCTTGAAGATTTGATGGAGCACTATTGAAGATCAGTGGGAGCATTGTTGAAGCTTGTTGAAGACATATCTGGAGCAGCCTTGTTCAAGCATTATTGAAGGCAATCTTGGAGCATTGTTGAAGACACTTTGAAGCATTTTTTGAAGTAATTTTTGTAAAGTTCTGATTTTTGACCAAGTTGGAGCTTGGAGTGTTGAAAGGATTGGAGTCCTTATTTTTGATCAAGTTGGAACTGGGAAGTTGTTGAGAGGATTGGAGTCCTCATTTTGACCAAGTTGGAACTGGGAAGTTGTTGAGAGGATTGGAGTCCTCATTTTGACCAAGTAGGAGCTTGGATCTGATCAAGGTTGGAGCCTTGAAAAAGTCGAAGATTCTGTTGTACAGGTTGGAGCCTGATTTGTTGTACAAGAGGATTGGAGTCCTCACCGTTTTGATTAATAAAATTAATTTTTGTTTTATCTCTTATGTTCTAGTCTATTTTGTGATAAAAATCTTAACTGGCATAAAATAACAATTGAAAGAAATATTGGTTAACCTCCTCTCTTAGTATTTCCAACATAGAATGACCTCAATTTATATAGGAATCTAGGATGAAGTGTCATTAGGAGGGGCAGACCGACTTTCCTTGGAGGGAAATTTAAATTTTGAAATTCAAATTTTGGAGCCGAAAACCCCTTCTCCATTTTAGGTAGACTTGCACTTAGATTTAAATTTAAATTTTGATCCCCTCCACAAGGTAACTTTTGCCATAATAATATTGATTTAATTATTTAATGAAATTCCATCTTGACTTCATGATTGGAGCAAATTTTCTAGTTAATGATAAGATGCTGCATCATCTCCTTTTCGGGATTTTGACCACAAGAGAAGGACACCAACTTTGATTTGACATATCTCTCAAATCGTGAGGAATCTTGTGACGTGCCACATATCAGTGGAATCAGCATGACGAGGATTATCAATTGGTGATGGTCTTATGATCAAAATCATTGTCCTATATATCTATTTTTTTCATCTAGTGTGGGGAATCTAGGGCTTCCCATCCTTTCTTCCAAGAATCTTGTCATTTGGAGATCCCAACGAATGCAATCCAGACAAATATTAAGAGCATTCATGGACCGACATTGGCATCGATGAGACTAGGATGAGAGCTTTTGTAAAGTCTACAAGCAATGATAGACTTGTAAGACTAGGGGCTTATATAATTCATGCACCTCCGAGGCACATGCCCTATAGTCTTCTATTATGATGCTCTCTTGTTGTTTGTCTTGGTTTCTTCCCCCAACAATTTGATTTGTTGTTCCAACACAGTTATGTGGGCATCTTTTCTTTTCATTTTCTAGGAGATCTCTTACATTCCTCTCAGTGGCCTGAAAGAATGCTATACCTGCTGAGGCCATGGTGAGAGGATCCTTCTTCATATCAGGCACTATAGGCCTCTCAGTAGTGATTTGCACTGATGATAGGTGTGGAGTGACATAGGTCTTCTTTGTGTGCTCCAAAGTTCTGTTCAGGTTATGATTAAAGCTGAACTTATTCAGGTTTACCATCTTCTTCCTCTTTGCTGGAATGATGCTCATGTATGTCATTGGAAGATGGCTTCTTGTGATTTCTATGATTGCCAGTGGTGTTGGATCAATCTTCATTGCAGCCGAGTCTACCAGAGTTTTTGGCTTTGGCTCTGATTGTTGAGCTTGGAGAGCTTCTTCCTTTTCCTTGGGTTCCTCTTCATCCTGTGTTTTCTTCTATTCTTCCTCTCCACTTTTTTCTCTTCTCTTCCTCTTCTTCATGCTCTATTTTCTTCCTCAGCCTTCCTTCTTTCTTTTGCCTCTCCTCTCTGCTCCCTTTCTCTCTTCATTTCTTGCTCCTTTTACTCTTTGATCACCAACTCCCGAGCTGCTTTGGCAACCTCCTGTGCTATTTGGGTTGCTTCCTCTCCTTGCGTCAGTTTCCCTTCTTATTCCCTCTGAATTGTTTCCTCTTGACTGTTTGCCGCCAAACCAATGTTTCTGCCTAATTTTGAGTATTTTTCGCTTTTGCCATGGCAAAGGTGTAACTAATCCTTGACACGATCACTACAAAGATCAACGCATTCTTTTGTTGCTCTTCCTCTGCCCAGGTCTTTGACTGATATACCATTTGAATTTGCAGGACTTGCAATGATCCTTCACTGTGTACTTAGGATCTTATCTCTGAAGCGTCAAATCTCCAAAGGGGAATAGTGTTAGTGCATTTGAATCCTCTTTGGCCTGATTGATGTATTTCAACTGATAGGCTCCCAAGTGGAATGGCATGTGTGGCTAAGGATGTTTTTTGTTTCTTGAAAGTGCTCCACGCATCCGTATGTAAACCTGATAGGTTATTTTTTGCAATACTACATGATCAATTATGAATTTGGATAGTAGGTGTGGAGCTTTGGTTGCCCCAAATACTTGGATGAAAGTCCCGTCCCATTCCACAAATTAATTACTAACTGCAGGGATCAGTTCTCTATCTCCTTTTGAAATACATGAAGTGGTTTCATTAAAGAAGGCTTCTACAAGGGGATCAAGAAATCATTGCAGATCTGTATGTAAGTCGTGTGTAATTTTCCTCCTAGAAGATTATGCAATAAATGTGCACTGCCTCATGAATGGTGGATCTCCAATTCATGGTTAGGAATGCCATCCTAGCGTAGATTGCATCCAACAGGCATGAGGCCATGTAGATGTTGAAAAGTGTAGCTTGGGAGGTACTCCCACAAATCTAGGGTACTTGACTTGTAAGGATTTGACCCACTTTGTGGGCTAAGTACCCAAGCCGGTGGGTTTTGGACCCAAAGTCGTGTGCCTGAAACCCAAAGAAATTACTTGTTTATTCTAACTGTTGTGGAGGGCACCTTTGATGGACAAAAGGGGGCTCCTAATGCAACTTTGGAGAGCTATATATTTGAGAGACCTTGGAGGTCATTTCACCACATGGCAATCCACTCTTGTGAAGAACAACCCAGCATAGAAGAGTCGCAGATCTCTAAAGAAGAAGACGAGTGAGGCTTTTTGTCTTAAGAAGAAGGGTAAAGAGGAGTCTGATTTTCTGTTTGCTAGGTGTGGAGGATAAGCTGCCCAAATAAAGTTCTATCTGCTGTTTTTAAGAGGCTGATCCTTAGTTCTGTCTGGACTAGGGGGCAATTTGTTACAGGCAGGCCTAAAGGCCTTAGGGGGTTGGACAAAGCGTTGGAACAGGCAGTGACCAGTCTATAGTAGGCTGCAGGCAGAGGAGAATAGGCAGAGAGGCCTTAGAATCTCAAGGATGATAGACCGAGGTGCCTTAGAACCCTGGGAGAGCCATTGAAGGTGTATTGAGGAGCTGTTCTGCTGTGGAGTGTTGCTACATGTAGATCTTGAAGACTGTTCATCAAAGGAAGGGTTGGACAACAATGTTTGAAGGTTGGTTATGTAGTGTATTTGAAGAATTAAATTCATTGTGAGCAGCTGTGTATGACAGAGATTAGAAAGGAGCCAAATCTGTGTGAAGGAGGTAAAGGACTGTCAGGCACATCAAGGACAAATAAGGACTGAAGGGGCTACATCAACAAGTAAGTTGTTTGTTTTGTCATTGTTTTGTTGGGAAGATTGAAGGTCAAAGGGAGCTGACCTCAAGCCCTAGTGTATACTGTTGTATATTGGTCTTGTATCAGGGTTTTGTAAAGGGCCATGATCCCTGGTACAAGAGCCCTATGAATTTCTTGTTGATGGACTAAGAAGAAGTGTTTTGGGCCACATATTTATTTGTGTATTTTATTTATTCACTGCTGTTATATTTCTGCTGTGCAAAGTGCTTGTAGTTGAGTATCTTCAATGTGTTTATGATCTAGTATAGACAGACCAGATCTGGGAAATAAGGAAAATTCAACATGGTATCTAAGCTACTTTGAAGGAACAGCTGAATCAGAGTGTGCACAACAAGCAACCTAAGGCGGAGCTAGTTGATTTGTTGTTGGACTAACAACATGGCAAAGTTGATTGCTAGTCTGAGGTATGAGGATAGGTTGGATGGGTTGTCCTGTTGCAGAATGTAACTAGGTTCAGTCTTCATAATTGTATTTGAGTCATAATGAAATGTATTTATCAAAAGAAAGAAAAATAATTTACGACTTGTTAAATCATGGGTTTTATGCTTGGGTCATCATGTTTTAAGTCAAAGTCCCCATTGAGGACTTCTAGGCTTTGTCTTGAGTCATTAAAGACATTTTCCATTTGAAGAGACGCTTCTTGGGCTTTTGAATCATGTAAAAAGAATTAATATTGAGTAAAATAAGTCAATTCTCACCTCCACACCAAGACGACCCTTACTTGATCAAGTCAGACTACATGAGGGTAATTCAAACTCCAGAAAAGGGTATATATACAAGCAGTTCGATTCATTTGGAAGACACTCTCACACAAGTTTGATATCCAAGAAGAGGAAGCAGAAAAAGTGCGAAGTTGCAGAAGGAGGAGGAGATTCGCTGGAAGAGGAAATTTGAGGTTTTTTGGGTTGCCTCTTTCTCACACGTGTGGATTTACTAGGTCTAAATTCTGTTGCTAGGAAGGTCAAAATTCTGGACTCTGTTGGGTCGAAGTTACTGCTGGGTCGAAGATTCTGCTGGGTCGAAGTTTTTGCTGGGTCAAAGTTTCTGCTGGGTCTAAGTTTTCTGCTAGTTCGAAGTTCTGTTGCTGGGGAAGTTGAAGATGAAAGTGCTAGGTCAAATTTACTGGAAGGTTATCATCTGCAGAAGAAAGGAAGGGCTGACTTGGTGATTGGAGGAAGTCTGTGTCTAGGTCAAGAAGTCTTGGATTATCTCGTGAAACTATTAAAGGAAGAGTTGTTGACTGGGTTTTCCCCTAGATAGGGGTTTTTCCTTGGCTGTCCGCCTACATCTAGTGTCTATGATCTTCGTGTTATTGTTTTGGTAATTGCTTGATGAACTAAAGTAAAAGAAGAACATAAGAAAGTTAAAAAGAACATAAGAATATCACAAGTAATTATCAACATAAAGAAAATCTTTCTGCCTTTTTGATTTTCTAACATGGTATCAGAGCTAAGGTGAAGAAGAAGGAAAAAGGAAGCTTGAAGATCTATTAAAAGGAGAATAAGGAGTTTTAAGAAGTTTGAATAAGGGTCATCAAGGAAAAGGATCATATAAGAAGTCAAGTCTACTATCTTCAAGAACAATGTTTAACTCAATGAAGGGAGAAAACAAATTAGAAGGAACATCCAATTATAGGGCATGGAAAAAGAGGATAGATCTCATCTTCGAGAAGAATAAAGTCTTGAATCTAGTCAAAGGAAAAGTAAAGAAGCCCACAAATGAATCAAGTGATGCAGAAAAGGCAAAGTTTAGAGAAACAAAGATATTGGCCATGACCCTAATGGTGGATGGAATAAAGGATAACCTCATCCCATATATATCCAACATAGATTCTGCTCAAAAGATGTATGAGGCATTATCCAAATTATTCACAATCAAGAATCTTGGTCAAATAGTAAGTCTTACGAATGAACTAAGAGCTATAGGAAGACACTGTGGCATCCTTCTTTATAAGAATAGCTAGAATCTGAGATGAACTCCATGCAATTGATGAGATAACACCTGAAAAGGAGTTTGTAATCACTGCACCTCTAGGATTACCAACATCTTGGAGTGCCTTTTCATCAGGTCTCAACAGTTGGAAGGAAACTCCCACATTCAAACAATTATGGAATGCATGTAGTCAAGAAGAAGTCTAAATTTCATTAGTAAGCAACAAAGAGAATGAAGAGGAGAAAGTTTCAAATGCCTATTTTGCTCATCACAAGAACAAAGGAACCTTCAAGAAGTCTAAAGGGCCTAGAAGGAAGGTAGACCTATCCAAAATCGAATGCTACAATTGTCACAAGATGGGTCACTATAGAAGCGATTCTCCTAAGAATCTGAGGAATAGAAAGAGAAATAGGGATCAAGCAAATGCTGTAGAAGAAGGATCTCCAAAGAAGAACCAAACCGAAGAATCAGAAATAAAGGACTTATACTACTAAGTCCCTCTACTCTTAAGTTTTTGAATTGTTTTGCATTTTGATTTTTAGTACTTATAAATTTAACATGCTTTGGAAAAACATTGTTGAATTGTTTTGTTAAGGTTATAGGTATACCTCGAGATTGGATTAAGAGGGAGCCCTCAGTATCTTACTCGTATTATCTTTCAATTTTGGTTTTTCTTTTCTTATCTAGATGTGTTTATACTAGATGCTAATAACATGTCTTTTATATTTTCCTTGTTTAGGAAAAGCTTGCTGATATGCTCAAGAGCCATGGAGAAGCTCTCACAAGACAAAGCATTGCAATTGATGTCCTATAAGGTTTGTCTAGAAAACAACTCAAAGGTATGTTTTAGATCATAAGTTTTGTTCTCTTTGTGATAAAGGTATATTCATTTAAATTTGCTTGACATTACTAACAAGTGTTATGTCTAGGACCTTTGAATCATAAATATTCTTGTTTGGGTGATTAATCATTAGATTGAATCTACCCTCATTAAAAACATCATGTTTGTGGAACCCTAAAGGGTTATCTGTAAAACCCTACCCTAAGGGTATGCTAATATGAAAACCCAAGTCTACTCAGGGTTATTGATGAAATCTAGAAAATACCTTCTGATATTTGGGGTTTTCATGGTAATGTCATGTTTGGAGTTTTAGTATTGCTGTGGAAACCCTAGTTCTTTAGGGTTGGATGATAATGCCTCTACGTTGAAATCCTAGACCTTTAGAGTTTTTGGAAAATTAGGGTTTGCTATGTTATGTATTGAAACCCTAGATCTTTAGGGTTTAGTAGGGTTTATATGCAGGACACTTATTTTAGCTAAGATAATGTCCTAAGAATGAAACCCTAGGTGTATGTTTGTCCGTTTGATTAAAACCCTAGCCTAATCAAGATCGTTATGTGTCTGACTTTAAAATGTATTGATATTTGTGTCTTGGGCTTACCTAATGGATATTGATATGTTTGTGCATGATTATGAAATCCTAGATATATGTGCTAACCAAATTGTTGATGCTTATAGTGTGCGAAGTCTAGGGTTTGCAACTAATCCCTAGTATAGGCTTGATATTCTAGGATATGATGTGATGATATTATCGCAATTATGATGATAAAATCTAGGGTTCACTACAAACCCTAGTAGAAGTTCGTCATTTAGTTGAAACCTTTCATTGTGTTGTGATTGGTTTTGATTGTTGACATCTAAGGCTTAGTATCTCAAAGATGAAATCTAGGGTTTGCATTAAATCCTAGTAGAAGTCTAACATATGAATTCTAAAGTTGTTGGATGCATTGTAGAACTATACTTGTTTGAATTGCTTCTAGGGTTTGCAACTATGTTGCAGGAAACGTGGGGCAGAAGGGCATTTCCGTACGAAAACGGGCACGAAATGCTGAAACGCGTTTGGTACAGCCTCGAAACGCGTTTCAGGCCGTACTGCCACATTTCACGACACTGAAACGTGGCCAGTACGGCCTGAAACGCGTTTCAGGGCCATACGACCCACGTTTCAGCATTTACTTGTGTTTTATTTTTTATTTGTTTTCTAATCTATTCTTACGTTAGCCTAGTGACTTCTAGTTGCTTCTAGATGCCTGTCTAAAGTTATAAAAGTGAACTTTTGCCCTAGTGTTGATATGCAGCTCATGGTAATGTTAAATTCTTAAAGTAAAAGTGATATTCTCCTTTATTTTTCATTTTCATCCTTTTACTTAAATTTTTAACATTACCATGAAATGACTCAGGATGTTTGAGAGTGGTTTCGCCTTCATTGGATTTCATATGGAGAAAGTAGAATTTTAGATCTCACTCAAAATCTAGCAGACTTATCTGTTTTTCAGGATTTCAGGATTGGGGGGATTGCAATGTTTCCATTGGATTTTATCATGTACTAGGGTATGGAACTTGTATTTAATCAAGAGAACCAAGCCCTCTATGCAAGGGAGACTCCCAATAATCAAGAGAATGTAGGGTACTAGGGTATGAAACTTGTATTTAATCAAGAGCATTAAGGTTGTTCGACTATGTAGGAGGAGACTCCCAATCAAGCACGAGACAAGAAATTAGAAATTTCTCGTGGCTGATTTTGGATATTTCTATTTTCATTATGTGATTATTCATGAGTAAATGTGATGCAAATTTAGATACTTATAGTTTATGCATTGACAATTGATAGTTTTATCATAATGTAATAAATTAGAATGTATCATATATGCTTTATGATTGCTCATATTTCTTAAATGTCCTAATATATATATATATTCACGTTTCCCCATTTCCAAAATTTGGGGAGGTCGCGTTTCGTATCGCTTCCCGTTTCGGAAACTCGTACCCGTTTCCCCGTTTCGTGCAACCTTGGTTTGCAATATATTATAGTAGAGTATGTCATATTTGTGGAAGAAATATTGAGACCCTAGATATAATGAAGATTGTTATCTTGATTGAGTTGCTCGAAGTCTTGATGATGAAATCTAGGGTTTATGACAAAACCCTAGCAAGAAGTTGAAGTATAAAAGTATGTGTCTCTTGTTGATTATGAACCTAACTAAGTTTAGGTATTTGATGTCTAAAGTCCAATGCTTCCATTATTATATGATTATGATATATTTAAGTTCATGCTTCTATATATGTAGTTGGTTGTACTTGCTATTTAAGTTGTGCAAGTACATAATCTTCAAGATGCTGAAGATATTTGTAAGTAAAGTTGATTTGATTGATAAGCATGATAAAGAAAGTTATATGAATGATGATGATCAAGATGACTTTGATAAGAAGGATGGAAGCCATGAAATATTCTCCGATGTCATAGAAAGAAGTTGATCTCCCTAAGTTAAGAGGGAGCCTAGATAAAAGAAAGAAGGATATCTCCCCAGTTGAGAGGGAGGGCATATTATAGTCATGATGGATACCTTGAAGAAATTGGAGAATGCATATTGAGGTGTTGCTGAAAGAAGGAAAGCAAGATCAAGTTGAAGAATATGTTGCTGCATGTGAAGTAGGAAAGGAAGCTATATGATTGAGGAATATTCTGTCAAGATTTGTTTGGGAAGCCTCTAAGTCCTATTGTGATAAATTGTGAAGCAACATCAAGATGTTTGACCTCGAAGGTTTGTGTTTACTTATGTGTAAGGTTGTTACTGATTGGGGTTGTGATTGTTCAGGTAAATCTCTCGAAGTTTGGAAGCATGCTCGAGGTTACCGATCTGTTTGATCGGGAGAGATTTGATGTGTTGAGGCATTATGTGTAAAATGCCTGGGAGGACATCTGGCTGGCTTGTGTGTTGATGTCTAGTTCTTGAAGTAGGGAGGGTGGCATTGGTCATAGAGCTCTAACCTTGCATTACGCACCTAGTTCCCTGGGTTGATGGTTAGAAAGTAAGCCTAATGGTACCTAGAGAGGCTGAAAGCTTTAGTCCATCTTAGTCCAACCTAGATAGATCACCCTGGTCAGGAATCTAGTCCATGGCATCGTAAGTGCCTAAAATCTTCATGTATTATAGGTTTTGAGATCTTCCATGTACTTGTATATGTATTTATGAATACCTCCCTAGTTAAGAGGGAGTGTTGAAGAATGTAACTAGGTTCAGTCTTCATAATTGTATTTGAGTCGTAATGAAATGTATTTATCAAAATAAAGAAAAATAAATTATTATTATTATTATGACTGGTTAAAGCATATGTTTCATGCTTGGGACAACATGTTTTAGGTCAAAGTCCCCATTGAGGACTTCTAGGTTTTGTCTTGAGTCATTAGAGTCATTTTCCATTTGAAGAGACCCTTCTTGGGATTTTGAATCATGTAAAAATAATTAATATTGAGTAAAATAAGTCATTTTTCACCTCCACACCAAGTCGACCTACATGAGGGTAATTCGAACTCCAGAAAATGGTGTATATACAAGCAGTTCGATTCATTTGGAAGTCACTCTCACACAAGTTCGATATCCAAGAAGAGGAAGCAGAAAAAGTGTGAAGTTTCAAAAGGAGGAGGAGATACGCTGGAAGAGGAAAATCAAAGTTTTTTGGGTTGTCTCTCTCTCACACTTGTGTATTCACTGGGCTATTTATTGGGTCAAAATTCTGCTGCTGGGAAGGTCGAAATTCTGGATTCTGCTGGGTCGAAGTTACTGCTGGGTTGAAGTTTCTACTGGGTCAAAGATTCTTTTGGGTCAAAGTTTTCTGCTAGTTCGAAGTTCTATTGTCGGGGAAGTTGAAGATCAAAGTGCTTGGTCGAAGTTACTAGAAGGTTATCATCTATAGAAGAAAGGAAGGGCTGACTTGGTGATTGGAGGAAGTCTGTGTCTAAGTTAAAAAGTCTTGGATCATCTTGTGAAACTATTAAAGGAAGAGTTGTTGATTGGGTTTTCCCCTAGATAGGGGTTTTTCCCTGGTTGTCCACCTACATTTGATGTCTATGATCTTCGTGTTATTGTTTTGGTAATTGCTTGATGAACTGAAGTAAAAGAAGAACATAAGAAAGTTAAAAATAACATAAGAATATCACAAGTAATTATCAACATAAAGAAAATCTTTCTGCCTTTCTGATTTTCTAACATGTCTAACTATAGTCCTTGGAAAGAAAGGATCAGGTTTGTCTTGTTGGCGAACAATATATGGGAATTTGCTGACAAGGAGATTGCTAGGCCCACATCAACTAAAGAGTTGGTTGAGTTTGAACAGTTGGATGCGAAGGCCAAGTTGATCATCTTAGATGGAGCAAAGGATCACTTGATACCTCATCTTACAGGGAAGAACATTGCAAATGATATGTGGAATTCTCTTTAAGACTTGTTCTAGAATAAGAATGAGAACCGGTTGATGGTATTGAGAGAGAAGCTCAAGAACGCCAAGGTGTTGGATGGCGATAGTGTGGCTTTGTATCTGATGAGGGTTTCTCAAGTTTGTGATGAGCTTGCTGCCATTGGCGATATTGTTCTAGAGTCAAAGCTAGGGAGGACTACCTTGAAGGGCTTCATCGAGGAATGGAAGCCATTTATCAAAGGAATAGTTGTTTGAGATAAGCTGCTAGATTGGAACAGGTTATGGGATGACTTCATCCAAGAAGAACTGTGGGATGAGGATCTTCATAATAAGAAGTTTGATGGAGAGAACGTGGCTCTTGCAAGTAAGATGAAGGGCAAAGCGAAGAAGGACTTGAGCAAGGTGAAGTGTTTCACTTGTGGCAAGTATGGTCATTAAGCGAGTAAGTGTCCGCGTTGGAACAAATGAGATAATGAAAAGAAGAAAGAGATTGCAATGGCTGCTACGTCTACCGCTGAGCAGGATGACTTCTCAAGAAGGTTCGAAGAGTATTTTGCTCTAGTCTCTCATTTATTTGAGGGCACAATTGATGAAGGTGCATAGTTCATTGATAGCGGAGCATCAAAACATATGATAGGATTGTGGGAAGTATTCGAGACTCTAACCAAATGGGACTCTAAATTGCACGTGGAGGTTGGCGATAAGAGTCAGAAGATTGTTAGAGGGTTAGGTTTGGTGCCATTCAAGATGGAGTCAGGAGGGCTGCTACGAGTCTAGGATGTATTGTGGGTACCAGAGCTCAAGTATAACATGTTGTCTGTCTCAGTGATTGAGGCTAAGGGCTTCGAAGTATTGTTCCAAGATGGAAAGGTGATGCTCAAGCCCAGAGACTCTAACTCCACAGGAGTAGTTATTGGAGTCAGGGAGAGTGGTCTATACAAGCTAAAGGGCAAGCCTATAGATCAAGGGCAGAAGTAGGTTCCTGAGATCAGAGAGTCGAGTTCGAGTGAGAGTTTGCAGGTTCAGAGGGAGAATCTGCAACCTGAGAAGAGCACATAGTTAGTGGGAAGTAAGGAGAATTCTACAACTGGCAAGAAGGAACCTTAGAATGGCTTGAATGACTATTAAGAGAAGAAGAAGCGAGAGGCTTCTGGTGGTAGGGACACTTCCGAGGACAGTGTTGTTCATTGTTTAGGGTATGCTACAGTGATGGATGTGAGAGATTAGGAACGCGTTCTTGATGAGTTACTTTCAAGTAATGGAAGTACCTCCCTCGCTAAGAGGGAGTGTTGAAAAGTGTAGCCTGGGAGGTACTCCCACAGGTTTAGGGTACTTGACGTGCGAGAATTTGACCCACTTAGTGGGCTAAGTACCCAAGCTAGTAGGTTTTGGACCTAAAGTTATGGGCTTGAAAACAAAAGAAGTTACTTGTTTATTCTAATTGTTTTGGAGGGCACCTTTGATGGACAAAATAGGGCTCTATTGATCACTCAAGTGTCAACTACCCCATGAACTGAGCACATTTAAGAGCAATCAATTTTGTTGTTGTTGTTGTTGTCAGATTTTATCAACATCATGCAACTGCTACTCTATAAATGTAATCCAAATTCTGCAGCGTTGTGGGCCATTATGTATAAATGATTCTATTATGTTTATAGAGCCATGTAAAACATCCAGTCAGCCTAAGAGTTTTGCTAGTGAGTTTCACTCTAGGGAGTTTTTTTCCTCAACTAATTATTTGTGTTTTTCAACACTTAATAATTAGTTGAGTTTTTCTTCCGAATATGCCCCAAAGCTAGAGCGGGGTTTGATGGTGAAGTCTTAGTTGAGTCCTAGTGTATAGAGTCAATGTAAATTCTCATACTACATCATTTTAAAGTCTTGTAGAATTTGGTTGAGTATAGAGGTCTTATTTTAATTGTTAAAATTCCCCTTTTGAACGGGATTTCTATGTAATATTTCATGTAAAGATGTAAAATGTGTTGTCTATAGAAGTTACAAGGGGTGTGAGTACTTAAAATTACACCTCAACTCCTAAAATTTCTATCTAGACACACTTTGAGGGTGGAAAAATATGTTTAAAACCCCTCTTGAGTCATTATTTTTATTTTCTGACAAAAAATGGCAAAATAATTAGCCAGAAATTGGTAAAATAATTAAAATGAGAGAAAATAAAATTCTTTCCTTGTGGAAAAGTGATAAAAATTGATGAGGACTTTCCCAAAAAAGGAATCAAATAAAAAAACAAGAAAAGTCCCATTTCCAAGGCAGAAAAATCCCACAAGAAATTTGTTTGGCCAGAAGAAAAATATTTCTTCAAGAAAATAGATTGTTTTGGTCCAAGTGGTTATTTTGAATGAGAAAATTTCGAGGAAAATATTTTTGGAGATAATCCAGTGGTCCAAAAACACTCCTGAGTCAAAGAATGGTCCATCCAACTCATCCATCAAGGCCAACAAATATTTTTCCTTTGGATCTGTGCAACAACATAAAGGGTTCGAATTTGTTGGGAGAATCTAGCCATGAATCAAGTCAAGCTAGCCGTTTTTCCCACTTTGAGGGTTCTAGCTCCCTCATTTTCTATATATCGAAGCTCTTGCTCCTCATGGTATCGTCATGAACATCATAATTGAGCTCTAAGTCAAGCTCTACTGGTCTGTAATACTTTTCTGGAATAATAAAGAAGTCTTTGGGGTCAATTCATGGTGGTGTTCCTCTTCTATTTTCTATGGTAAATTCTTTCTGAATATTGTTCTTAATGCTCTACTGGTTCCAAATTTAATAATTGTTATTTCACTAGCCAATTGTGGATTAACTATTTGCACAATTATCTTGCATTAGTTCTTGGGTTAGAAAAATGTTTTTGAATTTAATCGATCTAGCAGGTATCTCTAGATCTTTTATTTCATTATGTTGTCTAACTCCTCGTGATCTAACAATTTTATCTTAAGTGTGTAGCGATCATTCTGTGATTCAGATCTTGGATGTTAGGGGATGTCTTTGGTTGGACCAACTAACTCCTAAGACATAGAAATTGAAGAGTTTGCTTTGTTTGGTTTCAAAGACTTATCTAACGAATAATTTTGTAGAGTTTCTTGGCTATTGCTCATCTAAAATTATTATCTCATCTATTTTTCTCTATTTATTTGTGCTTTAACTGAATAGATCTGCTATTGAAGAGCCATTATTTGCTAATCAAGAAACTCATATTCCTTGAACTAGCTATTGTAAATTTGTAAATAGATCTTGTATATATTTTTCTTCTAACCCTTGTATATAATTTTGTTCATCTTGTATCTATATAGATTTGGGGTTTTTCTTCTTTATTTCCTTGCAGATCTAAAGAGAAGGACAAGGGTTTTCGTTTTGAATTTATTTTTCCGGTGGATTTGTTTCAAAGATTAAAAGGAAACTGATATCTTGATAGTCAAACCCTCACCTAGCCTAAACAACTAGAGTATTCAATGCAACAAATCATTTTTGTGAGGGTTGTCTAGCTTTCAAACCCTCTCTCTTCAAGGCCACAAGCATGAAGGCCTCTCTAGCCTCTTAAATGTTGATTTGGATAGCATCGGATGCACTCTAGCTGCGAAATTTGGTGGAGAGGTTGGAGCACATGAGATCTCTAATACCCAATAATTATATTTTTAATGGAGTCCCTAAGTCTAAACTGAGGGAAAATAAAATATTAATGTGTATTAATATGAATCTGTGTTAGAATGGTCCAAAAGACATGGATCAAGCCAGATCTAATCTTAGCCGTTGATTAGGGACTTAATCTCGGCTGTTGAGATGTCAACAGAAAAAGTATAAGAGGAGGCTTGAGGGGCACTTGGAGAACACACTAAGGGAGACCAGTCAGTTCAATTTCTAGAGCGGGGTTTGCTGAGAAATTGAACCAGTGGTCTGGAGAGCAGTCAGGAGGCAACAAGTATGGAACAGAGAGATGGGAGATCAGCGCAAAAGAGGCAGATGCAGAGCCAGAGGAATCCACGCAGAGGTAGTGAAGATTGCGCAGAGCCAGAAGGGCCTGTGTCATCCACGCAGAGGTAGTGGAGATTGCGCAGAGCCAGAAGGGCCTGTGTCATCCACGCAGAGGTTGCAGGAGTGACGTAGAAGTCTAGAGAAGCTGTACAGAGCCTCAGTAGGCTAACGCAAAGGGTTTCAGGCTGACGCAGAGGGTTTCAGGTTGTAGCAGAGGTCAGTAGGGCCTACGTTGGGTTTAGGAAAGTGTTGGAAGTTTGTCTATCTGTGGGTAAGCCAGTTTGGCACCCTGTTGTACAAAAAAATTGCTGAATAATAAAATCCTCCCTTGCTGCACCAGTTTTCCCACATTGGGTTTTTCCGGGGACATTAGTCCAAAATAACTGTCAATGTGTGCATATTTTTGTTTCTGTATTACGATGTGATATCTGCAGCAATATTTATTTTAATGTTTGTTGAAGTAATTTCATGAATAACTTATGATGAAATAAGTAGGAAAAGTAAATCAGTGGTTGCAGTGATAGAATTTTCACATGGTATCAGAGGAAGTAATCAGAGACAGAAAGGGAAAATCAGTTATGGGTCGAGACCACGATGCAGAGGCATCCACCTCAGGGGACTCACGCAGATTTTCAGAAGATTGCACAAGAGAGAGAGATTTCGATTTCTCTATGTTGGCTTCCAGGTTGGAAGAAGAAGTGGCGTGCATGACTAGTGCTGCATCATCAGAAGTATGGTATATAGACAGTGGAGCCTCGTGGCATATGACGGGAATCAGGGAGTGTTTCTCAGAATATCGAGAAGAGAAGATGAACTTTCAGATCACCATGGGGAACAAGGCAAAGTGTACTCCAATAGGAAAGGGTACCATAGTTTTTCAGATAGAATCGGGAGAGCGGTTTCGTGCCACAAATGTGCTGCATGTGCCAGGATTGGGGATGAACTTACTTTCTGTGTCACAACTACAAGGCAAGGGCTATGACGTTTACTTCATCAAGGAAAAGGTATACGTCAAACACCCGAGCTGGAAAAATAAAGTGCAGATCAGGATCAAAAGTAATCGGTTGTACAGATTACAACTAGAATCTCCAATGGCACTAATAGGCAGTCATGGGGACAAAGACTTGAACGAACTATGGCACAGAAGGATGGGTCACTTGCACCATGGAGCTTTGAGAATTCTCAGGAGCATTGTAACAGGAGTTCCGGATCTAAGTACGGAACAAGATGATGTATGCAGGGGATGCGCTCTAGGAAAGTATGACAAGGCGACATTTCCTAGGAGCAACCACAGGGCCAAGAGTGTACTAGGGTTGATACACTAAGATATTTGCGGACCTATGTCCGTCAAAGCTCTAAGCGGTGCCGAGTATTTCCTTACTTTCATTGATGACAACTTGAGGAAAACTTGGATCTATTTTTTGAAGACCAAGGATGAGGTTTTCTGTTGATTCAAGGAGTTCAAGGCTCTAGTGGAGAATCTGAAAGGTAAGAAAATAAAAGTCTTGCGCTCAGATAATGGTGGAGAATATGTCGATAAGGACTTCATTGATTTTTGCGCTAAGGAGGGCATCAGAAGAGAGTGGACAACTCCCTACAATCCGACGCAGAATGGGGTGGCAGAAAGGAAAAATAGGACTATTGTAGAAGCATCGAGGGCCATGCTGTATGATCAGGATATGCCAAAATTCCTGTGGGCAGAAGCATGCAACACAGTTGTCTACGTTCAGAATAGGACTCCTCATCGGGCATTGGGCAAGATTACTCCAGAGAAAGTCTTCACTGGGAAGACACCCAAAGTCAGTGATTTCAGGATATTTGGGAGTTTGGCATATTGTCGCATACTCGAAGAAAAGAGGAAGAAGCTGGATCAGACTGCAGAAAAGGGGTATCTGGCAGGATATAGCGAGAACGTTAAGGCATACAGGATCTATCTTTCAGGGAGCAGGAAGGTAGTAGTACGACGAGATGTAAAGTTCATGGAGGACAGAGCTTTCAGAAGATCTCGCAAAATGCCTTCCAAGGAGCAGCCGAAAGAGGATCCGTTGGTCATGCCTCTTCAACCAACGAAAGTGAAGAATCCTTAGATCAGGAAGATTCACAGGATGAGGAAGAGGAGCAAATAGAAGCACCTGTTGGCAGAGGAAGAACCAGCAGGGAACTTCGTCAAATTCTGCGTGATGTAAAGAACTTCATCGAAGAGCTAAGGAATAGTAAAAGGGAGCGAAAATAGCTAGATAGGTATCAGGCGTTAGTAGCTCAGGATGGAGAGCCTGCCAGCTTCAAGGAGGTAGCTCAACATCAGGTCTGGCTAGATGCGAGGAGTATAATTCCATAATGGTAAGCAATGTCTGGGAGGTGGTATCAAGGCCTTAAGACAGATCTGTGTTAGGTTCAAGATGGATCTACAAGATCAAATATATTGCGGACGACAGTATTGAAAAATACAAGGCCAGGTTTGTGGCTAAGGGGTATGCTCAAAAGGAAGGGATTGACTATGAGGAAACCTTCGCCCCGATAGCCAGGTATACATCTATTAGGACCGTGATATCTCTTGCAGCCCAGATGGGATGGGAGATCCATTAGATGGATGTCAAGACGACATTTTTGAACGGGGTAATAGAAGAAGAAGTATACATTGAACAACTAGAGGGCTTTGAAACTCATGAGAAGAAGTCTCATGTATGCAGATTGAAGAAAGCCTTGTATGGGCTGAAGCAGGCACCAAGAGCATGGTATAGTCGAATAGATGGCTACTTGCAGAAGATGGGGTTTGTCAAGAGTGACGCGGATTTTAATCTCTACTATCTGGTTGCAGAGAGTGAGCCACTTATCTTAGTATTATATGTGGATGATCTCTTCTTGACAAGATCATCCAAACTCATTGAAGATTGCAAGAAGAATCTAGCCACAAAGTTCGATATGAAGGATCTGAGACGAATGCACTATTTTCTAGGGTTGGAAGTTTGGCAGCAGAAAGGAGAAATCTTTCTTGGGCAAGGAAGGTATGCTACAAAAATTCTAAAAAGGTTTGGGATGGGAGACTGTAGACCTATGGCTACGCCAATGATCACCAACTGGAAGAAGATTGATGCATCAAAAGACAAGGATGCTGATCCCACCCTATACCGACAACTCATAGGGTCCCTGATGTATCTAGTCAATATCGGACCAGATATTTGCTACGCTGTCAACACCCTCAGTCAGTTCATGGTGGAACCAAAGAGGGTTCACTAGGCAGCAGCCAAGCACGTTCTCAGGTATTTACAGGGAACAATTGATTATGGACTCTTGTACAACAAGGGGAATGATATCAGGTTGAGTGGATTTACTGATGCAAATTAGGCAGGAAGTTCAGTGGATCGAAAAAGTACCTCTGGGTACTGTTTCAACATTGGATCAGAAATAACCTCCTGGTGCAGTAGGAAACAAAAGTCTGTGGCTCTAAGCTTGTCTAAGGCAGAATATATGGCAGCAAGCACAGTTTTGTGTGAGGCCATATGGCTTAAAAAACTGCTGGTAAACCTATTCAGAAGAAATATGGATGCGACCAGGATCATGTGTGATAATCAGAGTTGCATAAAACTCTTTGAGAATCCAGTATTTCATGATAGGTCAAAGCATATTGATATCTGGTGTCACTTTGTCAGAGATTGTGTCCAACGTGGAGCTGTACAGTTGAGCTACACTCCTATAGGGGAACAAGTGGCAGATATCCTCACCAAGACCCTTGGAAAGTCAAAATTTGACTACTTCAGGGAAGAGATGGGGATGGTAAGGAACCCCTTTCAGAAGTAGTGTGTTAGCAGCATGAATGAAGAGGGAGTTGCAGTGTAGATGCAGTGTTGGGAGAAAGGACCAACAACAGCACAGATGCAGAGGGAGTTGCAGTGCAGATGCAGTGTTGGGAGAAAAGACCAACAACAACACAGATGTAGAGGAAGGTGCAGTGTGGATGCAGTGCTGGGAGAAAGGACCAGCAACAACACGGATGTAGAGGGAGTTGTCGTATAGATGCAGCAGTGGCAGTGGTAGAACCATGGGCAGTAGTACAGGATGTAGCAGTGCAGAGGATGTTGAGCAGGGAGGCCTAGCATCAACATAGGTACTGATGCCGAATGATCAGAGTAATACTTAGTGAGGAGTATTGCTAGAGCAAAGTCCTTGCTAAGAGGGAGTGTCGATTTGGGGTAGCATTGGATGTGTTCTAGCTGTGAAATTTGGTGGAGAGGTTGGAGCACACGAGATTTCCAATACCCAGAAAGGGTTTGGGCAGATTTTAAACATATCAAGAGATATTAAATTAATTAATTTTTTTAATGGAGTCCCTAAGTCTAAACTTAGGGAAAATAAAATATTAATGTGTATTAATATGTATCTGTGTTAGAATGGTCCAAAAGACATGGATCAAGCCAGATCTAATTTTAGCCATTGATTAGGGACTTAATCTCGGCTGTTGAGATGTCAACATAAAAAGTATAAGAGGAGGCTTGAGGGGCATTTGGAGAACACACTGAGGGAGACCAGTCAGTTCAATTTTTGGAGTGGGGTTTGCTGAGAAATTGAACCAGTGGTCTGGAGAGTAGTCAAGAGGCAACAAGTACGGAACCGAGAGACCGGAGGTCAGTGCACAAGGAAAAATTAGCCAATGGGCTGGAAAATCCCACCTTTGTAACCAGGATCTTCTCACTGCCTTGTAGACTTCTGTATCTAGATCATCAGTTGGCAGTTCAACTCTGTGAAATTTCTGGTAGATCTTTGGTCATGTGTAAGCAGTGAACTTCTTTATGAAGCACAGAGTATCCCAAAACTCTGGTCCAAAGGAGTTGCCAGGTTCTTCGTTGTCACAGGATTTAACTTTTTGGGATTTTCCAGCCCATCTCCTGGATGTGGACATGGTTTTCTTGCAAAACCCAAAAAAAGCAAAAGCCACCCATTATAGGAATTAGCTTAAAAACTTAGTGCAAATGATTGGGGCTTCTGGGCTAGTTGAGTTTGAGTAAAAGAGCACTTTTAATGGTGAGCAAAAAGCAAGTTTCCAGGTTCACTATATTTACCATGATTGCTGAGTACTTTTCTCATGGAAAATATCACTGACAGGCCAGGTAGACAACTAGGGCTTTTGGGTAAAAGAGTTTTACTCGTGTATCTAACTCAGAAAATAAAATTGGTTAAAATTATGGCAAATAACTAAGCCAAAAACATGAAAATTGCTCTGTGAAAAGAAACCCTATGTGTTTTGGATAGAAATCTTGTTGGAAATATTGAGAGGGGGGTGAATCAATATTTCACTTCAATTAGTTAATTTTAAATTCATAGAGCATTCAATATCATTAGCATCAGATCAAAACATAAATCAACATCACATTACATGAACAATACACAAGAATTTTAGATGGAAACACATTTAGGAGAAAAACCACCAAATTGTTTTAATATATGTCTTGAAAATTACATCAACAAGAAGCACCAACTTCCAAGGTTTACAGCACCAATTGAAGGAGGCACCAACCCCCTGATTTACAGGCTCCAACCTGAATTTGGATGAGTGGATTCTGAACAACAGCCAGGGTGATTTCTTATGAAACTTTAAAGACTGCTTGTTGTGTGTCTCCTTGGCTTTATTGCATGAGCTTGAGCTTCCATATCAGAATAGGCCTTGGTTATGATTTCATAGGATACTTTAGACTTCTCAGCTAGATCAATGTTTGGATTCCTATCCACTCAGCATCCTCACTGTCTAAAGTGTTCCCTTCTTGGGAGTGATCATATTATGAGAGGCACAATTGAGATTGTGACTTTGGTGAAGGAATTGTGGGCATCACATAGATTTGAAATCTAACTTGCATTGTGCTTGAATGAAGTAGCTTGGTCGTGATGTCATCTGTCAGGTCACTGCATGGAAGTTCATCATTAAAACATAGTTTAGTTATGTACAAGGGGAAAGAAACAAGGTTTTTTTGTTTGCTTGCAAGGTAATGTGAGTCTTGAGATGACTGGCACGCCTAACCTGTGCCTTGAGTGGTTGGAAGTTGGAACCCAGGGGCATCTAAGCAATCAAAATCACCTGGGGATCACAGCCGGCCTGGGCCACACCAACCCTTAACATGGATGGATTTTTTCCATAGAGTTTTGAACTGATGACCTTTACACCACAGAGTGCCTTAATAGAACACCATGTCACCGTCTGCTCTACACCCCGTGTGCTTACAACTGGACAGAAGCAAGGTTGATCGAAAGAACAAAAATTAAAGGACTAAACGGTAGAACAGAGAACTGAAAATGAAAGTAAGAAAGCAAGATTATTTTTGTACATGTAATGACAGCTGTAGCTGTCACGTAGGATAGGGTTTCAGAACACGACTGTCCACGGGGAGAAGTTTAGTCACTGTTGACCTTTCTCTTCCTAATATAAACCTCAAGCAAAATGCGAGGCACTTGATTTTGAGAACTCTCTGAGAATCCATTAGCTTTCTGAGCTCCTTTTGGACAAACGGTATTAAGATGCACTTGATGCAATTTCTGCTGAAAAGACTCAACCTCTTTGGACCAAAATGACAGAATAGATGATACAAGTTTCATGTGTTTCCGAGTCATCGTGGAATTCTCGCCAGCTAGGGGTGTTTCCAGGGATATGGGTTCTGAAAAGTGATTCAGCAGAAACATCGCGACATAGGGGAGGGAAAGTAAAAGCTGCAATGATGAGAATGTCAGTTGCATGGCTCAAGCATTGAGGGATGGATATAATATTCAATGCTTCAAAAGACAACATGGGCATCCATACGTCTTGTTGGTAATCATTTGGTTACAGAGATAAATTGTGATTAATATTCTGTACCTGGGGTATATTCATCCTTGAATTATTAGTACATTCAGATTCTAAAAGGTAGGACACGAGGGTTGTATGTTGCTGTCAATCTATCAGGGTACATCCTGCAGTATCTTTGTCTTGTGTTTCAAAATCATCATAAAATAATGTATAAAGGTCAGTATCAAATTCTCAGTAAAACTATCAGTGTTTACATTTAGTTTAGTAAAATTATCATTATTTATAGCTAAAATAGAAGGTTCATTATCACCAGCCTTCGAAAATTGAAGGAGATCAGCGTGGGTGTCTGTTGTGGGATGAATTGACTGGGTTGAATGATCACCAATGACTGTTTTAATAAAACAGCTCCCCAGTGTATTCCCTGCGAAGCTAATTGGTTCAATGGGCCCCTCTAGTTGAGTTATTGTGTGCTTCATATGAGGCTCACTGTTTACTCGCATTTAATTGCTCTTGCCTTTACAAGGTAACCAAAGGTGAGACGAATCAGTAGTGAAGTATCCTTGCAATTTCTGAGACAAGTCCCTTCTTAGCAGCAGGCCATGTGCCTCTAGCATGTCTATGACTATGATGTGATGACCTAATGGACTCGTGGATCAGAGGACAACTGTATTAGAACATCCATTTCACCAATTACCTTTACTTTTGACCTGCCTAACTGAATGATTTAGTGTTTTTTTTTCAACTATGGTTCATGGTCATTGAGTGGCTGCTACATCCATGGGTAATAATCCGGGCAAATCCACCCGGAGGGATATACCCGCTGGCTTATCTGGTCGGGCCTAACCCCAAGGGCGTCAAGGAGATTTGACCCCGTGACCTCCCAATTGGCAAGGTACTTAGCAACGGGAACTCAACCAATTGAGCTACCCCTTGGGGCTGAATGATTTAGTTTTTGTCTTCTCCGGGACAACATTGATCTTTTTGCACACCGAATAGGGTATGATGTTGGAGGAAGCTTTAGAGTCTACCAAACAGTTGTGTACATTATGATTAAAAATTTCGAATGATTGCTGTGTTTACACTTTACAGTGGATTTTTCATTATCAGAGCTGTTTACAGTGGCAGGAGCCGTAGCAGAAGTCTGCAGGGTTTCTGTGGAATGAGACTGAGCAGGAGAGGGTTGAAAAGTCTTGAGAAGTTCTCTCCGCTGTGGAATATTGCAGAGATCATACAATGAATTTCTCTCTCTTGTGCATGGGTTTATGTCTCTCTAGTGTCCTCCATTGTTGCTTTCTCTCACTAGGGTTTTGTTTTATTGGCTGATTTGTCTTCAAGTCTTGAGCTGTTCTAGCGCCATTTTCTCCTTGTTTATTGTGGGGTTTTGGGTTTGTTTGGTTCTATTTGATTCTCCTTCTGTCTCTTGAGAATTTCAACAGAAATGAAAAGGGTCCCATATGAAAGTGCAATGGGAAGCTTAATGCAGTTGATAATCTGTACAAGGATGAACATTGTACAAGTAGTGGAAGTTCTTAGAACTATTGCCGACCCGAGTCAAAAATATTAGGTAGCTGTTAAAAGAAGCTTCACCTATCTGTAGGGAAGGATGGAGTCTGGAGTCTGGACTATGACATATGCAATGATGGTTGTTACCACCAACCTTTTTTTCTGGGATATAATGTGTGGATCAGCCAAGTGATGTCTAGAATAGAAGGTTAGTAACAGGTTATGCATTTAATCGGTATTTTGTCACGGTCAGTTGCATCTGTTAGAGGCACTCAATCTTGGCATCATTGAGAACAAAAGCTGCAGACATGGTAACCATGTGAGCATGCAAGGAAGAAATTTAGTGACATAAAATTGTAGAGGGGAAGGCCCATGACCATTACATTTTGACAGTCGGCATAATGGTGCTGACAAATCCAGTTTGTCAGGCCAGATCAAAAAACATAGACATACAATATCGCTTCATATCAAGGAAATGGAGTTTGGAAAAGTGTTGCTGGTTAAGAGTAGGACTGGAAATGGTTGATGGTGGCTGATTTGGTCAGGAAGATTGTTAGTGGTGACAAGTTTGAATGGTTTAGAGAGGGCATGGGAGTTTGCAAAGTCACTGCTAAATGACTGTTGATTGATTTATTTGATGTAGTCTTGGAAGTCATCACCGAGGGGGAGAGTGTTAAAGTGTGGTGGGCACTAATAAGAGTGCATTTAGCATCTCCAATCATGTAAAAGTCAGAAGCATGTGCCACCTTTGTTAATTAAGTCTTTAAAAGAAACTAAATTCAAAATAAAAGATTTTCTTTAAATGCAAAGAACATTGGCTGGCAACTCTAAAGGCTGATGATAAGAAGTGACAAACAAATGCATTTCTAAGTTGTCATGCGTTCTTGGGGAATTTGTTTGTGATCAGAAATCTATATGATGGCTCCAAGCAAGTTCTCAATGGGAGTAACTGCTTGGATGTGTCAAATTATATTTGATAATTTTATTTTCATAGGGAAGGATTCATCAAGTGCCCATGCGCTATATTTGGTGTGGCATGCATTATCATGATCACAGTTTCTAGCAGTTAGTAAATTAGTTTGCCCCATTAAGTTCCGCCCGTGTCTATTGCCAATGAAGTTCTGTAGGATTTGAAAAACATTCAACACGATTTTGACTTGTATCAAATAAGAAAGGAAGCAAAATAACTTTCCAAAATTGAATTTATTAATATCGTCAGACCTCAATGCCATAAATGCCGATATATGAATCGAAAAAAATTGTAATGTTAAGCACAATTGATTGCTTTTCTTGGATGTTTTGAAAACACAGCCTTAAAGATAAAAGGTAAAACTTGGAGGAGAAATGCAACAGCTTGGATTGAAAAACATAACATGACAACTAAAAGGACAGAGGATTGTGACGCATAATCTCCTTTCAAACCATAAATGTGAAAATGAGAGAAAGTTCTGATGTGCAAATGGGGTAGTTGAGAGAAGAGCCAGTTTTATGTTTTTGTTGAAAGATTATCTGATCCTTGTTTACTTCTATCATCTGTCTATTTCATCTGCTTAGTCACTTTCATTGCATTAAGTCTTTAATATTATATGAATTTTCCCTCAATAATATATAATATGCCGAAACGGGTAATTCAATCTGTCAGCTGTTTATTTGTTACTTCAGACCTTTTCATATCTTCCTGGTAAGCAATATTTTAGTTGTAGACAACGTTATTGCAAATTCTTTTCAATGATATTTTTCTTGGTGCCATGGTGTTTATACTGCGAATTTCAAACTAGTTGTTTTGCAGCATTGGCAGGAGATTGGGACTAAAGAGGAGAATTATAATTGTATTTAAAGTCGTTTGCTTTATTGAACTTCAGAAATGAGTCAGCAACAAGTAACCCCACCCATGCCTTCCTCTGTTAATGGCTTTGATCAAAGTCGTACTGACAGAGATCTTGGAAGCCACTATGACAATCAATTGATGCAATCTCCGAAGTCTCGTTTGGGCAATTCTTCCAACACAAGCATGGGCCATGACTTATACAGATATACGAAAAATGAGCATGTTGGCCATACCAACCATAATAGGGTTCAAGGAGGAAATTCAAATATAAGCAGACGTGGAGGATTTGGAAGGGCACTGCATGATCGCTTGCTCTTTATGACAGCTTGCCTGATTGGTCAGCCTGTAGAAGTCCAAGTGAAAAATGGGTCCATATTCTCTGGGATATTTCATACTACAAATGCCGAAAAGGATTATGGTTTGTTTCATTCCTGTCAGCTTGCTGTTAAAAAATTTAATTGCTAAGATAGGTTGATTTATATAATCTTCATTTGATGAACAGGGTTGTTAATGCACTTTGGCTGACTGATCACAATAAATATTGTATTATTATATCCCCTTTATTTTGTTGTATTGGAATTCCTCCACAGAGTGCATTCTCCCCTAGGGTTGAAAGATTTATATTGATATTATGCTTTGTTTTTTATTTGATCTCTAAGATGTGCAATATTTCTTCATTGTGCTTTTATAGGAGTTGTTTTGAGAATGGCTCGGTTGATTAAAGATGGATCTATTAAGGGAGGAAAATGTGATGATGTCAAAGATGCTGCAAACAAAGCTCCTATCAAGACTTTGATTATCCTTGCCAATGATCTTGTGCAAGTGATTGCAAAGGTTTGTTTTGGGCTTCCTGTTTTATTTGTGGGGGTGAAGGGTGGATCTAGTGATTAATTGTTGTGGTACACTGTCTTTGGTCAGAGTTCAATTGTTGTGGGGTCAAAACTTCCTTGTTAAACCGAAGATGGAACATATTGACATGGGTGGATATTCCCAGCCATTGGAAATGAAGATCACTATCAATGGGGGAACTATGCTTAGAATCATTCCCTCTACTTGATTTGTGGAAATCAGACAGTTTTTCTTGTTCCATATTACTTTTTGGATGTTTGAGATGGTTTCTGATATCTATATTTTGTTGTTACTTCAGGATGTACCAATAACAACTGGAGATGCATTAGCAAATGGTCATGCATATCGGAATAGGCATGACATTGCAATAGATTCCTTTCTATCTCAAGCACATCATGTTGAGTTAGAGAGGGAGCTGGAACCTTGGACTCCAGACAAGGATGCTCCTGAGAATCTTGGCTTGGAAGACACTTTTCAGAATACTTGGAACAGGTGATTATTTGATTCCAAACTGTGTATTTGTTGGGTAGAGGAATCTACCTACCATGTACTCAAACTATTTCAGGTGTGTTAAGTATATAATGAAGCTACAGTACAATTGTTCAAAATATTCTCCTGACTGTTTTGAGAATTTTGCTGCGAAGGTGTAGTATCATGATAAAATCCTTAAAGCATGAATTGCTTATCTGTGTTACTTATAAAGATAATTTATGGATGACCTCTTAGAGAAGATCAAGTAGTGGACAAGTGGTATCTTTTGTCTTTACATATGGCAGATAGGACGTTATTATCCTAAAGCCAGCTATATAAGCAAACAGATCAGATCTAGTTACTTGCTAGAATTATTAACTCTTGCATACAGCAGAAAACAAGAAAATCAATCACACAGTGCACAATTATTTATGCTCTTATAGATCAGTTCATCATTAAAAAATATCTTCAGAACTTACAAGAGCTCCCTTATAGGGAAAAATGGCTCTAAGAAATTAATCAAATGAACAGCAAACTTGAAATTTTCAGTTTGCATGGAAATCGAGGCAACCTGCTCTGCAATCTCTACGGTTGTATGTGTTAGTTTTTGTAGCATCGGATGTGTTTTAGCCACAAAATTTGGTGGAGAGGCTAGAATGCATGTGATCTCCAAAACTCAGAAGTAATTTATGGAAATTCCACCTAGAGATGACTTAATTAGATTATTAACCTATTTTTTAATATTTCATGAGTCTAAACTTAGGAAAACTGGTTAATTAATCAGAATTAATTAGGTCAAGGTGAGAATAGTCTAGAAACTGACATGGATTGACTTCACAATGATCTTATCCCTTGATAAAGGTATAATCTTAGCCTTTGATTCTCCAACAGAGGATTATAAGAAGAAGTCGATGGGCGCTTGGAGAATACACCAAAGTCACTTGGAGAAGTCGATTTTCCAGAGTAGCAGTAGTAAGTTACCGGAGAGTTCGAGCTTCAGTGAGGAAGCAAAGACAATGAGGGACAGAGACAGTGATCCGGAGGAATTTTTCTAGCTCCGGAGAGGCAGTAGCAAGGAGGCCGAGTTATTCCCAGTGAGGCAGCACAGAGGACTACACAGTTGCTTCAGAAAAGCAATTTGATTTAGCTGGAGGAAAAATCGATTCAGCTTCTAGAGGCTGGGAAAGTCTTCTAGAGGGCCGAAGAATCAGTTTCCTCAGTAGAGACAGGCATAACGACTTCATCAAAGGCAGTTTCGGGCTTAGACATCCAAGGGTCTGCACAAGCACTGCTCAGAGGTTGACACAAAGGGTCCAGGAGGACAGATTTTCTGAAGGGAAGTTATGCCGAGGTTGCTTGTGGAAGAAGGGAAATTCCCTTAAATAATTTTGGCAAGATTTTCTTGTTGTTTGGATTGCCAGTTGGGCATCCATAGATTGTACTCAGAATTTCACTGCTACTTAGTAATATAAAACCCTCAGTTGTTGCACCGGTTTTCCCAAGTTGGGTTTTTCCGGGGACAT
Source organism: Pinus tabuliformis (assembly GCA_031772625.1). Classification (NCBI taxonomy): domain Eukaryota; kingdom Viridiplantae; phylum Streptophyta; class Pinopsida; order Pinales; family Pinaceae; genus Pinus; species Pinus tabuliformis. The sequence goes on from CM062807.1 coordinate 485,287,310, forward strand.
TTGTCCAAAAATAACTGTGTCGATTTTTATGTGTGTGTGCTAGCATTTCTCAGTTTCCAGCGCTATTTTTCTTCCGCAATATTTATTTGTGAAAATCATTGTGAATTATTTGATATTTTCCATAACAAACAACAAATAAATTGTTAAATAAATTAACAATTAGAAATATAATTTCGAGTTGCTGTGATAGATGAAATTTTCACATGGTATTAGAGTGTGAGTGATCAGCTGCAAAGCTCAAAAGCGGATAAAAGAATTTCGATGTTCAGGGGAGTAGCAGGCCGAAATTATCAGAAGCTGCGCATTACCAATAAATCATTTCTGGAAATTCCACCTAGAGATGACTTAATTAGATTAACCTATTTTTTAATATTTCCTAAGTCTAAACTTAGGAAAATTGGTTAATTAATCATAATTAATTAAGTCAAGGTGAAAATAGTCTAGAAACTCACACGGATCGACTTCAAGATGATCCTAGCCCTTGATTAAGTTTTAATCTTAGTCGTTGGTGCTCCAACAGAGGATTATAAGAAGAAGTCGATGGGCACTTGGAGAATACACCAGTCACTTGGAGAATTCGATTTTCCAGAGTAGCAACAGTCAGTTGCCGGAGAGTTCGAGCTTTAGTGAGGAAGCAAAGGCAGTGATCCAGAGAGGCAGTAGCAAGGAGGTTGAGTTATTCCCAGTGAGGCAGTGCAGAAGAGTGCATAGTTGCTTCAGAAAAGCAATTTGATTTAGTTGGAGGAAAATTTGATTCAACTTCCAGAGGTCGGGAAAGTCTTCCAGAGGGCTGAAGAATTAGTTCCTCAGCCGAGACAAGCAGAAAGACTTCATTAAAGGCAGTTCTGGGCTTAGACGTCCAAGTGTCTGCGCAAACACTGCGTAGAGGGTCCAAGAGGACAAAATTTCTGAAGGGAAATTGTGCCGGGGTTGCTTGTGGAGGAAGGGAAATTCCCTTAAATAATTTTGGCCAAATTTTCTTGTTTTTTGGATTGCCAGTTGGGCATCCATAGATTGTACTTAGGATTTCACTGTTGCTTAATAATATAAAACCCGCAACTGCTGCATTGGTTTTCCCAAGTTGGGTTTTTCTGGGGACATTTCTCCAAAAATAACTGTTGATTTTTATGTGTGTGCTAGCATTTCCTAGTTTCCAGTGCTATTTTTCTTCTAGATTATTTATTTGTGAAAATCACAGTGTGAATTATTTGATATTTGCGATAGCAAACAATAGATAAATTGTTAAATAAATTAACAATTAGAAAAATAATTTCCAGTTGTTGTGATGAAATTTTCACTATATGTAATTTGTACGGCCTGTTTTGCAATCTATATGATTGTAAAGAATCTGTACGACTGATTGTACGACTTGCTCTACTGGGCTGTTTGGCCGTTCTTCTCCTTGCTGCTGATTGGTTTCTTTCTCCTTGCTGAACTACTATTGAAACTACTCGCCAATGGCTGAAAATCAGATTTTGATTTTCACCTTCACTCACGTGACTTGTGAAATGAATTCTCTCTCTATGTCTTTTTCCTTTACCCTTGCTTCTTGTTATAACTTTGACATGAGCCAAAAACCTAATCTTCAATGGTTAAGATCTAATTTTGAGATCAATGGCTCTTTTTTAATTAAATCATCAAATGGCCTACTTTAGTCACTTTATCAGTTAAAATTCACTTTAATAAAAACAATTCACTTTATTAATTAATTAATAAAGTGAAATTCTAGAAAAAGCATAGGATACATTTAATGATGATTTCCATAAGTAGATACCTTCTTGGAAATACTTTTTTGAGCTACAAACACTAACACTCCCTCTTAGTGAGGAAGGTATTCTCCACCACTCCAAGCTTGTCTCAAAACTAGACGAACTTGCCCTTCACCAAGGTCTTGGTGAAAATGTTTGGCGACTGCTCCTCTGTAGAAATATATTGGAGCTTAACTGCTTCCTTCAACACCCTATCTCTGGTGAAGTGTTATTTGATTTCAATGTGCTTTGACTTGTTGTGAAACACTAGATTCTCTAAGAGTTTGATATAACTTTGGTTATCACAGTGGATCATTGTTGGCTCAAGCTTTTGACCAGACAATGTTGTGAGTAGCTTGCGAAACCAAATGGCTTTACAGCTAGCTAGACTGGCTGCCATGTACTCTACCTCAACTGAACTCAATGCTACTGAGGTCTGCTCCCTATCGAACTGGGAAATTACTGCTTACCATAAACTAAAGTAGCACCCATAGGTGCTCTTCCAATCTGTATCACTGCACGCCTAGTTTGAATCTGAGTACCCTTGCAACCTCACACCATCTCCACCAAGGTATTGTAAGCCCTATCCTATTGTGACCTCCAAGTTTTTGAGCACATGCTTTGTTGCAACCTAGTAAACTTCCCTTGGTTCCACCATGAATTGGCTTAGGGTGTTAATAGCAAAGATAATATCTGGCGAGTGTTGACTAGATACATCAATGAGCCAGTCAACTGCCTATACTGTTTGGAGTTTGCCAAATTTGAAACTGAAGGATATCTATCTTCTTGAGATTGGTCACCATCGGAGTGGCCATTAGTCTGTTGTCCTCCATCTTGAATCTCTTTAGGATCTCTAGAGGGTACTTCCCTTGTCTGAGGAAGGTCTCCCCTGGTTGTTGCCAAACCTCAAGTCCCAGAAAGTAATGCATTGGCTTGATATCCTTTGTTTCAAATTTTGACGCTAGATTTGACTTGGCAACTTGCAATTGGTTTCTTTGCACTTGTCAGGATGAGATTTTCCACATACAACACCAAAATGAGGGGCTCAAATCCAACCAACAAGAAGTATAGGTTGGGATTTGCCTCACTCTTGGTGAAGCCTATGCCCTGTGTGAAAATTCCTTAAACCCGAGAATTCCTACAACAACATTGATGATATGTCTCCTACTTGTTAAATTTACATAAACAAGTTATTTGTAGTTTCCTACGGCAAACATCGAAATACATACACTAATTAAATTATATGCCGAACAAGAATCTGAACAATGGAGAAAGATACACACAAGTGACAATGGTTTTTGGACAAATGTCCCCAGAAAAACGTAATGCCGGAAAACCGTGCAGCAGATCTGAGGGTTTTTATTATTAAGCTGGAGATTTTCTGAATACAACTGCTGGATGCCTTCATGACAATCTAGTTACATAGAAAATCACTTAACAAAAGAAACTGGTGAGATTACCTCACTCTACACTGCAAGTCTCGGTTGATTTGACAGCTAAACTGCCAGTTCCCCAGCTACTTCTGCGTTGCCCCTGCGTGGGCCTTGCGTCATCTTCAAAGGCCCTGAGTCAGCTCAATTGAGAATTTATCTGCCTTCAAAAGCCTTCTCTAGCCCCTCCTGGCTCAGAAACATTAGCTTCCTTAGCAAACTCGGACTTCTGCGCTGCTTTGCGTGGGGCCTGTGTGAGCCCTTCCTGGCTCGGCATCACCCTCTTTGCCCTCTGCGCTGCCTCTTCTGTGTGTCTCTTTGCCTCTCTGCTGAGTATCCTTGGCTTCGGAGAAGATCCTCCAGCCAAAACTCCATCTGCCCCTCTGCAAAAGCTCACTTCGAATTTCTCTTCTGACAACTGCTCTATTCAGAAATTCAATCTTCTGAACTCTCTGTATGACTTCTAAATGACCCTCAAGCTTCCTTAAATAATCTTCTCATTGACATTCAACGACCCAGATTAGAAGCTAATTAATGGCCAATATCATTTCTGCTTGATCCTCGTCTTCTTCTAGAAGTTACACCCACTTTAGATTAATACCCATTAATTATTTTATTTTCCTAAGTTTAGACTTCAGGTCCCATTAAAAATAATTAATTATTTTAATAGCACTGTTTCTGGGTGGAATTTCCCAAAACGCTTCTTGGGTTCTTTGGAATACATGTGCCCAAGCCTCCCTGCAAAATTTGAGACTTAGAGCACATTCGATGCTACCAGACATCAACAGTCCCTCTTAGCGAGGAATGTGCTCTAACAATGCAACCTACTGAAGCATCACTCTGTTATGTAACATCTCCTTCTGCACTACTAATGTTTGACATCCTGTCTACCAACTATTGCGCAAATGCAGCATCTATACTGCTGCTGACATTGCCACTGCCAACACTGCATCCGTACTGCAACTCCATCTAAATTTCTACATCCGTGTTGTTGCTGGCACTGGCACTGCCAACTGCCCCTGCACTGCAAACCGCTGCTGCTACTTCATCAACAATGTAAAAACATCCCAAATTACTAAACTGGTGTTCAACATAGATGCATCTTGATGCTAAAAATCTGACTGCTGCTAGTCCCATGCTATCCCTCTGAAGCCACTGCATTGCTGCTGCTACTGCACTGTGTTTCCTGCACTGCTGCAACTCTGCACTATGCTGCTCAAACTTGGCGTTCTAGCCACCGCATTTGTCGCTCCAACACTTCTTTGCACCATTTGACACTTAGTCCATCCTGCTACTACTGATTTGGGCTCCTGTAGCAAGGAATTGATCCGAGAGGTGGGCTCCTCAAGGATCCTGCGCATCTGTATCTCTTTCGAACTACAACTCCAAATCAACCCACCTCCTTCCTGGAGGTATCTCGACTGTCATGCCGAACTCCTCCTCCTCGATCTTCGCGGGTGCGGCCTTCGGATTGTGCTTCTCATCTTTGTCCTTCTTTTTGAGAGGACACTATGTTGCATAGTGACCCATTTCACCGCACTTGAAGCACTTTATCTTCGAGACATCCTTCTGCCTCTGCTGCTCCTGCTGCCCCTTCGATGTAAGGGCCGCATTCTCATCCTCCTCTTTGGGCTTTGACCCACTGCTATTGCTTTCGTCAAGTTTACACTTGACCAAGTCTCTCCTCAGCTCCTTTTGCTTGAGAGTTGCCCACATCTCATCCCAATTTGGCAAAGTCGCCTTGCCCAAGATACCCTGGATAAAGACCTGCCACTCATCTGAGACAAAATTGAGAGCCAGTCTAACCAACTCGAAATCTTGAGGTGTAGACCCCAAAGTTGATAACTCATCTCGGGTCTCCTGAAGCATCGCGAGGAATGGATCTACGTGCTCCCCCTTCTGCATCTGTGCAGATCTCAGTTTCTGCTGTAAGTACATATTCCGCTGCTCGGAAGATCCCTAATATAGTGTAGACAATGCATCCCACATCTCCTTAGCAGTCCCTCTGCTAGCGATGTGACAGACCACATGATCCTTCACTCCGTCGAGGATCATTCTCTTTGCCTTTGCCATTTTTGCCTTGTACTTCTTCAACGGATCTTGATCTGCAGGTACAACCACAATGTTGTCGACATGTATCTTGAGAGCATGCTCATCTGGAAGGAATGACATTCTTGCCTTCCAGATGACGTAGTTGGATGCCCCATCCAACCTATCCTGATCTCTCAAACTACTGGTTGCCATTTCTGCCATGAAAACTGTCGAACTGCTCCTCTTTGCTTCTTACTACTGCTGCTCAGCCAATAAGAAAACAGGCTTCATGGCTAGAAGTCTTTTGAGGAAAAATTCCCTCACAGTGCTTCTCTTCTCTTCTAACGTCTTTCTGCGCAGCGAAACGACCTGCGGAAGAACTGCGTCCCACCAGCTCTTCCTTCAACATTGCTTCCTTTGCCACGACAAGATTTAGATCTGGAAGCCTTTTTCTTTGTCGACTCACTCAGAGAGAGACTGCCTCAAAATTCAGCTCTCCGGCTAGGACTGTGCAAACCCCTATGGGGATTCGAACTGCTACCTCCTGTAGCTTTTTCGACCTTTTTTCTGCTCAGTGCTGAGTCCTCTGGCACTGGTCTTCTTTCTTCACTTGCACTTGCTCTGATACCATGTGAAAATTCCTTAAACCCAAGAATTCATACTGCAACATTGATGATATTTCTCTTACTTATTAAATTTACATAAACAAGTTATTTGCAGTTTCTTACAACAAACATTGAAATACATACACCACAGCCTACACCAATTAAATTATATGCCGAAACAAGAATCTGAACAATAGAGAAAGATACACACAAGTGACACAGTTGTTTTTGGACAAACATCCCCGAAAAGACCCAATGCGGGAAAATCGATGCAACAAATCAGAGCATTTTTATTATTAAGCTGAAGTATTTCTGAATACAACTACTAGATGCCTTCCTGACAATCCAGTTACAGAGAAAATCACTTCCCAGAAGAAGCTAGGGAGATTACCTCACTCTACATTGCAAGTCTCGACTGATTTGGCAGTTGAACTGCGAGTTCCCCGACTACTTCTGCGTTGCCCCTGCGTGGGCCCTGTGTCAGCTCAATTGAGAATCGACTTGCCTTCAAAAGCCTTTTCCAGCCCTCCCGGCTTAGAAACGTCAGCTTCCTCAGCAAACTCGGACTTCTACGCTGGAAGCTACTGCGCTGCTCTGCTTGGGGCCTATGTGAACCCTTCCTGGCTCTGCATCACCCTCTCTACCCTCTGCGTTGCCTCCTCTGTGTGTCTCTCTGCTTCTCTGCTGACTATCCTTGGCTCCAGAGAAGATCCTCCAACCAAAACTCCCTCTGCCCCTCTCTGCAAAAGCTCACTTCGTATTTTTCTTCCAGTAGTTGCTCTACTTCATAAATTCGATCCTCTGAACTCTTTGTGTGTCTTCCAAATGACCCTCAAGCTTCCTTACATAATCTCCTCATTGACATTCAAAGACCTAGATTAGAAGCTAATCAATGGCTAAGATCATGTCTGCTTGATCCTCGTCTTTTTTTAGAAGTTACACCCACAATTAGATTAATACCTATTAATTATTTTATTTTCCTAAGTTTAGACTTAAGGTCCCATTAAAAATAATTAATTATTTTAATAAAACTATTTTTGGGTGGAATTTCCCAAAACGCTTTCTGGGTTCTTTGGAATACATGTGCCCAAGCCTTCCTGCAAAATTTGAGACTTAGAGCACATTCGATGCTACCAGAAATCAACACCCTGTAGATAGCTTTCAATCCTAGCATATCGAGCCCTGGGTGCCTGTTTGAGCCCATATAGGGCTTTCTTAAGCATGCATACATGCATTTGTCTGTCAAGAAACTCAAAACCTTGTGGCTGCTCAATGTAGACTTCTTCCTCAATTATGTTGTTGAGTAAGGTGGTCTTCACATCCATTCGGTGGTTGCTCCATCACATCTTAGAAGCTATATAGAAAGAACTGCTCAAATAGAGGAGTATCTGGTTTACGGGAGCAAAAGTCTCCCCGCACTCTACTTCCTCTTTATGAGAAAACCCATGAGTTACAAATCGAGCCTTATATTTCTCCACATTGTTTTCTGCTGCATGATTTGCCTTGTAAAACAACTTGGAAGTCACAATTGAATTCCCCTCTGGTCTCAACACAATCTCCCAAACATCATTCTTCATGATGGAGTTGCGCTCCTCTATCATGGCATCTCTTGTAATGTTCCCAAGGGATTAATTGGCCAAAGGGACGAAGTAGCATATCTATCCCTATCCTTGATAAAGGGGAAACCCCAAAATTCCCAATATTTGGACATGTTTGGGGCAACTGGGGCAAAGAAACCCAAAGTTGGGGTTTTGAGTGAACTTCACTCAATTAATTAAGGAACAATCCCCTCAAGGAAATCTATAAATACAAGAGGGTTGGACTCATTTGTATCATCATTGGATTGGATCAATTATCTCTATTTTCTTTGAGCCTGAGGCTCTGAGGGTTTTAAGACCCCCTTTTTTTTCCTATCAATTTTGGTGGTGAAAGATTCCACCCTATTTGATAAAATCCTTTTTTTATCTTTTCTCTTTCTATCTGTTATGGCATAGGTTATTATAGTAGTCTGTTTGGTTGAACAATTGAGATTCTACATTATTTTGGCACGACGTATTTGTTGTAGTAATAACGGGTCTGGTTTGAAGACATTTTCTTGTGATCGTTCTGTGGAGTGAGGATCAGGGTGGAAGCTTCCTATTATTACCGAAATCTGTCTTTGAGGTGAGGCTCTTCTTGTCCGTTAATCACCAATCAGGTTACAACGGAGACTGGCCTGGTCTTGTCGGCGTTATGAAGTATACGCCATCATCGTCCGTATCTGTGGTGTGGTCAACATATTTTCTCCAAGGTAGAAAGTCACAATCGAAGGTACCTTGTCCACTAAATTAAACTATGCACACGGGTTCCCTAAGACACCACACTGGGTGTTGAGGTTTTCTCTTCTTAAGAGAGAAGTGAAGACCCTTCTTGGTACGATAGGTTAGACCGAGCATTCAGAACCTGAGGATTGAACTTTAAATTGTCATGGAACAACTCTGTGGAAATTAGGACCTGAGACGTAATTTTTTGTGGATAATTCGTAAACCCTAGGTCAGCTAGATCGGTGGATCATGAAGGTCGACAAATACACGAAATTACAACCACTGAGTTGATACGGTTGGAGAAGCAATACTATAATGCTACATGGGCATATGAGTTACAACAGAGAGTGAGGGTTTGAACTATTAAGTTAGAATTGAACGCATGAGAGAGGTCGGGTCCCTGGAATAGTTAAAGATGCCTACAACAGAGATCTGGAAGCAGTCACAGAAATCTCTAGTAGCATTGGTTCATTATCACGACTTCATGAAAGTTTGATGCGAGTTCTCTCTGTAGGGAAATTTCAGCTCTCTAAGGGTACCTGAGATATTGTAGGATCAACCTTAATCCTGTAATAGAGCTATCTGTCTAAAATAAATTCGCAGTGGCTTGAACAAAATTCTGAAGTGACCATCTGAAACCTATAACCTTACAGACGGATGCCTTATTTTTGTGTGGTTGGGTTGTTGGAAGCTTTGAGGTTAGTCACACTAGATAAGAAGGGTTTATACAGGCCATCAAGGACGTCTATCTGCAGTCAGCGTGGTTCAACTCTCATTACAAAGCACCAACAACAAACTAAGAGTTTGGATTTGGAGCTGTAAGAGATTAGGGTTGTCTAGGTCTCGAATTTTGTATAGAACTATAAATTGTTGTTGTGAACTGTCTTTGAGCACTGTTAGTAGTTACATTGCTGTATCATTATGTTATGAATGATTGGAGTACTGTAATTTGTGGATTGAATTTTATGATGATGCACTGTTGAATTATTCAGTGGGAAGTTGTTAGCTCTGTTTACAATTGCATTTGGTGGATTGAAGAATTATATTATGGATAATAATTGCTGTATTGATTTATCTCTCTAATTGCACACTATTTTCAATTTGCTAAAACCCTAGGGTAAACTAGGGCAAAATTCTTCTGCCCCATTACATCTCTCCACACCTGTTGGCTGGCTGCTTCCTCAAAGCGGAAGGCTTTGAGTCTATGATGCTGGTAATCAAAGCCATGTATGGCAGAAACTTCAGTAGAGCTTTGCTCTCCTAGATTGTGGTCCCGGGAGGCTTGACTTGGTCCCGAGCATCCCGCAAGGTTTGCTCTACTCACTTGGGCCTCCTGATCAATGTTGAAGGAGCTCACTATTTCTCCTGCACTGAAAGATGACTATCTGTGCTACTGGAAGTCTCTGCTCTCGGCTTCTCCTTTGGTTCCTCCTCCTGAGGCCCCTCTACAACTGTTGGTAGGTCCTGAGATTTCCTAGATGCCAAGTTCTCCTCGAACTTGACATCTTGGTTCACCACTATCTTTCGCTGATCTGTTAGGAAGACTCTACATGCCTTCAAATCCTCGCTATATCCCACCAGGATGCCCCTCTCATCTAAGGGTTGCAACTTTGCCCTCTTTTCCATAGGTATGTGGATGTAGACTGGACAACCAAATATCTTGAGATGTCCTATCTCAGGCTTGCTTGTGAATGCTTCCTCCAGTGTCTTATCCTCCAGAATCCTGTATGGGGTCCTGTTCTACAAATACACAGCTGTGTTACATGCCTTGGTCCACAAAACATCGACAAACTCTGATCATGGATCATGGCCTTCACCACATCGATGGTTCTTCCTCTCTGTAACTCGATTTTGCTGTGGTTTGTAGGCTACTATCTTTTCCCTCTCGATCCTTGCCTCCTTGCAGAAATCAATGAAATCATTAGAGGTGTATTCAACCCCATTCTCTATCCTCAACACCTTGATCTTCCTTCCTGTCATATTCTCCACTGGATCCTTGAAAAATTTGAAATCACTGAAGACCTGACCCTTGGTTTTCATCAAGTAGATCTAGATCTTCATGGAGAAGTTATTAATGAAGGTCACATGGTAAGATACACCCTGTTACTACTCAAACTAGTAGGGGTCCTAGGAGGGAATCCTAAAGGGACAATTGCTAGGTCAAGGGCAACAATGGAGCAATATCCCACTATCACCTCAGCTAAAGCTGCCTACTCTTTACGGAAGTTCACCGATGGGAGGAGACTCAGTATGATAAGGATCACACAGATGAATAGATCAAAGATAGGATGAGGGGTGATACTAGAAGCCTATTCACAAGAGAGGCTCAAGATTATGGCTTGCTTGTCTTGGAAGACAAGATAGAATGTTCTCTAGGAAGGGCTTGGGGAGAATTTCAAGGGTTAGGTTTTGAGTATGTGTCTTATGGATCCCTAAACCCTAGAATTCTTGTGGAAACTCAGGTTCCAGGTGATCTTTGAAGAATTAACCTTGATAGTGCATGGGAGCACATGGGACCAAGTGGACCCGAGGGTAGGTCAAGGGGATATGATTTAGCAACCAATGTTATACTTGACCTAATTAAGGAGGGGAAAGGGATCAAGGAATGAATTTTTAATGAAAGACGATGCAAGGATTCCAGTGAGGTTTTTAGCCTAAGGGAAACCAAGGGCAAGAATTGGTCTTCTAGCTAGGGCTTGCGATATCTCAAGATCCCACCGCCAGAATCTCATGAAATTTGGAGGGCTTCTTGAGGACACACCAACGCAGTTGTGGACCAAAAATAAAAGTATTTGGATGGCTAGATTGTGAGATAATTGATGCCCTAGGGTGACCTATGTAAGCTAGCCTTAGAAAAAGAGGGGAAGGTGACAGAAATAAGCTTTAAAGTGATCACCAGAGGAGGACCAATGCTTTGTCCTTTGGGAGAGATGGAGTCATGGGAGATTTAGAGTTTGGATTGATTTCCACTTGTCAAAGAGTCCTAAAAGACAACTTCGTTGGGCATTAGGGCTTAATGGAAGTAGCTTCAAGGTCATTTATACTTTGTTCAACAATATTTGGTGACTTGTCAAGACAAGGATGTCTCTAGGAACATTCATTCATTCAAACATGGCCTAATCATGATACAACACTATTTAGAGATTTAATTTCCATAATTTCATTCCAAAAAAAGCAACAAATTAACCCCATAATAGTGAAAATCCCAATATCATGAATGCATCAACATAAAGAATCAAAATAGCATTAACATAGTACTTACATGTAAGAAGAATATATCCAATCACGAAGATATGCCAATCATAGAAGCTCCAAGACAAAGAAGAATAACCACGAAATTCATCCATTCATCCAAAAAGTCTCATCCTCAAAAGATAGCAAAAATTTCACAAGAAGATATGATCCAATCCAAGTGATGATGATAAAATGAAATCACCTCACTTGTATTTATACATGTCCAAATGAATTCGATTTGCTTAATGAGGCCTAATTGAACCCCTAAAATGAAATAATGTACAAAATAACAATCTTTTGGTGACAAGCCCACCAACTAGCTCTAAATCAAAAGAGCAAGCCTCTCAAGAGGTTGAATGATCAATAATACATGTCGTTGGGTCTTAGAGGAGGCCTAATGAAGTCCATAGGTGCCAGAATATGAAATAGGACTCCAAAAGCAATGGACAAGGGGTTGGCCGCTTGTTCTTCAAGTAATAAACCTGTGGTGTTCCCAAATGGGTGTGGGGGCACACAAGTGTCTTCACGGGTCTCCAAACAGATTGAATGTTAATTTTAGGTATGTTCTCTGCTAGAGCAATTTATTTCAATTTTCACAGTTAGCTCAATATCTTTTCCAGATTAGCAATCACATCAGCATTAAAGTAAATTGCAGATAGAACATAAATATAAATCGTAGAAGGCAAGCCAAGACAAGAGGACACAAGATGTGGCGCTAGCCAGGGACAAACCCCAATGTGGGGAAACCCTTGATCAATTCTTCTTTTATGTTCTTCAAAGTTCAGCAGAGAAGGAGAGAGAGAGATAGTACATTTACAATAGAAGTCAACACTTTGACTTTTGATATCTGCATGAGATCAGTTGAAGACATATTGCTTCAACTGATTCTTCAAGGTGATTGCTTCACCTTTCATAGTGTTGCAGCTCGTACTCATGTTGCACTCGTCATTGTGCTACACCTGGTCATTGAGCTGCTCCCATCACTGTGCTGTTCCTTACTAACATGCCCATCATGCTGCATCTTTACTAACATGACCATCATGCTGCGTCTTTATCGCTGCTGCAATACCATGATCTTCATCACTGCTTCTTCATCACTGCTGTAACATAGAGGCCTTTACCGTAGTATCACTAGGATCACTTGCTGCACTGAGTTCCTCCGAGACTATGAGATCACATCTATGTATGATCATGATTTATAATTACAGTCTTGATCAAGACTATGATCATTATCACTCTTCATTGAAGTATGACGAGTCTGCCTCATGCTATGATGATATAGTCTCCTTCTATGTGTATGCCGAGGATCTCTTCATCGAACCCTTGTTTCATTATCAAGTCATGGCAAGACTGTAATATATAGAGAGTAGATCTATGATTGTTGTTCAATGACTAGTCTGCTACAGGAGTGCCATTGAGATCTTGATGTCAAGACTGCTCCTTGTTATGCCGAGATTGTCCAGACTTCATGCCACCTCATCCAAGATCCTCTTTGCTATATCAACCCAGATCTAGCACCTACAGGTATGCCGAGAATATACCTCTATCCGAGAACCTTGCATCTATATGTTGTGTCCTCATTTATCAAGTGTTATGTTGAGACTACAAAGATGCGTGGGCTTTATCATGCCATGCGAGATCTGGTCTGCCTGCATGAACAGGTCTCCTTTGACTGCGTGAACAGGTCTCCTTTGCTGCATGAACAGGTCTCTATTGACTGCGTGATAGGACTGTGTTTAGGCTTCTACAGGTAGCATATTAAGGCTCCTCCTTGACAGCGTATAAGGGCCTCTTGGACAACCTATTAGAGCCTCCATCTTTGACTGCGTATAAGTGTATTAGGGCCTCCATCTTTGACTGCGTATAAGTGTATTAGGGCCTCCATCTTTGACTGTGTATAAGGGCTTCTTGGATAGCGTATTAGGGCATCACTTAACAGCAGATTAGGGCATCACGTTGACTGTGTATTGGAGCTCCTTTAGACAGTGGATAGGAGCCTTCCCTTGACTACGGCTAGGGTACATCTGAACTGCGGCTAGGGCATCATACACTTAGCCCAGCGTATTCTTTAGTGTCTCTCCTTCACCAAAAACCCAAGACGTGGAGAGGAGGAGATCACATGAAGAAATGTGTGTGATCAAATGACTTCAAGTCCTCACCTATTTATACTAAAATGTAGATGATGAATAGACATGACTATTGGGCTTCTGAGCCTACACAAGTTGTTGGCCGACTTGACAATTTGTCTTGTAACACAAATAAATTCATAACTCCATGAATACTTGTCAGAATTGGATGATCTTTAGATCAATCCTACACCTCTCGATGAGAGGGATCCAATAAAAATATTAGCTGCCATAAATAAGATGACCCACATGGAGTTTGGCCCTAGTTGCCAATTTTAACATTGAAGATGCCTCTAAACCATCTGCAAGGGCTTAGATGATGGTATACGTGATGCCACATCACTATACAGGTCCTGGGTCATCTGCCAAGTGCAAAATGTAACTGTGGGGCCAACTGGGTATGGTGAACCAAGTGCATCTTCCTCATCCAATAGGTGAACCACAAGCAATCTCTGAATGACTCTAGGGATCCATGGAATGCTGTCTACCGCTGTTGAGGCCCTTGGCTCTCTACACACACCTTACATGTGCCAATGTAGTCCTTTGGAGGGTTAGGATGCCGTATAGGGAGACCAAACCCAAAATGGAGACCATCTGTAATCCTGCATAAGATCCATTGCATCCTTGTGCCTTCGAGCATACCAAATCATTAAAGAAATCACGTAAAAGGGTTTAGAAACCATGGAAAACAAGTGGGCACCTCATAATGGCATGCCCTTCCATAGTGGGGCTTTGGCATGTGCTAATGCCTCCAAGCTCCAAATGGGGTTAACCAAGTATCCTATTAGGTGGTATCTATGTGAAAATTCCTATACTTGAAGGAACCCCTACTATAGCAAATTTGAATCTACTTCACCTACTTGATTTTTAATATACATTAACCAAGTTATTCTTCTAAATACTGAAGCAAATTACTTCTACAACCTACACTAATTAAATATTTGATCTCATGAAACAAAAAACGGAGCAAAGAACAAGATACATAGGACGCTTATTTTTGGACACAATAGTCCCCAGAAAAACCCAAAGCGGAAAAACCGGTGCAACAGTTCTGAGGGTTTATTATTATGTAGGAGAAATATCTGAATACAAATCTAGGATGCTCCTCTAGCAATCCTTTACAGAGAAAATACTAGCAGAAAATCTGAGTGAGTTTTACCTCACTTCACCCGGTAGAATTCTCGTTGATTTGGCACAAGACTGGCTAACCCCGATTATTTCTGCGCTGGCTTTGCGCAACTCTTTTGCCCTCTGCGTCAACTCTCTCTATAGTTCCGCAGGTCTCGACAGTTTCGGCTGTTCCGACAGTTTTGGATTCTATGTGACAGATAATTTTTCTGCTCTGCGCTGGCCCTTCTGGCTCTGTGTCAGGACTGCGTGGGCCCAGACTACCCCAGCGTCAGCCTTTTCCGACTACTGCACTGCCTCTCTGCAAGCTCTCTTCGCCTCCTTGTCAGTATTCTTCGGAAAGTCCTTTCGGATTCTCACTGCCCCTCTGCTGCAAGATCTCCCCAATCGATTTTCCTCCTGAGAACTTCTCACCTCAGAAAATCGATTTCCTCAATCTCTCTGTGTGTGTTTCCAAATGAACTCCAAGCCTCCATTTTATACTTTTCTTGTTGAGTCTTCAATGATCGAGATTAAGTCTCTAATCAACGACTAAGATTAAAACATGACTTGATTCGCCTTCTAGATCATTCTCACCCATATTTTGATTAATACCCATTAATATTTTAATTTTCCTAAGTTTAGACTTAGGAACCCCATTAAAAATATTAATTATTTTAATAAAATACAATCCGGGTGGAATTTCACCAAATGGTTTTTGGGTTCTTTAGAACTCATATGCCTTAGCCTCTCCACCAATTTTCAAGGCTAGAGCACTTCCAATGCTACCAAAAACTAACACTCCCTCTTAGTGAGGAAAGTGCTCTAGCAACAATGTCCACCTGCATGCTGCTCTATTTCTGAAGCACCTCCTTTCTGCACTACTGCTGCCACCAACACTGTGTTGCTGCTGCTATTGTACTGCTGCCCATGACACTGCCACTGCCACTGCTGCATCTGTACTACAACTCCCTCTCAAATGCTGCATCTGCTATGCTGCTAACACTGCCACTGCTAACACTGCATCTGTACTGCAACTCAGTTATTGAGAGAAACAACTGAAAAACATCCAAAATTAGTTGAACTTAACTGTGTTCAACATAATACAATGAATGTTGGAATCTGATTGTCGCTGATTCTGATCCTCTGAATCTTCTGCGTTGCTGCTGACTCTTGCAGCGCTGCCAACCTTGCTCTGCGCTGATCAGTCTCTAGTCCCCAGCTACGACATCTGTCCTCCAAACACTCCATTGCATCATCTGACACAAAGTCCATCTTGCTATTGCCGAATCTTGGGCTCCCGTAGCAAGGAATTGATCCAAGAGATGGACTTCTCAAAGATCCTGCCCACATGTAGTCCTCTCGACTACAGCTCAATATCGCCCCATCTCTCACTTGGAGATGCGTGGGCACTCATGGCAAACTCATACTCTTCAATCTTTGTCGAAGCAGCCTTAGGATCACGTTTCTCATCCTTGTCCTTTTTCTTCAAAGGACACTGGGATGCATAGTGGCCCATCTCGCCACAACTGAAACATTTCACCTTCGAAATGTCCTTCTTTCGCTTTGGCTTCTGTTGTCCCTTCGATGCTAGAGCGACTTTCTCCTCCTCCTTCGTCTTTGTGCCACTCGCACTACTGCTACTGAGGTTGACCTTCACTAGGTCCCTCCTTAACTCCTCCTGTTGAAGAGCGCTCACATCTCCTCCCATGAAGGTAGTTTTATCTGCCCAATATGCTTTGGATGAAAACTTGCCATTCATCTGAGGCTCCATTTAGGGCTACCTCACCATCGCGGTTAGTTGAGGAGTAGACCCCACTGCACCAAGTTGGTCTTTAGTGTCTTGAAGACGCTGAAGATAGAGGTTCACCCCTCCTCCTTTCTACATCAAAGTTCGCTGCAACTTCTACTCGAAATACATCTTCCACTGTTCGGAAGAGCCTTCATACAGAGATGACAAGGCTTCCCACATCTCCCGTGCTGTATCCTTGTCGTGCAAGTGTGAGACTACATGATCTCGAACTCCATCGAGAATGAACCTCTTCGCCTTCCCCTGCTTGACCTTGTATTTCTTCTTTTGATCGTTGTCGGCAGGAACAACAACAACACTTTTGACGTAGGCCTCAAGATCATATTCCTCCAGAACAACTAAGATTCTGGTCTTCCATATGACATAGTCAGAGGCTCTGTCCAACCTGTCCTGATCTTTGAGCCCATGCGATGCCATCTCACCCAACTGTTGAACTGACTCCTCTTGTCACTGGTTAGCACTGCTCAACTGCTCAGTAATTGAGGAATTCGAACTTTTTGGCAGAAAGTTCTCTGAGGAGAAAATTTCCCTTCTACGTGTCTTCGTTCTTTTCTAGCGGATTTCTGCTTCAGCAGAAGCTGCGCCCTTCAAGCATTGCACTGAGGCTCTGCGTCACTCCCTCTGCCTTTGCAAACTCACAAACTGGAAATTGTACCTCTTTGTTGTCTCACTCAGAGAGATATTTCCTTGGATCTACTTCCCAACAAGGACTGTGCAATCCTTTCAAGGGGATTCAAATTACTATCAAGTGCAGCTTTCAGCCTCACTACTCAGCACTGGATCTGCTCTTCTTGTTTCAAAATCATTGCTCTGATACCATGAGAAAATTCCTATACTCGAAGGAACCCCTACTGCAGCAAATCTAAATCTATGTTGCAGGAAACGTGGGGCAGAAGGGCGTTTCCGTACGGAAACGGGTACGAAACGCTGAAACGCGTTTGGTACGGCCCTGAAACGCGTTTCAGGCCGTACTGCCACGTTTCACGAAACTGAAACGTGGCCAGTACGGCCTGAAATGCGTTTCAGGGCCGTACGACCCACGTTTCAGCATTTACTTGTGTTTTATTTTATTTGTTTTCTAATCTATTCTTACGTTAGCCTAGTGACTTCTAGTTGCTTCCAAATGCCTGTCTAAAGTTATAAAAGTGAACTTTTGCCCTAGTGTTGATATGCAGTTCATGGTAATGTTAAATTCTTAAAGTAAAAGTGATATTCTCCTTTATTTTTCATTTTCATCCTTTTACTTAAATTTTTAACATTACCATGAAATGACTCAGGATGTTTGAGAGTGGTTTCGCCCTCATTGGATTTCATATGGAGAAAGTAGAATTTTAGATCTCACTCAAAATCCAGCAGACTTATCTGTTTTTCAGGATTTCAGGATTGGGGGGATTGCAATGTTTCCATTGGATCTTATCATGTACTAGGGTATGGAACTTGTATTTAATCAAGAGAACCAAGCCCTATATGCAAGGGAGACTCCCAATAATCAAGAGAATGTAGGGTACTAGGGTATGAAACTTATATTTAATCAAGAGCATTAAGGTTGTTCGACTATGTAGGAGGAGACTCCCAATCAAGCACGAGACAAGAAATTAGAAATTTCTCGTGGCTGATTTTGGATATTTCTATTTTCATTATGTGATTATTCATGAGTAAATGTGATGCAAATTTAGATACTTATAGTTTATGCATTGACAATTGACAGTTTTATCATAATGTAATAAATTAGAATGTACCATATATGCTTTATGATTGCACATATTTCTTAAATGTCCTAATATATATATATATATATATATATATTCGCGTTTCCCCGTTTCCAAAATTTGGGGAGGTCGCGTTTCGTATCGCTTCCCGTTTCGGAAACTCGTACCCGTTTCCCCGTTTCGTGCAACCTTGATCTAAATCTACTTCACCTACTTGATTTTTAATATATATTAACCAAGTTATTCTTCTGAATACTGAAGCAAATTACTTCTGCAGTCTACACTAATTAAATAACTGATCTCATGAAACAGAAAACAGAGCAAAGAACAAGATACATAGGACACAATAGTCCTCGGAAAAACCCAATGTAGGAAAACCGATGTAGCTGTTCTGAGGGTTTATTATTATGCAGGAGAATTATCTGAATACAGATCTAGGATGCTCCTCTAGCAATCCTTTACAGAGAAAATACTGGTGGAAAATCTGAGTGAGTTTTATCTCACTTCACCCGGCAGAATTCACAATGATCCGGCACAAGATTGGCTAACCCCGACTATTTTTGCGTTGGCTCTGCGTCACCTCTTTTGCCCTCTGCGTCAGCTCTCTCAGCTATTCTGACAGTTCCCAGCAGTTCCGGCTGTTCTGGCAGTTCTTGGTAGTTCCAACTGTTTTGGGAGTTCCCGGTAGTTTCGACTGTTTCGACAGTTTTGGATTCTGTGTGATAGGCAACTTTTCTGCTTTGCGCCGGTCCTTCTGGCTCTCCGTTAGGACTGCATGGGCCTAGACTTGCCTAGTGTAAGCGTTTCCCGGCTACTACGCTGCATCTCTACAAGCTCCCTCCGTCTCTATGTCAGTATTCTCTGGAAAGTCCTTTTTCCGGATTCTCACTACCCCTCTGCTGCGAGATCTCCCCAATCAATTTTCCTACTGAGAACTTCTCATCTCAGAAAATCGATTTCTTCAATCTCTGTGTGTGTGTTTCCAAATGAACGCCAAGCCTCCATTTTATACTTTTCTTGTTGAGTCTTCAATGGCCGAGTTTAAGCCTCTAATCAACGGTTAAGATTAAAACATGATTTGATCCGCTTTCTAGATCATTCTCACCCTTATTTTGATTAATACCCATTAATATTTTAATTTTCCTAAGTTTAGACTTAGGAACTCCATTAAAAATATTAATTATTTTAATCAAATACAATTTGGGTGGAATTTCACCAAACTGTTTTTGGGTTCTTTAGAACTCATGTGCCTTCGCCTCTCCACCAATTTTGAAGGCTAGAGCACTTCTGATGCTACCAAAAACTAACAGTCTACCTTTAAAGGGGATAGTATGTCCAAGGTACATCCTTCAAAGAGTGGTGGAATGTGATAAAGAGATGAATGGAGTACTACTGTTGGTGTTTGTGTGCTCCCTAATACCATGTTGTTTACATTGCAAGGTCTACTACTGTTGGTGTTTGCGTGCTCCCTAAGTTTTGCGTTGGAGCCAGAGGAGGGTTGGACATGACTTCTCACAACTCTTGCTCATTTAAGATCGCTGAGATTCTTTCCTTCCATGGCAAGAAATTAGAAACCCCATCAAATCGATCCTCAACTTTCTAGTTGGTTACTAACATGGCTATCCTGAGCTTTATCTCTCAAGCTTGCTGAAGTAACCTGAAAATAATAGATCTGTTTTTCTCTCAGCGCTGTTGCTCTGATACCATGTTAAATCATCCTAAAACTAGTGATCTAAGCAAACAGATCAGATCTAGTTACTTGCTGGAATTATTAACTCTTGCATGCAGCGGAAAACGAGAAAAAACGATCACACGCATTGCACAATTATTTCTGCTTTTCTAGATCAGTTCATTATTTAAAAATATCTTCAGAACTTACAAGATCTCTCTTACAGGGGAAAATGACTTTGAGAAATTAATCAAACGAGTAGCAAACCTGAAAATTTCAGTAGGCACAAAAATTGAAGCAGCCTGCTATGCAATCTGTACGGTAGTAAGGGATCCATATTGCCTGTTCTAAAATCTGTAGGGCTGACTGTACGGCATGCTCTACTGGGCTGTACAACTGCTCTTCTTGCTGCTCACTGGCTGCCTTCTCTTTGCTGAACTACTGTTGATAGTCCTCACCAATGGCTGAAAATCAGATTTCTGATTTTCTCCTTCACTGATGTGACTTGTGACATGAATTTGCTCTGTCTTTGTCCTTTCTTTCTTTTATAACTTTAACATGAACCAAAAACCTAATCTTCAACAGTTGAGATCTAACTAAGAGATCAATGACTCTCTTTTAATTAGATAACTAAGTGACCCATTTTAATCACTTTATTAAAAAGGCGTTCACTTAATTAATTCATTAACAAAGTGAACTTCTAGAAAAATCATAGGATACATTTAATGACGATTTCCATAAGTAGACACCCTCATACAAACTACCTAAGCTACAAACACTAACAGTGCACACTTTAGAAATTCATGGAATTGGATGTATTTATTATACAGTTCAGTTTATGAGAAGTTAGGAACTTTAATGGTATGACTATGAACTCTACCTGTACTAGATTTAACAAAACAGCCTCACAGAGGCTGGAATGTGACATGTTAATACAAGTCATAGGGTAACTTGCACATATCAGATTTCACTTTTGAAGTAGGGCATGAAAAGAATGCTTGACCTTCTGCAGGTTAACAAGGTTGACATACAAAATCCTTTAGATGATAATAAGTGCATAAAATCCTTTTTATGATGCCATGATTCTTTTTGTACATGACAAAAAGAAACATTCCCAAGGGGAGAATCCAGATGTCCCCTACGCGAGGAACAAGTGACTGAAGATGAAACCACATGCTGTTATATTTTATCAGATATATGACCAAATCAGGCTTGATTACTCAATATATCAGTTTTAGCCCTGGGAACTGAATGCATTGCAGAATTTTCTTGAAGTATGTAGGAAGATATCTCAAGGAATTACTAGAATATCGAAAGAAAACTTTTTTTTTTTTTTTTTCTGACGTAGGCTGAAGAATAGTTTATTATATTTATTGATTTACAATGTAATTTGAGAGATATTTCTTTTGTATTTACATTTTGTTTATCTTATACAACTATATAGAGATTTATACAATGTACATTTTATGTACTCTGTTTTTGATGATGTCTCATAGATCTTGTTTGGGTTGTCTTTGGATGATAATAAAAGTTTAATGTCATTTTAGTTGAGTATTTATGAGGGTTTTTTTTAACAAAAACTGGAAATTTTATTTATTTATAAAAGCGCTGTCACTAGAGCACACAGCCAGAATTACATAGATGTGATGTCATTCAAAGTCTGATTGCTTCTGATATTGGATATTCAGAACATTCATGCTTCTAAAGTCCCCAGATTTTCTCAGGATTACATATTGAAACCCAGAACCAGCAGAGAAAAGACTATTCAGAAAATAAGCTCTATTACAAAATTTGTGAAAAGTTAAAACCTTGCATATTCTTAAAGCCTGTTACTTAAGTGTTGGAGACAGAAGAGTTGATGGAGGCTGGGAGGCATTTATATTCTCCACAGGTGGCTGTTTGTTCAAAGTAGAAGAGAAAGGAGCACCATTCATGAGACCCAAGGGCCCAGAGACAATTCACAGACAGTTATCCAGACCAGAATTAAGGAGTTTTGAGGCCACAGCTTCCAACACATCAACCCTGTGCTTCAGATGTAGGTGAAACTGATAGCCAAACCTTTCCGCCAAAACCCGCTGAGCCTTCAACTGCTGAGAGATGCTTGAGTATTCCTTCCAATTCTTTGCGCAATGCGCTCAGATCTTCCCCATGCTGATGGAGAGTATTGTGTGTAGCCAGCAATTTGTTGAAATACATAGCTTCTGTCAACGAGAGCCTGTTTTATGGCAAAGAATATAGAATTTGTTTCGCTGCCCACCTCGAGAAAGAATCACCCAAGCTTACTTGAGAGCGGGAGCGGGGAGTGACATTTTCAAAAGATCCTGGTTTGAGAGCAAATTTTTATATAATATATATTTTTATATATTTTGATGCATATATGTCAAGAAAAACATGTCGAATGATGAATTAGATATAAAAAACATAAAAACGTGGATTGAACCATATAACATGAATCATCTAGAAGTTATAATCTTCATCAACCACATCCACAAGTTAGTAACATACAACATATCAAGTCTCATGATTCATCAATCTTAGAGTTTCAACTTGTACTTGTAACCAATCTAATGACTGCGCAGGCCCAGTCAAATCATCCCTACGCTGTCCTAGAAAGAACAAATTCGGTCTGAAGGAAAGGCCACTCAGCTTGCCCACCAAACCACTGCAAAATGCTGCTAGATGCCAAGAGAATGTTTCCCTAAATTCTGGAACCGCCTCTATCATGAAACTCACTCCCCAAAGAGTGCGTGGTCCCTTACTGCGCCCAACTTGCTCCTCAACAACTCGAATCTCCCTATGGAAATCTTCCAGAACAACTCCAAGAATTTAGCAAAGTCTCCCCTAGGGTTGCACTCGAAGTCCACCGAAGTAAGAGTTGAGATCTCCCCTCGGAAATCTCGTGTGCTGAACAACACTCTGTTGACCCCAGCTAAACAGCTTGAGCAAACAATAATTTAGATATCAAATGAGCAAAAGCCCCAAAATGAGTGCTCCACCTCCCATTTATAATTTTTGCCCCTCTCTTGCCTTGTGGGCTCCACCCAACAAATTTCCTTTTCCCTCCTTCTCTCTCCACCTTCTGCTAGCTCTATGATTTTCCCTTTTTCTCTAAACTGGGTCTCTCTCTTTACCCAAAACTAATTCTTCTTTTGATTTATCCACTTTCCTAAGTTGTGGGCCAAAATTGGTGTTCACTTAATCAAAATTGCAAAAATGGTGGTGCTGCTTGCTGATTTTAATTAGAGGGGACATCACAGTCCTCCCATCCCAATTGTTGCTTTTCCTCAAGCAACCGTAGCACTGGATGCTGCAAAACTTGCTCACCCTTCCTTGTGGCATCCTCATTGGGCAGGTTCTTCCACTTGATCAGAAACTTCTTGATAACTCTGCTCCTCAGTCTCCTCTCCTTGGTATCTGAAATGGCCTCTGGATCCAAGACCAAGTGCCCCTAATCATCCAAGGGGGGCAACTTTGTAACTGCTCTTACTTGCTGCGCCAACACCTTTTTTAGGGAAGATACATGAAACACATTGTGGACCTTGCTCCCTGGGGGCAGCTCCGACTCATACGCTACCTCCCCAACTTGCTCGGTGACCCGGTAAAGTTTATAAAAATGGGGCTTAAGCTTCTCCACCCCCTTCTGCTTGAGAGTGGTCTGTTGGTATGGCTGGAGTCTCAAAAAGACTAAATCTCCAACCTCAAACTGTCTCTCTATTCTGCCCTTGTCTGCATACAATTTTTGTTGGTTTTGCGTAGTCTACAGGTTATCCTTGAGAGCTCTAAGGATATCTTCACTCTCCTGTATCCAATCTTTGGCCCCAGGGGCCCTGTTGTCTCCAAAAATCATGTCAACAAATTTCACTGCATCATAACCATACAAAGCTCAGAATGGAGACATACCTATGGACATGTGGTAGGTAGTGTTGTAGCAATACTTGCCAAGATGCAACCACCGTATCCATGCACGCTGCTGACCAGTCACATAGTTATGCAAGTAGCCCTCTAGCCACTTGTTCACGATCTCTGTCTGCCCGCTGGTCTACGGGTGGTAGCTAGTACTGGGAGTGAGCTTAGTACCCACAAGTCGGAACAACACTTGCCAGAACTTGCCCATAAATCAGCTATACCGGTCATTGACAATGGTCTGTGGAAGACCATGTAGCTTGAACACCTCTTTGAAAAATAACTCTGCTACTTGCGAGGCTGAGTACTGAGCGGAGATGGCAAAGAAGTGGGCGAACTTGGCCAATCTATTGACCACCACATAGATGCCATCCTTTCCCCGCACTTCTTCGTCAAATCGGTCAAGGGAGCTGCTAGCCACTTGTTCACGATCTCCATCTGCCCATTGGTCTGAGGGTGGTAGCTAGTACTGGGAGTGAACTTAGTACCCACAAGTCGGAACAACACTTGCCAGAACTTGCCCATAAATCGGCTATCCCGGTCACTGACAATGTCTTTGGAAGACCATGTAGCCTGAACACCTCTTTCAAAAATAACTTTGCTACCTGCGAGGCTGATTACCGAGCGAAGATGGCAAAGAAGTGGGTGAACTTGGTCAATCTATTGACCACCACGCAGATGCAATCCTTGCCCTGCACTTCTTTGTCCAATCGGTCAAGGGAGCTGCCAACTGTGAGAACCCTAACACAAACTTCCTATAGTAGTTGCAAATACCCAGGAATCCCCGCGACTCTGTCACATTCGTGGGTGTAGGCCAATCTAGGATGACCCTGATCTTCTCTTGGTGAACTCGTACCCCATCCTCACCAATAATGTGGCCAAGATACAACATCTTTGTAAGTCCAAACTCACATTTGGATATCTTGGCATATAGTTGTTGCTCCTCTAGGATGCGCAACACCTCCAAGTGCTAGAGGTGCTCTTCCCCTATCCTGCTATAGATCAAAATATCGTCGAAGAAGACCAAAACGTGCCTGCATAACTGTTTGCGGAACACATGGTTCATACAGGACTGGAAAGTGGTAGGTGCATTAGTTAGCCTGAAGGGCATCACCAAGAACTCAAAGTGGCTGTAATGACACCTGAAGATCGTCTTTGGGATATCCTGCTCCCTCGCTTGAATCTGATGATACATCGATCACAAATCTATCTTAGAGAAGTACTTGGCTCCTCTAAGATCATCCATCAAAGCATCTATACGTGGTATCGGGTATCGGTTCTTCAGGGTCTTCTTGTTCAGGGCCTTGTAGTCTATGCACATACGGAGTGCCGCGTCCTTCTTCACTAGTACCACTGATGAGGTGAAGGGACTAGAGCTAGGCTGGATGTGTCCCAAGGCGAGCAACTCTTGTATCACGTTCTTGATCTTATCTTGATAAGCCTTGGGCTACCGGTATGGTGTGGAGATCACTGTGTGTACACCCTCCTCTAACTCAATGGTGTGCTCAAAGCCCCTATTAGGTGGTCGTCCCAGTGGAATGTCCCTGCATATTGCTGGGTACCTGTCTAGAATGGCCTGAATGTCTGGGTGTGGTGGCTTAGGCCCGTCCCATGCATCTGATATCCGAAGTTCCACAACCCATAGTTTCACAAGGGCAACGCAGGGCATCATTGTAGCAGACAACATAGTTTAACAGGGGGAGTGCAGGGCATAATTGTAGCAATTATTGTGCCATCTGGGCTTGACATATTACCACCTGGGTTTGATCACGCTTGCCATTGAGGCAAGCCCAGGTGCACCAATTCCACATTATTGTACTTTTCACCCAGATTATAATAAAATGGCTCAGCGGTTGGATATGCTTGGACTTCTTATGTGTGTGCACTATATGTTTCAATTTTATGGTGGTGTTTTTATTATTTTCTTTGCATAGCACTATTTTCCTTAGTTTGGAACATTACTCATAACGACAACTTTCATTAAACAAAGTGATTATTAGGCATGATTTAATTAATAGCGCTTGAGGTGGCATTCGTGGAGGAATATTTGATGGAATGCCTCAGTGTAATAGCTCGTTGGAATTGGAAAGAGGAGATCTACAAGATGGGATGAAGAAGAGTTGCTCCCTGTGGCCAGAGAGAGTATGGTGGGTGATTTACCATTTTCTTGGATTAAAATTGACTTTAATTAGTCACTTAATTAATTAAAAATAAAAAGGGAAAATAATTAATTGGAGGAAAAAAACCAAATTGACTTAAAATAAAATTAAAAAGTCACTTAAGTTAAAGTCAAGGGAGGAGCTTCTAGATCAATAATAAAATAATAAAATAAGATGCTCCTAGAGGCTTGGGGATCTATCTTTGGAGTCTTTAAAATGAGGAGGAGATCATTGGGAACATCTTGGAGTTGAGTATTTTTCTTATATAGAGGTTTGAGAACGAGTTTCCCAGGACGAAAACCTTTGGGTTTCCATTTCTTGTGAGTTGGACAAAAACCCAACCCACCATTGAGGAGATTTCACCCAGAAATCTCTCGGAGCTTCAACAATGTTATTGGAGATCAGACCTACAACAGATCTGAAGATTGGGGTGAAGATCATTCAGATTCTCAATTTGGGTGTTAGTTTCTAGTTGCCATGTTGGAGGCCAGGTTCAGTATTGCCGTAGATTATTTGGTCACCATCATTGTCTCAGCTACTTCCAACTATTGTATTTTCATATTTTATATCATTACAAGTAAAGTTGAGTTTGTTGCACATATTCCGTGTTCTACGTGTATTTGCAATATTTATTAATTTTCCGTAGTAGCAGCACTCTTTATTTTTGGGTTTATATGTTATCTGCCAGAAATTTCTTGGTGCATTTTCATGGTATTGTTGAATAGAATTCTTGACATATTTTCCTGAAGAGAATTTTCTTAAATTTAACAGCAAAATCTAAACAGGACATTACAGTGGTATCCGAGCTGAGTTTCAGATTGTATTTTCCAGTTTTGCCATTAAATTGATGGTTGAATTTGTGCAAATTGTTATTTAAATTGATGGCATAATTTTCGGAAGCAGTTTTCAACAAAATTTATATTTTGGACATTACTTCTTACCTTTTGGTAGGAAAGGTAAGATAAAGCAGAATGTCGATTTTTACTTCAAGAATTTTGTAATACCATTAATTACCAAGGTCACAAACTCCTCAATGCTTAACCTCATATCTTTGTTTTGTCTTAAAAGGTTGTTAGACAGAAAACTAAAGGGTGGGTTAGGGGGTGCCTAGATGCCCCTTAGCACTCTCCCTTTTGGGAAACATGCTCCTCACACAGGGGACATGTTTCCCCATGTGTTTCCCTGCATTTCCTAAGGGGGGTGGGGAAACATTTCCCAAGGTCCCCTGCTCCCTAAAACATGGGAGGGGGTCGTGTCACCAACCCCGGGTGATGCATCCTTGTGGAACATTGCTTTTAACTGTGGAGTTAATCATTACGAGAAGGATTATCCTAGAGGTGTTAGAGGTCCTAATGGTCCTCAACTTGATCAAGGACTGAAAGATCCAAAAAGTCAGAGAAGTCAAAAGAAGGTAGCTGTAGTTTTTAAAGAAAAAACATCTAAGAAAGAAATCCCTCAATCCCTAAAAAATGTTGGTCAAGACTCATCTAAGAAAGAAATCCCTCAATCCCTCAAAATTGTTGGTCAAGACTCAGAATCCCTTTTGTAAATTCAAGCATACTTAAATAATTTTTCATTAGAAGGTTGATAAATGGTGTTGAGGCTCATATCTTAGTAGATAGAGGATTTCTCAGAATTTCTTCAAAAAATTTGTAAAAAAGGCACATATACAAACTGAGGTCTGATACAATTTATTATGTGCAGCCAGTAAATGGCAGCAAGAGAGCATTGCAGCGCAATTTCTCTTAGCATTCCCATCTCCATACAGGTGTGTAGCGGTCATCAAGATTTTGATGGTATGGAGAATAGCAGTTGTGATGCTATTCCAGGCTATAATACTATGAATGAATATTTTCAAGAGGATATTCTTCTTTACCCTAGATGTCATAATCTTAGATTTCTAAATGAGAAAGAATTTAACTATACGGTGATAAATATGATCCACAAATTTCTCTTGTTTCAAGCAAATGCGATAACTAGGAAAGGAAAGCATTGTTTTTCTGTAGTTGACAAGTAGAGTCACTGTGAGAAAATAGAAAATAGAAATTTGGATATAAATTTTAATCTATTATTTGTCACTGCAAGAACCACCCTTCACATGCTTGAACTGGACTTTCATTTATTTAGACCAAATGTTCTTTAGAGAAGTGAACCACTTGTTGCTCATGACTGTAAATAGCCACACATTTCTGATGATAAGTATAGCATTAATGCTCCTGGTTTGCGGCTGCATTCTGAGGATTCATGTCAATATCTGATACAGGAATTGGGACCAATTCGAAACAAACAAGACTCTCTTTGGTGTCAAAAGCACATATGATGAAGAGCTTTACACTACAAAACTTGAAAGAGGGCCACAGACGAAGGACCTGGAGAAAGAGGCATATAGAATTGCCAGAGAAATTGAAGGACAGGTGACCAGGAACTTTCATTTAGCAGAGGTAAACTTCAATTCAAATCCATGATTAGTGTTGGTGCTTGTGTCATTTTACATGGATTACTATCAACATTTCTTGTTTTATACACAAATCATAACCGAAGGTTCTGTAATCTGTTTGTTTCTGTATTGTTCTTTTCTTTTTAATTCTGATGTTATGATACTGCAGATAATCTGTTCCTTATTTTAACATTTTTTTATATATTTGTGCTGTATAGGAAAGAGGCATTCACGTTCCTAATGAGTTAGACTCATTGGATGAGGAAAGTAGGTTTTCATCTGTGCTTAGAGAATTGGGTGATGATGTAGGAGAAGATGATGAAGACACATGCATTGACAACCACAATGACGAAACATTTAGCAGTAATTTTTCCTACAATGGAGTTGCACCTATTGTTTGTAAAGACAACAATGGGTGCATTCCTGATATAACTAGATCTGAAAAGAATTCTAATCATACGTACGTATCATCGGCAGATTCTGCAAAGGTATGTTTCATTTTCTTACTATGCTAGGAATTCTAAAAATAAGAATGAATCCACCTACCTACAAAACAGCCTGCCAATCTTAGCTAGAATATATACAACTATCTCAAGTAGGCATTATTAGAATATTGGGTTTGAAATTAAAGACTTTTGCTTATTGTGGCATTTGGAAATATAGGAATGAATATGCACACTCCTGGAAGTTAGCATTTTATGTTTATGGATGGTTACTGTTATAAGGAGGTCTACCAGTGTGGTTGACAGTATTAAGATTGATTGCAACAAGAGTTCAAACAAAGGCAGTTGAAATTATTGAAGGATTATGAGTGTCTTAGTGCAGCATTGCATCTGCTGTCAAGCTCTATAGTTATTATGTGTGTCTTAGTGCAGCATTGCATCTGCTGTCAAGCTCTATAGTTAGGGCCTTTCTTTATGTTGGTGGTGAAAACTATAATTTTTTTTTTTTTTTTGAAACGGGTTATTCTCATTTTGTAATCTGTAATATGTTCATCTTCAAAGTATGTAATATAAAGGGACCTCAACTAAAAAGTAATCATAACATAATGACAAATGATAAAAGCTTGATTATAAATATTTTGATATGAGATTGTCATTCTGTATTTCGGTAAGTATCTATTTTACTGTGCTTACTTTCGTTAATATTGGTTAAGTCCATTAAAACTTTTATGGTGAGAATAATAGTAGGTGACAAGTGCTAAATAGCAATTTATCATAACGTATTTGTAAATTTATAACTCCCATGATTAGTATACACACCCACTGGACACTCCACCACTGCTCTATCAATCAGCCCACTGATTTCTCCAATAATCCATCTGTTGATTGACCCCATTCCATGTTTGGATACTATGTGTTACACCTCATACTGTATGAGGTTCCACTTCGTGTTTTTTATCACATTGGTGGAGATTTGCTGCTGGTTCCTTGGAGGTCTTTAGCTTGGGGGAGTCTTACTTCTCCTTCCTTGGACGATTGTGCTTGCTACTTGGTGGTCTTCTCACATGTACTTGCCTTGTTGATCACCCCTTTATTGCACTTATGGATGGCTGTGGAGCATACTATCTGTTAGGCTTTTGTAGCATCGGACGTGTGTTCTAGTACCGATTTGTGTCAGAGAGGCTAAAATCATGAGATCTTCAAAACCTGGAAAAAGTTTCACAAGATAAGCTTGTGAAAGGCCTTAATTAAATTAATTAGCCATCATTTAAATTTTTCCTAAGTCTAACTTAGGAAAACTTGTTAATTTATAGCAATTAATTAAGGAAAAGTGATAATTCTCTAGAAACTCACATGGATTGAGTCGTTAATAAGGATCTAATCATGGCTGTTGGTTCACCAATCAGAGATTATAAGAGAAGGACAATGGGGATGAAGTGAGACACATCAGGAGAGCGAGTTCCTTGGCAGATTGAGCTATCTAGTTGCAGAGATTGAGCAGGGAAGAAGAGTTCAAGCCAAAAGGGACACAAAGGCAAGGGGGAGAAAAGATAGCAAGTTTCAGTGAATTTCCAGTGCCGGAGAGTGAACAGCAAGAGGGCCACATTATTCCTCAGTGAGGCTGCACAAGCAATTTCAGAGGGAGTTCGATTTAGCTGAAGGAGAAGGTGATTCAGCTGCTGTTGGGCATAATGACAACATTAGAGCAAATCATTTCTGGAGGCTGAGTTGGGCATAATGACAACTTTAGAGCAGTTCCACAGATAGTGCGAGTAGAGGCTGCGCAAATGCTGATGCAGGGGTTTCGTATAGCTCAATTGGGCCACTTTTTGGAGGTGGGATTAGTGTTGGGTGAGATAAATTGTCTCACCAATATTTTGGCCAGTTTTTTTTTCAGAAGAAAAAAGCATGATATATTCATATAAAAAGAGATTACATGATGCAAAATGCAAGAAGCATATGCAATAACGTGGACCGAGCCACATACAAATCTGTATAAACAGATCACCAAATATAGCCCCGAAAGACCAAATATGCCCAGAAACATGGCAAACACATCTATAAGGTGCAGAAATTTATTTTGGCCCCGAAAGACCAAATTTTGGCCAGTTTATTTTGCTAAGGATTGCTAGTTTGGGCTGCCAGATATTGTACTTAGATTTTGCTGCTGCATATAATAAAATAAACCCTCATTTGTTGCACCAATTTTTCCAGTTGGGTTTTTCTGGGGACTTTGTCCAAAAATAATGATGTCATTTTTATTTTGTGTGTTAATTTTTTCTTAGGGCTATATTGTTTTTTGCTTTAGATAATTGCATTTCATCATTTACATATTAAATTAACCCCACAACATCATAACATTATTCAACAACATATGCAATTATATAGAAAGAACAATATCATTATCAATGCAACGAAACTTAAAGGAACAATAGAAGAAAAGTATTCACACATAGAGACACTAGGATTGGTCGGAGACCATGGCAAAACCCACTACGGGGAAAACCCTTTCAAATTCTTCTTTTCATTAGATTGTCATAAAATGTTCAGCAAAGAGAGAGTACAATGATCCATATCTTTAACCATAAAACTATCTAGCAAAATCAACTAATCAACATCCAAGAGATGAACCCAACAATGCTAATAATCTAAACCCTGATTCAGAAGCCTTCGATCCACTGCCATTGTTTGCAGTCAACTTGTCGCGTTCTATGGTCAACTGTGGTCAACTGGAAAACCAAATCCTATTTTCTAGCCGCAGAGAAGACGAGTTATGTGTGCGACTGAAAGGCTTCAATTGCATGGATGAGCCCGCTTGCATTTAGTTGCAGCTGAGATTTCACCGTGGCAAGCCTGTGGTTGAGACTCAAAACCCTAAAACAAAAATGCGAACTTCAGACCCTGCAATTTTAACTTCATGCGAACCAATTCTTCGTGAACCTGCCCTAGACCTATGTGATCCAAAACAAAGGAGAGAATAGAAGAATACTTCATAATGATTGTTGTCCAAATGATGATCACTTGACTTGTATTTATAGCCTTCCTAGGGTGTCCAATTTGCTTTAGGGCCGACCTAAGCAAATGTGCACGCGGGATTTAATTCAAAAACACGCTTTCCCTTGTCCAAGTCAATTGCTTCAAAATTCAAATTGGTCCTCTCGAAAAGAGGAATCTAGTCCCATGATTGGAATTTGTCATTGAGCTGCCGAGTTAACATGTGCATCTATTTTCTTAGTTACATATTTTTTTTTTTGCAGCATAATTTTATTGTGAAGACATTGTAGTGTGATTTGTTCGTTGTTTGCCGTAGCAAATAAACTGCATAATTAATTTGTTAGAAGAAGAATGTTCAGTTGTATTTCAAGGAATTTTCACATGGTATCAGAGTGGTGTTGAAGATAAACTAGAAGTTCAATAGCGAAGGAGAAATTTTATAGTTTAGAGGGAGATTCTGAGCAAAGTTTCTTTGATCTGTGCAGAGGCCAGCTAGGGTAGTGAATTAGTAGAGCAGGAGTTCGATTTTCAATTTGCAGCCAGTAGAAAATTCAATCAACCTCAGATGCAGAGATTTGTAGGTGTGGATTTGCCAGATAGAGGGTTCCGATGAGCAAATCAATGATTTCGTTGAATAGATTTGGGTGCAGTTGATTTGTAGCAGGTTTTGCAGCAACAGATCAACGCTGGGTGGAAGATGAAAGCACACACAAGAGGAAACTTTCAGTTTTCTTAGAGGGTTTCCAGATCTAGATTTAGGAGTAAATCTACAAATTCCAGTTGCAGCTAGCCGCATGATTTTGCTAGAGTAGCTAGTTCGAGTTGTTGAGATTGCAGATCGTGTGCCAGTTCACGGAAGGACATCCGGAAGGCTGAGTGATTAGTCTTAATGAGCAGCTGAAGGCAGGACATTGAGTGGAGAAGGATTTCCAGAGGCAAGTAGAAGCATATTTGCACATTCCTCAGGGAGTGCGAGTAGCAGCAGCAGGGCCGCAATGAAGAGGGATAGATTTCAGGTTTATTTTCTCAGTTTTGAGTTTCTCTGTGATGGCCACAACAGGACTCCGTGATCAGGATAGGCTTGATGGAGCCTCTATGGCATTTGGAAGGCCAGGATGACCTTGCTAGATGAGCATGGTTTGAAGATGTATGCAAAGAACTTTGTTGCCGTACCTTCAAATCAACAACAACTAGCAAACTATAACAAGGAGATGGCCAAAGCTTAGAGGATGATTCTTAATGGGGTTCGAGATCTGTAATGTTCCCAATTTTTGTGAGTGCAAAATTCACTAAGGAGTTTTGCCCATAATTGGTGATATTAAATAAAAAAGGAGAAACTATTATTTTGTGGGAGAAAAATGGAAATTATTATTTTAATGAAGAATGGCAACAAAGTAATATTTTATTAGTGGAAGGTAGGGACCACCAAGGGAGAGGACTAGCAATTATAAATAGAGCTTGGAGGCCTCCATTTGGTATCTTTGACAATTTAACACTAGTTCTCTTGCGCTGCTTAACGAAGACAACCTGTGCTGTTCAGCAAAAAGAATTTCCGATCGGGAATTCCACCCTCATTTTGGAGAAATTCCGGTATCGCCCTAGTTAGGCAATTTGGGGAGCTCAATTTAGAGTTTCCATTGGACATCATTGCAGGAGTTTACTCAACAACGGGCATTTCTTGAGCGAAGAGGTATTCTTGTCGAGTACATTGTGGGTTAGAGGCTCTGGGCTTTTGCAGGGAATTTTATTATTGTCAGATTGGAGTTTAGACAACGATTCGCCGGGTTAGATTGGAGGCTGTTACTTGCGTCGATTTTTCTATCTTTTGGCAGGGACGTAGAAGCTATTTGACCAAGTGTTGCACAAGGGTTTAAGGAAGTCTCCCAACGATTCGTCGGGTTAGATTGGAGGTTGTTACTTGCGTCAATTTTCTATCTTTTGGTAGGGGCGTAGAAGCTATTTGACCAAGTGTTGCACAAGGGTTTAAAGAAGTGGAGCCGGGAGAGATAAGGGTTGGAGTTAGGAGGCATTTATCAGTGGAGAATTTAGCCGGAGCTAAGAGAAATTTTCTGTGGTGGATTTGGGCATAACTCAGTAGTATCAAAACTGTGGGGCGTTTTTTGGCTAGATTAGGCAATTCACACTTGTTGGGGGTCATCGGGGGTTCATGGATTCAAGCCAAACCTTTTCTGGATTTATTGGGAGGAGTCTCTGGCGAATTTTATAAAAGTTTCCGGGTGATATTCGGGCCCGAAATCCTCATTCTTATAGTAGGGCATATTGTTGATTAAGTGGTAAATTTGCATCACTTTGTGGGTTTAGTTTTGGCTTGGAGTTGGGTCAAACCCTTTGTGGGTATTTTTGGGTATGAAGAGTGGAGTCTGTGGCTGCAATTTCAGGGTGATCCAGACATTCTTTAGAGCATAATCTTCAGTCCCATTCTAGTAGCAACAACAATACGTTCCCATGTAGTGTGCAGTACTAGATTGGGCCAGTATTTCCTCCATATCAAAGTTATCTCACTTGGGTTTTTCATAGTTTGCAGTAGCAAGCCCAGGTTCCATTTTCCTTACTCATTGTACTCATCATTCTTGAGATTATAAAATGGCTCAACTGTTCTGCTTTATTTTCCTGGTGTTTTGATATGCATGTGCGGTATCTGTTTATGGTTGTTGTTCTTTGTACATGTTTTTGTTATTTGCTATAAATTTTCAATTTGGAATATTACACTGGTATCAAAGCCATGATCTTGGCCAACTGTGGGGTTGCCAACTAGATTATGGGAGATTTGGGCATGTATGCACAGTGACGGGTTAAACCATATACAACCCATGGCTCAAAGAAAATTCAGTATGCAGGAATTCTGGGGTGGAATCCATTAGAATGATGAGAGGTTGGGCTAGTTGAGGAAGGTGATAGATCAAATCCATCCTCATCCTTACAGTAGAGACACTAGAGGTACACAGGTCGTGGGGGTGCAACCATCTACACCATGTGGGGAGAGTTGACAGAATCAGGGCATTAGATCTCCTCAAAAGGAGTAGACAGGACATGGATCGTTAGAGGGTGAGACCAAGGGGCGCTATTGTTGGTGGAAACTTGAACTTAGATATCAGGAGCCTGAGGAGGAGGTTGAGCATGAGGTTGAGGGCACACAAGATTGTGGGGAGCATGTACATGGAACTGTAGGATGATCAACATACTCTGGTAGGGGCTAGTTGGAGGAGGTGGCATCAATAGGCCATCAGGCAAGGCATTGTATGGAGATAATGCTCTCTTATTCGCATATTGGATGCAGGAGCTATTGAGGCTAGGCACAGTAGTGTCATTCCCGTTAGCATGTGAGGAGCTAGGTCGCTCAAGTCTACCAAGGAAGATGAGTTGGCGTAGCCCAAATCATGGTGGATTCACTAGCAAAGTAGTGGATGCATTGATGCATGTAGGATGGCCAAGGATGCAGGGTGGTGCGACAGTTGGCATGGGTGTTCAATGTTGCGCAAAGTCGTGCCACAGAGTTTAGTGTTCTGCAAAGGAGCACAAAAGTGCATGGAGTAGTGTCGTGTTGTGCGGGCGTGCAATGTGGAGTAGGAGGAGCGATTCACACCACATCGAGGTTTCACATGGAGTGACAACTACTTCGTCACATGAGGGATACTGGATGATTCAGGATGATATGGTGCTGGTAGTGGAGTCCAACAGTGCACAGAGGTTTGCAACTGGGTGTATTCGTGTGCCAAGGGGCACGAAGATACATGTTCTTATGCAGGGGAGCGTAGGGATGCTTGGCCGTATGTAGTGATGTGTGATGCTTCCCATTGGGATTTTGGAGCGTTATCACTAGGGAGACTACCTGATATAGACGACAGGCATGCCATTAGGAACAGTTCACCTAGAATCGATGAGGACATAGATGAGCATCATTTGATGATATCCATGGGGACTCACATGCCTCTCTCACTTCTACATTGTTTGCAGGCGCAGAGGAGTTGGATGTTGTCCCTTGATACCTTCATCACGAGCAGTAGGACATGAGAGGCTCACTCGAGACAATTAGTTGGGACACAGAGTATCCAGGGAGAGACTTCTCAGTGGTGGCATTTGGTCAAGGCACGAGTTGATGGGCGTAGGCTTAGAGAGTTGACCGTGAGTGAGCTGGATGGTGCACTATCGGTAGGAAAACCCGAGGAGTTATGTTAGCATGAGGTATAGGGGATGGTTGTCGTCGTTAGCAAGAGGATGCCTAGGCTCCAAGTAGTATCCAGGTACATCATCAGGAGTTGGGATAACATATTTCACTTTGTGGTCTGACAGGAGCAAGGCAGATTTGCATGCGTGGGACAAATTCTTAATACTTGGGGTCCATCTATCAGATACATATAGGGGTCAGAGAAGAGGTACAGAGGGGTCCCAATAGCTAGCAGTTTGTCACAACCGCAAGCAGGGAGGTTTGGGAGTTGTGTATCTCTAGTATGGCTATGAGATCCAGGGATCCAATTGATTGATAGGACACTCCATTCTATGATGAGCAGGATCATGGGAGAGGGTGATCTAGTTCACCTTGGGTGTGATGCATGGGAGATCGCTGAGACCTCCATTGTATGGCGAGGTAGATTTATCCTATTGTTACTCAGGACTGAGATTGACAGTGCATGGGTAAACATTGACATCATGGTGATGCTTGGGCAAGATAAGCTTGGCCTTCACAAATATTCCGTCATTAGGTTTTAGGAGGAAAGGATATAGTCTGAGCATGATGGGTAGTCTGTCATAGTCAGAGTGGCACAAGTCAGCATGGTGGCACCCTTCTGAGACTAGCATGGGATCCGGGTACAACAGGAATTGGCAGTTCAACTACCCACAAGGGTGAGCTGGTTTCTATAGGGTAAGATCATTCGGATCTTCCATTGGGTTCTAGTGATTCTCTGTTGACATGGGGAGCATCACTAGTATGGCAGGTTGTTCAACAACGAGGAGTGGTTTAGTGGTACATTTGGGACCCTGGCATTGGCTAGGCGAACTTTTGGAGTAGCAGGATATTGCTCGAGCATAAGCAATTTTTGGTGGGCAGGACTGTAATTTTCCCAATTTTTGTGAGTGCAAAATTCATTAAGGAGTTTTGCCAATTTTTTGTGATATTAAATAAAAAAGGAGAAAATATTATTTTGTGGGAGAAAAGTGGAAATTATTATTTTAATGAAGAATGGCGACAAAGTAATATTTTATTAGTGGAATGTGGGGACCACCAAGGGAGAGGGATAACAATTATAAATAGAGCTTGGAGGCCTCCATTTGGTATCTTTTGATTATTTGACAATTTAACACTAGTTCTCTTGAGTTGCTTAGGCAAGACAACCCATGCCGTTCAACACAAGGTTTTTCTGAGTGGGAATTCCACCCTCATTTTGGAGAACTTTGAGTGTCTCCCTAGTGAGGCATTTTGGGGAGCTCAATTTAGAGCTTCCATTGGACATCATTGCAAGAGTTTACTCAGCAGTGAGCATTTCTTGAGCGTAGAGGTATTTTTGTGGAGCACATTGTGGGAGCACGCTTGGGTTAGAGGCTCCGA
Source organism: Pinus tabuliformis (assembly GCA_031772625.1). Taxonomy (NCBI): domain Eukaryota; kingdom Viridiplantae; phylum Streptophyta; class Pinopsida; order Pinales; family Pinaceae; genus Pinus; species Pinus tabuliformis. The sequence goes on from CM062807.1 coordinate 485,324,584, forward strand.
GCTTTTGCAAGGAATTTTATTATTGTCAGACCAGAGTTTGCACAACAATTTGCCGGGCTAGATTGGAGGCTATTACCTGGGTCAAATTTTCTATCTTTTGGCAGGTGTGTAAAAGCTATTTGACCAAGTGTTGGACAAGGGTTTAAAGAAGTGGAGCACAGAGAGATAAGGTTTAGAGATAGGAGGTATTTCTCAGTGGAGAATTTCGCTGGAGCTGAGAGAAATTTCCTGTGGTAGATTGGGCATAATTCAATAGTATCAAAATTGTGGGGTGTTTTCTGGTTAGATTGGGCAATTCACACTTGTTGGGGGTCACCGGGGGTCAACGGATTCAGGCCAAACTCTTTCTGGGTTTTTGTGGGTTTATTGAGATTTGACTAATTTTATAGAATTTTCTGGGCAATATTTGGGCCATAAATCCTCATTCTTATAGCAGGTTGCATAGCTGATTAACTAGTAAATTTGCATCACTTTGTGTGTTTAGTTTTGGCTTGGATTTGGGAAAAACCATTTCTGAGTATTTTTGGGTATGAGGAGTGGAGTCCGTGGCTGCAAATTCAAGGTGATTCAGGCAGTCTTCTAAGCAGAATCTTTAGTCCCATTCTAGCAGCAACAACAGTAATTTCCCTAGTGCGCAGTACCAGATTGGGCGAATATTTCCTCCATATCAGAGTTGTCTCACTTGGGTTTTGTATAGCTTGCAGTAGCAAGCCCAGGTTCCATTTTTCTTACATCATTCTCGAGATTAATAAAATGGCTCAGATACTCTGCTTTATTTTCATGGTGTTTTTATATGCATGTGCAATATCTGTTTATGGTTGTTGTTCCTTGTACATGTTTCTGTTATTTGTTGTAAGTTTTCAATTTGGAATATTACAAGATCATGTCATTCCACATGTCGCAGATAGGAATACAACAAAGGAAATGCAGGATGCCATCGCAAAGCTTATCAAGATACTTCCGAGAACTGGAAGATGTTTCTGAAGGAGAAGCTGAGGGCTACAAAAATGCACAAGAGTGAAGGTGTTACATCCTATCTCTCCAGGATTCTAAATGTCAGAGATGAGCTTGCAACCGTCGTAGAAAAACCATTAGATAGCGAGCTAGTCAGAACAACTCTCAATGGTTTCACTAAGGAGTGGCATACTTTCGTCCAAGTTATTTCTAGGCGAGATACTCTACCTAGTTGGGATCATTTATGGAGTGACTTCACTTAGGAAGAGATGCGACTTAGTCTCATAAATGGGACCACCAACAACAACAAGAAGAAGATACCGAAAGAAGAGAAGGATGAGGAAAACGTGGCCCTTACAACCAAAGGGAAGGCGAAGAAAGGTTCTAGTCAAGGACACGACTCAAAGGGAGGAGAAAAGGAGAAGAAGGATTTGTTAAAGATCAAGTGCTTTAGGTGTGTCCTAGTCAAGGACAAGGCTCAAAGGTAGGAGAAAAGAAGAAGGATTTGTCAAAGATCAAGTGCTTTAGGTGTGGTGAATTTGGTCACTACAGTACCCAGTGGCCCAAGAAGAAGAAGGACAAGAAGGGGGAGCCATAGACAACAACTTCGGCATAAATATATGATTTCTCCTCTAGATTGGAGGATGAATTTGCTGCCTTGTATGTAGCTATATCTCTAGGAGAGAGGTGGGGAGACATTGAACTTTAGTTCCCATAATTGCAGAGATTTGGGCAGGGCCAAGGAGGATAACATCGAACAGATGTTTGCTCATAGATCATTACCCTTGCTATAGGGGGCCCATAATTTTTAGTAGTAGGAGGATCAGTGTCAGAAGCGTAGTCAGTTCTCGAGAGACAATTACAGGGACTAATTGTAGTTAGTTATTGAGGGATGCACAATCCAATCAGGATGCAAACAATTACTCAGTAGACAGTGCAGATGCTAGTTGCAGTTAGAGACTCAAGAAACAGTTGCAGAGCCAGTACAGGGACACATTGGATCTGTAGATTGGTTCTCAGTTGCAGTAGTTGTAGCAGCAACAACATGAGATCAGATGCAATATAGAGCAGAGTTGGCAGTAGTGTAGGACGACACAGTGCAGTGTTAGCAACAACACAGATGCAAAGATAGTTCAACTATAGGGTTAGCAGATGAATCAAAGTATACACAATAACTTGATGGACAGTGACAGGATGTTATAGGTGTTGGACATCAACAATGTGAGGGAAGATGTTGTGGGAGAAGACAGTAGAACACCTTCCTTGCTAAGAGGGAGTGTTAGTTTTTTTGTAGCATCTGATAAGTTTTCTAGTCTCGATTTGTGTCAAAAAGGCTAAGAACACGAGATCTTCAAAACCCAGAAAAGGTTTCGCGAGATAAGCTTGCAAAACACCTTAATTAAATTAATTGACTATCATTTAAATTTTTCCTAAGTCTAAGCTAGGAAAATTGGTTAATTAATAACAATTAATTAAGAGAAGTCGGGAACGCTATAGAAACTCACATGGATCGAGTTTGAGATGATCTTAGCCGTTGATGGGGATCTAATCATGGCTGTTGGTTCACTAATGAGAGATTATGAGAGTAGGATGATGGCAATGAAGTGAGACACATCAGGAGAGCGAGTTCCTTGGCAGATTGAGCTATCCAGCTGCAGAGATTGAGCAAGGAAGAGAGTTCAAGCCAGAAGGGACGTATAGGCAAGAGGGAGTAGAGATAGCAAGTACCGATGAATTTCCAGTGCCGTAGAGTCAACAATAAGAGGGTTTCATTATTCCATAGTGAGGATGCAAGGGGCCTACATAGGCAACTTTAGAGGGGGTTTGATTTAGTTGAAAGAGAAGGTGATTCAGTTGCTGGTGGTCGGGAAAATTTCTAGAAGGCTAAGCAAATGATATCCGGATGCCGAGTTTGGTAGAATGACATCATCAGAGCAGTTCCAGAGGCAGTGCAAGTAGACGCAACACAGATGCTGACATAGGGGTTTCGTATAACCCAATTGGGCAAATTTTTGGAGCTGGGGTTAGTGTTGGGTGAGACAAATTATCTCACTAATATTTTGGCGAGATTATTTCGCTGAGGATTGCCAGTTTGGGCATCCAAATATTGTACTTAGATTTTGCTATTGCTTATAATAAAATAAACCCTCATCTGTTGCATCGGTTTTCCCAGTTGGGTTTTTCTAGGGACTTTTGGCCAAAAATAACGGTGTCATTTTTATTATGTGTGTGCATCTATTTTTCAGTTCCATATTTATTTTCTGCAACGTAATTTTATTGTGAAGAAATTGTAGTGTGATTTATTCGTTTTTTTCCATAGCAAATAAACTGCATAATTAATCAGTGAGAAGAATAATTTCTAGTTGCTGTATTTCAAGGAATTTTCACACTGTCTTATTATGACGTGGTTTGGTATATACTATATATGCTTATCTTGAATAAGGATGATGGTTCTAGCCCCTCAAGCAGTTAGATGTGTTGAAGTTTCTAAGTTTACTTACTTAGAAACTCTTCATGCACTTTATATGATTTATTCTTACCTACTTGTTATTTTTCCTTAACAAGTTATTTACAATGTAAATACTAAAAATAAACACTAGTGCATGCTCAACATATTACAAATCAGCAACTAAAAGAAACAAGAACAAACACACCATATGACACCATTATTTTTGGACTAATGTCCCCGAAAAAACCCAATGTGGGAAACCGGTGCAACTATCTGAGGGTTTTCTTATTAAGCAATACCAGAGTACAATCTGGGTGCTGAAACCTACCCAACAAAGAATTTCCTTGGCAGTAATACCTCTCAATTTCTGACAAATCTATTGGCTGAAACCCCAGATAATCCTTTCGGCAGCTACTCAGCACCAATCTGCCCTAGAAACCCTAGCGTCTACCCAATCTGGATTGCGTCAGCCTCTACTAGCCCAACGCTGGCCTTGCGTCAGCCTATCTCGGCCTGCGTCAGCCCCAGGAGGCCCTTTGTCAGCTCTCTAAGCCTTTGCGTCAGCTACGCTGGCCTCTCTGGTGCTCTGCGCAACACTTAGCTACCTCTGCGTGGCCATGCTGAGCACTAGATGCTCCTGCATCTCTCTCTTTGGCTGCTCTACTGCTCTCCTGATAACTGATTCTATCTCTCTTAGCAAACCCCGCTCTAGAGAATAGAATGACTGATCATCTGGTGTGCTCTCCAAGTGACCCTCAAGCCTCCTCTTATACTTTTCCTGTTGACATCTCAACGACTGAGATTAAGTCCCTAATCAACGGCTAAGATTAGATCTGGCTTGATCCATGTCTTTTGGACTATTCTAACATAGATTCATATTAATACACATTAATATTTTATTTTCCCTAAGTTTAGACTTAGGGACTCCATTAAAAATATTAATTATTTTAATATCTCCTGATCTGTTTAGAATCTACCCAAACCCTTTATGGGTATTGGAGATCTCATGTGCCCCAACCTCTCCACCAAATTTCGTGGCTAAAGCACATCCGATGCTACCCCAAATCAACACTTCTTAGCGAGGATTGTGTTCTAGCAATTCTCCTCACTGAGTACTACTCTGATCATCCGACATCGGTACCTGTGCTGATGCTAGGCCTTCCTGCCCAACATCCTTTGCACTGCTGCCTCCTATACTACTACCCATGGTTCTGCCACTGCCACTGCTGCATCTGTACGACAACTCCCTCTGCATCCATGCTGTTGCTGGTCCTTTCTCCCAGCACTGCATCCGCACTGCACCTCCTCTCATCATGTTGCATTGTGCCGCCCACTGCTACACTACAACTCAGTTATTGAGAAGTAAGTAACTGATCTCCCAATCTGACCTCCCTGTTGGGCTGGAGACATCCACTAATGCTGAAGCTCCTTCTGCCGCTGACAAGTGCTCCCTCTCTGACCTCTGCGCTACTGCAACAACTCCTTGCATCTTGCACCGTTGCACACCTCTTTGTGCCATCCTACACTGGTGCAACACTCTTGTGCCTCTCGCACTACTGCAGCCTGCTAGCCTCGCGCTGTCTCGGGACTCCTGCACTATAGCTCTCTCTGCCGCTCCATCCGCATCCGTCTCTACCCGACTCAGCCAGTCCTGCTACTCCTCTTCAGGGCTCTCGTAGCAAGCTCTAATCCAAGAGGCTGGGTACCTCGAGGATCCTGCCCCTCACCGCTTGTATTCCGCTTGACTACAGCTCGATGTCTCCCAACTTACGTTCAAGTGGCCTGTGTGCACTCATGGCACAGTCATCGTCTGTCAAAACTTCCTTCTCTGCCTGTGCTGGCGCTGCCTTAGTCTCGGAAGACTCTCCCTTACTCTTCTTCCTTGGGCACTGGGTCGCATAATGACCCATCTCCCCACAGTGGAAGCACTTGATCTTGGAGAGATCTTTCTTCTTCCGCTTCTTCTACTTTCCCTCAGATGCTAGGGCCACATCCTGCTCCTCCTGCTGAATCTTGATCCCTTTGCTGCAGCTACCTGTCTTTGACTGTCGTCTGATCTCTTCCTGGCGAAGAGCTGCCCACATCCATGGTTTTAAGAAACAGCCGTTTCGAAACCGAAATGGCCGGGTGGATCCGAGCCGGCACCTCAAACATTAAAACGGCCTTTGGAACGGTCCGGTCGGCCGAGTCAGCCATGACTCGGCCAACTCGGCCGTTTCCATACTAACTTGACCGAGTCACAAATAGTGGCCTGTAACACTAGTAAAACAACAATTTAACAATTTTTTAGTGATTTTTTAAGGTGTTTGCTGATTGGTTTGGACTCCAATGTGTTGTATGAATTAGTTAAATGTTATTTAAGGTCCATTTCCCCCTCCCAAACCTATTTAACACACTCAAATGCTCTGTACTATTGATATGCTATTCAAATTTCATGGTAATGTTAAATTCTTAAAGTAAAAGTGACATTCTCCTTAATCTTCATTTTCATCCTTTTACTTAAATTTTTAACATTACCATGAAATGACTCAGGATGTTTGAGAGTGGTTTCGGCCTCATTGGATTTCATACGGAGAAAGTAGAATTTTAGATTTCATTCAAAATCCAGCAGACTTATCAATTTTTCAGGATTTCAGGATTGCAATGTTTCCATTGACTTTTGTCATGTATTAGGGTATGGAACTTGTATTTAATCAAGAGCACCAATCTCTCTATGTACTTTGATGTTAGTGACATTGGTTGTTGAACTCCTCTGGGATTCACTCCTAAACCAGGAGCTTCTTAAAATGTCGCTCCCGCTCCCGTTCCCGTTTTCGCTCTCGCTCCCCACTTTCGCTCCTACTTCCAAGTAATACTGAGCCAGTTGATGTTGGCAACTCTAGCAGTAGCCAATAGTACTGGTCACAGACTTTTGTTGTAGAGGCCATTTATAGCCTCCTTGGTTATGTGTTTTTATTTTGATCTCTATATCATCATCGTGTATGTATTGGACAATGCACTGGGTGCCATTTTGATATAATGGATATATTCATGAGCCTACTTTGATCATATGTTGTCTTCTATCTATATTCTAATGCTGTGTGTTTGGAAACATGAATGAAAATCTTTAAAATTATATGTTTTTATAAAAAATAAATATTTAATGTATTTTTTACAATGACCGAGTCATTGAAATCGAGCCGGCCGAGTCGATACCGAGTCGGAGTCGGAGTCGGAGTCGACCCTCGGCCGAGTCGGAATCGGAGTCGGAGTTTTAAAACATTGCCCACATCTCGTCCCAAGGTAGGAGAGTCCCTTTGCCCAGGATACTCTGGACAAACACTTACCAATCTTTTGAGACAACATTCAGGGCTGTTCTCACCATAATCTCCTGATCCGGTGTCGCTCCTATAGCAGTCAACTGGTCTCGGATCTCATTTAGTCCTCTGAGGAAGGTGTCAATCGATTGACCCTTCTTCATCTGATACGACCTCATCTGGTTATCGAGCAACATTATTCTCTGCACAGAAGTATGCTAGTATAGGTTCTTGAGAGCCTCCCACATCTCAACTGCCGTTTCCTTCTCGGCTATATGTGGTACCACATGATCCTTGACCCCGTCAAGGATAATGCACTTGGCCCTCGCCATCGCCTCTTCGTACTTGTCATTATCATTTGGGTCGACTGGGATAGCTATCGTCTTCAAGGCGAAGTTCTTGACACGATTCCTGTCAAGCACTGATAAGATTCTGGCCTTCCAGACTGCGAAGTTCGATGCTTCGTCCAGTCTATCCTGGTCTCTTACCCCGTGTAGTGCCATGACGCTCCTCTACTTCCCTTGTGGAAGTCCTCTGTTCGACTCCTCTGAGTCTCTACCTCTTGTCTGGAAGTTTTCTTCTGGACTCCCTCTGAGTCTTGATTTCCCTCCTGGAAATCCTTCTGCCACTTGCCGAGATTCCCCTACTCTGATCGTCTTGTGCAATTGCACTGCTGATCCAGGTTCCTCGGCTAGAAACCCTCAGTAACAACTCCTCTGGCCCTGCTCTGTCAAGTACTGTTCTGACTACAGTACCTCACCAGCTCCACTCTGCAATATTTCTGCAACCTTCTAGACCCCAGCAACTGCCTTTCTGTGAATTGCGTCAGCCCCTCTCTACCTCACGCTGGCTCTGCATCACCCCAGATGGGTTTGCGTCAACCCTGGGATGCCCTGCGTCAGCCCTCTGGCCCTCTGCGTCAGCAATGCTGGCCTCTCTGAGGCTCTGCGTAGCTCTCGACTTTTTCTACGTGGCTCTGGTTGGCTTCACGTCACATTTATTGGCTTCTGCGCTGGTAGAAACAACTTCTGTCACCTTGGGATAGTTGTTTTCTGCTGCTATTGCTCCGCTCGACTGATGTCTTTTAGTCCTCCTGTGATCTGCAATCACGCTCTGATACCATGTTGAAGTTTCTAAGTTTACTTAGTTAGAAACCCTTCATGCACTTTATCTGATTTATTCCTACCTACTTGTTATTTTTCCCTAACAAGTTATTTACAATGTAATTACTGAAAATATACACTAGTGCATGCTCAACATATTACAGATCAGCAACTAAAAGAAACAAGAACAAACACACCATATGACACCATTATTTTTGGACTAATGTCCCCGGAAAAACCCAATGTGGGAAACCGGTGCAGCTATCTGAGGGTTTTCTTATTAAGCAATATCATAGTACAATCTGGGTGCCAAAATTGGCCTACCCAATAGAGAATTCCCTTGGCAGTAATACCTCTTTGTTTCTGACAAATCTACTGGCTGAAACCTTAGATAATCCTTTCGGCAGCTACTCAGCACCAATTTGCCCCAGAAACCCCAGCGTCTACCTAGTTTGGATTGCGTCAGCCTCTACTAGCCCAGCGCTGGCCCTGTGTCAGCCTATCTTGCCTTGTGTTAGCCCCAAGAGGCCCTGCGTCAGCTCTTTAAGCATCTGCGTCAGCTATGCTGGCCTCTCTGGTGCTCTGCGCAACACTTAGCTGTCTCTGCGTGGCTCTGCATGAACACTGGATGCTCCTGCGTCTCGCTCTCTGGCTGCTCTGCTGCTCTCCCAATCACTGATTCTATCTCTCTTAGCAAACCCCGCTCTAGAGAATAGAATGACTGATCATCTGGTGTGCTCTCCAAGTGACCCTCAAGCCTCCTCTTATACTTTTCCTGTTGACATCTCAACGACTGATATTAAGTCCCTAATCAACGACTAAGATTAGAGCTGGCTTGATCCATGTCTTTTGGACCATTCTAACAACATATTAATAATTTATTTTCCCTAAGTTTAGACTTAGGGACTCCATTAAAAATATTAATTATTTTAATATTTCTTGATCTGTTTAGAATCTGCCCAAACCCTTTCTGGGTATTGGAGATCTCATGTGCCCCAACCTCTCCACCAAATTTTGTGGCTAAAGCACATCCGATGCTACCCCAAATCAACAAGATGATGGTGTTCGAAGGTAGATGTTTCATGATGTAGCTGATGTTTCCTAGTGACTTGGTGTTTTGTTGTATGGTGTTGGTGTCACTAGGAGTGGGTGTTCTACATGGTCCTTATTTGTTGGATGTGTGATAGGGAGCAGGGGTGATGATTGGATGGGTTAGCACTTCGTTATGTGCCCTTTTCATATGATGTTGCTATGGTGGAATGATTCATGTTGCCTTTGTCTGGTTTTCATAGGTGATATTGTTGAGGAATGTAACTAGGTTCGGTTTTCATATTGTATAATGTAATTTATTTGTCAAAATTTTTTTTATGACTTACTAAAGCATGCGTTTCATGCTTGGGTCAATTATTTTTAGATCAAAGCCTCCATTGTAGGATTCTAGGGTTCATGTCAAGTGTCCTTGTCCATGTCATAATTTAAAGAATCCTTCTTGGGATTTGTTTGTCAAAGAAGAAATTTATTTTATTGTATTTTAGGTCTTCTAGGCCTCCTCCACCAAGTCGGCTTCAAACAAGGTAATTTGACCTCACAAGAAGCCTATATATTGGAGCAACTCGACCTCATTTGAAGTGGATGTCAAGCAAGTTCGATTTGCAGTAAATTGTAGCTGGAAAAGTGCGAAATTCCAAGGAAGAGGAGGACAAGTCTAAGGGAAAAGAAGAAGGTCTCTTTCAAGGTCAAGAATTCGATTTCTCTCTCTCTCATCTCACATGTGCGAAGTTCTGGAGTTTTGCTAGAAGGCCGAAATTTTGCAGTTGTTGGGGAGGCCGAAATTTTGGAGTAGCTGGGTCGAAAATTTTGCTGTTGGATTGAAGTTCTAGATTGAAGCTGCACTTTGAAGGGCTGACATTTGGAAGACTAAGAAAAGGATATTTAGAAGGAGGAAGGGATGACTTGGGGGAGGAGGATGGTCTGTGGGTCTAGAGTCTTCGTCTATCTCAACATGATTTTAAATCTGCTGAAGGAAGAGTTCGTTGATTGGGTTTTCCCCTATATAGGGGTTTTATCCCCGGCTATCTGCCTACATATGGTGTCCTTGATCTTCATGTTTTTCTTTTGATAAATGCTTGATGGAACAAGGATAAAAGAAGAACATAAGAAAGTTAATAAGAACATAAGAATATCACAAGTAATTCTCAACCTAGAAAATCTTTTTGCCTTTCTAATTTTCTAACATGGTATCAGAGCTAAGGTGAAGAAGGAAGAAAAAGGCAGGTTAAAAGATCTATTGAGGAGAAAGGAAATCAAGAAAAGGGACATTAAAAAGGAGATGACACAAGAAGACAAGTCTACTATTTACAGGAACAATGACGAACTCAATGAAGTGAGAAAGAAAACTAGAAAGAGCCTCCAACTACAGGGCTTGGAAAAAGAGAATAGATCTCATTCTAAAAAAGAATAAAGTTTTAGATCTTGTTTAAGGGAAAGTTAAGAAGCCTATTGATGAATCAATTAATGCAAATAAAGTGAAGTTTAGAGAACTTGAAATCGTGGCTATGAATCTAATAGTGGATGGAGTTAAGGATAACTTAATTCCATACATATCAAACATAAATTCTGCTTAAGAAATGTATGAGGCTCTCTCCAAGTTATTCACAATCAAGAACATTGGTCAAATAGCAAGCCTCAAGAATGAACTAAGAACTGTCAAAATGACAAATGATGATATTGTTTCATCATACTTTATAAGGATATCTAGAATCAGGGATGAACTCCAAGCAATAGATGAAGTTGGCCCCCCCCCCCCCCCACCCCCCCCCCACAAAAAAGAAAAGAAAGGGGCTCGTAATTACTGCCCTTCTAAGACTACCTAAATCTTGGAGTGCCTTTGTATCGAGACTCAACAGTTGGAAGGATATACCAACTTTTGAACAAATGTGGAATGCATGTAGCCAAGAAGAAGCCAGAATATCGGTGGTCAACAACAAAAAGGAGAATGAAGAAAAAGACACCTCAAATGCTTACTTTGCTCATCACAAAAATAAGGGAACCTTCAAGAAGTTTAAAGGATCAAAGAAGAAAATGGACCTATCCAAGGTTGAATGTTACAATTGCCACAAGATTGGACTTTACCAGAGTGCTTGTCTTGAGAATCCAAGAAATAAGAAAGAAATAGGGATCAAGCAAATGTTGTTGATGAATCTCCACCAAAGAAGAACAAGATGGAAGAATTTGAAGTAAATGAATTATTTGCTAAGGACTCTTAGGGACTCTATCCCTTACATATCCTTTTATTCTCAGTTTTGCATTGTTTTCCTTAATGTTTTGATTTCTAGAACTTGTAGGTCTAACATGTCTTGTTAGAACACCCTTTATTTTTGGTTGTAGGTTTCCCTCAAGATTGGATTAAGAGGGAGCCTCCACCAATTTACCAAAAGATAAGTATTCTGTTCTTTGTTTCATCCTTTCATGTTTGGTTTCCTTCTCACATCAAGACTTGTTTGAATTATATGCTAATAACCTTTTATATTTTTTGTGTTAGGAAAGCTTGCTAAATACTCAAGGGTTATGGAGGAGACTTCAAAGGATAGACTTGAAGCATGGAAGAAGTTTTTCCCTTCAAGAATTGATGTCATACAAGGTTTGCTAAGGAACAACTTGAGGTATGTCCTAGCTTATAAGCTTTGTTACATAGATCTCTTTAATATAAAGGTATGGTCATTCTTCTTTTAAATTTTGCTCTACATTACTAACATCATTATGTCTAGGGTTTTGAATCGTAAGAGATTCTTGTTTGGGTGATTAATCATTAGATTGAATCTACCCTCATTATATTTTGATCATTCGTATGGAACCCTAAAAAGTTCTCTATAAAACCCTAACCTAAGGGTATGTTTATAGTTATGAAACCCTAGTCTACTTAGGGTTAATGATGAAGTATATAAATTCTATTCTCTTGTTTAAAGTCTTGGTATTATTATAATAAAACCCTAGTCCTTTAGGATTTGTTGTTAATGTTTAAAATTAAGTGCTAGAGCTTTAGGGTTTGGTAAATTAGGGTTTATGACCAAAACCCTCATAATATCTGTAGCAAGATCCTAGGAATGGAGCCCTAGGTGTATGTTCTTCTGTCTAATCGAAACCCTAGCCTGGTTAAAATTGTTGTATGTCTAACTTCACTATGTTGATATTTGTGTCTTGGGTTTACCTAGTAGATATTGTTGTATGCTTTTGAAATCCTAGATATGTATATATGGTAACCTAATTTTTGATGCTCATTGTAACAAAGCCCTAGTAGAAGTTGATATTCTAGGATATGATGATATTGTTTCCGATATGATGATTAAATCTAAGGTTTGCAACAAACCCTACTAGAGTCTAAAATGTATAATAGAATTGTTATTTGATTGAATTGCTGATATCTAAGGATTTGTGTCTCTAAGATCGAATCTAGGGTTTGTAATGGATCATAGTAGAATTTTTCATATATCTCTGAAAATAATATTGAGGCCCTAGATAGAATGAGACTGTTTTCTTGATTAAGTCACTTTATGTTGTAGTCTAGGGTTTGTGACAAAACCCTAGAAAGAAGTTGAAGTTTAGAAGTATGTGTCTCTTGTTGATTATGAACCTAACTAGGTTTGGGTATTTGTTATCTAAAGTCTAATGCTTCCATTATTCTGATATAGTTAGCTTCATGCTTCTATATATGTATTTGGTTGTACTTGCTATTAAATTTTTGCAGGTACACAATCTTCAATATAATGAAGATGTTCGTATAAGCATGATGAAGAAAAGCTATAAGGATGATGATGAAGATGACCTTGATGAAGTCATGAAAGATTGAAGTCTCTTCGATGTTATAAAAGAAGAAATTAGTTGATCTCCCTAAGTTAAGAGGGAGCCTGGATAGAAGAAAGGGTATATCTCCCCAATTGAGAGGGAGGGCACATTATGACAGTGAATACTACAGATGGATGTTTGTGAAAAAGACCTAAGAAGTACTGAGCATGTATTTGGTGCTGCTGAAGAAATGAAAAGAAGAAAGCTTCCAACAAAATTGTATATGGATAACTTGATGATACAAACAACATCCGAATAAATGAGGAACCCGAAAGTTTGTGTCTACTTGTATATATATTTAAAGGTTAATTGATGATTGGGGTTTGTACAGGTAAATCTCTCCATGAAGAAAGGACGAACACTTAAGAAGCATGCTTGGATAAATGGATTTATCTAGTTTATTGACGAGTGTTGAAGCATCTAATGGTGGATGCTTGGGAGGACATCTGGCCGGCCTGTGTGTTGATGTCTAGATCCCAAAGAGGGAGGGTGGCATTGGTCTTGGAGCTCTGACCTTGGATATGCACCTAGAATCTTGGGTTGATGGTTAGTTAGTAAGCCTGATGGTACCTAGAGTGGCTGAAAACTTTAGTCCATCTTAGTCCCAATCAGATAGATAACCCTAGTCAGGTATCTAGTCCATGGCACTGAGTGTGTTTGAACACTTCGTAGTTCATGTGTTTTTGAGATATTCCATATATATATATAATATACCTCCCTAGTTAAGAGGGAGTGTTGAAGAATGTAACTAGGTTCGGTCTTCATAATTGTATTATGTAATTTATTTGTCAAAAGAATTTTTATGACTTATTATTAATTAAAGCATGGGTTTCATGCTTGGGTCAATTATTTTTAGATTGAAGCCTCCATTGCAGGCTTCTAGGGTTTATGTCAAGTGTCCTTCTCCATGTCATAATGTAAAGAACCCTTCTTGGGATTTATTTGTCAAAGAAGGAATTTATTTTATTGTATTTTAGGTCTTCTTGGCCTTCTCCACCAAGTCATTCTCAATGAAGGACAAGTCAGCCTCAAACAGGGTAGTTCGACGTCACAAGAAGCCTATATATTGGAGCAACTCGACCTGATTTGAAGTGGATGTCAAGCAAGTTCGATTTGCAGTAAATTGTAGCTGGAAAAGTGCGAAATTCCAAGGAAGAGGAGGACAAGTCTAAGGGCAAAGAAGAAGGTCTCTTTCAAGGTCAAGAATTTGATTTCTCTCTCTCTCTCATCTCACACGTGCGAAGTTCTGGAGTTTTGCTGGAAGGCCGAAATTTTGCAGTTGTTGGGGAGGCCAACATTCTAGAGTAGCTGGGTCAAAAATTTTGCTCCTGGATCGAAGTTCTGAATTGAAGCTGCACTTTGAAGGGCTGACATTTGGAAGACTAAGAAAAGGATATTTACAAGGAGGAAGGGTTGACTTGGTGGAGGAGGAAGGTCTGTGGGTCTAGAGTCTTGGTCTATCTCATCTTGATTTTGAATCTACTGAAGGAAGAGTTTGTTGACTGGGTTTTCCCCTATATAGGGGTTTTAGCCTTGGCTGTCTGCCTACATCTGGTGTCCCTGTTCTTCGTGTTTTGCTTTTTATAATTGCTTGATGGAACAAAGATAAAAGAACATAAGAAAGTTAATAAGAACATAAGAATATCACAAGTAATTATCAACATAAGAAAATATTTCTGCCTTTCAATGTGTTTCATGATATTAGTACCCTCACTTAATGTGTTATTTCTTAAGTTTGAGTTACAGAGGAAGGGGATGCAAACTGCATATGGTTTGATGGCGATCTAACCATTTCCTAAGCTTGGATGATGAATTTTGATGTAGTAATCCCTTGGTGGTCGTGCACCTTAGGTTAGGCTTTATGTTTTTTTGTTATCATGGTGGGGTTTTGCTAGGAAGGGAACATCTTTTACTTACATGGTACAACACATTATTAGAACGCACCCTTCATTGGCACACTTATTCATGTCGATTTAATTGGTTGCTAAGTATTTAGAGGGGGACTATGGTTATTTTTGAGCATTAACCTTTGTTTTCTTTTCCAAGGAAATATCCAGGCAAATCCACCGAAAGGGATCACATTTTGCAGGCTTATTAGCGAAACCTAACCCTGAGGCCATCAAAGAGAATTGACCTCGTGACCTCCCATTAGGGAGGTGCTTTAGTGACAGGAGCTTGACCAACTGAGCTAACCCTCAGGGCTAAGCTTTAACCTTTGTGCACACATGTTGAGGGTGGTTTAACTGTTCAATGATTAAATTCATCTAATTTATTCATATTAAGGTTAATAGCTTGGGCACTCTACTTCATTGCCTTCCTTTTCAACTTGCCCTAGAAACTACTTATTAATATGAGAAACATAAGTTTGACCTTCATATCTGTAGTGCGCTATATTTGGAGAGTAAAGGTACACTTTATATTACAAAATAACGAAGATACAACTACATACCATTAGGTCATCACAAGTTGGTAAAAGATATCCTTTTTTCTTATGACAAGCTACCTATGTTATTAGGACCACAGCGAATCGGTCTGAATCGGTCGGTCTGACTGGTTTGAGGCCAAAACTAGTTTGGACTAATGGCTTGAACCGTTTTTGGTCAATTTCGTATTAAACCGGCCGGTTCTTGTACGAAATTGGCCGGTTTGGTACTGAACGGACCTTTTTTCATTGAAATGGCTAGTTCGGTACTGAATCAGCTGATTTTGTACATTAATGCCAAGGACCCTTTGAACACAATTTTTTTCCAAAAAAGCAATGATTTATGATAGGGGAAGCCTAGTATTTGACCATATTGCCTACTAATCCTTTTACTTAACTTTTTAACATTACCATGAAATGACTTAGGATGTTTGAGAGTGGTTTTGACCTCATTGGATTTCATATGGAGAAAGTAGAATTTTAGATCTCAATCAAATTCGAATAGACTTAACAATTTTCTAGGATTTTAGGATTGGGGGGAATTGCAATGCTACATTGTATTTTTTCATTTACGAGGGTATGGAATTAGAATTTAATCAAGAGCAACAGGTCCACTATGTACCTTGATGTTAGTTGCATTGGTTTTCAAACTCCTCTATCATGAGCCTACTAAAAAAAGTACCTATCACTCATACAAAATCTTGAACTGACATGCTATGCTTTTTCTATCTTATTTTAATGCTTGGAGGGTGATATTAATGATGAAGATCCCAATATAGGCAATGATTTTGATGATATGTAGGTATTTGTTGTAGCATAATTTTTTTTGGATGCTAGAGGC
This sequence comes from Pinus tabuliformis, assembly GCA_031772625.1. Classification (NCBI taxonomy): domain Eukaryota; kingdom Viridiplantae; phylum Streptophyta; class Pinopsida; order Pinales; family Pinaceae; genus Pinus; species Pinus tabuliformis. The sequence continues at coordinate 485,340,491 of CM062807.1, forward strand.
CATGTGGAGCTTGTTTGCTGAAGTATTTTCGGTTTAGAGATGGATTGCACTTAGTGCTATTTTGGTTATGTACACCCTTACATGCTATATTAATGAGAACATTTGCATATTTGTGTATAAATGGTTTGGATTCATATGGATGCACATGAATATATTTATTTTTCTTTAAAATTTGAATATTTTATGTGTTTTTGGTTGACTAGTTTTTTGGTCCATTTTTTAAACCGGTTTTCGTCTAGTTTTGACTGGTTTTCCAATTCAGGGGGTCTACCAGTTCAATGACCAGTCCGGTTTTGATAACTATGCAAGCTACAACACTTCAATTGCATCTATACCCTAGTTAGGGCGTCCACCATCAAGAGAAGGCATTACGTGTAGCTACTGCTAGCTACTCCAAAGGCTCGTCAACAAGCTAGCGTTAATGCTGGAAACTCCACCTTTGATCTCCGATATGCATCACACAGGTTTTCTAGGAGATTCTCCAAGCTTGCATTGCAAAGGCTCTCAATCTCTTCACTCCTCAAGTGGTCAAGATTTACAATAGAGTTTACAATACTTGAAACCTAGCATCACACAATTGCAAAGGTTCAAGGACAACCCCTAGTGCTAGCATCCCCCAAACCTTAGTTCCTCTATTCTTGCATCACACAAGCATTGAGATCTCTAGACAATGTTACAATGGAATACCAAGAGTACGCTAACATAAGTTCCATGTTTTCTTCATTCTAAGCATCACACAAAGCTTTAAGACTTCTCTACTCTAGTGCTCGTTGTTCTTGCTCTTGGGTTTACATCACACAAACCTAGGTAATCTTCTCTTGGATCACGCAACTATTAAGACCCAAGCTCATCTCTAGCGCTAGCATTCATCTTCATGTCTTATTTAAGGTTTACATCACAAAGACTAGGGCTTGCTTCCTACAAATCTTCTCCAAGACAATAATGAAGATAGAATAATAAGTACATCAATAGTGAGTAATGAGAAAGGTTGTCTCCTCCCTTCTAATAATAGGGGAGGGAGGCCAACATAAAACATGGACTAAGTCCACTCAAGTAATCCCATACCTAAGCCAACAAAGCAACTCCACATGGAGTGCTGTATATTATAATAATGACAATTGTCATGCTAGGGTTTTACCCAATGCCAAGGTGGTGTGCACTCCAAGCATGTTGCCCGTATAGGCCCAACAACACTTATCTAGCATGGTGCTCTATCCAACAAGTTGTTAGCCCAACGCTCCTCAAGTGCCCACATGCAAGGTGCTCCTCTAGTTGTGTGCCACATGTCCTCTTTTGTTCAATGTCCTCAACATGTGTGCCAATATAGTTCTCGCTCAACTACTTCTCAACATATGTCTCTAGGTCCACAACCCCAACCCCCATGAAGTATGGTCCTCAATGCGAGTGTCTTGAAGTTATGTATTCAATCTCTAAGGTGTATGTCACATGGTTCCAGTGCCTAGTGCTCATCCTTCTAGTTATGTACCTCTCCTAATCAAGCAACCAACTACCCTATTGTGTGCATTCAATGTGTTAGTCATCATGTGACATAGGATAACAACCTTCTAGATAAGTGTGTTATGGTAGCAATGTATCCAAGGCCAAGTGTACACTTAAACTGAGCCATCCATATGTCCATCAAGTAATTCCCAAGGACTAAGAGATCTAGTGTTGTCCTAGTTAGGTGAAAACACTTTTGGGGTGACCCTAAAATCTAACATATCCTACAATCCCAAGCCCACTTGATGACTTCCCATATAGTAATAACATTGACCAAAATGCAGTGTCCTTGTATGAATCCTTTTGACGATGTCTCACAACTTCGGGAAAAACATGCTTCAATTGAAATGCTAGCATCTTGGTCACAATTTGATAGAAGTGTTGGGTAGTGTTATTGGAACCAGTGGAATCTGTTGGTCCGACTAGATTGGGGGCCAAATTGGTCCGGTTTGATGTCTGGAACTAAACTAGCTGGTTCGACACTGAGCCAACCTTTTTTCATTGAACCGACTGGTTTTGTGCCAAACCGACTAGTTCTGTAAAATTTGACCAAAGATGTTCCAAACACAATTTAGAAAAAACAAGAATTTTTGAGTGGGGCAGCCTAATATTCAATCCTATGGCCCTAGTATTGCTATCCAATTCATGGTAAGGTTAAATTCTTAAAGGAAAAATATCCTTTTACTTAAATTTTTAGCATTACCATGAAATGACTCGGGATGTTTGAGAGTGTTTGTGATTGTTTTTCAGATTAATCACATAATCACTCTTTTTGGTTGACGTTTCGAACCAACTATTGTGGTTCATCCTTGGGACAAAGATTTCATATGGTTCGACCTCATTGGATTTCATATGGAGAAAGTAGAATTTTTAGATCTCACTCAAAGTCCAGCAGACTTAACATTTTTTCAGGGCTTCAGGATTGGGGGATTGCAAGATTTCCATTGGATTTTTTCATGTATGAGGGTAGGGAACTAGTATTTAATCAAGAACACCAAGCCCTCTATGTACCTTGATGTTAGTGGCATTGGTTGTTGAACTCCTCTACCATGACCCTACTAAAATGTACCCATTACTCAAACAAAATCTTGACTTGACAAGCTATGTTTTTTCTATCTTATTTTAATGCTTAGAGGGTGATATCGATGGCAAAGATCCCAATATAGGCAATGATTTTGATCATATGTAGGTATTTGTTGTAGCATGATTCTTTTTGGATGTTAGAGGCTATCTAGAGCCTGTTTGTTGATGTATTTTTGGTTCAGAGATGGATTGCACTCAATGTTATTTTGGTGATGTGTACCCTTACAGGATATTTAAATGAAAGCTTTTGCTTAGTTGTGTATAAATGGTTTAGATTCATATGGATGCACATGAATATATATGTTTTTCTTTAAAATTTGAATATTTTATGTGTTTTTGGTCGACTGTTCTTTTGGTCCAGTTTTTTACTGTTTCCCATCCGGTTCTGACTGGTTCCTGGTTTAGAGGGTTTTCCGGTTCAATCACCAGTTCATTGGTGTTGAGCCGGGTAGTTGGTCTCCTTGTTTGGGAACACATTTTTTAACCTTGATTGATGTTGGCACCTAGAGACTGCCTCCTTAGAGCCTCTTTGTAGACTTGAATGAGATCCAACCCAATGAATTTCCATATGGGTTGTAGAGTTTGTGTAAGAAACCATTGATCTAGGGGCATTCTCATCCAACATTTCTTTTAGGGTAGCTGTTAGTTCATGTAAGCTGATGGTCAGCATGCAAGTTCGTTTCAACTTTCTTCACCTCAGACAGATTGATAGCTACTTTACTCGAAACTTTGGTGTTTCAGAAACTTTTCCTTGTACAAAGTCCCTCTAGAGCATGAACGAAATGCTTTAGTGTTGTTCCACCTTTTTGATATATTAAGTTGACCATTTATGCTGGTGTTTTGGCGAATGTATTGACCATTTTAGCGAGAGTTTTTGTCACTAAATTGAAAAAGAAATTAAGGCGACTTTTTAAAAAAACTGCTAAGACAAGTTTATGACAAATCAAATTAATAGCAAGTTTGGACCTGCCTTCATTATAATTGTTTTTTTTGGCTTTATTTCCAAATTTGAGTTCTCTGGGAAAAACATCCTCTTACAACAATTGAGGCTAATATGTCATGATTTGGCCTTATGGGGGAATCCATTAGCATGATTTAATTTGGTTGCTCTTCAGCTAAGTCACTGTGTGTGTGGGGGGTACCTGTTCTGCCAAAGTTGCCCAGGGCTTTCCCCTGGTGTAAATTGGTGTTGCATGTGTTGGTATGCATCCACAAGCAGGAGTGCAATCACTAGCATGTCACTGCAAGGACTTGAACCTTTGTGGGGACTATATTAGCTGTCTATTTACATGGACTAGGCAAGCCATACTTGACATAAAATTCAAAATTATTAATGATATTTTGAATTTTTTATGTCTGCTGGTTTCTTTTTGATACAAGTGTGTGTGAAATTGATGTATCCTAGCTGTATCCAAAGTGTACATGGGAAGAATCCATTATAACTCAAATAGATATTTTCAGTTAAATTTTCAAGTAACTGTGGAGGCCAATGATTGTTTTAGTCTTTTAGTCAGTTTCACTAGCGGCAAGGCTCTACATATTGTAATGGAATTATGTGCCAAAATTCTGTGCATCTGGTGTTGATATTGGGGACAAGGGGATACACAAGTAATGTATGGATGAAATAAAGAGAAAACTCTATTGAATAACTAACAATGTCCAAGACTTGTATTGATTTTTGTGTCCATTCTTTTCTTTGTATAAGTTGATGGACCTGCTTATCATATCCCTGTTTCTGAGTCTTCTTCACAGATTTCGTCAAGTGCTTGTGATCAATTGGAAGTCCAAGCTACAAGTCTGGATACAAATATTTCAAGTGTTAGTGTTAATAATTGCAGGTTAGTACGGTAGATTAATTAACTGCAAGTTTTTATCTGGATGTTTTTGGAACTATCTTTAAATTTGAAGTTTATGTAATGTGTGTACTATTATATTGAAATGGTTAAATACGAATTGTTTGAAAATATTTAAGTCTGAGGTTATGATGGTGTTTCCTTTCACGTTGAGTGTTGCAGGAAAATAAGTGATTCAAATCTGGAGGACAATGCAAAAAAGTGTAAAAAACAGCTCAAAGATAAAGTTAATGCCTCAGCTGAGGTATTGCAGAACAAATCTGTGAGTAGAAACAATTTCAATTCATAAGTTTACTATTTGGATGAAAGCTTACCATGTGGGTTATACATGGGATACAGTAATTTGTTGTCTGCTATGTTCAGATGTCTCCTCTTTTGATGCTTACCAACATATTGCACGTTTGTTGTTTGTGCAGAAGGTTTTTGAGTCTTACTCTAAAAAATTGCCAGGTGTGTGTGCAGAACTTTGTTCCCATCAAACATGAAAAGTTGTTAGATTGGAATGCAACAAAGTATTTGTGTTGGCATATTACATAAAATAAACTGCTTATTCAATTAATATATAAGGGTTAGGTGGTGTCATGATCAACTCTCCAATGAGGAAGTGTAATAATGTGAAGGATTTGCATATAAATCATCTGGAATCTGATATGCTCGGCAATCATAAGTTTCACGAGGGAAGCAGTTCATGTTTAGTAATCAACCCCATCATTTTATGTGTTCTCTTGCTATAAAATGGATTATATTGTAGCTTGTAAGTAGTACAAACTTGGTGTCTTGTCCTAGTGAGTTTAAACATCAGAAGGAACCAGAAAGCAAATGTTTCAAATTTACATGAGGGAGGTCTTTGTTGTTGATCGGATGAGTTTTGTTGCAATCATGGAACAGCTGATTGTCATGTGTTGAAACCAATTATGTCTATGGGTATTAGCTGAGTTTGGGCTTCAATAAATGTAATAGCAAGGGCATGTTGTTGTAATGTTGTAGTTTGTTGAGTATCACATGGAAATGAACCAAAAAGCAATGTTTCAAGTTTACATGAGGGGGGTCTTTGTCATTGCTAGGACCAAGTTTTGTTGCAATCTGGAATGGCTGATTGCCATGAGTAATGTGTTGAGTCATGTCTATTCCTCTTAGCAGATTGGGCATTGATAAATCCAATAGCAGGGCCATATTGTTGTAATGTTTTAGCATGTTGAGATGGTTTGCGTCAACAGAGCTTTGCCCTTTGGCAGGCTTTTAGCTTGAAATCTATGTTGCAGATATGTGGGTATGGTATTTGGTATGCATATAACTACCTTTTAGAATGGGTATGGTATTTGGTATGTGTTGTCGCCCAAAGTGTACACCAAGGGCCACAACGCTCAGGGCAAAGGCTGTCGCTGTAAACTTTGTCCACTTCATTCTAGCTAGCTCCTAGGCAAGCTAAGGGGGGTAGTCCCTGAAGGGTGAAAGATGAATGATGAAGGAAAACTTGTTGGGAACCAACAAGTTCTAGGAGATGCACTGAAAGCTATCTTATTAACTTAAATTAGATGAAAGCAATATTAATTGAGCAATGCTTAAGATATTCGATTAAATTTTAGATAGACCAGATTTAAAGTTATAAGACCAATGCCTTTAAATACAATGCTCAGAAAGAAAAGACTTGCAAGATAAATGATTCACCAAGTAATAAGATGACAAATGTTGCTTTAGATGGATGATCAACTAACTTGTATGAAATGTAAGATGAAACAAAATGTTAAAGACTTAAGCGCTTAGATTATGATTTACTCTGAGCTAAATGCTAAGTACTTTAATGAAAAATCCCAATTATGAAGATGCTCAAAATACTCTATTTAGGAAACGAAAGATACACAATTTACCACAATTCCATTACTTGAAAAATTCCCAAAACTAAATATGCAAGAAATATCCAATAATTCAAGTAAATAAATCCATGCTTAGAATTAATTTTCCTTTTAAACAATGAGTGATCTCAATAGATATCAAGCAACAAAAATTAAAACCCAATGTTAATGATCATGAAACCTCGTTGAAGGGCGTAAATAAATGAAAGCCTAAGAACTTAAATTTCAATAATTAATTACCAGGAAAAACATGTGAAATTTAGATGCCAATCAAATAAATACTTCTTCAAGCAATTCTGGAATTAAATTATTTTCTTAAATAACTCCAATCCAGAAAGTATTTCCTTTCCTATAGTCAAACTTAAAAAAAGTATTATATTTTCCTTGACTATTGTTAATTTTAGGTATGTTCTATGCGTAGAGCAATTTATTTCAATTTTCATAGTTAGCTCAATATCTTTTCTAGATTTGCAATCACATCAGCATTGAAGTAAACTACAGATAGAACATAAACATAAATCGCAGAAGACAAGCCAAGACAAGAGGACACAAGATGTGGTGCTAGCCAGGGACAAACCCCAATGTGGGGAAACCCTTGATCAATTATTCTTATATGTTCCTCAATAGTTCAACAGAGAGAGAGAGAGAGAGAGAGAGAGAGAGAGAGAGATAATACATTTACAACAGAAATCAACACTCTGACTTATCTAGATAAGAGCATAGATCATCTCTAAGAAGATGATGCATGAGATCAGTTGAAGACATGCTGCTTCAACTAATTCTCCAAGGTGACTCCTTCACCTATCATTGTGTTGCATCTTGTCATCATGCTGCACCTCACCGTGCTGCACCATGCTGCACCTATCATCACAATGCTGGACCTCATGACGATGATGTACACATCATACTGCTGCGCTGGTGTCCCATGTGCTATTGTTGCACCATGCTAGCCATTGCTGTCCCACTATTAGTGACATAGCCATTCCATGTTAGCTTGCTGTCCCATTGTTTTACTGTTGTCCCATCATAGCTAGCTATACCTTGCTGCTGTCCCATGTGTCTTAGCAGCTGCCAGCACCATGTAGCCTTGTTGTCCCATTTACTAGCACTGCTATCCCTTCAACACTGCTGCTTATATTGTGACTGGTTAGGGTATCTGGCAGACCTCACACACCTATCTATCAGTCCACAAACAACCCTCAAGGATTGCAACACACCTTCATAGTACACCTCCCCTAGCACGCTGTTGTTTTGGGCATGTTTGAGCCCTCAAACTCTCCACGCTGTCCCTGTTTTGAGGTGGTAGGGACTGCGGCCTACCACAGTCCCACGCTGTCACCTACAACCCACTCAAAACAGTCTTCCCTTACCTTTTCGCTGCCCCAAACATACCTGCGTTCATCCTTCTTCAACTCGGCCTCCAAGCTCAGCTCCTCGGCCCTCTAACAGCAGCTCGGTTAGCCCTTATCTCCCTCGCTGTCCTAGCCTTCTTGCTGCGGCTTCCATATAGTTACCTTTCTCCCTTAGCCGAGTTCCTTGGGCTCCTTTGATGAGCTCTTGTGATGCTTGCTTGGACTGCGGCTAGGGCTGCTTTCTTAGGACTGCGTTAGGGCTGCCTTAGGATAGCGTTAGGGTTGCCTTCTAGGACTACGTTAGGGTTGCCTTAGGATAGCATTAGGGCTGCCTTCTAGGATTGTGTTAGGGCTGCCTTCTTTTGCTCCAACGTCTAAGGCTTCCACTCCTAGATTTCTCTTCCACTAAAACCCAAGACAGGTGGAGAGAAATCAAGATAGAAGTGTGTGTGTGTGAAATGACTCTCAAGTCATCTCCTTTTATACTAAAACGTTGAGCACATGTGGGGTTTACTGGTTGCTGGCCGACCTTGACGAATTGTCTTATAACCTATGAAACTGGATTCGCTGGAAATGGCTTGCTTGTCCGAATCCCATGAATCGGACATGATTCGATGGTGATTCGAATCCTAGAACGTGACACATTATGTCCTAAAGTGACACGATTGAATCCCGCATGTGTCACGATTTTGGGATTCGAATCCCAAAAAAGGGAAACTCGCGGGCATAAAAACACGCTGTTATATCAGTCATTTACCATTTCTCTCTTTCAGTTTTGCATACATTGAGTTGTGGGCAAGGAGCTAAGGGTTTGGAGCAAGGAGCTAAGGGTGTGGAGCATTCGACAAGGAGATTCAAGCACCAGGTAAGTGCATTTCATCTCTATTTTTTTGCATTTCTATTACAACAGTTTGTATATGAATTTTTTTTACAAATTTGTGCATGTTTTGTTTTTTTTTTTTTTACAGTATTCATGGCTCAATCAAGGGCAACAGTTAGGGGGCAAAGGAAGGGGAAGAATGTCTCCATTGGAGATGCCCCTCCTCCCCCAATATCATCAGAGTCTGTTGCAAGTAATGTTGAGGGAAGAGGAGGACCTAAAGACAACATTGAGAAATATCCCTTGTGGAAATATGTCACAAGAGAGGATGGGACAAGCACCAAGGGGAAGGGAGGAGGCAATGTGCAATGGAGATGCAACTTTTGCCACATTTCTTTCAAAAGCACATATTACCGTGTGAAAGGCCATTTGTTGGCTTTGCTAGGTTGTGGAATTGGAGCTTGTAAAGTTGTTCCTTTACAAAAGAGAAATGAAATAGAAAAGGAGTTTACTGTTGGTATAACAAATGTGGCTGCAAAATCAATAAAAACCAAGAATGAAGACCCCCTTCCATTTTTGAGGAAAGACACCACCAAATTTCCATTTGAGAGTTCTATTGGGGGACAAGCAACAAAAAAAAAGAGCAATTTCGCTTGGTCCAATGGACAAGATTTTTCAAAAAGAGAAATGGGAAGAGCTTGATCTCACCATTGCCTTCTTTTTTCTATCAAAACTTCATATCATTTAATGTTGCACACTCACCTTTATTTATTGAGATGTGTAGAGCTCTAACTCATGGGCCTCCATCATGGTATGTGCCTCCTGGTTCAGATAAGCTTAGAACCACAATGTTGACGAAGGCAAACAAAAGAGGTGCAAAAAATGCTTGAGCCTATTAAAGCATCATGGCCAACATCTGGGATTAGCATTGTTTCTGATGGATGGACAGATCCAACACGACACCCAATCATCAACTTCATGGTGTCTTCCTGAATGGTCCAGTTTTCTTGAAAGCAGTGGATACACTTGGAGAATACAAGGATGCACAATTTATGGGTGAGTTATTTATTAAAGTTATTGAAGATGTAGGTGTTGATTCTTGTGTGCAAATCATTACAGATAATGCTCCTGTTTGCAAGGCTGCTGGCATGATTGTGGAAGCTAAATATCCACAAGTGTTTTGGACACCTTGCATTGCCCATTCATTGAACTTAGCACTGAAATCCATTGCTTCTAATGTGCTTTGGGTTGGTAACATTATTGAGGATGCACGACATATCCGTAACTTTGTGCAAAACCATACAAATGCCCTCACTATCTACAAGGAGTACAACAATCTATCATTGTTGAAGATTGCTGATACACGGTTTTCTTCTTCATTCATGATGTTGAAGAGGTTGAGGGAGGTCAAGACCGCTCTTGGGGCCATGGTTATTTCTGAGTTTTGGTCTTTTTGGAGAAAGACAGATCAAGTAGCCTCTAAAAGAGTGAAGGACACAGTGCTAGATGATGCTTGGTAGGGGAGGGTAGATCTAATTATTCAGATCATGGACCCTATCATTTTTTTGCTTCGATTTGCAGATACTGACAAACCCATCCTATGAAAAGTTTATCAGGGATGGGATTCCATGATTGAGTCTGTGAGGAGCATTATTCTACAGAATGAGTGCCTCAAGTATGAGACATCACCAGAGGCCTTCTATGGTACCATATAGGATATTCTTGTCAGCAGATGGGACAAGAATTGCACACCTTTACAATGTTTAGCTCACTCATTGAACCCAAAATACTACAACCATGAGTGGTTGAATGGTGGACCTTCCCACAGATTCCCTCCTCACATGGATGGTGAAATCTCACAGTGGAGGAAAGATGCATTCAGGCGGGTTTTTCAGGATAGAGCATTGCTTGATGAGGTGGAGGATGCCTTTGCAGAGTTTTCCATTGGCACTGGTCGATTTGTAGGATATGATGTGATTAGAGACAGGGGGGCTAAAAAGCCCTATTCTTGGTGGGAAAATCATGGGGCCACAAGCCCTCCTCTTCAACAGTTAGCCATGAGGCTCTTCTCTCATGTGACTTCATCTTCTTGTTACGAGAGGGATTGGAGCACATATGGGAATTTGTATAGTGTGAAGAAGAGCAGGCTTGAGTAGTTCAGGGCAGAGACAATGGTGTATGTGCACACCAACCTTTGTCTTATTTACAGGCAGAGGGGAGAGTGGTTGAGGGGAAAGAAAAAGATGTGGGATGTCTTTCCTGATTATATGGGTTTGGACAATAGTGTTGAGTTGGCATTGGCCAACATGGATCTCAATGATCCAGTGCTAGAGCCTGTTAGATTTGATGACGGTGATATTTTAGAGGGGTCATCCTCCACACCAGTAGATGCAGAGGCGACTATGGATACAGGGGAGGAGGAGGATGCAGAGGAGAGCAATGGTGACTCTGGTGACCATGATGATGAGGACATTGATGCTGATTTTGATGATTACTATGAGGATTGTTGACTCATGAGTCATGGGCTACCTATTGCCTTAAGGCTTGTATACCTGTAGTTGTTTTATATTTTCTATTTCTATTTGCCATTGGCATTGCACTACCTATGTAACACATTTTGATTTGATGACTTAATGAGAAAACTACAGTTGTCAGTGTCTTTATCTTACTATCTTGTAAGTTGTCTTTCATTTATGAATCATGATTTATGTGACATGTATTTGAATTTTGTATGTACTATGCATGCTATAATGTTACTAACTTACTTTGTAAATAGTAAAACTAACATGTAGATGAAGATCTATGTTTGAACTCAATGAATTTGTATCATTAATGAGAATTTGTGTAAGAAATATCTAATTTTTAATATATATATATATATATATATATATATATATATATATATAATATAATAATATATAACGCATCTTAAGCGTCCTATTCCGGGGGGCCAACGTGTCCGAATCCGATACGAATCCCGAATCCCCATGTCAGGTGACTTAGCTTATAACACAAATAAATTCATAACTCCATGAATACTTATCGGAATCGGATGGTCTTTTGATCAATCCTACACCTCTCGATGAGAGGGATCCAAGAAAAATATCAACTGCCATAAATAAGATAACCGACATGGAGTTTTTTGGCCCTAGTTGCCAATTTTAACAACTATAGATTTTTTTTTAAATTTTTACCCCATAAAAATTATTTCAAAGATTTAAAGCCCCGAAACCTTTATCACAAAAATTAAAAAAAAAATAACGAAAGTTCAAAATTTATATCACTCTTTTATTAAATTTATTGTGATAAGGTTTATAAAGTAAATTAGAAATTTTAAAGGGGCCAATGAACCAAATGATTTCAAAGTAGAAAATAAAAAAAATTAATTGATTAATTTTTTAATGGGCCAAAGGGCACATAAAAAATTTAAATCGCATGTGAGAAGGCTGACTGATGAAGCTAAGTCAAAAAAAGAAAAAAGTTGAGGGTGAGGTTGGTATGCAGGTTGAGCGGAAAAAGGGAAGAATGCGGGACTGAGGAGTGAGGAGCTACAAATTGAGAGGGAAGGAGTTCACACAGGTTAGGAAATGTGTCAGGGAAAACGCAGGCAGAAGCAAGGGTTGAGCAGCGAACAGGTAGCAAGGAGGAAGGAGGGACGTGCAAAGGAAATGGAGATGAAGGGTGCGCGGAGGGAAATATTAGTAGTTAGCGCTGCGGGCAAAGAGAATAAGGGATGCAGGGAGAGAAGCTGCAATTTGAGGGAGTAGAGGAACGCGGATAAAGGAGGCGGCGAGGACGATGAGGTTTAGAAGGAGAAAAAACGCAGAGGCAAAGGGAGTCGTTGGAGAAAAGGATGCACAACAGAGGGATCAGCGCTTGTAGAGGAAAGAGGAAAACGCAGATGAAAAGATGAAAAGAGGGAAAATAAATTTAAATTAAAAAAAATATATTTCCCCATAAATTTTTGTTTCAAACTGGTGTATTTGTGCTTCGAATTTGTTTCCAGAAATTACTATGAAAACCTTAGATCTGAACCTTTAAACAAATGATTTATTCGCTTGATCCCAACACACAAAGTTTGAGACTAGATCTTGCCCTCCAAGGCCTAGATCTGCCTCAAAACCCCAAAATTTTCTTTGACAAGTTTCAGATCTGAACCTGCATGATCAGAAAACGAAATACCCAAAATCCAATATGTACAAATATAAAAAAAAAATCAGATCTACAAAATTTAATTACAGATCTATACTCACAGATCTATCAGATCTGAGGAGTATGAGTCCAACTCCGCTCCCAGATCTGTAGATTTGAAACTCTTTCTAGTAAGATTTAACAATTTAACACAATATTTTGAAAATAAATAATTTTTTAAGTTGTAGGCACTAGCCTAGGACACCCCTGCAAGATATAATTCGTTAGATAATCCAGGAAATACAATCTAGAAGGCTCTCCAAATCTTAAGTTTCGGGAGTCAGCTGGTTCAACCGAGAACTTCCCCAAACGCCTAAAATTTCTGAATCAAATGATTTCTGCACACTTATAAAATAAGTCGTTAAACCAATAGAGGTATAAAATAACTATTAAATCTTTAAAGATTAGAGATACCTGCTAATCAATTAAAAATCTTAATGCTATCTTAAAACCCAACAACCTAAGCAAGATACCTGTGAAATAAATTAATCTACAAGAGCTATTAACCAACAACTTATAAATAATATCAACAAAACTTTAAATGCAAGTTACCATAAAATACCAGAGAGGAACACCGCCATCAAGTAAAACCCCAAAGACTTTGTGTTGTATTATTCCAGAAAAGTTTACAAGAACTTCAAGAGCTAGTATATGACTCAATGATCGAATGATTTTGAATGACAAATGACTTCTAATTTATAGATTAATTCTCCAACGGCTAGTAGGCTTGATCCCCATCAAAATAATCCCGGTCGTTAAAAAAAGATTTAATTATCTTTTAATCTCTTCCCTCGAAATTATTTTATTTTTTGAGGAAATTCGACTTTTTCATTTAATTGAATTTTAATCAACTCAAAATTAATTATTTTGAGTTGATTTCCTCAAAAAATTGACTTTGACTTAACTACTAAGGCCCAAGGGTCCAAAATCTCTTGAAATTTTCAATATTCCCTTGGCTAGAGACCTCCAAAAATTAATTCTTCTAGAACCCACGAATTTTTTAATTTGGAGAATTAATTTTTCTTAAGACTTTAAATTAATTAAATTTTTGGCATATAATTTCAATTGATTTTTGCCAGAAAATTTAATTATTTGACTCATGAGGGGATTAATAATTTTTCCAACCCGCAAATAATTTAGTCATGGTGTCTAAATATGAGGGTCCATGCAATAAAATAATTTTTACTTCAAGATATTACAATTTAATACATGAAGAGGGAACACCCATTCGTTATAGACGCTCAATTATTTACCCAATTTTGTGACTCAAATGTGATTTAGTAAGCCAAGTAATTTGTAATAAAGCAATTTAGCCAATTAGCTTAAATCACTCCCTAATTACTTTTACAAAAGACTAGACTAGAACACTAGGACTTAGCTAACATCTTGACGACAAAATCCACCCTAGCTTTGGGGTGAGGTTGGAGGGAAAAAACTTTGCCGACCATCTGTGTTTAGAAACTCTTTGTTCAAATCTGAGCTTTCTGATACGTGGGCATGCTTTATTCATTTTGTTCCATCCTCTTTGTGTGTCATATTCATATGATGATCTGTCTCTTGGATTGCTACTGAATTTGTCCTGCTTTGATGGAGAGTAGCATTATCATTTTTATCCTGGGTACTCCCATCTTCTTTTGTTGGATTCTCCATGGTTCCTTCTTCAGCTTCAGAGAGGTGTGGATCTTTGAATTGCCATCCTTTTGGCTTATGTGCCTTTTTCTTTCTTGGGTTCTTTTTAGCTTGTGGGCATGCGTTTTGCAAGTGCCTTGTTTGAAAACAGAAACGCCATCTAAATGCTGTATTCTCATTGTCTAAAGCTTGGGACCACTAAATTTTTTTAGGTTTCAATATAATGTGATTGGACAAACGTTTGCTAAGGTCTATCTTCGCACATATTCTGGCAAAGGTAAAAATACTTTTCTTTGTTCTTTCAAAGCCCCTATTTTTGAACTTGCCTAGAGTATTTCCAATTCCCTCTAGGACCTGATGGTGCTAAAAAGGAAGAGGGAGGTTTGGGAGTCTCACCCATACTAGCAATGTTGAGACAACCATATTTGTTGCATTGAAATATGGAAACCATGGAGTAATAAAGAGCCCAACTCTACCTCAAAACATGGCCTTTCATTTAGAGTAAAATCCAAATATTTTGTGTATCAAATTGTACAATGAAGAAACTTTTAGAACATAAATAAATGTAATAGTTAGGTGTCCAAGAGGAAAAAATCCATTGGAGTAAGGCTTCTGATTTGGGCTAGAAGCCATAACCTACAAATCATCACCTTGGATTGAAGATCTGTGAAGAGAGAATTTACCTCTGGAAGGTTAACTTCCATGGCTGGTCAGTGCTCCATTTGATCTACAATGTCAGGGCCTGGATTGCTTTGAATCAGTGTTGTGAAAAGCGCGCTTTTTTCCCTAAGACGATTTAATCGCGCGTTTTATGGGAAAAAAGCGGCTAAATTTTTTTTTGCCGATTTTTTCGGAAAAAAGCTCGGGGTGTCAGGGCAGCACGATTTTATAATTTTTTTTTTGGTTTTTCATTTGGTCATTTGGGTTTTTTCATGCAATTTTTTTTGAAAGAAACAAATAATTTTTGAGTGGGGCAGCTTAATGATCAAGTCTAGGCCCTAGTATGGATATGCTATTCATGGTAATGTTAAATTCTTAAAGTAAAAGTGACATTCTCCTTAATCTTCATTTTCATCCTTTTACTTAAATTTTTAACATTACCATGAAATGACTCAGGATGTTTGAGAGTGGTTCCAGCCTCATTGGATTTCATATGGAGAAAGTAGAATTTTAGATTTCATTTAAAATCCAGCAAACTTATCAGTTTTTCAGGATTTCAGGATTGGGAGATTGTAATGTTTCCAGGTGACACCACCTGCTCGGGCTACCCCTGCCACCAGTAGAGGACGTGGTCTACCTCCTATAGCTCCTACTTCTAGTTCTTCAGCTTCTAGAGCACATCAGACTCCACTACCATCTCCACCAGCACAGGCACCAGCATCCTACATCTAGAGGGAAAGGGAAAGCTGTGGCATTTTCTCGCAAGAGGGGCAAAGGAAATCAATAGGATTAGACCTCATTTTATTGTATACGACATTATGACGTGATGAGATACATTATCATATTTTTTGTTGATATTTTGAGGCTGAGTTGGGACTTAGGAGTCAGGACTTACTATTCAGGACATGATTCAATGTTATGTGTGATTTTAGCGCTAGAAATGATATTAAACATCTTATATATTAGTTTTTTTATCATATTTATGTGTCAATGTATTTATTTTATGTTGTAGATGGTTTAGATATTAAAAAAATTGAAAAAAAAATGAAAAAAATGAATATTTTTGTACCAAACACTTTTTTCCCGCTTTTTTCCGCTTTTTCCAATTTTTTCCGCTTCATTCCCGGCGCTGATTTAATCCCGCTCGCGCTTTTCACAACATTGCTTTGAATATGATTTGCTGGGGTAGGAGACCTTCCTTTCACAATCTTTGAAATAGGTAGATGTTCCATTTGGATTCCTGGGTCCTGAAGCACTAGTTCCTAGAGCACCTCCTCTCAGTCTTGAGTTTAAGATTAAGGTTGAGTTCCTTTTGATGTTATAGTCTTTGATTTGTGAAGAACCTTGGAGCACCTTCCCTTCGTACTGCAGATTTTCAAAAATTGGAGGAAAAGCCCATTTATCTTCAATAGTATGTGTTACTGCTCAAACTAGCAGGGGACCTAAATGGGATCCCTTAAGGGCAAACGCTAGACCAAGGGCAACAAATGGAGACTTAGCCCACTGTCACCTCAGCTAAGGCTCCCTACTATTTACGGACTTTCACCGATGGAAGGAGACCTGGTATATTATGGAGTCACCAATGAAGGAGTGATCCAAATGATCCCTTTTTAGAAGACTTTGAAGGATAGAGTTTGCTTGCTTTCTAAGCAAGGTGCAATCTCTTCTAGGAGAAGTATAGGAGGATTTGAGGGTTAGGTTTAGGGAATATGACTTGGGAAAGAGTTTCCCAATCCCTAAAATCCTTATTGAAATTGGTATCTTGGATGGTTCTTGAGGAATTGTCTTTTCAAAGGAATGGGACCACATGGGACCATGTGGCCCTGACCTAGTTTAGGAGGTAAGAGTTTAGCAACAAATGATGCTCTTAACCCAGACAAAGAAGGGGAAAGGATCAAAGAAAGAATATTCACTTAAAGGTGTTGAATTGATCCTATGAGGCACTAGCCTTGGGGATACTAGGGCAAAGTTTGATCTCAGAGCTACCTGCTAATCAATTAAAAATCTTAATGCTATCTTAAAACCCGACAACCTAAGCAAGATACCTGTGAAATAAATTAATCTACAAGAGCTATTAACCAACAACTTATAAATAATATCAACAAAACTTTAAATGCAAGTTACCATAAAATACCAGAGAGGAACACCTCCATCAAGTAAAACTCCAAAGACTTTGTGTTGTATTATTCCAGAAAAGTTTACAAGAACTTCAAGAGCTAGTATATGACTCAATGATCGAATGATTTTGAATGACAAATGACTTCTAATTTATAGATTAATTCTCCAACGGCTAGTAGGCTTGATCCCCATCAAAATAATCCCGGTCGTTAAAAAAAGGTTTAATTATCTTTTAATCTCTTCCCTCGAAATTATTTTATTTTTTGAGGAAATTCGACTTTTTCATTTAATTGAATTTTAATCAACTCAAAATTAATTATTTTGAGTTGATTTCCTCAAAAAATTGACTTTGACTTAACTACTAAGGCCCAAGGGTCCAAAATCTCTTGAAATTTTTAATATTCCCTTGGCTAGAGACCTCCAAAAATTAATTCTTCTAGAACCCACGAATTTTTTAATTTGGAGAATTAATTTTTCTTAAGACTTTAAATTAATTAAATTTTTGGCATATAATTTCAATTGATTTTTGCCAGAAAATTTAATTATTTGACTCATGAGGGGATTAATAATTTTTCCAACCCGCAAATAATTTAGTCATGGTGTCTAAATATGAGGGTCCATGCAATAAAATAATTTTTACTTCAAGATATTACAATTTAATACATGAAGAGGGAACACCCATTCGTTATAGACGCTCAATTATTTACCCAATTTTGTGACTCAAATGTGATTTAGTAAGCCAAGTAATTTGTAATAAAGCAATTTAGCCAATTAGCTTAAATCACTCCCTAATTACTTTTACAAAAGACTAGACTAGAACACTAGGACTTAGCTAACATCTTGACGACAAAATCCACCCTAGCTTTGGGGTGAGGTTGGAGGGAAAAAACTTTGCCGACCATCTGTGTTTAGAAACTCTTTGTTCAAATCTGAGCTTTCTGATACGTGGGCATGCTTTATTCATTTTGTTCCATCCTCTTTGTGTGTCATATTCATATGATGATCTGTCTCTTGGATTGCTACTGAATTTGTCCTGCTTTGATGGAGAGTAGCATTATCATTTTTATCCTGGGTACTCCCATCTTCTTTTGTTGGATTCTCCATGGTTCCTTCTTCAGCTTCAGAGAGGTGTGGATCTTTGAATTGCCATCCTTTTGGCTTATGTGCCTTTTTCTTTCTTGGGTTCTTTTTAGCTTGTGGGCATGCGTTTTGCAAGTGCCTTGTTTGAAAACAGAAACGCCATCTAAATGCCGTATTCTCATTGTCTAAAGCTTGGGACCACTAAATTTTTTTAGGTTTCAATATAATGTGATTGGACAAACGTTTGCTAAGGTCTATCTTCGCACATATTCTGGCAAAGGTAAAAATACTTTTCTTTGTTCTTTCAAAGCCCCTACTTTTGAACTTGCCTAGAGTATTTCCTATTCCCTCTAGGACCTGATGGTGCTAAAAGGGAAGAGGGAGGTTTGGGACTCTCACCCATACTAGCAATGTTGAGACAACCATATTTGTTGCATTCAAATATGGAAATCATGGAGTAATAAAGAGCCCAACTCTACCTCAAAACATGGCCTTTCATTTAGAGTAAAATCCAAATATTTTGTGTATCAAATTGTACAATGAAGAAACTTTTAGAACATAAATAAATGTAATAGTTGGGTGTCCAAGAGGAAAAAATCCATTGGAGTAAGGCTTCTGATTTGGGCTAGAAGCCATAACCTACAAATCATCACCTTGGATTGAAGATCTGTGAAGAGAGAATTTACCTCTGGAAGGTTAACTTCCATGGCTGGTTAGTGCTCCATTTGATCTACAATGTCAGGGCCTGTATTGCTTTGAATATGATTTGCTGGGGTAGGAGACTTTCCTTTCACAACATCTTTGAAATAGGTAGATGTTCCATTTGGATTCCTGGGTCCTGAAGCACTAGTTCCTAGAGCACCTCCTCTCAGTCTTGAGTTTAAGATTAAGGTTGAGTTCCTTTTGATGTTATAGTCTTTGATTTGTGAAGAATCTTGGAGCACCTTCCCTTCGTACTGCAGATTTTCAAAAATTGGAGGAAAAGCCCATTTATCTTCAATAGTATGTGTTACTGCTCAAACTAGCAGGGGACCTAAATGGGATCCCTTAAGGGCAAACGCTAGACCAAGGGCAACAAATGGAGACTTAGCCCACTGTCACCTCAGCTAAGGCTCCCTACTATTTACGGACTTTCACCGATGGGAGGAGACCTGGTATATTATGGAGTCACCAATGAAGGAGTGATCCAAATGATCCCTTTTTAGAAGACTTTGAAGGATAGAGTTTGCTTGCTTTCTAAGCAAGGTGCAATCTATTCTAGGAGAAGTATAGGAGGATTTGAGGGTTAGGTTTAGGGAATATGACTTGGGAAAGAGTTTCTCAATCCCTAAAATCCTTATTGAAATTGGTATCTTGGATGGTTCTTGAGGAATTGTCTTTTCAAAGGAATGGGACCACATGGGACCATGTGGCCCTGACCTAGTTTAGGAGGTAAGAGTTTAGCAACCAATGATGCTCTTAACCCAGACAAGGAGGGGGAAAGGATCAAAGAAAGAATATTCACTTAAAGGTGTTGAATTGATCCTATGAGGCACTAGCCTTGGGGATACTAGGGCAAAGTTTGATCTCAGAGCTAGGGCTTGGCTTTTCTCACAACTCCACCATCGGAATGGCTTCAAAATTGGAGGAGGCCTTGAGGAGACACCAACACAGGAGATGCTAGGAGATCGAACTTTTTGGAGGGCTATTTTGTTGGGAAAATGATGCCCTAGGTGACCCAACTTGGTTAGACCTAGAAAAAGGTGAAAAGGAATTGAGTTTAGGTGACCACCTCTTGGTAGATCAGTGCCTTAGTCTTGGGAGAATGGAGTCTATGATAAATATGAATGAGGATCTTTGGTTCTTAGTCAAGAAGGCCTCGAGACTAATTCACTAGCCTTCTAGGTCAAAGAGAAGGAATGTTGCAGCTTTTATACTTCGATGTGCAAAAGGTGATGGCTTATCAAAATGAATTCGTTGATGAAATTACCCCTAGGAGATTTCATTCAAATTACATGGCCCATACATTGAGAGATGCTATCTAGAGACAAAATTCCACAATTTAAGTGGTAAATGCATGCAACAATTAGCCCTAAAAATAGCGAAAATCCTGATCCAATGTATATGACAAAGTAAAACAAGAATAACATTAAAAGCATGTACTTACATGTAATAGAACATATCCAACCATCCACAATTTGACAATAGAGAAGCTTCAAGATAAGATAAACCAAATCCACACATCAAAATTCATCCATAAAGCTCTAATTCATCCTCTAAGAAAAAGTGCGAAATTCTCAAGAGAGAGAAGATATCCAATCCAAATTTATGATGAGAAGATGAACTCATCTCACTTGTATTTATACATTAACGAGGAGTTCGAATTAGTCTCCTTGGCCTACATAAGCCCAAAAAATAAAATAATGTATTAATATTCTAACTTTTGGTAACAAGCCCACCAAATTAGCTCACAAATGAAAGAATATGCCTCTCAAGAGGTCAAATGATGATTAATACATGTCATAGAGCCCTCTAAAAGGCCCGATGAGGTCCATGGGTGCCATAATGAAGAGTAGGACCTTCAAAAGTGATGGACAAGGGGTTGGCCCCTTGTTCTCCAAACAATAAACCCGTGGTGCTCCCAATGGGTGTGGGGCCACAATAATAACCTCATGGCTCTTCATATGGGTCGAAGATGCTTGTAGATCCTCTGTAAGGACTCTGATGATGGTGTAGGGGATGCCACATCATCCTACAAGTCCTGGGTCAACTGTCAAGTGCTTGGTACATCTGTGGGGCTGGCTGGGAAAAGGTGAACAAGGTGCATCTTCCTTGTCCAATGGGAGTATTTTGGGCATCTCTGACCATCCTCGGGGATCCATGGAATGCTGTCTACTGTTGTGGAGACCCATGGCTCTCAACACAAACCCTACATGTGCCGATGTAGCCCTCTGGAGGATTAGGACCCTGTATAGGGAGACCAAACCCAAGATGGAGACCATCTACAATCCTGCATAAGATCCAATGCGTCCCCTAGCCTTCCAGTACAACAAGTGATTAGAAAAATCGAGTAAATGAGCTTACCAACCATGGGCCACAGATGGGGACTTCATAATGGCCTGCCCTTCCATAATGGGCTTCAGGATGTGCCAATGTCTCCTAACTCCAAATGGGGTTAACCAAGTATCCTATTAGGTGGTTTCTACTTCTAAAGGGGATAATATGTTCAAGGTATGTTCTTCAAAAGGTGGTGGCATGTGACAGATAGGTGAATGAAGTAGGGGTTGAGAAGGTGCAGCCCTGGGCCACATGCTGGGGTACAAGGGCAGCTAATAAAAGGGAAGCCCACACTTGGGTTTACAATGTATAGGAGGGAGCAATCGTGGTACATGAGGTGCCCCGACCTTGATTTTTCCACTCTTCTTTATATGCCTTTTGCTTTTTTATGATTTTCTTTGATTAACTACTCGGGGCTCAAGGGAAAATGTGAACAAGGTGCATCTTCCTTGTCCAATGGGAGTATCTTGAGCATCTCTGACCATCCTCGGGGATCCATGGAATGCTGCCTACTGTTGTGGAGACCCATGGCTCTCAACACACGCCCTACATGTGCCGATGTAGCCCTCTGGAGGATTAGGACCCTGTATAGGGAGACCAAACCCAAGATGGAGACCATCTACAATGCTGGATAAGATCCAATGCGTCCCTTAGCCGTCCAGTACAACAAGTGATTAGAGAAATCGAGTAAATGAGCTTACCAACCATGGACCACAGGTGGGGACTTCATAATGGCCTGCCCTTCCATAATGGGCTTCAGGATGTGCCAATGTCTCCTAACTCCAAATGGGGTTAACCAAGTATCCTATTAGGTGGTTTCTACTTCTAAAGGGGATAATATGTTCAAGGTACATCCTTCAAAAGGTGGTGGCATGTGACAGATAGGTGAATGAAGTAGGGGATGAGAAGGGGCAGCCTTGGGCCACATGCTGGGGTACAAGGGTAGCTAATAAAAGGGAAGCCCACACTTGGGTTTATAATGTATAGGAGGGAGCAATCGTGGTACATGAGGTGCCTCGACCTTGATTTTTCCACCCTTCTTTATATGCCTTTTGCCTTTTTATGATTTTCTTTGATTAACTACTCGGGGCTCAAGGGGTAAGAGCATGATGCATAAGATATAACAGTGAATACCCCCTTTTAAGGTAGGCGGTTCATTGCCCACCAAGGGTTGGGACAATCATGGATTCCTATATGATGAAGGAGGCTCATAGAACCTGTAGGAACTAGGGTGATGACCATGATGATGGGGTAGAGCTCATGTATTGGCTTTTTCCCACGTGCTAAATGTGTTTGTCCCGACCATCTTTTGCATTTTGTGGTACATTTTCCTGTTGAATGTGGCCAAATATGCTTTTGTCTTTCTTTTTAGTTGCATCAATCTCCAGGCATCATTCCCGGCTTGACCCAAGGTGTGGGCAAGTGGAAGGAGTGAGCTAACCCTATGTGGACCTAGTGGAGGAATGTGGACCCAAGCAGATAAGGGAGTGGGACCACGCAACGAAAATCAGGGTTTCTTGTGAAATACCATCCCTAAAGCCAAATGGTCAGTAAAAGAGATCCCACGGGACTAGAATCCAAGGTTAATATCCAAAAGGGGTCTAGGGAACAAGAGCACAAACCTAACTCATTCTTTCTGCGGAATGCCCCCATTAATCCATGCCCATAAGTGTCCATGATAAGCAAACTAGAATACTCAATTACCCAATGGCAAGGCATACCTTTAAGTTCAGGAGGCCCACCTTCAAACATACGATCATGGCAGATGGGCGAGGGATCGCATGGATGGCTTAGGTGGCAGAGAAATGGCACAATGAGCTAGCTAGTGGCTGCTGGCTGAGGACCATCTTGGAGAAAAAAATCTCTCCTAGGGATATCGCCGACAAAATGGTGGGTAACAGTCTGGTTTAAAAAAAAGACAAAGGTAGAACTTGTAGTCCCAAAGAACGTGACTTCCCACTCATAAAAATCTGAAAATTATTCTCCTTTAACATAGCTAGAGGCATGAGCTGTGCAGACCCCAAAGATCGATTCATAACTCTCTATGGGTAATATATCCGTTCAGACACAAGATATGAAGCTGCCGTTGACTCCACTACTTATAAGATAGAGCACACTTCATAAATCAAAGCAAAGGGAAGAGGGAGTGTGAAAAAAACCCTTATAGAGCGTACTCATCGCATTATTCTCAGACAAAATAGATCTCATACTGGACCTAACATCGAGCGTTTACATCCTTGTAGATTCTTCAAATTTTGATGCAATATAGGAGGGGGCAATCCTCCACATACTTGTCACGAGGCCCCCTTTTAGCGTCTTCATAGAAAATAATGTCTCTGCTACATAGCCCATCCCCGAAAACACAAGCAACCCCAGCCAAACGACAGTGGCTAGGTAGAAAATGCAGGTTTAGTGAACCCTAGAAATCCCTGCACAATCCATTTTTTTCCAATCTACATCCTTAGGGTTACATTGCTTGCAAATAACCGAACTATTGTTTTAAAAATTAGGTTTTCATGATCCCGAGCCACATGGTACAACACTATACAAAATTGTCCAGTTGGTTGAAAAAAGTCTAGTTTGGTACCGAACTGGCTAAAATGTTATAGAGCACTGACTCAGACCAGTTTTTCCTCAAAACTAGTTAGACCAGTTGGTTCCGCTATATTCGATAACTTTGGCGCAAACACAAGCATGAGCAGAAGCAAGAGATGTATCATTGGAAAGATTTGAACATCGACGAGGATGATAATGACCTGCTTTTACCGACTTGGCAAGTTGCCATTGACAACCTTCTTTAATATTAATGCAAACTCATGTACACCACTTTTTAAGAGGCATGACTTTAGAATGGGGGTCGACATAATAATAATTAATTATTAAATTGGTAATACTAAATAAATTTATTTATTATGATCACTGAATATTTTTATTGGCTAACATAAGTCTTGATATTTGATCCAATGTAAGTCAAGCTCTCCAAACCCTAGGTAGGGAAGCTATTATAAATAAATAATAATTAATTAAAGAGTCACGACTGCTTGGAAAAGTTTCCGTAGGCTATATTTAAGTTGGGCCATGCATTGTAAAAATACCATCCATCATTTTATTATTCAATATTTTATAAATATTTATATCGCGCATTTGACTGTTTTTGTACCATTTGATATCGAAGCCATTCATTTGGCTAGTGCGGGTTAATTTTGTAGACCTAAATTGTTGTTCATACACGCTACATTCTACCATCTCATTTGTATAACAATGCATACTCAACGATCTGCCACAATCCATATCAACCCCACCTCTTTCATATAACGTCCACCATACTTTATCTATTCATCTGTAGTTTTCGTTTGTACGCTTCTCTTGTCATACTCTGCTTTTTCAAATGTCAATCACCATTGCACTCCTGCAACGCTGTTTCCCCTGTTCGGTGTTTATCTTGCTTGGTTTGAGGCCTGGAAACTGTAACAAATTTCTCTAAATCCTTCAAAATTCAACGGAAAGGAGGGGATCTTTCAAGATTTTTATGGTGGTTGGTTTGACGTTTACCGGATTAACAACGAAATTGAGAGCAATCTGACATAGAGGTTGGAACTGGTGGCCGAATAGAGATCTAGAAGAAAGCTGCCATCTCTCACTTTGCCACAAAAGCCGATGTCTCTCTGTTTGCAGCTATCGTAAGTTGTACGTAGTTCCTTGTCTTCCGACCCTGTTCACATATTATTGATTGAGACCACAACTAGTATGGACAAAACTTATCCATTCACTATGCATTTAATTAGGAGGGGTATGCTTAATTTATAAGTTAGGATAAAATATATAATAACAATAACAACAATAAAAATAAAAAAAAAATATATAATAAAACAGATAAATAAATTATTAAAGAGAATTTAGTTTCGAAAAAAGTTAGTCAAAATAGATTGAAAAACTCCACCGGTTACTAGAACAAATTCTGTGGGTGAATTTAGTATGAGGTTGACCAAAATGGAGGAACACCATGATGCACTCAAGTGATCAAATTGACTCATATTTATAGCTGTCCAGGAGGTCGAATAGCTGCCTCTTTAGGCCAACTTTACCAAGGAGGGCTGACTTGGTCTTGTGGATGACATTTTGATTCTTTGACTCAAAAAAAATATTTTTCCTTTTCTTACAAAGTCCAAATGGGACTTTGACTCAATTACATTTCTTTGACTCAATGAATTTTCTTTAGACTCAATTGACCCTATAAGCATGAAGAATATGCTTCAACTTGAAATAAAATAATAATAATGAATATAATGAATGAATATAATAAATACATCAATAGCACATTTGAATCACATTATGAAGACCGAGATTAGTTACATTTCCAACACTCCCTCTTAACTAGGGAGGTTTTCATAACTGCACAACAAGAAATTCTCAAATTGAAACATTCATATAAGAGGGGTTCAGATTGATAAGCATCATTGTAACGAACATTGTCAAAAATAGCAAGGCCTTGACTAACAAGCTCTATCTCTCCATTAGATCAGAGAACAATGCTGGGAGGCATAAATTTGGACACCAATGCCTCTCTAGGGACATACCCCATTTGGATGTTCACCAGGTATGTCCTCACAAGACTATTCTTATCTTGGATACACATCCTCAAAGAATATCGGTCCTCGAGACTATTCTTATCTTGGATACAAATCTTCAAAGAATATCGGTCCTAGATGCTTATCCAACCCACCATTCTCCTTCGTGCCTTTACTAGGCTTATGACTATTAGTCTAGCCATAGTACATGATACAAGGAGAATACAGTGTCTACCCTCGCTCCCTCTCAACCAGGGAGGAGACATCCACAAGCCTAAGCTTGTCCCATTCCTTTCCATAGAAAGGAACATCATCAATACATTGGCTATCTACTTCACCAATGGAGACATACTGCAACTTCATGACTTCATCCTGCATCATCCTTCAAATCATAAAGCACTTCGACCTTCCTGGTTCTCTGTCAATTTTCCCGCATCAAGTAGTTCATCAAACTTCTTATGGAGCCAAACTTTCTTCACAGCTGATTGCACAAGCCTTTACATCTTCTTTCTTTGTATAGAATTTTGCTTCATGCTTTTCCAAGAAATCATATCAGCTCCCAATCATCAGTAGTATCTCTATCATCATCAGTCCTATCAACCAATCAGCTGTTGGTACAATATCAAAGTTCTTCAACTTCTTGCTAAAGGGTGTTGTCATCGATTTGTTATCTTGTCCCTTTTGATCATAAGCTTGTCTTTTTCTGCCTCTATAGTGTTCATACTTCTGCTATATATATTCTTCCGGGAAGCCATACCATATCCCAAACATTATTGATATCATTCCTAATTATCAGAGTTGCCAATATGATCTCAAGTCAAGTTGTAGGATTCTTCATATCAACTCCTGCTGCTAACTCCCTCTGAGGTCAATCATTACTTCCTTCACACTTCCTAGCTTCACATTCTTTCAGGAAGTTATATTGAATAATGACCAATGGTAGTGTCAACAAAAGATGATGTGTTCTGTTGCTAGACCAAGGCAAATAACGTTTGTCATATGTCAAACAATCATCTAGGAGAGTCTTGATGATTTGACTTTCCTTTTCAACTTTCTGACCAGGATATATCATGCCTTTGCCATTAACTTTCTACCCAAGTATATTTCTGATGCATCATGTTCTTCCTTCGACTCCCTTTGAAGATACGAGTCCTCTTTTGGGATAGCTGATCACAAGATATTTATGAAAGCTTCCTCCATGGTAAGTGCACTTCTTCCTTCCATGCTGCCATCAAACTGCTTATTTAATCTTCTCTGAAAATGATGTCAATGAATTGCAAGATGATGAGATTCTCTTATGATGAGAGTTACTTCATCTATGCTGCTTCTTGACTGTCTTCAATTGATATTGATAAGTTGCCTTTTCTTGTAGAATAGACTTCTGCTATGTTCCTTTGATTCTTCCATTCAAATGCTAAACTTTGGAGTATCACTAGGCTGGTGCTTGAAACAAAATATCATGCCAAAGAGACTTCTACACCTTTGCTGATACAACTCCCCAATTATTGGCTGATTTGAATCTGCAGACTTGATCATGTAATGAATTGGTTGGTGAATTGCAAAACATATTTAATCTGTGATCAAAAGTAATTGTTAAGATTAGTGTTCTTGACTACATTAGCACCATCTCTATCAATGTTAATGTCATCCTATGATTCACATGTCACCATATTAGTTAAATCTTGTCTCACCTTCACTAGTCACCTAAAGGTGAGGTGATAACTTGGAAATCTTGTTTTTGAAAGTTTAAGCAACTGCAACTTGGAGTAAGTGCCACAAAAGTAGTTTATCCTTGTATGCCTTGTGACAAATTTATTGAGTTGCTTCCCTTTTGTAATGTCCTCAGCAAATTAATGACCAAGGGGACTTAGTAGCCTATTTGTCCCCGTAGGCTATAGTTCATTAAATAGGGGATAAAAACCCAAAACTTAGATTGTTGGGTGAGTTTTGGGTAAGTTGGGTGAAAAAACCCAAGTTGGTGCTTTGAGTGTGACACACTCAACCACTTAAGGAAGTGAGTCCCCACATAGAAGTCTATAAATTAAGGAGGCTTGGATTCAATTAGAGGCATCATGGTGGATCATCTCATTCTGTTTTTGAGCATTAGCTCTAAGTGTTTAGACCCCTTTTTCCTTGTCAATTTCAGGGTGAAAGATTCCACCCTAGTTGACACCTCTCTTTTCTCTTCTTCCTGTTCTTGGCAAGGGTTTCTGGCTGGGAGATAAAGTTCTGGGCTATTTGGCTTTGCAACAAAACTTTTCTAAGATTCTGGATCATCCTCCTGAAGCTGCGAGTTCTTATCTTGGGTAGCGAGTCTCTAGGGCTCATTCTGAGAGTAGTTCTTGAAGCAGCAAGTCTATATCTTGTGCAGCGAATCCACTAAGGTCTATTCTGTGGAAGAAAGGGTAGTCATGAGGTAGCGAATACGTTCCTGTGATAGCAAGGAGCAGTAAGGGCATGTTATGAGAGTGGAACCTGATAAAGTCATTCCTGTGATACAACGAGGGTTTAAAGCAATCACAAGTGTTCTGTTTAAGGCATCGAGGGCCGAACGCAGCAAATTAAGGACATATCCAAGGCAATGAGGCTTGTAAAGGGTACAATGGAACTTTGTTTTTGGACTGCAAGTCCTGTGAAGGATCATTTCTGTGGAGCAACGACTTCCTGTGGTGAAGAGAGAGTTCCTTTGACGTAGTTCTACGACAGCATCACTGTAGTACAACGAGATTTAGTCTTGGGTCGGTCACCTTTGTGGTACAGTAGCGAGATTCTTTTTAGGACAATAACGATCTATTAATACAATGTAGTTATTGGCAGCAAGTCTATGGTCTTAACAACATATTCTATGATTGATAACACTTCTTGAAGATTGGACGAAGCACAATGATTGAAGTGAAGTAGTAGATTTTATTGGACACCCTAGTAGCTGTACAGTTAGGAGTTTCTTATCTGTTTAGATTGAATTAAAGAAAAGTAGGACCTATGAAGTGAACTTTTGTAGTTGGATTGTATACTGGATTACATACCCTTACAGTGTTCCATCTTGATGTTGCTTTTTGTTAGTGGCATAGTATTGTTCTTTGCAAAAGATTGAATTGCATATTCTTTGGATCATTTTTGTCTTGCGAAGCTGAAATTTTATATCATTGATTACACAGTGTATCATTGGAAGGCAAATTGACTGTTCAAAGAATATATCGAATTTGATCACTGTACAAAAAAAAAAAATCTATAAACCCTAGACCAAATTGCCCTAGTATTTTATAGTGGTATCAGAGCACAAGCATCCTGCCAGCTTGTGGTGTATGCTAGTTTATGCCTCCTGAGGATACCAACAACGTCATTGTAAGAAAGAAGAGGAATACCCACCATTTCGCTATGGGAGACAGAGTAGAACATGACCCTGGTATCTTATTCCAGGAATTGATACAGGGGCAACAACATATGAATCGACTATTGCACCAAGAAGGACAACAAATGCTTCAAGGAAAGTAGCAGATAGCTCAAGCTTTGACCCAAGGACAACAACAAATTGCTATGTTGATCACTCACCTCACCGGCCAACCAAATGTCGCTGCTACCAATAGGACAACAATTGAAGGAAGTGGGAATTACATTCTTGTCCCACCTAACAACCTAACCAACAACAAAAGAAATAGCCAGCCACTTCTACCTCAATTTACAAACAACGAAACGTACCAACAGGCCAAGAGGTAGTTGAGCTAAATCAACTCCTAAACAATTATGTTTAGGACTACGCACAATTAGAGGAGGCCACTCAAGCGGCTATGTCCTTCAATGTATACAGTAACTTCCAATATAGGAATAGACCTCGAGGACAACCCAATGGAGAACTAGTTGACAAGATAAGTAAACTCCCTTTACCTTCCTTTGATGGATCGTCAAAAACGATCGACAAGGGCTTGGGCACAAAAATTGGACACCTACTTCAGGCTCAACCCCATGGCAGAAACCGATGCCATCTAATTTGCCACTCTACACCTTGAAGGAGAAGCCCATGAATGGTGGTACCATGGTTTGGTCACGTTGGGGCATACAAATATTGTTTCTTATGAGGAGTTTACGCAATGCTTGATAGACAAATTTGACCGGAAGCACCCCGACATCCATTTCAAGGAAATAACAATGCTAAAACAAACGGGTCACCAGATGACTTCATTACAAAAATTGAGCGAATTGCTGTAATGGTGAGAGACATCTCAGAAGAAAGATTAGTCATGCTTTTCATAGAAGCCTTGGCTGAACCATTGTAGGAATGGGTTTGGGCATTTAAGGCATCCACCTTCCAGGAAGCAACTAAGAAGGTTTGAGATATGAGCAAAGCCTCTTCATCCCAAGCACCAGCTAAACCTTATATTCCCCCCAAGAGATAAGGAGAAGAAGCCTTGCCAACGAGAAGGAAATCGAAGGAACAAGTTAGACAATGCAACTCGAAACGAGCTCAGACATAAGAAGCTTATGCTTCACATGTAAATATCCGTGGCAACCAAGGCATCGTTGTATGGGAAAAGGAAAAATTCACTATATAGAAGTCGTATCCAATGATGAAGACGAGGAAGAAGCATCAACATCAGTTAATGAAGGCCCACCAAAAGTAGAAACCAAAGCAGTGGGAACTGAAATTCCTAAGAAAGAGCTCCCTCAAGAGGAAACACAAGTAGAAGTACAGTGCTGCAAAGGAAAGAATCCCCAACCCCAAGTCAAGATCACAACCCTATCCGACACCCCCAAGTATTACACATTCAAGGTGAGAGGATGTGAAAATTCGATTACCCAAATCACCATTGCAACAACTAATTAAGTTCCTTCTATTTGTTAATACTAAGCAAATTATTCACTGTTTCCTACAGTAAACACTGAAACTAATACACTGCAGTCTTCACCAATTAAATTATAAGCAGAATCAAGAAACTGAGCAAGAAAGAAATACCCAACACATTACAGTGTTATGTTTGGACAAATGTCCACTGAAAAACCCAATGCGAGAAAATGGTCAAGCAGTTGAGGGTTGTATTATTAAGCATTAGTAATTCTAAGTACAATTCGTTGGATGCCCAACTGGGTATCCGATATAGAGAGAAACTGGGCAAAACAAATAGTGAGATGATCTCATCCTGTCACTGGAAGAACCAACTCTGATCTTGCTAGAAATGAGCGATCTCACTAGAAATGAGCCTCTGCAGCCCTTCTGCATCAACCTCTACGCAAAATTGCGTCAACCCAACGCAGTCTCTGTGTCACCTCTGTTGGGACTGCGCTACACCTTAGCCTGATCCTCTGTCGGCTGGAAACTTCAACTCTCAGCCTCCCGGTCTCACACCCTGGCTCCTGACTTCTGAAACTCGATTTCCTCAACAGGAATTCGATCTCCCTCTCAGGCTCTGCGCTGCCACAACATAGCTCTACGTTAGCCTCTCCGGATGTCATTTTGCCCTCTCTGCCTTGTACTCTCCGGCCCAGGAAAAACTTCCCTCTGGATACTATCTCTACCCCTCATTGCAAAAGATCACTTCGAGTTCCTCTTCCGGCAACTGCGGTGCTTTAGAAATTTGATCTTCTGATCTCTACTCAATGTGCCTTCCAAATGCCCATCAAGCCTCCTCTTATAATCCTTCTGTTGAGAACTAACAACCTAGATTAGATCCTAATCAATGGCTTAGATCATTTTGGCTTGATCTTTGTCTTCTTCTAGAAGTTTCACCCACAGTTAGATTAATACCCTTTAATTATTTTAATTTCCTAAGTTTAGACTTAGGCACCCATTAAAAATAATTAATTATTATAATAAAATTGATTCCGAGTGGAATTTCCCAAAACAATTTCTGGGTATTGTGGAATACATGTTTCCAAGCCTCCCTACAAATTTTGAGATTTAGAGCACATCCACTGTTACCAGAAATCAACACTCCCTCTTAGCGAGGAATGTGCTCTTAGTAATGCAACTTGCTGAAGCTTCACCCTTCTCTGTAACAACTCCCTTTGCGTTGCTAATGTTTGACATTTCTACCCATCAACTATTGCACAAATGCTGCATTTGTACTGCTACTGACACTGCCACTGCCAACACTGCATCTGTACTGCTGTTGACACTGCCACTGCCAACACTGCATCTGTACTGCCACTTCCTCTCCAACTATTGCTGCTACTGCATCAACAATGGAAAAGCATCCAAATTTACTGAACAAGCATTTAGTATGATGCATGTGTTGCTGGAGTTCTAACTGCTGCTAGTCTCTGTGTTGACCCTCTGAAGCCTTTGCGTTGTTGCTGACTCTTCTCTGTGCCAACTGCACTGCTGCCAACTCTAGCTCTGCGTTGCTCAGTCTCCGGCGCTCCTAGCCACTGTAACCGTCACTCCGACACTCCTCTGCATCAACTATCTCAGTCCATCCTACTACTACTGATTTGGGCTCCCGTAGCACGTAATCTAAGAATCATCAAGCAAGGATCATCTCCTTGCCTTAGAAGAAGATCATCCGAGAAAGAAACAAATCATCCTCATCAAAAGGGGCAACCTCTTCTATTGAGGAATGACTCTCTCATTCAAAAGAAGCTCATCCAAGAAGAAGTACTAGTATATCTTCTTCAACCATCATCAAAGCAGTCAAGGTGAAGATTTCATCTCCACATTACAAGTAAGTATCTTTTCATTCTACAATCAAGTTTGATTAAATGACTTCATGATTGCAAGGACATCTATAAGTTAGATGGGTTATCAAGATTCCTTGCATGAAGAAGGAAGATAGACATAGTCATCTAGATAGCTGAAGTCATTGAACATATCAAAAGGTCTCCTCTGAATTCATGAAAAGGGATACTTATGAAAGATCCCCTCATATAGCAATATTGGAGACATCAAAGAAGATGTATAAGATAAACTCATTCTCTGAAGGTGCAATGAAGAAGGTCACATGAAATTTGATCTACATGGAAGCAAAGGTATCAAAGGATGTAGGATATCTTCATAAGGTCCCATCTACAAGATCTAGGAAGGAAGATAACCATCATTGATCTATAATGCACTAACAGATAATCAAGGTAACAAATATCCATGGGATAAGAAAGTTACCTCATTCGACAACTTATGGTCTCTATGCTAAATAGAGAAAGACAAGTCGATGGCAATATTGAAGGTTAAAAGAACTCAAACATGTGCAGATAGGTAAGGCAAGTTTGGTCCTCAAGCAAGATAGAATAAGTATAGCTAAGATTCAATGCTATGGAAAGATTATAGAAATGAGCTCATATCACTGGAAATATGGAGGAAGTTGAAGAAAAGGGGCGAAGAAAAGAGGGCAGTAACAAATCTCTACTGTGAGTAAGATGGTATCCCTCACAAAAGGGTCCTATCTTAAGCTCCTAAATCTTGTGTTATAGATATGACCAAGATAATAAGATGCATCATAACATCATGGAACCATTAGAAACAAGAAATCCATGACATCACCATGGGAATCATGAAGGACAAAATCTATGGCAGTGAAACATGAAGGATATAGCTCTTGGGAACCTCATTTGACATTGAAGGAAAGGATGAAGTCATCTAGCACAAGGCTCATCATACATCAAGTCAAAAAGGAAACATTTGCCAGATGGGGAGATACAAGATCCTCAAGGTTCTTTGATGGAATCCTCATCAGAGAGTTCACTAATCTAGAGAGGAAGCAAGTGTTTCATCAGGAACTCCAACTTATGGAATTCATGGGATGATGGTGTGACGATATGAAGCAGATGAAGGAATTGAAGATCTTTTCAATCAAGGAAGTTGCTAGAAGAAGCCTAGATGACCTAAAGGTAAAATGAGGTATGTATGCTTGTGTTTAATATTATAATGTCATGTCATATGGTTGCAGGTAACATGGATCATTACTTCTATCTTAAGAAGCATGATCAAGAGAAAAAGGATCTCCTCCTCTGAAAGGATGCAGGAAGGCATAAAGTCACACTAGATGAAATCAACATAATATGTCCTCATATGAAGTATGAGGAGGTTGACTACAATTAAGAAACTCTGATTGAAAGCTTCTGGGAATGGAATGTGTGAGGAAGGAAGAGATCGTGAGATATGTAACCATGATGAAGGCGATCAACATCCAAAAGACGAAGAAGATTTGACTGGGAAATCTCCTAGAAGGATATGAAGACTCTGATAAAAGTCTGAGAAGATGAAGACTCTTGATAATGGATATCTTTGGGAGATGTGTCAACATGTATGCAAGATGCTGATACCTACAGGAAGATGTCATGATGAAGAGCCATCTCGAAAGGTACAATTTGATTTAATGTTATGTTTTGATTTCTTGAGTAATATCTGGATGAGTTCATGCAGGGCTATTGGAACAAGAATTGTAAGTACAAGTATGACTAGCATTCATGTGGTGGATGGAAATTGCTGAAAGAAACATGATGAGGAAGAAGTAACGATATGTCAAGGGTCCTAGATATGTATCAAGAAGGCCACTTTCCATGAAGAAAGGAATGACATGACGAACCAAGAAGGAAAGTGATGGATGGCTAATGCCCTACAAGGAAGAAACTCAATTGAATTTCATGACATCAAGGAAAGAAGTTGATCAAGCAGCTGAAGGACCCATGAAGAAGAAGCTGCTGATGAAAAAGGAGTCCCTAGTTAAGAATGAGCTTTGACAAGACCCTAATTAAGAGGTAGCTTGGACAAGTTCCTAGTCAGAGGGAACTTGGGTACATTCCTTTACAGGAATGGGCATATCTTCCCTAGTTGAGAGGGAGAGATAGACACAACATTCTTGTCTTCACTTGGGAAGAAAGAATGGAGGATTGGGTAATCATCTGGCATTCGATGCTCTTTGAGGATGTGTAGGGCATCCAAGATAAGAGTAGGAAAGAGGACTGATATTCTTTCAGGGTTAGGAACCCAAGATAAGAATAGTCCTAGAAGGTCATACTCAGTGAACACCCGGGTGGGTATGTACCTTGAGAGACAATGATGAAGGTGTCTATAGTCATTGGTCTCGCCAACATTGTGCTTTGATCTAATGAGAGATAGAGCTATCAGTCAAGGCCTTACTGTGGAAACAATGTTGGTTACTATGATGCTATACAGATGGGTTACCAATCCGATTCTTCTTATGAGAAATTCTTCAGATTGAGAATGACTAAGTAACATTATGAATACCTCCCTAGTTAAGAGGGAGTATTGAAGGAAGTGTAACTAGGTTCGGTCTTCATGACATTGTAATTATGATTTTTGTAAACAAGAAAATGAATTTATTATTATTCCTTGCTGCATGGGTTTCATGAGCAAGAGGTTTATTTATTAGTAGCTCCCATTGAGAGCCTTAGGATGTCAAAGAGTCAATGTCATGCTCTTCTTGAGCCTATGTGTAATGTATACAAGTCTATAGAAAGGTCTAGAAGCCCTCCAAAGACAAGCACAATCACTCTTGAAGAAGGCAACAAACTAAATGATGTAAAACACAGTCATGTCGGCCTGCAAATGAATTAAATAGCTAAAAGAGTCATGTTGGCTCACATATGGAGACACAACTGTTCATTGGTTCATGTCGGCTTAAATACATGGACAGACAACTATAAATATGCGGCTAGAGTCACCACAGAGACAATCTCGGACAAGTATCTCTGCAACTTCGGAGGTGCAGGAACTCGGATTTCTCTGTTATTTCGGATGGGTACAGGACTGAGTTTCCTCGCATGACAGTAAGGTTCAGACTTCGGATGGACATCATCACTGTAATCTCGGATGGGTGCCACTGAAATGGTTACAGTCTCGGCATAGGTGTAATGATAAGGGTCTCGGTGCAAGAAGGGAACACTCTGTCTCAGCATACTAGACAATATCATGAAGGTCTCGGTACAGGAAGAAAAATGCAGTCACAAAATCTCGGCATAGTAGTAATGACAAGGATCTCAGGGATCCCACAGTAGCATACACAGTCTCAACATAACTCAGATGGAGAAGGTCTCATAGTAACACACTCAATAGTCATGATCTCAAGCATAGATATGATCTCAATCTTAATGGAGATCTAAGTCACATGACACAAGGACATGTAAATACGAATATTCGACATGAGACACAACGACCCCAAAAACAGGACACGAGGGACACGTTTTATATATATATATATATATATATATATATACTGAGTTCTTGATCCATATTACATTGCAGCTTATCTAATCAAATTAAAATATAATTACTTCATTTTAAAAAAATAAATAGAATCAAAATGTGATATGCTTGGTCTTGAATGTTCAATGTTCATTGTTCATGTACAAGCACATAAGAAACTACTAACTATAAATTTAGAACTTAGATATTAAAACCGTAAAATGCAGATTTTCCATTAAGTCATCAAAATCAAAATGTATTACTGTTTACATAGATATTGACTCCTGAGTCCTGAGAGAATGCCACTCGAAAATACAAAAGAGTAGGTACAAAATAAGTAGGAATATCATAGCTCGTCATCATTGTTAGTGGTACTAGTCATGACCCACTAGCCACTAGCTAGTGAGCCACGAGTCCACGACTCATCACTCTGTCAATATTCCATGTCCTCCTCCATGTCATAATCAACATCACTGCCGTTGCTATTTGACTCTACTCCATCCTCCTCCTTTATGCCCAATCCAAGATCTCCTATTGCATTTGTTGGTGTGGAGGATGACCCCTTAAGATACTCTGACTCATCATCAAAAGTCATTGGCTCTAGCACTGGGTCATTAAGATCCATGTTGGCTAATGCCAACTCAACATTGTCGTCGAAGCCCATATCATTAGGAAACACATCCCACATCTTTGTCTTTTCCTTCAACCACTCCTGCCTCTGTTTGTAAATAAGACGAAGGTTGGTGTGCACATACATCATTGTCTCCACCTTGGATTGCTCAAGCTTGCTCTTTTTCAAACTATATAAATTCCCATAAGTGCTCCAATTCCTCTCACAACAAGAAGATGAAGTAACTTGAGAGAGGACCCTCAATGCTAATTGTTGTATAATAGGGCATGTTTCCCTTGAGTTGCCCACCAAGCATAGGAATCTTTGATCCCCCTATCTCTAAGTACATCGTACCCCCCAAATCTCCTAGTGCTAGTGGAGAACGCTAAAAAACCTTCCTCCACCTCAAGAAAAGATGCTCTATCCTGAAGTATCCTTTGAATGCTATCTTCCTCCCATGTGAAATCTCTCCATCCATGTGAGGAGGGTATTTGTGTGAGCTCCCACCACGGAGCCACTCTTGACTGTAGTACTTGGGATTCAAAGAGTGAGCTAAGCAATGCAAAGGTGTGCAATTCTTATCCCACCTAGAGATAAGAATACCTTGTATGGTGGACCATAAGCTCTCTGCTGATGTCTCATATCCAGGGCATTCATTCTCCATAACAATAGTCTTCACAAACTCAATCATGGAATACCAACCCTCATAAGCCTCTCCTAAGATGGGCTGGTCCATGTCTGCAAACCACAAGAAAGAAATGATAGGGTTCATGATCTTTATGGTAAGATCCACCCTCTCCCACCAACCATCATCTAATAGTCGACCTTTAACTTTTTTGAAGCAGTTTGATCCGTCTTTCTCCAAAAAGACCAAAGAGCTGAAATAACCATGGCCCCAAGAGTGGCCTTCACCTCCTTCAACCTCTTAAGCATGATGAATGAGGAAGCAAACCATGTATCTGCAATCTTCAACAATGATAGATGTGTGTACCCTTTATATATTGTGAAGGCATTGGTATGGTTTTGTACAAAATTTCGAATATGGCGTGCATCCTCAATAAGATTTCCAATCCATGTCACATCTGAAGCGATAGATTTAAGTATTAAATTCAAAGAATGAACAATGCATGGTGTCCAAAATACTTGTGGATATTTAGTTTCCACAATCAAGCCAGGGGCTTTGCAAACAGGTGCATTATCTGTGATGATTTGCACACAACTTTCAACGCCTACATCTTCAATAACTTTAATAAACATCTCACCCCTATATTGTGCATCCTTGTATTGTCCAAGAGCATCAACTGCTTTCAAGAAGACCAATCCATTTTGGAAATATACCATGAAATTGATGAGAAGATGGTGTGCTATATCTGTCCATCTATCAGAAACAATATTGACACCAGATGAGATCCATGATGATTTAATAGGTTGTAGAATTTTATCCACATCCTTCCTTGCCTTAACAAACAATGTGGTTCTAAGCTTCTTTGAACTTGGAGGCACATACCCAACTGGAGCCATATCAACTAGAGCTCGACATGTCTCAATAAACAAAGTAGACCGTGCAACATTAAAAGAAATGAAGTTGAGATAGAAAAAGAATGCCATTGTAAGATCAACCTCATCTCGCTTCTCACGCTGAAAAATCTTGTCCATTGGACCACCACAAGTTTGGGCTGACCTCTTTTTTGTTGGTTGAATTTCAGTTCCTCTCCCAAATCTACTACTGCTAGTATTCCTCAAGAATGGAAGAGGATCTTCATTTTTTGTAATTTTCCTGCTTGCTGCCACCACATTTCCAAAGCCAGCTGCATCCTCCCTTTCCATATCCATTCTTTCTTTAGCACTGATCTTTTTTCATGCTCCAATTCCACGAGGAAGGCCCAACAAATGGCCCTTAACTCGAAAGTAAGTGCTCTTAGATTCACGCTTGCAGTAAATACAAGACCAAAGCACATTCCCTTCCACACCAACCTTTGGTCGTTGTTTCTTGGTTACATACTTCCATAGAGGGTATTTTTTTAGTTGTGCTTGTTGTCTTGCTACAACATCATATGTTGGCTGAGAAGCACCTAAAGCTTCACTTGAAGCACTTGGGGCACTATGACCAACAGAAGGTGAAAAACTTGGAGGAGGGGCCTGGGGGAAGGGACCACGAAAAGCACCACCCTTGTCTTTCCTTTGACCTCTGCCAGCTGCCTTGCATGATTGAGCCATTAATCTTCTTGCTGTTATAAAGTCCACACTCCACCGGTGTAATAAAAATGACTTGCAAGTGCAAGTTGCCAGTTGCAACAGTGGCTAAATCCTTCACCTACAAAAAACAACAATTAAACAATTAAGAATACTTGATGGTGAAAACATTTGCTGAAACTTGTGAGCTACAAATTATACTTTACAAAACTCTGTTGTGAGCTACATTCTCATGATTGCTGAGTGGGGAAAAGAAATTTCATATCTGCAGGATTATTTTTCATTTTTGCAGCTAGGATTGATTTTAAGATTCAGCATAGAGTTTCAGGTGTTTTCATATATTAATTCTTTTTGAGCACATGCATTGTTTGAATTATGACTGCAAAGGGTTATACTGAGTTTTTAATAGTTTTTGTGAAGTCTTTAGCAACTCCATATTTTCTGTTGGGTATAATGTATCTGGCAGACAAGGCTCTGACTGAAGCAACTTGTTGACATCCCATTTTGAGTTTTGGGGCAGCCTATTTCCTGCCAACTGAAAGGCTGCTTCTTTTCACAAGTGGCCATCAGCTGGTCTCTGTGGATGGATAAATGTCCATATATGTATCCTGGACCTTGTTATGTTACCCTGGAATAGTTTCTATTAAAATTTGGCACCAAAGTTATAATATTCACTTGGATGGAACCAATGAGCAGGGAAAATATTAAACAGTTAGAATATTACAGCAACCATCCAACTGAAGAACATACCTTGCTAAGTCTCAAGGAGCAGCATGCTCAAAAGTACATCCTGTCCAAATTTCAAAATAATCTTTACAACAATATATGTTGGAAAACCTGCAAGTCTGTGTGATACACTGGCTCAGCTCTTCACTCAGTCATGACACTCTATGCAAGGTTTCAAGGGTGGCCATAACTAAAAAAAAATACTCAGATTATATGCTAGATGCTGCAATGGTTAATTATAGGCTATAATACTAGTTGCTGGATGCTCGAGTCTAGAAATATGATTTCATGGTTGATGATTTGGGTGAAAAACCTGCAATTCTGGGATATCAAATTGATAAGCTGGTTAACTGTGCATGCTTGATATGTACTATTTTAATACGATGAACATCAGTATTGGGAATTATTGTCTTTGTCTGAATGTTGCACAACTTAGTATGGATGCAGGTCCATTGAGGTATTCTGGGTTCAAGCATCGTTCGGTTTAGGTGCAAAAACTCGTGCAATTACACTGGTTTGCGCCTACAAGTGACTCGTAATGAATATAGCAAAAACAAACCAGGATACATTGGACTCGCCAGTAAAAAAACCTAAAAAAAAAAAATATCAGTGTACAAAGGTTAAATTTTGCCTATACAATTGTATAATAGATCAGGACACAATGACTATAAAATACAAGAGTTTTAAAGTCATATAGTAATTGCGATTAACTGGAGTCAAGACACATGTCAATGTACCAGATCTGTTCGCTAGCAATATAGACTCTGTATCAACAAGCATAGGAACAAGATCTTTGACATGGTGTAGTACTTACGCGTGTAGGATCTTTTTTACATGGAATCCATGCAAGCAATTGCTTAGACAAACCATCCATGAACAAAAGTGGAAGTGGGGATCTAACCAAATAAAAGACAGTGTTCGTGTAAACACTGTTCTATATTATATGTGGCGATAACATCTGTACAACTGCTGGTTAAGAATGGTCATCGAACAACGACCAATTTTGACTTTTGGCCCTGTCAGAGCCTGTATACTATCAGAGTGTGTAAGAAGCAAGCTATATTGGTTTTGTTTAACTTAAAGTTTTCATTAGTCCAGTACAGAAATAAATAAAACAAAGAACAACTTCACCACTTGAAACAGAAAAACGCTGGCGGCTGTACACAACTAGGACGCTATGTACAACAGACCCACAAAAATTCATTGGAAAAGCAACATATATTCTGAATCTGGCTTACTTGGTAGCAGTGCTGCACCACGCAAACAGCAATACCCAACCTTTCCAGTGAGTAAACACAGCGACTCGATGGAGATTCTACAGCGACAACAGCAGAGGAAAAGAACAAAAAACCTGGAAAAATTAATTGTGTGGGCTTTATAGCTCTTTTTTTGTGGGACACGTGTCCAAAGCGGGAAATACGTTAGGTCAACGTTTTTTACACCAACAAACATGTTTTTCATTCACAGGACATGATGAAAACCAATGAATACGTTTTACGTTTTAGAGGACACATTAAAAACCGTTTTCGACACATTTTAGGGCATTTTTCGTGTCTGACACGTGAAATACGGGACATGAGTCCTTGGGGGACGTGTCCTGTGACTTAGATGGAGATATTGTCACAAGGTTATGATCTTAATAAAGGTGCAGCTATGTACAGACCTCATGGAGATCTCAGTGGTATGTTGAAGACCTCGGTGAAATTACAATGATGTTGCAGCAGTAATAAAGATCTCGGTGGTGTAGTAGTGATGGCCTCAATGATGATGATCTCAGCAGTGACAAAGAAGAGGATTGGTGTCTTGGTCTTGGAGTGGTATAATAGGTCAAGGGTCATGGTCTTGGTATTCGTCAATTGGAATCTCTATAAGAAGAATTTTGTGCGGGTTTTCCTCTCCAAGAGGGAGAGTTTTTGGCCTTGGCAGAAAGCCAACATCGCGTGTTCTTGTCTCTTTGTTTTGATAGCTATTTGATGAAGTAATAAATACACACACTAATGATATCAAGAGAAGATTATGATAATAAGCTAAAGATAAAAATACCTCACAAATAGTTATCATGCTAAGAAGAATCTCATTAACTACATTAGCCCTAGATTCTTCAACATGCTGTTGCTGCTACTGTCAAGTTTGCACTTGACTAAGTCTCTCCTCATCTCTTCCTATTGAAGAGTGGCCCACATCCCTTCCCAATCTGGAAATCTTTCTTTGCCCAGGATGCTTTGGACAAACACTTGCCATTCTTCTGAGACTGAATTTAGAGCTAGCCTCACCATCTCGGTAGGCTGAGGTGTTGACCCCACAGTTGCCAACGAGTCCCGGATCTCCTGAAGCTTCGTAAGGAACAGATCAATGTGTTCCCCCTTCTGCATTTGCGTGGATCTCATCTTCTACTCCAAGTACATCTTCCACTGCTCGGAAGATCCTTCATATAGCGTGGCCAAAGCTTCCCACATTTGCCGAGCAGTGTCCTTGCTGACAATGTGACACACTACATGATCCCTCACTCCATCGAGGACCATCCTCTTCGCCTTCGCCATCTTGGCCTCGTACTTGAGCGAATATGGATCCATGGGTACAACTACCACACTGTTGACATAAGTTTTGAGATCGTGTTCATCCAGAAGGCATGAGGTCCTTGCCTTCTAGATCACACAGTTTGATGCTCCCTCCAACTGATCTTGATCTCGCAACCCATTTGCTTCCATCTATGCCAACGAGCTATCGAACTACCTCCTCTCTCCTCTGTGCAACACTGGGCTGGCCTACGCACTCCTTGCTGGAGTTAGTAGATCTGCTCCTCTTTGCGGCAGCTCAACAATAGAGAAATCGAATTCCCTAGCTAGGAATTCCCTGAGGAAGAAATTCCCTCGATAGTGTCTCCCTTCTTCCTTCTGATGATTTTCTGCCCCAACAACCACTGCAAAAAACTACGTCACACCAGAAAACTGCCTCTTCGCTGAAGCTGCTGCACTGCTCCCTCTGACACTTGCAAACTTTGATTTGGAAGTCTTACCTCTCTGTCGACTCATTCAGAGAGAGACCTTCCTCGAAAATCTTTGCCCTCGTGGCTTGGACTGCGCAATCCCTCTCGGGACTCAATTCGCTGCCTATGTAGCACTTCGACCCTCCTCCTCTTCAATGCTGGGCTCTTCCGGCTCTGCTCTCTTGCTTCACCTGTAGCTTTGATACCATGTGAAAATTTGATTACCCGATTCACCACTACAACAACTGATTAAGTTCCTTCTATTTGTTAATTATTGAACAAACTATTTACTGTTTCCTACTGTAAACACCAAAACTAATACACTGCAGTTTTCACCAATTAAATTATAAGCGGAATCAAGAAACTGAGCAAGAAAGAAATACACAACACATTACACCATTATGTTTGGACAAATGTCCCTGGAAAACCTAATGCGGGAACAACTAAGGATTTTATGATTAAGCAGTAGTAATTTTGAGTACAATTCGTTGGATGCCCAATTGGCTATCCGATACAGAGAGAAACTGGCAAAACAAATAGTGAGATGATCTCACCCTGTCACTGGAAGAACCGACTTTGATCTCGTTGGAAATGAGCCTCTGCGTCCCTTCTGCGTCAGCCTCTGCACAGAACTACGTCAATCGCACACAGTCTCTGGATCACCTCTGCTGGGATTGCGCTGCCCCTCCTTCTGATCCTCTACTGGCTGGAAGCTTCAGCTCTCAGCTTCTTGGTCTCACACCCCGACTCCCGGCTTCTGAAACTCTATTCCCTCAGCAAGAATTCGATTTCCCTCTCAGGCTCTGCACTGCCACAACGTAGCTCTGCGTGGCCCAATGTCAACCTCTTTGGACGTCGTTTTTCCCTCTCTGCCTTGTACTCTTCGGCCCAGGAAAAACTTCCCTCCGGATACTATCTCTGCCCCTCACTGCAAAAGAACAATTCAAATTCCCCTTCCGGCAACTGCGGTGCTTCAGAAATTCGATCTTCTGATCTCTACTCGACGTGTCTTCCAAATACCCATCAAGCCTCCTCTTATAATCATTCTGTTGAGAACCAACGACCTAGATTAGATCCTAATCAATGGCTCAGATCTTTTTGGCTTGATCCCCGACTTCTTTTAGAAGTTTCACCCACAGTTAGATTAATACCCTTTAATTATTTTAATTTCCTAAGTTTAGACTTAGGTACCCATTAAAAATAATTAATTATTTTAATAAAACTGATTCAGGATGGAATTTCCCAAAACGATTTCTGGGTATTGTGCAATACATGTGTCCAAGCCTCCCTACAAATTTTGAGGCTTAGAGCACATTCGATGCTACCATAAATCTATAGAGGAGTTGTCAAGGGACAACGTAATGTATCACCACCCTCATAGATGGAGGAGCCACACAAAATTTTATCGATGCAGTGCTCGTAACAATGAGGGGACTCCTTATCGAAGAATTTGAAGGTCTTGATGTGATAGTTGCAGATGGATATAACT
Source organism: Pinus tabuliformis (assembly GCA_031772625.1). Lineage (NCBI taxonomy): Eukaryota > Viridiplantae > Streptophyta > Pinopsida > Pinales > Pinaceae > Pinus > Pinus tabuliformis. The sequence continues at coordinate 485,384,370 of CM062807.1, forward strand.
TGGATTGCACTTGACTAATTCTAGGTTTGAGCATGACTATTGGTAATTATACTTTTGTTAGTGATTTTTATGTGATTGACTTGGCCAATCTCAATATGGTTTTGGGGGTTCAATGGCTATATTCTTTGGAAGACACACTGTGGATTACCAAGCTCTGGAAATGGAGTTTAAAGCTCCTAATGGCAACAAGGTAGTTTTGAGGGGCATGGAAAATGGCGGGCCACAGGTTGTGTCAGCAAGAAGATTGGAAGCCATACTCCAACACGGTGATATATCCTATGCAACAAACTGCAGGATCATAAATCAAAAGCCCTCTAGTGAGGTCAAGCCACAGTATGCAGCCGACATTCAACAAGTGTTGGACAGACACAGTCAAGTGTTCAATGACATCCCCCAAGGATTGCCACCTAAAAGAGGGTTTGAGCATACTATTGAATTGGAGGAAGGAGCGAAACCTGTGATAACTACACCATATCGACATTCGAAAAAGTTCAAGGACGAAATAGAAAAAACAATCTAGGAGTTGCTGGCCATGGGACATATTCGACCTAGCTCAAGCCCATTCGCATCATCTGTGGTTTTGGTGAAGAAGGATGGCACATGGAGGATGTGCATTGACTATCGAGCACTTAATAAGAAGACCATCAAAAACAGGTACCCCATTCCTCGAATCGATGAATTATTGGATGAGCTACATGGAGCAGCATATTTCTTAAAGATTGATCTGCGATCCGGATATCACCAAATTCGAGTTCGGGAGGAAGATGTGCACAAAACAACATTCTGTTGCCACTAGTGACACTTTGAATTTCTCGTTATGCCATTTGGGCTAACCAACGCCACTGTCACATTCCAATCATGTATGAATAGTGTTATCTCTTAGAGGAAACCCTGGCTGCGGGAAACCTTGTAAGGTAACCTCGAACCTCTTTGAGGTTGAAAGTTGACCCTTCAACCTGGAGAGGGATCTCTCCCTAAACTCAACTACTCAAGGTCATTGTAGTAGAAAGTTTGCAATTGAGTCTTATGGCCAAATTTATTGAAGAATGATTGGAATTTGGTTGGGCTTTGTCAAAATACTACCATTGGGCATGGAGTCTAACCCAATCAGGTTTTATACAAACACAGTTTCGATGAGCAAAACACAAAAGCAGGGTAGCAATAATTCCTTTGACACTTAAGTGATTTAGAGGAAGATGAAGGAAATTAGTGTAAGGGTTAAGTGAACAACAATTATTAATGCCTGAGAAATAAAGAAACATGACCATAAAATATGAATCCTAATCTCATACACTCAATTTTTTAGACATGAGGAAATATAAAACAAAGCAAAAGACAGACAGGGAATTACAACACAAGAATTTCTGTAAATGCTCATGAAGGCCGTTTTCATTAAAATCTACTAAAAAATACGCAAGGATGTTGTATCTCGAATAAACACCAACCCTTTTTCCTTCTATAGTCTTTGCTTATATAAGCATTACAATAACTGAAACAGGTTTGTAGCTCAAAAATAATTACAGTAATCCAATAATAGAAGTGTAAATATGTTAGGTTCATGCATTTGAAAATATCTTTTAAACATATTAAAAATAAAAAATAACTTGCTGAGAATTATGCTAAAAATGGGGTTGAGAAAATGTATCATGATTATGCTTCCCTCGATGTAGATCAACCTTGTCATCCTGCAAAAACGAGCTTTTGTTTTGCTCCTGTTTTCTCGGTCATCCCTGTTGCAATATGTTGATACTGCCGCTATCAGTCCTTTAGCTGCCTGAACCGATAGTTTCGTTGAGAGGCCAATTGTCATCGCTTTTCTCAAACTGTTTCTTTCAGAATATGCTGCCAATGGAAATATCAACACTTTCTTTGCAAAATTCACTGACATGGGAATGTCAACTCTCCTCTATGCTATTTTGTACTATAAACACTGACAGGTGCATGATTAGTGATAGATCAACAAAATCCACTTTAACAGTGAATAATCAAAAACCCAAAAATGGTTACCAACTTCCTAGCTGAGGGTACTGGCTGCCTCCAAAAGAACGTCCACCTTATCCATCCTCTGCCTCTTGCTCTGTCTGGTTTCCATAGGGATTTTCTTTTTAGTTGCCTTAGCATTTGACTTTTTAGAACTTGTAGTTTTCCCTTTGTTTATTATCAAGTCCTTTAATGGGGCATTGTCCACATCGATCACTTCCTTGGTGAGGTCAGGGTTTTGTTTTAACTTTATCTTCAACCTTAATTTGTTTAAGGGCATGGTGTGAGGTCTTTTACCCCCTTTGAACATTTGAAACAGGGAGGGTTCTTCTTCATCATGGGGTTCAGTTTCAACTTATTTTCCCTTGGTCTGCTCTGGTGGATGAGTTTCTGCAGGGGAACTCTCAGTGAGTGGCTTCTCAGCATGAGGAGAATTCACAGTAGGAGGCGGATTTTCAGTGGGAGGGTTAGCAGTAGGCTGTGTCTTCTTAAGTTTGTCACTTCTTCTAGCATAAAACTTGGGAATTGTTGGACCAGAAGATGAGGGAGTATCTTTCATTTTTCGGCTTTGGGTTTCAGTGGGGGTTCCTTGAGAGGAGGTTTTTCCCTAAGTTTTCTTTCCCTGTTTGGTACCCTTCTGCCTCCCTCGTTTAGCCTTAGGGGGTTGGGGTTGAAATCCTCCCTAATTCAGGAAATGGCTCCAAGTTCTTCCAACTTTGACCAATTGATTTTCAATTAACAACTTAATTAAGGCACTGTGATAAACAAAATGAGGGGATGGGTTCGCCTTGGCCCGGAAACGAGCAACCATGTGCTTGAGACTCCCCAATAAATAAAAAGTCATTCATTCTTATTTGTCCTGCTAGTCGAGCTAATAAATGAAAATGGTATATGTTTACCAAGTTGAAATGCCCTTCACACGTGAAATATGACTGGGTAATGCGTAGCAGCCCATGCCATTTGTCTTCCAGCCAAGATCTCTGCACCCCTGCCTTCTTGTTTCTATATTTGAACTCAACTTTTAGGAAAAATGAGACATCAATCCCAACTAATACATGGCTTCTAAAAGCTTTTTCCCCATCCGTAGGCAAAGCAGTAACCTCTGCAATTAGTTCCTTTGCGACTAGGAATGGAAGTCCTCCTACCTCAAGACGGTGACTGTTAAACCTCTAGGCGAATGCTTGAGCCACAACGTCATGGTAATCGGTGCATCGTTGGAAAAATTCCTGCCACCTAGCCCGTTGGAATTGCTGTTGAATATCTGGGTAAATCTCCAGGAGGTCGGGACCTTTGGGTTCATTTCTGTTAAGCTTCCTGCTCCTCTCTATTATCTCTACAGTTTGGCGATTACGTAGACGAGAGACCGGGATCCAATGTTGTATCTCTGTAGAGTATTTGGAAACTAACAACTCTCCAACGATAAACTAACAAAACTTACAAATGAAATGGTGAAAATACTATGTGGGAAAAATAGTGAGGTTTTCAGGCAGAATAATTGATTGGCAGGTGAAATAATATTTTTAACCCTTTGATAATTGCAAAATCACATCATACCTCTTCGACGACGGAAAACCTTCCTTTCAAGATGTACCTTTCACCTCCAGACTTATCGTGGCATGATTGGGCAATGATTATTGCGTCATTGACTTGAAATGTGTCAACGCGATTTAAAAATCGTAATTCAAATTTTGTTTTCGGCGCTGATATTCCCATTATCAGCCAATACCCGATAACGTTGACACTCCCGTTGTTAGCGTACTCCTGTTAAAAACTTTATGAACTTAAAAAGCGCTGATAGTCCGATTACTAAGTCACTTGACACGGGGATTCGGGATTCGTGGTGTCGGATTCAGACACGTTGACCCCCCCCAGAACAGGGCACGTAGGATTCATTATATATATATATATATATATATATATTAAAAATTAGATATTTCTTACACAAATTTTAATTAATGATACAAATTTATTGATTTCAAACATAGATCTTCATCTATAGCTATTATCATGCATAGTACATACAAAATTCAAATACATGTCAGTGGTATTGGTCACATAAATCATGATTCATAATTCATAACTGAAAGACAACTTACAACTACAAGATAGTAAGATAAACACACTGACAACTGTAGTTTTCTCATTAAGTCATCAAATCAAAATGTGCTACATAGGTAGTGCTGGTGCAATGCCAATGACAAATAGAAATAGAAAATATAAAACTCTTGCTAGAGTTTGTTAGAAATTCTAACTTAGAATTATGTTGTCAGTTGCAATGGTCACATTTGGACCTTTTACATACTTGTAAATATTCAAAATATGAACTTGGTATGTGTGAATAAAGATAAACAAGGCGAGGATATTCAGACATGAATGTGATAGGTTATGCGTAATGAAAAGTAATAGAAAGTGAAAGATCAAGAGTCAAATTATAGTACAAATTGAATGCCATGTATCATTGTATTTAATCTGTGACCTCTCCTATCAGTCCACGCAATATAAGTTTTATCTCTTATATGCAACTTTGTGATCCTATTGGACATTGTGTTCTATTTTATGATAGTTTGGTATCAGAGTGGTTGAACATAAGAAGAATATAGTGCTATGAATAAAGTACAGTTGGTAATTATTGGTTTCCCTTTACGGAAATCTTTTGCCAAGTTCTGTGAGATTTTTGATTCGTTTTAGAACTACATCCATGAGATAGGCAGGCTTGTGAATACAGTAGAAGAGACAATGCCTGGTGAGGGGAGTGAAGAGCACCTAGAATATGAATTTCATGTAAAAAGGCGGAAAACAATTTCAGTGGCTGATATAATGTGGTCATTGGAGACACCGCAAACAACTTGTGATGGAGGTGTTGAAGAACCTCATTCATGGGCACATTGAAGAATGTGAACAGAAGTGCAGGTGTCGTGTACCATGAAGAGGCTGGTTGTTTGTGGCAGAAGAAACAAAAGATTTCTTGTTGGTTTTCGTGTGCAATCGGAGTGGGATTGTTAACAGGTTTAGCGCTAATCAAATTGCTTTGTGTGTGGGCAACATAAATTATGAAAAATTCAATGGGTTGACAAGGCGAAGTTGATACCCAATGGGGATTGGGTGGGAGGCTATGGATGGGACCTAAGGTGTTTGAAACCTCGATGCAGATGGTATGCATGGATTGACAATAAGTGCTCACCACCCTAGTTATCTGCAATGAGGTGAACAAGGAAACTCCTGTCATAACCCGCGCAGGTGACTTTTCCGCCAAAACGAGTCCTGGAAAAAGGACACGATGCCAAAAATCGTGACACGATTATGAAATTCGTGACACGCTGGGGGATTCGACGTGTCAAAATCGGATTCGACATGTCATGGATTTTGGACACGATTTTGCAGCGAATCGTGTCTGACACGACGGATTCGGATTCGTGGACCCTCCAGAACGAATCCGGTTACTTAGTCCGATTATCAACATTTCTCCTGTTTATTACAATTTTTTTCGCGAACACTGAAATTGTCAGCTTTTCTTAAAAAAAATTCTAACTCAAAAAAAGATGTGATAACAAATAACATTTTCAACTGACAGCAAAGGAAGTTTTTATTGGTGTTCTTTGATGACCTCCTTAAGACATGGGAAGATCACTTGCGACATTTGGATCAGATCTTGAGCATCATGCAGGAGCAACCCCTTTTCACTAAGGCATCAAAATGCAAATTTGGGTTGACGAAGATTCTTTATTTAGGGCATATGATCAGTGCACATGGAGTACAGGTCCACCAGGAGAAGATTCAGGCCATAGTAGATTGGCCTACACCAAAGACACTAACAAAATTGCAAGGGTTTCTTGGGCTCTGTAGCTATTATAGGCGCTTCGTTAAAGGGTTCTCTCAATTAAGTGCACCTCTGACAGATTTGACAAAAAGGGGGGCATTCAGGTGGACAAAGCAACTAACCAGGCATTCAACAAACTCAAGGAAATAATGAGCTCGTGCCCAGTACTAGCCCTTACTGATTTTGGCCAACCATTTGTATTAGAGTGTGATGCATTCGAAGAAGGAATAGGAGCCGTCCTAATGCAAAAAGGTCGTCCGATCACATTCAAAAGTTGGAAGCTAGAAGATACAAAAAGACTTTACTCCATATATGATAAAGAAATGTTGGCCATCATGCATGCATTGGCAAAGTTCAGATAGTATCTGATAGGTAACAAATTCGTTGTCAGGACTGAACACAATAGCTAGTGACATTTTTTGGGGCAAAAGGACTTGAATGATCGTCAGCAGAAATGTGTAAGTAAAATTCAAGCCTATGATTTTCGAAGTTATGTGAAAGGGAGAAAGAACGTGGTAGCTAAAGCTCTTTCTAGGAAACCAACAGCTTGTACCCTCATGATGCTCACAAAAGATTGGAAGGAAAATTTATCCGCCGAATATGCTAAGAACCAGTTTGCTTGCACACTTTTCGACAAAATTATCTAGGATGACAGGGACAAAATAGTGGATGACATCGTCTACTATAAGGACATAATATATTTGGTTCCTGAATCTACACAAGGAAAAAATTATGAACATTATGCATGATATTCCTTCAACCAAACACCAAGGGTTCTTTAAGACATACCGACAGATCGAAGAGTGATTCTTGTGGAAGGGACTTAAGGAAGGCGTGATGACATATGTCAGAGAATTCCTGACATGTCAGCAAAATAAGGTTGAGCATACACCTCCTGTAGGGCTTCTCCAACCTCTGCCCATTCTAGAACAGAAATGGGAAAGCATATCAATGGATATTATTACAGGATTACCTAAGGCCTAGGGGAAGGATTGTATATACACTGTGGTGGACCGTTTGACTAAATTCACACATTTCTTTGTGATATCAACAAACTACTCAGTCAAGCAAGTGGCAAAACGCTTCTTCTGAGAAGTTTTCAGACTACATGGGTTGTCGAAGAACATAGTCAACGATCGTGATAGTAGATTCATGAGTGCATTTTGGCTGTAACTATTAGGATATTCCAACACATATGAAATACTTAAGTATAACTTGGTCTAGTGTATAGTTAGGTAAAATGTGTTTCTTTAGTATGTACTTTTTGTAACTTACAATCCGACGGTTACGATATGTTCTAGACATGAAGTGATCCGACGATTCATTCTCTTTGGTATTATCAACTCTTGATCCATGGCTTAACAGCCGATTGGTCCATGATTTCTATTTAAAGAGCATGGAGGGTCATTTGTCAGGTGACCATTCATGAGAGAAGCTATTGTAATTTTTCTTTCTTTTACATTAATAAATTGCCTGAAGTAGTTGTGTTGGCTCAGGTCGTGGAATGTTTCCCTCTTTGAGGGTTTTAACCACGTAAAGAATACTGGTGTACTGATTTGTGATCTGTTTGTGAGCAGTGTCCTTTGGTGTTCTATCTAAGGATCTTTGCCTATAAATTCCTACATGGTATCAGAGCTATTCGAGGGCCGCATCCATTGGTGATCAAAATTTGAAGCCGATACAACTGCATCCGACTGTCATTTCCTAAATCTACTGTTTCTGACTGCTCTATTGTGTTAGGAGCATCTATTCCAGTGAGGAAACCCTTGTGTTTCATGTGAAAAGGTTTTCGGTAGCCCTAGCTACGTCATTTTTAAGATCTGGAGGTATACAATCTTTATTTGCAGTTATAGTTATTTATCTCTCTGTTTATTTCGGTTTATAGTCATCTAATTTTTTTATTATTACCAGATCTATACTTTCATTTTTGCATATGCTCTTTGCCGTGCGACTCTTGTGTGATCTGGGCAAACCAGAAATAAAAAGAAAGGATTTTTCTCATGTTTATGCACTTTTCCACTGCGCCTTAGCATGATCTCGAAAAATCAGAAACATTGAGGAAAATATATAGTTTTCGGCCAAATACAACTTTAAGCTATAAGGCTTGGATACTTTTGCTTCTTCGTTTGGTTTGTGTGGTTGTTTTTTTGCTTTGTAGGCAAAAAGGAGTTTTTGAAGTAAGCACACACCCCAAAGCTTCAGTGAGCAAAAAAAAATTAAAAAAAAACCCCCTTCCTCTTTTCCAAAAATTACTAACATTTTAAACTAGCTCATTTGGTCTAAAGTTACTTTATGAGAATAGAGGTATTGGGTTCAAGTCTTTCTTTTTGTTGAGTTACTTTTTCAAAAAGGACATGTAACTTAGGTTTCGAAGTTACTTTATGTAAAAGTGTTTTCATCCATTATAAAAAGTGAGTCACTTATAATTCTAAAGTCACTTTATTTTTTATTTAAGTTACAATTTGGTGGATGGTTCATAAAGTATCATTGCAAAAGTGACTTTCACTTATTTATAAAAGTGGGTCACATAAAGTAATCTTTTTTTTAAAAGTGAGCTAATTAGATTAAGTTTGGAGGGGGGGGGAGAGAATTTTTTTTAAATATAACATTATCATCCACTTCCAAACATTCATGTGGTTCATTGGCATCTTCAACAACTTTTCTTCAAAAAACTGTAACTTTTTCATTCGCAAACCGATTTCAGAGCCGTTTTTTTTTGAATCGGCCTAATTTTTCGAGATCTTTCCACTTGAACACTTAGTTTCAGCATATACAACTTCAGTTTCTTTTAAAATGGAAAGTCCATGCCTAGTTATTCTTGACAGCATGAACTACTTCTAATGGCTATCCTACATGGTGGATTTACTTAGAAGTAAAGGTCTTTATAGAATAGCCTCAGGCCAAGAGTTTAAACCTCAAGATGAATATAAGCAAGATCAAACACGTGGGTTGATAGAATGTCTATTTCGCCAGATCTTAGATTCCATATCACAGAAATTGATACCCCAGATGAAACAATGAAAAAGATCAATAAAGTTTTTGGAATTAAAAATGAAATTAGAGCCCATCAACTCGAACATGAGTTGGTTATGTTGGACACCAATAATTTTTCTTCCATTGAAGATTTTTTGTCCAAGTTCAAGACCCTTAGACTTCTCTTGGAAGGAGTTAAGGTTAAGAAAGAAGATGGTAGCCTTATTTATTCCATTTTTACTAAGTTAGGACCAGCCTACTCTGTGTTTGTTTCCACCTTCCATTGTACTAGAGAAGCCTTTATTTCTCAAGGACAAGACTACAAGTCCCCCTCTTTTGATGCCTTTTGTGATTCTTTAATAAAAGAGCAAAAAAAACTCTTACATCTTGGTCTTCTTAATACTGAAAACTCTTCTAAGAAAGCCTTAGCAGCCCAGCATCAACCAAGTTCAAAGAATCCTAAGAATCAACATCCTAAAAAGAATGGTCCTAAACCAAACAAGTGTCCTAAGCAATTTTAGTCTCACAATGAAAAATCAACTCAACAAAATGATAAGACAACTAAAAACGAAGGGAAGAACATTGATAGACATTGCAACTTTTGTAACTGTGATGGCCATTTAGAATCCAAATGCTTTAAAAAGATGGAAGCCTTGGAAGTAGCAATGAAGAAGCATAACATCCATTTGGAGCACTCTTCAGCTTCATCTTCATCTTCAGGAATAACACTTTTTACATGTGGTTGTCAAGTATCTCAGCCTGATTATGCACTAAATGTATCTTCTTCTTCTCATTCTCATGAATGGCTCATTAATTCTGGAGCTTCTTATCACATGGCCAAAAAAAAAGCCATGTTTTCTTCTTTAAATGATTGTAACACCAAAATTATATATGTTGGTGATGATAGATCTCTTAGTGTTGTAGCGACTGGAACTATTCATCTAGACAATGGTCAATTTAATGATGTACTATGTGTTCCTACCTTATCCTGCAACTTTCTCTCTGTATATCAGATAACTCATTCAGGTGAAGGTAAAATCTTTGAATTTTCACCTCATGATGTTGTAATTAAGGGCCTAAGAGATCCTAGACTGATTTTAGCTACTGGCATTGTTGATGATTCTACAAGGTTGTATAAGTTTAACAACTTTGGGCCATCAACTCTTCCCTCGGTATTTGTTGCTCATAATGATGAAGTGAAGAAACTTTGGCATGAGCGATTTGGTCACATAAATTATTACTCCCTTCAAAATCTATGTAAAGAAAATATGGTGACAGGTCTTCCTATGGTATCTTGCAGAGATGGTGTTTGTTCCGGATGTGTACTCGAAAAACATCATCGGGATAGTTTTGAAAAACGTGCATCTTGGCACGCCTCAACCCCATTACAACTTGTGCATAGTGATTGATGTGGTCCACTTCCAGTTGTTTCATTCTATGGCTACAAGTATTTTTTAACATTCATTGATGATTTCTCCTAACGCACTTGGGTATACATCTTAAAACTCAAGAGTGAATTCTTTAACATGTTTTTGGCCTTTAAGGCCTTTGTTGAGAAACAATTTAGACATTAAATTCTTAAGCTAAGATTTGATAATGGCTGAGAATATGTTAACAACAAATTCATCAACTTTTGCACTAAGCATGGAATTCAATTGCAACATACTATTCCATATACTCCACAGCAAAAATGGTGTAGCTGAAAGGAAGAATCACACCTTAAAAGAAATGGCTAATTGTATGCTTCAATCTAAAGGACTTGGTCTTAATTTTTGGGCAGAAGCAATTAAATGTGCAAATTACATAGTAAATCCCACTCCTACTAAGGTTTTAAAGAATATCATTCCAGAAGAAACATGGAGCATAGTTAAACCAGATGTAATTCACTTTCGTGTTTTTGGAAGTGAAGCATGGGCCCATATTCTAGATGAGAAACATAAAGACTTAGAACCTAAGAGTGAAAAATGTATTTTTGTTGGATATTCTGAAGATGTCAAAGGATATAGACTTCTTCAATCTAAATCTAAAAATGTTATCATTAGAAGAGATGTAAAGTTTGCTGAAAATATATCGGTCTACGAGCCTATTTCCACGGATGTGCCACCTCTCTCTATCCCTTCTACTTTTGAAAATATTCCTTCTTTAGATGATGACAGCGAGGATGACAATCCTCCCCCACCTTCTCGGGATCCTCCTTCAGCTCCTCAGCGTCCAAAATGGGTCTGCGCTACTCGGGATGCAACAGGTGCTCTTGCAGGTGATCCTATAGATCAACGTCATACATGTTCTTAGTTTGATAGAACCTCTTCTTTACTAGCTCAAGCTTCAACGAATTATGATCCTGACACCTTTACAGAAGCTTCAAGCCATCCAGAGTGGGACACAACTATGAATGAAGAATATCGTTCATTATTGGAAAATGATACATGGGACCTTGTTCCTCTTGAAAACAGACGAAAACTTGCAAGATGCAAATGGGTTTATAGAACCAAGTTTGGATCAGATGGAAAAGTTGATAAACATAAAGCTCGTCTTGTTGCTAAGGGTTTTTCTCAAGTGTAAGGCATTGACTATACTGAAACCTTCTCCCCTGTTGCCAAAATGAACTCTATTTGCCTTGTTCTTTCCCTTGCTGCCTCTTTAAAATGGGAAGTCCATCAGATGGATGTTAAATCTGCCTTCTTGCATGGGGACTTGCATGAAGAAATCTATATGGAACAACCTCCTGGATTTATACAAGCAGACTCCAGCCTAGTATGTCGGCTTAAGAAATCCCTTTATGGTCTCAAGCAAGCCCTCGGGCTTGGTATTTGTTGCTCATAATGATGAAGTGAACAAACTTTGGCATGAGCGATTTGGTCACTTAAATTATTACTCCCTTCAAAATCTATGTAAAGAAAATATGGTGACAGGTCTTCCTATGGTATCTTGCAGAGATGGTGTTTGTTCCGAATGTGTACTCGAAAAACATCATTGGGATAGTTTTGAAAAACGTGCATCTTGGCACGCCTCAACCCCATTACAACTTGTGCATAGTGATTGATGTGGTCCACTTCCAGTTGTTTCATTCTATGGCTACAAGTATTTCTTAACTTTCATTGATGATTTCTCCTAACGCACTTGGGTATACATCTTAAAACTCAAGAGTGAATTCTTTAACATGTTTTTGGCCTTTAAGGCCTTTGTTGAGAAACAATTTAGACATTAAATTCTTAAGCTAAGATTTGATAATGGCTGAGAATATGTTAACAACAAATTCATCAACTTTTGCACTGAGCATGGAATTCAATTGCAACATACTATTCCATATACTCCACAGCAAAAATGGTGTAGCTGAAAGGAAGAATCGCACCTTAAAAGAAATGGCTAATTGTATGCTTCAATCTAAAGGACTTGGTCTTAATTTTTGGGCAGAAGCAATTAAATGTGCAAATTACATAGTAAATCCCACTCCTACTAAGGTTTTAAAGAATATCATTCCAGAAGAAACATGGAGCATAGTTAAACCAGATGTAATTCACTTTCGTGTTTTTGGAAGTGAAGCATGGGCCCATATTCTGGATGAGAAACATAAAGACTTAGAACCTAAGAGTGAAAAATGTATTTTTGTTGGATATTCTGAAGATGTCAAAGGATATAGACTTCTTCAATCTAAATCTAAAAATGTTATCATTAGAAGAGATGTAAAGTTTGCTGAAAATATATCGGTCTACGAGCCTATTTCCACGGATGTGCCACCTCTCTCTATCCCTTCTACTTTTGAAAATATTCCTTCTTTAGATGATGACAGCGAGGATGACAATCCTCCCCCACCTTCTCGGGATCCTCCTTCAGCTCCTCAGCGTCCAAAATGGGTCTGCGCTACTCGGGAGCAACAGGTGCTCTTGTAGGTGATCCTATAGATCAACGTCATACATGTTCTTAGTTTGATAGAACCTCTTCTTTAGTAGCTCAAGCTTCAACGAATTATGATCCTGACACCTTTACAGAAGCTTCAAGCCATCCAGAGTGGGACACAACTATGAATGAAGAATATCGTTCATTATTGGAAAATGATACATGGGACCTTGTTCCTCTTGAAAACAGACGAAAACTTGCAAGATGCAAATGGGTTTATAGAACCAAGTTTGGATAAGATGGAAAAGTTGATAAACATAAAGCTCGTCTTGTTGCTAAGGGTTTTTCTCAAGTGTAAGGCATTGACTATACTGAAACCTTCTCCCCTGTTGCCAAAATGAACTCTATTTGCCTTGTTCTTTCCCTTGCTGCCTCTTTCAAATGAGAAGTCCATCAGATGGATGTTAAATCTGCCTTCTTGCATGGGGACTTGCATGAAGAAATCTATATGGAACAACCTCCTGGATTTATACAAGCAGACTCCAGCCTAGTATGTCGGCTTAAGAAATCCCTTTATGGTCTCAAGCAAGCCCTCGGGCTTGGTATGCCAAAATGGATAGCATTCTTTTAGATACTGGCTTTTCTAGGTGTCATTCTGACAATATTGTCTACACCAAGAAAGTGGGTAAGTCTGATCATTCTTGTTCTTTATGATGATGATCTTATCCTTACTGGTAGTGATCCCAACCTGATAAACCATGTGAAGTCTAGCCTTAAAAAGCAGTTTGAAATGACAGGATTAGGACACTTGCATTATTTTCTTGGTCTTCAAGTCTTGCAATCCAAAGAAGGTATTTCCCTTTCTCAGTCCAAGTATGCCTGTGATCTTCTATGCCACTTTCACATGGAAGACTGTAAGCCAACCCCTTCTCCTTTTCAGTCTAGAGCCAAACTTTTAGTCACTTGTACTTCCCTTGAAGTTGATGCTACCTTATACTGTCAGCTTGTTGGAAAACTTATGTATCTAACCCATACCCATCCTGACCTTTCATTTGTTGTTGGCCTTATTGATCAGTTTATGCAAAACCCACATGAAAGTCATTGGAAAGCAACTAAAGGAATACTTTGTTATGTTCGAGGTACAGTTCAGTTTGGGATTCATTAGAGTGTAGAAGCATCTCCTCTATTGGTTGGTTTCACTGATTCTGATTGGGTTGGTGACCCTGATGATGGGAAGTCTACTGAAGGCTATGTCTTCACTCTTGGTTCTGGACCTATTACATGGGTTTGCAAGAAACAAAGTGCCATTTCTCTTTCTTCAATAGAAGTAGAGTATCGAGGCGTCGTTGAAGCTAGTAAGGAAGCCTTGTGGCTTTGTCAGATCCTGTCAGAGTTTGGTTTTCAACAGCAACATACGACTACACTTTGGTTTGATAATCAAAGTGCCATATAACTATGCAAAGATGCAATCCAACATCAGCGCAACAAACACATTGAACTACACATGCACTTCATCAGAAAGCTCTTTCATGACCATGTTTTTGAAGTGCAATATTGTTCAACCGGTGATCAAGTTGCAGGCATCTTTACAAAGGCTTTCACAGAGGCGAATTTTTACTAAACTTTGATTTATGGTTGAAGTTCAGGAAGTTGTCACTAAGGGGGGATAGGCTCTAATGCCTCCTTTCTTCTCCTATTGTGTCATCTTTGTACATCCTTCAATCCTATCCCAAGTTGTTCTTAAGGGGGGATGTTAAGATATTCTGACACATAGGAAATAATTAAGTATAACTTAGTCTAGTGTATAGTTAGGTAAATTGTGTTTCTTTAGTATGTACTTTTTGTAACTTACAATCCGACGGTCACGATATGTTCTAGACATGAAGTGATCTGATAGTTCATTCTCTCCTCGGTATTACTGACACTTGGTCCGTGGCTTAACACCCAATTGGTCCATGATCTCTATTTAAAGAGCATGGAGGGTCATTTGTCAGGTGACCATTCATGAAAGGAGCTTATGTAAATTTTATTTCTTTTACATTAATAAATTGCTTGAAGTGGCCATGTTGGTTCACGTCGTGGACTGTTTTCCTCTTTGAGAGTTTTAACTATGACAAGAATATTGGTGTACTGATCTGTGAACTGTTTGTGAGCGGTGTCCTTTGGTGTTCTATCTAAGGAACTTACCGTGTAAATTCCTACAAGAACTCTTCAAACTCATTGGGACAAAATTGACCGCTAGCACCAACTATCACCCACAAATGGATGGCCAAACAAAGATTGTCAACAAATGGATTGAAGGATATTTGCGCAACTATGTGACAGGTCAACAAAAGGCATGGGTCAAGTGGTTATACCTAGGAGAGCATTGCTACAACACCACCTACCACCTATCCATTGGAATGACACCTTTCAAGGCTCTATATGTGTATGATGCACCTTCCTTCATCGACAACAGGGGGCCTCTTGCCAAAGATTGGATTCATGAGAGTTAGGACATTCTAAAGATACTCAAGGAGAATATTCAAGTAGCTCAAAATCGGCAAAAGATTATGTAGATCAACATTAGACGGAGCGCAATTTTGAGGTAGGGGATCTTGTTTTCTTGCAATTGCGGCCTTATCGTCAATCTACACTCTAGAAGAGCAGGGTAGAAAAGCTGAAACCTAGATTTTATGGACCTTACAAAATTCTTAGGAGAGTGGGTGAAGTAGCATATGAATTAGAGCTACCAAGTGATAACAAAATCCACTATGTATTTCATGTATCATGACTCAAGAAGGTAGTAGGCCAACAAGTCATCACTTCGGTTGAGCTACCACCATTAGATGAAGAAGGACAGTTGGAATTGGTTCCGGAAACAATCATGGTCATTCAGGAAAAGGAATTACGGGGAAGCATAATTCCAAAATACCTCATCAAATGGAAGAATTTAGTAGAAAGGACGCAACATAGGAAGGAGAACGAATTCTGCAGCTTCCGAATTTGCAATTGCTTGAGGGCAAGCAATTTCAGGCAAGGGGGATTGTAATGTCCTCAACGAATTAATGACCAAGGGGACTTAGTAGCCTATTTGTTGCCTGAGTTTCTAGAACGTGGGAACATTGGGAACTTGGGTACGGGTGTCGAGAACGGCTAGAGGTTTCCCCAAAATTTACAGGAAACGACTAATCGGGAGCGGTAATATTATATAATAAAAAAATAAAAAATATTTTTTTAATTATATAATTTATATAATAATCAAAATTAATATTGAATCAAAATATTCAAATATTGAAATCAATTTAAATATATAAATAATAAATATATAATCTCTCTTATATATAAATATATTCTTTGGGTGTCTCTCTCCTTGAGTCTCTCCCTTTTTTATATATAAAATATTAAAATGTCAAGTTCATTATCAGTTCTTTGACACATGACCAGTGTTTGAAACAATCTGGCTTAAAAATACAAAGGAACAGTTTTACATATGTTTCTCTAGTTATTCTTAAGAGAAAAAGTAAAGCAACTCTAATGTTTAAGCATTGACTGCCACATACAATATGCACACACAATCTTCTGCGATATATATACATAAACAACAAAAGAAATACTCATCAGCATGACATCCCAGATATCGCCCTTACATTGAGGTGCCACACGCTTCCTTAACCCATCAAGGGATTGCTCCACTTTCTCAATTAAGGATATTGGTGTTAAGGATGTCTTTGGCCTCTCTTCCTGTGAAAGTTTCAACATATGCTCATGTTTTGTAGGCAGTTCAACATATTTCTCTACAGACTTTGTATTCCCCAACCCCAGGGAACATTGGAACTCCAAAAAAAAACAGTGTTCAAAGCTCCCGGAACTTTCCCCAGCCCACATTGCAACTCCCGCTGAAAAGGGAATGTTCCCACACAGTTCCAAAGCTGCTGGGAGCGCGGGAACCATTGGTATAGGTTTCCCACCTCTCGAGAACTATTCCCGTGTAACAAAGATAAAAACCCGAAACTTACATTGTTGGTGAGTTTTGGGTAAGTTGGGCGAAAAAACCAAAAGTTGGGACTTTGAGTGTGATGCACTCAACCACTTAAGGAAGTGAGTCCCCTCATATAAGCCTATAAATTATGGAGGCCTGGATTCAATTAGAGGCATCATGGTGGATCATCTCATTCTGTTATTGAGCATTAACTCTGAGGGTTTAGACCCCTTTTTCCATGTCAATTTTGGTGGTGAAAGATTCCACCCTAGTTGACACCTCTCTTTTCTCTTCTTTCTGTTCTTAGCAAGGGTTTCTAGTTGGGAGATAAAATTTTGGGCAATTTGGCTTTGCAGCTAAACTTTTCTAAGATTCTAGATCATCCTCCTAAAGCATCGAGTTCTTATCTTGGGTAGCAAGTCTATAGGTCTCATTCTGAGAGCAGTTCTTGAAGCAGCAAGTCTATATCTTGGGAAGCGAATTCACTAAGGTCTATTATGTGGAAGAAAGGGCAGTGTTGAGGTAGTGGATATGTTCCTCTTACACCAAGGAGCAGTAAGGGTGTGTTATGAGAGCAAAACATGATAAAGTCATTCTTGTGGTACAACGAGGGTTTAAAGAAATCACAAGTGTTTTGTTTAAGGCACCGAGGGCCGAACACAGCAAATTAAGAACATATTCAAGGCAATGAGGCTTGTAAAGTGTACAATGGAACTTTGTTTTTGGAGTGCGAGTATTGTGAAGGATCATTTCTGTGGAGCAATGAAGTCCTGTGGTGAAGAGAGAGTTCCTTTGACATAGTTCTGTGGCAGCATCACTGTAGTACAGCGAGATTCAGTCTTGGGTTGGTCACCTCTGTGGTACAATAGCGAGGTTCTGTTCAGGATAACAACGATCTATTGATACAACGTAGTTGTTGGCAGCAAGTCTATGGTCTTAACAACACGTTCTGTGATTGATAACACTTCTTGAAGATTGGACGAAGCACAACGATTGAAGTGAAGTAGCAGATTTTATTGGACACCCTAGCAACTGTACAATTAGGGGTTTCTTATCTGTTTAGATTGAACTAAAGGAAGGTAGGACCTCTGAAGTGAACTTTTGTGGTTGGATTGTATACTGGATTACATACCCTAACCGTGTTCCATCTTGATGTTGCTTTCTGTTAGTGGCATAGTATTATTCTTTGCAAAAGATTGAATTACATATTCTTTGGATCATTTTTGTCTTGCAGAGCTGAAATTTTATATTATTGATTACACGGTGTATCATTGGAAGGCAATTTGACTGTTCAAAGAATATATTGAATTTGATCTGTACAAAAAATAAAAAATTCAAAAGTTCTGTTAATCCTAGACCAAATTGTCCTAGTCTGCTACACCTTTCTTATAAAGTTCATTAATCAATCCACAATCTTTATGCTTCAAAATATCATGCATCGAAAGGTTCAATGTGTGCACCAAGCACTTGGACCAAAATATGTGTGGATGAGTACGCTCAATAATTTTTCTTGCGACCTTACAATTTGCTGCATTATTAGTGATCACTTGAAGCACATTCTTAGGACCAACATCTTTGATTGATTTCAATAGGAGCTCTACAATGTTTTGGGAAGTTGCACTGATGGAGGAGTCTTGACTTGCAAGAAACACTACACCGCTAGCATAAACACCAAGAACATTTATCAAATGTTGGTTTCTAACATTTGTCCAACCATCTGGTACAATGGATACCCCACAATCCACCCACTCATTTGTAAAGTGTGTCAAAGCTCTTTGAAACTTTGCTTTTTCTCTTTCTAATAACACAATACAAACTTTCTCATAGTTGGGGCTCTTGTATCCTTTTGGGGCTTCATTGATGGTCGTAACCATACCATGGTAATAGAGAGAGCGAAGCACATTGAATGGTACACCAAAGTAGAAAGAAACCAGACCATGTTTCCATCCACATCATCCCTCCCAACAATATTAAGAAAATTTGCTATTGTTCTTCTATTTTCAAAGGTTGCAGAAGTACCATGAGGAGATGAGCTACCAAATCTAGGAGTTGTAGTTCCACTTGATTCATAATGAGTTTTTTGTTTTTCTTTTGTGCAACCTCCTCTATTTAGACGTATTTTCTTCTTTGTTCCATTTGGGCAGACTGCTATCCATCTGGGAACCTTTTTCTCATCACTGTGCAACACCCCACAAAGTTCCCTTTCACGCAGGTATATGAACCACTATATGATTTTCCTCCATGACAACCATGAGGGCACACAAACTTGTAGCTTCCACCACCTTTTTCCCCCTCAAGTTTGGTCACATAATTCCACAAGGGTGTTAATGTAGCTTTCCCCTCTTGCATTTTAGTGTCCTCTTCATCCCTTTCCTCTTCAAACCCTTACTCTTCATCGTACATTGAGTCACTCATATGGGGATCACTATTCTCTTCTTCTTCTTCCCTTCTATTTCAACTCCCCACCAACACCATGAAAACCAAAAGTGGAATGACACATATAAACCAAAATAACACCATTTTGGAATATGAATATAGATGGACAACCTGCAATGAAATGAACAAGAAGAAAGAATGGGAAAGAGTAGGAAAGGGAGGAGAAAAATACAAACAAAAATGAAAAAAAAGTGAGGGAGTTTGGGGTTTGCACTTACCTCTTTAGCTCTTGTAGATGGCAACCCTTCTTGACTCCTCCAGGCTCCTCTTCCTTCCCTCCTCCTAGCTCCTCTTTCACTCCTCCAAGCTGTTCTCAGATCTCTCTTCTCTGTTGATGTTCTAATGTTCTATTGTGATATTCCTTCTTAGCAACTATTTCTAGGTGAGAATACAACTCTTCCTTCAATAGTTTTCCTGAGATAATCCAAGACTCTTGACATAGACACAGACTTACTCCACACCAAGTCAATTCTTCCCTTTTTCAACAGATGATCACTTTCCAATACTGCCTTTGACCTAGATGTAGCAGTAGCAACAACAACACTTTGATGCAATAGTATCTTCGACCTAGCAACTTCGATCTTAATGCAATAACTTCGACCTTGAAGCACTTAGCTCTTCGACTTTGAAGCAACACTTCTACCTTGGAGCACTTTGACCTTAATGCCGTACTTCGACTTTGATGCCGTACTTCGACCTTGATGTCGTAACAGAACTTCGACCTTGATGCCATAGTCGAGAAAATCACACGATTGAGAGAGAGAGATAACCCAAAACCTTTGATCCTTCAATTCTCCTTCTTCCACTGCAACTTCACACTTTTTCAAGTCTTCATCTAGGAGATCGAACTTGTGTGAGTGATTGTCCTCCAAATGAATCGTATTGCGTCAAAATATACTCTTTTGGTGAGGTCGAATTACCTTTCTTAAGGCCAACTTGGTGTGGAGGTGACTAATTCATTTTTGACTCAAAAATAATTCTTTTACATGATTCAAAAGCCCAAGAAGGGTCTCTTTAAATGTACAATGACTCTATTGACTTAGAATAAGTCCTAGAAGACCTCAATGGGGACTTTGACCTAAAACATGATGACCCAAGCATGAAACCCATGCTTTAATAAGTCATAATAATAATAATAATAAAAATATTTTCTTCATTCTTTTCATAAGTACATTTCATTGTGACTTAAATATTTTTATGAAGATCGAACCTAGTTACATTTTTCAACATTCCCTCTTAACTAGGGAGGTATTCATAATGACAAGTACAAGGAAGATCTCATAACACATGAACCACCACAATGCCATGGACTAGATTCTTGACCAGGGCAATCTATCCAGGTGGG
Organism: Pinus tabuliformis; assembly: GCA_031772625.1. Taxonomy (NCBI): domain Eukaryota; kingdom Viridiplantae; phylum Streptophyta; class Pinopsida; order Pinales; family Pinaceae; genus Pinus; species Pinus tabuliformis. The sequence goes on from CM062807.1 coordinate 485,404,719, forward strand.
ACTAAGATGGACTAAAGCTTTCAACCTCTCTAGGTACTGTCAGGCTTACTAAACATCAACCCAGTGATCTAGGTGTGTATCTGAGGTCAGAGCTCCATGACCAACTCCACCCTCCCTACTTCGGGAACTAGACATCAACACAGTGTCGGCGATATGTCCTCCCAGGCAATGTGTCTTACACACAAAACCTTGACACTTTTGATTATTCCAATCGGTAACAAATCCTCCCTGATCAAATAGATTGATAACAAATCTCTCTTGTGTAACCTCTAGGGTCTTCTAGGCAACTTGATGTTGTTTCTCAACTTTTCACAGTAGGACTTAGAGGTTTCCAAATGAATCTTGACAAATGATTCCTCAACCATACAACTTCCTTTTCTCCTTTTCATGCAACAACATATTCTACAACTAGATCCTGCTTTCCTTCTTTTAGGAGCCCCTCAAAATACATTCTCCAATTTTCTTCTTTCAAGTTGTCTATCATGATTATGATATGACGTCCCTCTTAACTAGGGAGATTCCTTTCATCCAAGCTCCCTCTTAACTTAGGGAGATTTCTTTCATGCAAGCTTCCTCTTAACCTAGGGCACTCAACTTCTTTTCTATGACATCAGAGAATCTTTCATGGCTTCCATCCTTTTTATCAAAGTTATCATGATGATCATCATTCACATCATGCTTATCATATTTACTTTACGAACATCTTCACCATCTTGAAGATTATGTACCTGCACAACTTAGATAGCATGCACAACCAAATCTATAGAAGCATGTAGTTAACCATATCAATATCATGGAAGCATTCAACTTTAGACATCAAATACTCAAACTTAGTTATAAACAAGAGACAAATACTCTTCAACTTCTTGCTAGGGTTTTTGTCATAAACCCTAGACTATATCATCAAGACTTTGAGCATTTCATAACAACCTTCATTACATCTAGGGTTTCAATGTTTCTTCCAGAGGTATGACGTACCCTACTACATCATATTGCAAGCCCTAGCAACAATTCAAACAAAATATAGATCTGCAATGCATCTAACAACTTTAGAAATCATATGTTAGACTTCCTACTAGGATTTAGTGCGAAACCCTAGATTTCATACGTGAGCTTTAACAATCGAAATCATAGCTCAACATCATGACAACTTCGACTAGGGTTTCTTGTAAACTCTAGATTTTTCTAATTCTCAACAACCACCATACAATTTTAGATTTTTATCAACTTTTTATAAATCCCAGATTGTCACACTAGTCATCACATTTTAGAGATTTGAGCTTCTACTAAGGTTTAATTACAAAATCTTAGAATTCACAAATACTATCATCCTAGGGAATCAAACTTCGACTAGGGCTTAGTTCCAAACCCTAGGACTCATGACCATCAACAATTAGGTCAACACATATATTTAGGACTTCGTCATCATGCACAAGCATATCATAACATGTGTTAGTCAAACCTAAAGACACATATAAATAAAAGTTAGACATATAACAAACTTGATCAGACTAGGGTTTGATTGGATAAACATACACATGCCAAGGATTTCATTTCTAAGACATTATAAGGGTCTTGCTTATACACCCTACCAAACCCTAATGATCTAGGGTTTCAATACAAAACATAGCAAACCCTAAATTACCAAGACTTCAAAGGTTTGGGATTTCAGACATTACCATTCAACCGTAACAAGTTAGGGTTTCATAAAGATACCAAAACCCCAAATATGTCATCGTAAAAGCATAAACCATTTTCTTTAGATTTCATCAATAACCCTAAGTAGGCTAGGGTTTCACACATTATCATCAACATACCCTTAAGTCAGGGTTTTCACAACGAACCTTTCTAGGGTTCCACAATAATAATCAAAGATATGAGGAGGGTAGATTTATGTAATGATGAATCACCCAATTCATGAATCTTTACGATTCAAGAGTGCTAGACACAACAATGTTAGTAATGTAGAATAGATTACAAAAAAGAATGAATATACCTTTATTATGAAGAGAACAAAGCTTATGGTCTAAGGCATATGTTTGTTTCTCAACAAACCTTGTAATCCCAATGCTTTGTCTTGTGAGGCCTGTTACCCCTCAAACTAGCAGGGGACCTAAGGGGGATCCCTCAAGGGCAAATACTAGGCTAAGGGCAACAAATGGAGACTTAGCCCACTGTCACCTCAGCTAAGGCTCCCTTCTATTTACAAACTTTCACCGATGGGAGGAGACCCGATATGCATTGGAGTTACTAATGAATGATAAGTCAATAGATATGAGTGACCCAAACTAACCCTTTCCCAGAAAAGTTTGAAAGATGGAGCTTGCTTGCTCATCAAGCAAGGCGGTATAGATTCTAGGGAAAGGAAGAGAGGATTTTGGGGGGTAGGTGTATGGGAATAGGCTTTATGAAGAAGTTCCCCAATTCCTAAATCCTTGTTAGAACTGGTATCTCGGATGGTTCTTGAAGAATGTTTCTTTGAAGGAGTGGTACCACACAGGGCCAAGTGGACCTGGTCTAGGGTATGAGGAAAGTATGTAGCAACCACTGATATTCTTACCTTAGACAAGGTAGGGGAAAGGATCAAAGAAAGTATTTTCACTCAAAGATGTTGTTCTGAGCCTGAAGCACTAACCTTGGGGATGGCAGGGCAAGTTTTGATCCTAGAGCTAGGGCTTGACTTTTCTTCCAACTCCACCATTGGAATGGCTTCAAAATTGGAGGAGAGCTAGAGGAAAGGCCAACGCAGGAGACCCTAGGAGATGAATTTTTTTTGATGGCTAGCTTGTCGGGAAATTGATGCCCTAGTCCCCCCAATGTGGCTAGTCCCGGAAGGATGTGAGAAAATATGGATTTTAGTGACCACCCTTGGTAGATTAGTGCCTTAATCTTTGGGAGAATGGAGTCTATGTTGAATAAGAGTAGGATTTATTGGTTCCTAGTCAAGGAGGCCTCCAGATCAATTCGTTTGCTTTCTAGGTCAAGAAAAAGCAACCTTGCAACTTCTATACTTCGATGTGCAAGGGGAATGGTTTGTCAAGGTCAAATTTTACCCCTAGGAGATTTCGTTCCCATTACATGGCTCACACATTGAAGGAAATGCTATAATAGAGACAAATTCCACAATATTAAGCAGTAAATGCATGCAACAATTAGCCCTAGAACAATGAAAATTCTAGTCCAACATATATGACAAAAGTAAACAAGAATAACATCAAAAGAACATACTTACATATAATAGAGTATATCCATCCATTCACAATTGACAATAAAGAAGCTCCAAGAGAAGATAAACCAATATCCATACATCAAAACTCATCCATAAAGCTCCAATTCATCTTCATAAAAAGTGTGAAAATCTCAAGAGAGATAAGAGATCCTAACCAAAGTAATGATGATAAAATGGACTCATCTCACTTGTATTTATACATAATGTAGGAGTTTGAATTAGCCTCCTTGGCCTACATAAGCCCCAAAAATAAAATGATGTTCTAATAATTCAACTTTTGGTCATAAGCCCACTAAACTAGCTCATAAATGAAAAGGTAAGTCTCTCAAGAGGTCAAATAATAATCTATGCATGTCGTAGGGCCCTCTACGAGGCCAAATGAGGTCCATGGGTGCCACGATGAAGAATAAGACCCTCAAAAGCAGTGGATAAGGGGTTGGCCCCTTGTAATAACTTGCGATGCTCCAAATGACATGTGGTGGCACACAAGTGTCCTCATGGGTCTCCAAACAAATCAAAGATGCCTGTAGATTGCATGCAAGGGCTAGGATGATTGTGTAGGTGATGCCACATCATCATGCAAGTCCTAGATCATATGCCAAGTGTATGGTGTAGATATGGGGCCAGTTGGGCATGATGGATCAGGGGCATCTTGCTCGTCCAATAAGTGAACCACGAGCAATCTTTGAATTGTTGTGGGGATCCATGGAGTGCAATCTCCTGCTGCGGAGGCCGATGGCTCTCAACGCTCACCCTACATGTGCCAATGTAGCCCTCTGGAGGATTAGGACCTCGTATAGGGAGACTAACTCAAGATGGAGATCATCTGCAATCTTGAATAAGGTCCAATGCGTCCCCTAGCCTTCCAGTACAACAAGTCATTAGAGAAATCGAGTAAATGAGCTTACCAAATCATGGACCACTGGTGGGTACTTCATAATGGCTTGCCCTTCCGTAATGGACTTTGGGATGTGCCAATGTCTCTTAAACTCCAAATGGGTTTAACCAAGTACCCTATTAGGTGGTTTCTACTTCTAGAGGGGATAATATAGTCAAGGTACATCCTTCAAAAGGTGGTGGCATGTGACAAATAAGTGAATGAAGTAGGGGATGAGAAGAGGCAGCCCTGGGTTGCATGCTGGGGTACAATGGTAGCTAATAAGAGGGAAGCCCACACTTGGGTTTATAATGTATTGGAGGGAGAAATCGTGATACATGAGGTGCACCGACGTTGATTTTTTACCCTTCTTTATATGACTTTTGGCTTTTCTTTGATTAACTGCTTGGGGCTGAAGGGGTTAGAGCATGATGTGTAAGATATAGCAGTGAATACCTCCTTTTAAAGTGGGGCGGTTCATTGCCCACTAGGGCTTGGGACAATCATGGGTTCCTATATGATGAAGGAGGTTCATAGAACCAAGGTGATGGCCATGATGATGGGGTAGAGCTCATGTATTGGCTTTTGCCGATGTGCTAAATGTGTTTGTACTAGCCATCTTTTGCATTTTGTGGTACGTTTTCCTGTTGAATGTGGCAATATATGCTTTTATCTTTCTTTTTAGCTGCATCAAACTCCAGGCTTCATTCCAGGCCATGACCCAAGGTGTGGGCAAGGGGAAGGGGCATGCTAACCTTATGTGGACCCAGTGGAGGAATGTGGACCGAGGTGGGAGAAAAGATGGTTGGGGTAGTAATGAATGGAAAGAGGGTAATATAAGTGGATAAGGGAGTGGGACCACACAAGCAAAATCGGGGTTTCCCATGAAATACCATCCCTAGAGCCAAATGGTTAGTAAAAGAGATCCCATGGGACCAGAAGCCAAGGTTAATACCTAAAAGGTGTCTAGGGGACAAAAGCACAAACCTAGCCCATTCTTTCCACTGAATCCCCCATTAATTCATGCCTAGAAGTGTCCATGATAAGCAAACTACAATGCTCAATTTCCAAATGACAAGGCATACTTTTAGATTTTGGGAGGCCCACCTTCAAACATATGATCATGGCAGATAGGCGAGGGACCACATGGCTGGCTCAGGTGGCAGAGAAATGTCACAATGAGCTAACTAGTGGCTGCAAGGGGCTGTCGACTGAGGACCATCTTAGAGGAAAAAAATTCTCTTAGGCGTATTGCCCACAAAATGGTGGGTAACATCTGGCTTCAACTGGGACGTGATCTCTCGAAGAAGTGGGCGAAGCTCCTCGAACGAGAGGTCATGAGAACTCCAACAGTCTCTTGGTTACCGTAGACCTGTCACTTGCGCGTATAATAGATAGAAAAAATATTTAAAAAACACGGGGCAACATGCTTTCACGGTGTGTCATGATCGCACATGCTATATGTTAGGCCATAAAATCAATAGAGAATAAAATATGCAGATATGCTCCTATCTACCATGAGAAATATCATATGATGTTACTTTTAATGTAGAAAATGAGCACGCAATGCAACCTATCCTAACATGCATTTATTAAGCCTAATACTAAGTGTAATCATAAAGCCAGTGCAACCAACATATCATCACATCAACATACATATGCTTGCCAATATGATTACTCATGTGGCAACTCCCAAATCGAATGTGGGCATAGTCACATGGCGGATGAAGCAGGTGAGAAGCAGGAAAATATGATCTCCATCTGAGGTAAAGGGAAGTCCTAAGGGAAAGCAAATAGGTCAATGTAGAGGTCCTGGGATTTCCTTCGAGGTACATAATGGTGGAATGAATGATCACCCTCAAGAACTCCTTATCACAATCATTGTCTATAATATCATGTTTTGTAGATGCCACTAGGTTGTGATGAAAGGGAAATGAAGGGTTAGGGTAAGAAGGGGCGGGCAATGAAGGGTTAGTCCCCTTTTCATGGGTGCTTGATGTAAATTTTGTTTTTCTGATTTCTGGATTGTTTGCATGCTTTGTTTATCACTTAATTTCCTGTTTAGGAACATTACAGTGGTATCAGAGCCTAGGCCTTGGTTCAGTTGTGGGGATTTTCTCCTATGAGAGAAGGGGACTCGCAGAACATCACATACAAGAGGCAGAGGTACCTGAGCAGAGAAAGAGAGTTGGAAATCATTCCAGACACGGAGGACAGGGGGAATGTAGTGGTAGTAGAGGATGATATGGGGGAGCCCAAGAGCAAGGAGGAGATGGATTTCGAAAGCCTCTTGAAGGCTTTGAATGATTTAGCAAAGGGCCAGAAAGAGATGCTGGAGGAGATAAAAATGCAAAACCGGGGGAGAACCACCCCTAGAGGATTCTTATTTGCGGAAACTTCTGAAGCCTCCCAGCAAATCTATCACCCTTCACTAGCAGCACAACCCACATCAGCGAGTGGGCCAACTCGAGCCACACTGCCCTCTTTCGTGCCTGTGGCATAGATCGAAACAACAGGGGGTGAAGACCTCTCATTGATGGGAGAACACTTCAGAGAGTGGCAATTTATGGGTGCAGAATTCAAGGAAGCACTCTCTTTCAGAGATTTCTTCAAGCTCAAGCAGAATGAGAAGAGAAAGGGCTATGGAGGATAGGGCACGCAGAGCTATGAGCTGCAGAGGACCATAGGGAGGATGTACTTCCCTACATTCAATGGCAATGCCAAGTGCACTGCTCGGGCTTGGGTTGAGAAGATGGATACATATTTCCAGCTCACCTGGATGAGAGAGCTGGAAGCCATCAAGATGGCCACGCTGCACATGGAAGGGGAAGCCCATTACTGGTGGTTTCATGGTTTGGCCACCCTGGGGTATGCCAATGTGACTTCATATGAGGATTTCCCCAAGAGGGTGGTGGAATGCTTTGACCAGAGGGATCTGGAGGCCCATTTCAGGGAGCTAACCCAACTGCACCAGACAAGTAACCCAGAGCAATACATTTTGGATTTTCAGCAATGGTCCCAGACCTATCAGATGCTCGGAGGGTATATACCTTCATAGAGGGCTTACACAAGCCCCTGCGTGGACTGGTGAAGTCACACAGACCCTCCATGCTGCAGGAGGCAGTTATGTGCAGCAGAGATCTGCAGGTGGCCATCACCAAGACCAAAGCACCTTTTCCTGCATGGACCCCTTTTCCCTAGAAGGGGCATGACACTCAACCCCCACCTCAGAGAACCACCCAGGGACGGGGGCAGGTGCATGATGAGACACCGAAGGACCTCAGGAAGAAAAAGTTGTGCTTCACTTGCTTGGAGCCCTGGGCACCAGGCCATCGGTGCACTGCTGGGAAAGCACATTATGTTGAAGTTTCTAAGTTTACTTAGTTAGAAATCTTCCATGCACTTTATTTGATTTATTCCTACCTACTTGTTATTTTCCTTAACAAGTTATTTACAATGTAAATACTGAAAATAAACACTAGTGCATGCTCAACATATTACAGATTAGCAACTAAAAGAAACAAGAACAAACACACCACATGAAACCATTATTTTTGGACTAATGTCCCTGGGAAAAACCCAATGTGGGAAAACTGGTGTAGCTATTTGAGGGTTTCCTTATTAAGCAATTTCAAAGTACAATTTGGGTGCCGAAATTGGCCTACGCAATAGTGAATTTCCTTGGCAGTAGTACCTCTTAGTTTCTAACAAATCTACTGGCTGAAACCCTGGATAATCTTTCCGGCAGCTACTCAGCACCACTCTGCCCCAGAAACCCCAACGTCTACCCAATCTGGATTGCATCAGCCTCTCCTAGCCCAGCGCTAGCCCTGCGTCAGCTTATCTTGGCCTGCGTCAGCCCCAGGAGGCCCTGCGTCAGCTCTCTGAGCCTCTGCGTCAGCTACACTAGCCTCTTTGGTGCTCTGCACAGAACTTAGCTGCCCCTGTGTGGCATGCGTGAGCACTGGCTGCTCCTGCATCTCTCTCTCCGGCTGCTCTGCTGCTCTCTCGACACTATCTCTGCCTCTCTGTCTCTCTGTACTCAATGCCCCTTAGCTGCTCTCCGATCACTTATTTTATCTGTCTTAGCAAACCCCGCTCTAGCGAATAGAATGACTGATCACTCTGGTGTACTCTCCAAGTGACCCTCAAGCCTCCTTTTATACTTTTCTCGTTGACATATCAATGGCCGAGATTAAGTCCCTAATTGACGGCTAAGATTAAATTTGGATTGCTCCATGTCTTTGGACCATTCTAACACACTTTTATATTAATCCACATTAATATTTTAATTTCCCTAAGTTTAGACTTAGGGGTTCCATTAAAAATATTAATTATTTTAATATCTCCTAAACTGTTTAGAGTCTGCCCAAACCCTTTCTGGGTATTGGAGATCTCATGTGCCCCAACCTCTCCACCAAATTTTGTGGCTAGAGCACATCTGATGCTGCCACAAATCAACACTCCCTCTTAGCGAGGACTGTGCTCTAGCAATACTCCTCACTGAGTATTACTCTGATCATTTGGCATTGGTCCTTGTGCTGATGCTAGGCTTGCTGCCCATCATCCTCTGCACTGCTGTATCCTGTACTTTTGCCCATGGTTCTGCCACTGCCACTGCTACATCTGTACGATAGCTCCCTCTGCATCCGTGCTGCTGCCCATGGCTCTGCCACTGCCACTGCTGCATCTGCACTGCATCTCCTCTCATCATGCTACATCGTGTTGCCCACTGCTGCACTGCAACTGAGTTACTGAGAAGTAAGTAACTGATCTCCCAACTCTGACCTCTCTGTTGGGCTAGAGACACCTGCTGATGGTGAAGCTCCCTCTGCCGCTGACAAGTGCTCCCTTCTCTGACCTTTGCGCTGCTTCAACAACTCCATGCATCTCGCACTGTTGCACACTTCTTTGTGCCATCCTACACTGGTGCAATGCTCCTGTGCCTCTCGCACTATTGCAGCCTGCTAGCTTCGCGATGTCTTGGGAATCCTGCACTGTAGCTCTCTTTGCCGCTTCATCTGCATCCATCTCTACCCACATCCGTCTCTTCCCACATCTGCTAGTCCCGCTACTGCTCTTCGAGGCTCCCGTAACAAGGTCTAATCTAAGAGGCTGGGTACCTCGAGGATCCTGCCCCTCATCAGCTGTAGTCCTCTTGACTATAGCGCGATGTCTCCCCACTTCCGCTCAAGTGGTGCACGTGCACTCATGGCACAATCATCGTTTGCGTCCACTTCTTTCTCTACCCTTGCTAGTGCTGCCTTAGTCTCGGAAGACTCTCCCTTACTCTTCTTCCTTGGACACTGGGTCACATAATGACCCAACTCCCCACAATCGAAGCACTTGATCTTGGAGAGTTCTTTCTTCTTTCACTTTTCCTGCTTTCCCTCAAATGCTAGGGCCACATCTTCCTCCTCCTGCTTGACCTTGATCCCCTTGCTGCTGCTACCTGTCTTCGACTGCCGTTTGATCTCTCCCTGGTGAAGAGCTGCCCACATCTCGTCCCAAGGCGGGAGAGTCCCTCTGCCCCGGATACTCTGGACAAATATTTCCCAATCTTCTGAGGCAGCATTCAGGGCTGTCCTCACCATAAGCTCCTGATCCGGTGTCGCCCCTATAGCAGTCAATTGGTCTCAGATCTCATTCAGTCCTCTGAGGAAGGTGTCAATCAATTGTCCCTTCTTCATCTGATACAGCCTCATTTGATTCTCAAGTAGCATCCTTCTCTGCACAAAAATACGCTGGTACAACTTCTTGAGAGCCTCCCACATCTCAAATGTCATTTCCTTCTCGGCTATGTGTGGTACTACATGATCCTTGACCTCGTCAAGGATGATGCTCTTGGCCCTCGCCATCGCCTCCTCGTACTTGTCATTATCACTGGGTCGACTAGGATAGCTATTACCTTCAAGGAAAAGTTCTTGACACAATTTCTGTCAAGCACAGATAAGATTCTGGCCTTCCAGACCGCGAAGTTCGATGCTCCATCCAGTCTCTCTTGGTCTCTTACTCTGTGTACTGCCATGACACTCCTCTACTTCCCTCTTGGAAGTTCTCTGTTCAATCTTCTGAGTCTCTACTTCTCGTTTGGAAGTTCTCTTTTGGACTTCTTCTGAGTCCTGATTTCCTTCCTAGAAATCCTTCTTCCGCTTGTCGAGATGCCCCCTACTCTGATTGTCTTGTGCAACTACACTGTTGATCTGGGTTCCTCGGCTAGAAACCCTCGGTAACAACTCCTCTGGCCTTGCTCTGTCAGGTATTGTTTTGATTAGAGTACCTCACCAGCTCTCTGCAATATTCCTGTAGCCTTCTAGACCCCAAAAACTGCCTCTGTGAACTGCATCAACCCCTCTGCCTCACGCTGGCTCTGCATCACCCTGGATGGGTCTGCGTCAACCCTGGGATGCCCTGCGTCAGCAGTGCTGGCCTCTTTGAGGCTCTGTGCAACTCTCGGCTTCCTCTGCATGGCCCTAGCTGACTCTGCGTTACACTCCTTGGTTTCTGCGTAGCTAGAAATAGCTTTTGTCACCTCAGGACAGGTGTTTCCTGCTGCTATTGTTCCGCTCAGCTGATGTCTTTTCGTCCTCCTGTGATCTGCAATCGCGCTTTGATACCATGTTGAAGTTTCTAAGTTTACTTAGTTAGAAACCCTCCATGCACTTTATCTAATTTATTCCCACCTACTTGTTATTTTCCTTAACAAGTTATTTACAATGTAAATACTGAAAATAAACACTAGTGTATGCTCAACATATTACAGATTAGCAACTAAAAGAAACAAGAACAAACACACCATATGACACCATTATTTTTGGACTCATGTCCCTGGAAAAACCCAATGTGGGAAAACCGGTGCAACTATTTGAGGGTTTCTTTATTATGCAATTTCAGAGTACAATTTGGGTGCCGAAACTGGCCTACCCAACATAGAATTTCCTTGGCAGTAATACCTCTCAGTTTCTGACAAATCTACTGGTTGAAATCTTGGATAATCCTTCTGGCAGCTACTCAACACTAATTTGCCCCAGTGTCTGCCCAATCTGGACTGCGTCGACCTCTCCTAGCCCAGCGCTGGCCCTGCGTCAGCCCTCTGAGCCTCTGTGTTAGCTACACTGGTCTCTCTGGTGCTTTGCGCAACACTTAGCTACCTCTGCGTGGCCCTGTGTGAGCACTGATTGCTCATTCGTCTCTCTCTCCGGCTTCTCTGCTGCTCTCTTGACACTATCTCTAGCTCTCTGTACTCAATGCCCCTCAGCTACTCTCCGATCACTGATTTTATCTCTCTTAGCAAACCTGCTCTAGAGAATAGAATCACTGATCACTCTAGTGTACTCTCCAAGTGACCCTCAAGCCTCCTCTTATATTTTTCTCGTTGACATATCAACGGTCGAGATTAAGTCCCTAATTGATGGCTAAGATTAAATCTGGCTTGATCCATGTCTTTTGGACCATTCTAACACAATTTTATATTAATCCACATTAGTATTTTAATTTCCCTAAGTTTAGACTTAGGGACTCCATTAAAAATATTAATTATTTTAATATCTCCTAAATTATTTACAGTCTACCCAAACCCTTTCTGGGTATTGGAGATCTCATGTGCCCCAACCTCTCCACCAAATTTTGTGGCAAATCAACACATTTCACGGAGCTAACCTAATTGCTCTAGATAGGTAACCCAGAGCAGTACATTTCGGAGTTTCTGTGAGTTTTAGTGATGGTCCCAGACCTATCAGATACTCGGAGGGTCTATACCTTCATAGAGGGCTTACACGAGCCCCTGCGTGGAATGGTGAAGTCACGTAGACCCTCCACGTTGCAGGGGGCAGTTATGTGCACTAGAGATCTGCAGGTGGCCATCCCCAAGACCAGAGCACCTTTTCCTGCATGAACCCCTTTTCCCCAGAAGGGGCATGACACTTGACCCCCACCTCAGAGAACCACCCAGGGACGGGGGAAGTTGCATGATGAGACACAGAAGGACCTCAGGAGGAGAAAGTTGTGCTTCACTTGCTGGGAGCCCTAGGCACCAGGCCATCAGTGCACTGCTGGCAAAGCACATTATATTGAGGTCTTTTAAGACAGTGACTAGGAGGATGAGGTGGAGCAGGAGTATGGTATGGTAGACGGTGAGAGCCTGACATATAGGGGACCACCAAGACCACCTCCAGAGGGAGGGGCATCCTTTGCCCCATCCGGGGGAGTCGTTGCTTCTTTATGCTCGGTCGCCAAATTCTTGACATTGAGGATCAGAGGCACTATACAGGGACAGCTGGTGTCGGTCTTAGTTGATAGTGGGGCTACCCACAACTTCATAGATGCCCAGTTGGTTTAGAGGAGGGGCCTCACCACGACTGAGTTTGAGGGCTTTTCAGTCTTGGTACCAGGTGACTGTATGATGCAGCGCACTTGGTATGTGCCTGCTTTGACAGTAGTCATGGGAAACTACTCTATGATGGACCATTTCTTTGTGGTCGATGTGGCAGACACCAATGTGGTGATGGTTGTCCAGTGGCTGTATTCCCTTGGGCGAGTCACTACGGATTGGAAGAAACTAGAGATGGAGTTCATCGGGCCAGATGGCAAGTTAGTGGTCCTTAGAGGCATGCATTCATATCCACCCCAGACAGTCTCAGTGCATAGGATGGATGCAGATCTGCGACATGGAGACATAGCATGGGTAGTGGAGCTAAGGGTTTCAGACGTTGGGGGACAGGTACAGCCACCACCTCCGGACATGCAGGGTTTGTTGGACAAGTACATAGTGGTGTTTAGGGATATTCCACTAGGGCAACTGCCAGACAAGGGATTCGAGCACACCATTGAGCTAGAGCTAGGTGTGCAGGCGGTGGTCACTACCCCTTATAGGCATCCTAAGGCCTATAAGGTTGAGATTGAGAGGGCCATCAAAGAGTTGTTGGCATTGGGCCATATCAAGCCAAGTTCCATTCCATTTGCTTCTTCAGTAGTGTAGGTGACGAAGAAGGATGGAACCTTGTGCATGTGCATTGACTACTGGGTCCTCAACTGGAAGACACTTAAGCAATGATACCCCATCCCCCGCATAGATGAGTTGATGGATGAGCTTAGAGGAGCCAAGTACTTCTCTAAGATAGGTCTACATTCGGGGTACCACTAGATCAGGCTGAGGGATCAGGAGATCCCCAAGATAGCTTTTTGGTGTTATTATGGGCACTTCGAGTTCTTGGTCATGCCCTTTGGGCTGACCAACGCTCTGGCTACCTTTCAGTCGTGTATGAACCATGTCTTCCGAAGGCAGTTGAGGAGATTTGTGTTGATTTTCTTTGACGATATCTTGATTTACAGCAGGACTTGGGAGGAGCATCTCCAACACTTGGAGGAGGTGCTACATATTTTGGAGGAAGAACAGTTTTATGCCAAACTGTCCTAGTGTGAGTTTGGTTTGATAGAGATGCTCTACTTAGGGCATATCATTGGTACAGATGGGGTGAAGGTCCATGAGGAGAAGATACGAGCTATCCGTGATTGGCCAATACCCAGAGATGTGACAACGTTGAGGGGCTTCTTGGGTGTTTGCACTTATTACCGAGAGTTCGTCAAGGGATTTTCGTAGTTGGAAGCACCTTGCCAGATTTGACCAAGGGAGGGGCTTTGACATGGATCGATGGGGCACAGGCAACTTTTGATCGCCTCAAGGAGGTGATGAGCAGTTGTCCAGTTTTAGCACTTCTAGACTTTTCCCAGCCCTTCACTGTGGAGTGTGATGCATCAAGGGAGGGAGTTGGAGTAGTACTATCATAGGATGGGCACGCCATTGCTTTCGAGAGTTGGAAGCTCTTACCACATGAGGTCATATTCTATATATGACAAAGAGATGTTGGCCATCATGCATGCATTGGCCAAGTTCCGACAGTATTTGGTGGGTAATAGGTTTTGGGTGAAGATTGATCACAACAGTCTTCGTCACTTCATGGGGCAGTAGGGCCTCAACGACAGACAACAAAGATGGGTCAGCAAGGTGCAGGCCTATGACTTTGACATAGAGTATGTGTGAGGAAAGCACAATGTGGTGGCTGATGCTCTATCACGGAGACCCGCAGGCCTGTCACTCATGAGCATCTGCCATGATTGGAAGACCTAGCTATTGGTGGAGTATTCCCAAGGATAGGAGGGTATGCGAGATTTTGTAGGGTACCCACGCGGATGAGCGCTTCCGGGTGATGGACGAGTTTATCTACTACAAGGGGCGCATATTTCTGGAGCCCAACTCGTAGTTGAGGGAGGGAATGCTCCAGGCAACACATGACTCGCCATTGTCAGGGTATCAGGGGTTCCAGAAAACATACATGACAGTCAGGGAGAGCTTCACATGGAAGGGCCTCAAGGGGGACGTGTTGAAGCACGTACAGGAGTGTGAGGCATGTCAGAGGAACAAGCGGGAGTTGATTTACCCTGCAAGATTGTTACAACTGCTTCCCATCGCGGAGGGGAAATGGGAAAATATTTTCATGGATTTCATTACGGGGATCCCCAAGTGCAGGGCAAGGACTGCATTTATGTAGTGGTCGACAAGTTGACCAAGTGTGCCCACTTTTTCGCCATCCCCACCAGATATTCGGCTGCATCGGTTGCAGAGCTGCTCTTTAGGGAGATCTTCCGGTTACACAGGCTTCCTAAGAACATTGTGAGTGACAGGGATAACAGGTTCATGGGACACTTCTGGTAGGAGCTTTTCAAGTTGGTCGGTACTGAGCTCACTCTTAGTATGAGCTACCACCCTCAGACAGATGGCTAGACAGAGCAAGTTAATCAGTGGTTGGAGGGGTATCTGAGGAACTATGTGACTGGGTAGCAGAGGGCTTGGATCTGGTGGATGCACTTGGGCGAGTATTGCTACAACACCACCCACCACATGTCCATCGGTATGACTCCTTAATGTGCGTTGTATGGTTATGATGTGTTATCTTTTGTTGATGTTGTTTTTGGAGACAGCCGGACCCCAAAGGCCAAAGATTGGATCCAAGAGAGCTAAGACATCCTCAAGGCTCTCAAGGATAACTTAGTGACAGCACAAAACCAACAGATGGTGTACGCAGATCGGCACCGGACCGAGAGACATTTCGAGGAGGGGATTTGGTGTATCTCCGGTTACAACCGTACAGGCAGTCCACATTGAAGCAAAAGGGGGCTGAGAAGCTACAACCCCGCTTTTATGGGCCATTGTTGGAAACACTGAGAGGGGGGTGAATCAGTATTCCTTTGCAATTAGAACTTTTAAACTTTTTCAGAGCATTAGTTAATCTTCAAATATTATTAATGTTTATGCAATAATAACAATAAATAAAAGAACATAGTAGACACAAGAATTTTAGGTGGAAAACCCCCTCCGAGTCAAAAACCACCTAACGATTTTCTAATAACTTCTTTAATCTTCAACCCCGACTGAAATGAAAGCAACAACTTCCTAGAATTCTAGAAAAACATTCTTCTCTAGCTCCCACTGGAAGGACGCACCAATGCCTTGGTTTCTTCAGTAGTCCACTGAATGGATGCCCCAACATCCTAGACCAACCTGCCACCCCTGAAGTGTTCACAGGCTCCAACTTGTAGGCGACTTCATGCACTAGCC
Organism: Pinus tabuliformis; assembly: GCA_031772625.1. Classification (NCBI taxonomy): domain Eukaryota; kingdom Viridiplantae; phylum Streptophyta; class Pinopsida; order Pinales; family Pinaceae; genus Pinus; species Pinus tabuliformis. The sequence goes on from CM062807.1 coordinate 485,420,439, forward strand.
TAGCACCTTCCTGCCACCCTATAATGACTAAAATGAGACAAGAGTGTGGATTCCCGTACCAGGGACAATGATCCACGATACAATATGATTTACAATGATTTTGACCGAACACCCAATCACACTATGAACTGCAACCCAGCCATGATATCATCTCAACAGAGATTCCTATACCTCCCAACAATGCCTTTTCGACTCTAGGCAGATTGATTCTTTTACAATAATGACTCTTCCAATGATGACACTTTTACAAATGACTCTTTTACAACTTTACAATGATGACTCTTGGCCTTGACACTTCTTCACAATATACGGATGGTTGTCATGTCTTTAAAGGATGTCCCACTGCAATGCTTCCTTTGATTTGATACTTCAACTCTTGAATGCTTGCTTGATGTTGTCCTTGAATCTTCTTCTACCTGCATGCAAATTTGCCCAGCGAAACCCAATCTCAAAAGGAAAAACAAAATACCCTTCAACTTACCTCTGCCTGCAAAACACATGTAAGTGCATAATAATGAATAAATACAAATTAAAATTACAATGTGTACCTGAAATGTTCTTGTCACTTTTGTTGTTGACTTGTTGCAATAGTAGACAAAGACTCCCACTCTTGATATAGGCCTGGACTCTATGCAAGACTATATCCAAAACTGACCTAAAGATATATACAATAGAAACTGATGACAGACCCTAGACTTGTGATGAACCAAGTTCTAAGTACAACAACAAAGACCATTCTATCAACTATGACAAGACAAGTAACATGAACTTACAACATCATATAGATTTAGCAGACTTGGTGTAGCATCAAATGTGTAGTATCAAGAATAGGACATCTGAAATGTGGTATCAAAACTAACTGTGACATATAGAGACATAGAGCTATACCGAGAACTTGTATATACCTACATTGTCCTGCAAAACATATGTGAGAGATGATACTCAAAATTCAAATGTAAACACTAATCACACATACCTTGCTGTAGGAGACTTACCTTTGACTGTTGATGTGTGGTCCTTACTGTAGTGATCCTTGAATGCATGCTTTTTCTTGCCTTCTAGGAGCTCGATATTGAATTTGTTGTATCTATGTAATATCGGATCTCCAAGGTTTGAAATTTCTTCCTTTGGTAGCCCTTTGAGTCCTTTTTCCAACCCGATAGGTCTGATTAAGATTGGATTCTTCAAGAAAGAGTTATGCCCAATCTCCCACGATGACCTAATTATAGACTGGTTCAGTAGAGAAAACTTGTACGAAGTGCCACGTGTCACTGTTGCGACCTTCGGCCCTGAAAATGCTACTCAACAAACTACATTCCGTCCTCTTTCTGTGACTATTTACGAAATTTGAATCCAATGCTCAGAGAGAAAGTTATGACGATTTTCCCAATGTCACATGTTTGACATGGAATTCGGGAGCCTCCAAAAACCCTAACTTCCTCAGTTCATATCTCCTAAAATATAGCGAACCAAGATCTGAAATTTGGTCATGAGGTTCATCAAGATTTCGGCTCAAATGGGTTTTAATTTTAGCTTCTGAAGCTTCATAGAAAAAAAGTTATAGCGAAAATGCCACGATGACATGTTTGAAGCCACAAAATCCCTACTAGAGGAGGATATGAGGGTCATTAGTTATATGAATGTCTTGAGTTGAGAGGATCCTCAACAAGTGAGCGTTGGAGGGATTTTAGGAGCAATTTTTTTTATTATTAATTATTGACTATTCAATGACCACAACCAATTATGAGTGCCATGCCACAACCCCATAGGGTTTTAACCCACTAACCGGGGTTACTAAATTCAAACATGAATATCTCTCAAACCATGAAGAATTACTTGGTGTGCCATATATAAACGGAAACATCTTGACGAGTAGAATCCATCTAGAAGATCCTTGACTCAGAATAGAGTAATTTTTCAAGTCAAAATGGCCATGCAAGATCGGGGTAGCCCCTGGTGCTGCTTGGGTTGACATGAATGACAACCACTGATCAATAGCCATACAGGGTGATTAGGCGACTTGGGGAGGTGGCCTACGAGCTGGAGCTGCTTCCAGGGAGTAGGATTCACAATATATTCCATGTCTCGTGCCTTAAAAAGATGCTGGGGCAATAGGTGACAATAGCAGTAGAGTTACCCCCATTGGATGATGAGGGTCACTTGGTTTTGGAGCCTGAGACCATTTTGGAGAGGAGGGAGAGGAAGTTGAGGAGCAGGACCATCAAGGAGCTCTTGGTATGCTGGAAGAACTTGTGGGATGAGGATGCCACCTGGGAGGGTGAGCACATTTTGGAGCACCCAGTTCTGAAGTTGCTTGAGGGAAAAGAACATTTGGGAGGGGAGGACTGCCATGTCCCTTCCCAATGTAACAGGCTTATCTCTACACAATTTTGCACAATTTTGCCAAGGAAAAGGACCCAACAGTTTCGACTTAGTGATTAGGAGAAATTTCGGCCAGATTGGTTTGCTAGTGGAAGGTGGGGGCCACCCACATGGTAATTCGAACTGGGCAATTCGAATGGCTTGGAGGGAATTCGAATAACTGTTGGAGGGGGCCCACATGAGGCAAGGGAAGGCCCACGAAGTCATAAGGAAAAGGAGCCTCTCACTTCGTGATTCATTCACTCTTGTACATCGAATTTTACTTGATTGTTTTCTCGAGCTGCTTAGTCGAGTCATCTGGCTGTTCAACCACAAATCTTTCAAGCCAGAGATTCAACCTTACCTTCGGGGGACTCCGAGTACCACCCTAGAAAGGCAGTTCCACAACATTTTCAGGAGTTCCGGGGAGGATCTACAACACAGTCACTCAGCCATCCTCAGGGAGTGCATATTTCTGGGCTAGTAGTGAGAACACGCAGAGGGAGAGAGAGCCACCTTGGGTCAACTATTAACCAGAGAAGCCAAGGAATCTGAAGGACATTACTGGGCAGCAAAGTAGTAATTCGAATTCCAGGCTTGGAGGACAGTGTAAAGGGTCAATTCAGTCAATTCGTGGGTCTTGAGGGGAAGAGCTACAACCTGGAATCTCAGCTGGGAAGGAAGGATATTCATAGCAGGGATCATCTTAGGGATTTGGGGCATTTTCCAGGAGGTTTTACAACTTCTTTCCAGCAGGCCGAGTTTTGCAGTTGTAGTTGAGGTTGGGCTTCTTGGGGGTTGAATTTCAGAAGTCTGAACTAGACCAAACCCTTCCTGAGTTTTGGCCAAGGAACAAGGCGCTGAAATCTCATAATTTTCTGAGCACATGAAGCAGTGATTCCAGCCCTTCGATTTCAGCTGACAGTGCAGTTTCTGGACAACGCGGTTCAGTTTTGGTGTAGCAGTTGGGGCAACCTTCAGTTCAACATTTTCTCACCTGGGTTTTGTCATGCATGTCCATTGCAACAAGCCCAGGTGCACCATTCTATTTTGTCATTGTATTTGCCCTTTGAAGAATTAATAAAATGTTTCAACAGTTCTCTATTTCCAGTGTTTTCATGGGTGCTTAAAGTAAATTTCATTTTTCTGAATGTTGGATTGTTTGCATGCTTTGTTTATCACTTAATTTCCTATTTAGGAACATTACATTTCAACCTTGCAATAGGTGCAATTTCATAGGCTAGCAAGAAACGTGTTGTTTCCCTTTCTTTTATCAGGGGAGAGTACAGGGCAGCTGTTATGAATAAATATAATGTAAAAAATGTTATGAATAAATATATAGGAAATAATGTAAAATAATATAAATGATAATAATCATAAATAATGATTAGTTAATTAGTAATTAGGTTGAAGAGTCATGTCTAAATGAGACTTAGACACGACTCTCCATGAAAAAACACCTGCTTGGTATATAAGCAAGCCTCTCACTCTCATTGTATCATTCTTATTCATACATTTAATATATAATATTTGTATCCTCATGGATATCTTTATATTCCAAGCCTTCTGGAGTAATTAATCTGAAAAAGGAACTTTGTTCGCTTCATTTGGTATCAGAGCAGTTGATCCTCTAGCCGCTCCACCGCTGCACAGAGCCGTGTTCTCCGATCCAGGTCTTTGACCGTCAAATTCATCAACATTGTTGTCGTTGAAGCGTTTCGCTACAAGAATTTGGAAGGATTTGGCCATTCAATAATAATATTAATAATAAAATTAATATATATATATATATATATATATATATAGATATATATAGATATATGGAGAGAAAATAAAAAGTCAAAAAACAAAGATTAAAAAAATCAAATTCAAAAAAAGAAAAAAAAGGAAAAAGAAAAAAAAGAACTACATATAAAGATTAAGAAAAAGGATTTAAAAAATAAATAAAGAAATATAGTTCTATGTTAATTTTGAAGGAGAACATTCATATATATAAAAAGGTTCTACATTATTGATAAAAAGTGCATGATAAAGTTAAGAAGGAATCTTTCCAAATATATATAAAACTATACGTAAGAGAAGGAATAAGAGAAGGAAGAGTAAATAATATTATTTCATTAAGTGGTTTGCAAGCCCGTGGTTTTAGAAACCCATGGCAATTGCCCATGGTATTTTAAAAGTAAAAGAAAAACAAAAAGAATACAAAATCTCTTTATGTGAATGGTAAATTTTACTTTTTACACTGAGTCAAAAGTACATAAGTCAACATATGTTTTATATTACACCCCAAAGAGGTGAATAGCCACATTTCACTAGGGTTGTAACTTTTCAAAAAGAAAAAATAATATTATAAATAAAATATATATAAAGAGAAGTATTATATTATAAATTGGTATTAATATATACAAGTACAAAGCTGGTATTATATTATTATAAAAGGTTATAAAACCTTACAGGAGGAGAAAATATCAGTTAAGAGTTTACGTTAAAGTGAAGTTGAATTAGAGTTTAAAAAGTTATATGAAATTTAAAAAGTAAATACAAAGGACAATAGATATTTAAAAGAAGCCAATTGAAACAATATTTAAATATTCTTTTTAAAGTACAAAAGGAAAAAATAAGTAGAAATATATAAAAAGAATACAAAGGAGTTTTGAAATATTAAGTTATCCATAGATAAATTGGAAATTAAAAAACTGAAAGGGTAAATAAATATAATAAAAAGAAATGAAGGAGGTGAGATTACATATATATTAAAAAGGAAGTGGATATATATATATATATATATATTTAAGAAAAAATTATTAAAAAAGTGAAAAAGAAGAAGTTATAATTAAAAAAAAGAATAACAATAAAAAAAGAGAGTTATATATAATAAAATTAATTAATTAAATTTAAAAAAAAGGAAGTAAAAATATGATTTCCACAAAGAACAACAGTTTCTTTGCAATATGTCCTTTTTGTTCAGAAGGATACCCTAATTGTCAAGAGTCATTTAGAAATCAAAACGTTGTTTGCACAAAATGTTACAAAACTTTTACCTTAGTCGAACTTCTAAGTGATACAGAAAAACAATCATTAGCAAGAAATATGAAACAATTAATGGCAACAATTAGGCAACAACATATTGATTTTAATAAGGAAATGAAGAAAACAGAATCCACATTGCAAGTTGAAAGCCCATCATCACTCCTACCAAACGATGTAATCCAGTGTACCAAGAAATTGCAGCTAGAAGATCAAGAGAATGGCAAAATAGCCAAACTTCGACAAATCAAGGAAGCGTTACAATAGGGACATAAAAATTGTGTGGATATGCATTACAAGGAAGTAATGGAAAAGGATGAAGAAATCTCTCGCCTCAAGGGCCACTTCGAAAATTACTTGCACAAGTGAAGAAGACTAAGGTAAAAAAGAAAGAACTCAAGAAGCACTTATCAAAACAAGAAGAGGAAACCTTGCGTTTAAAGAACCTTAATAAAAATTTATTAGAACAAATCAGAGATCTAAAAAATGAAAAACTCAAAAGTCAAAACATTGAAAATAAGGTTGATGAATCAGAAACCAAAGAACTTTTACGTCTGAGAAACCATAATCAAAATCTACTCACTCAAATTAAGAAACTTAAGGATGATAAGAAAGCATTAAAAGACAAGTTAGAACAATTTACTCAAGAAGTATCGAAATCTCCCGTCGTAACAGTCCAAGTTGAAGATAAGGGAACAAATACCGATCCAATGAATATCATAACTTAAGAAGAATGCAAACTAGTTGAAGAAAAGACACACTTAGATGTTGCAGTTCAAATGATAAACACCCTAAGTGAAGGTTCTGTAACCAACTCAACAACATCGTCACCTGAAGTAAATAAAAAAATTTCCACACACTTAATAAGGGAAAGTCAAACCAAAAAAGTTCCCTATCGACATCCGAATCATGAGAGTAGACAACTAAACTATGCTACATATTGGGACCATTCAGACCATAAACAACAAATTGATGTTCCGGAGAATAGTGATGTAACCTCAATCCAGTTCTGTGATGACAAGTCGTTACAAAATTCCAGTGATCAGAATATTGCACAGAAGCTTAATCTAGGATGGCCTGATCCCTTCTCGGTGCGACAATTTTGTTTGTCACTTAGAAGATCATATCAACTTGTATCGACGAAGATGATGGTTTCGAGATGAGAAGACATTCGAAACCGAAAAAGAGATCAAGCTTTTTTCATCAACAAGCTTTGAGGACAAATTTTTTTGAGGAGGAAGGCAATGTTATGAATAAATATATAGGAAATAATGTAAAATAATATAAATGATAATAATCATAAATAATGATTAGTTGATTTGTAATTAGTAAATAGGTTGAAGAGTCTTGTCTAAATGAGAGATGACTCTCCATGAAGAGACACCTGCTTGGTATATAAGCAAGCCTCTCACTCTCTTTGTATCATTCTTATTCACACATTTAATATATAATATTTGTATCCTCATGGATATCTTTATATTTCAAGTCTTCTGGAGTGATTAATCTGAAGAAGGAACTATGTTCGCTTCAGCAGCAACAAAAAGACCATGTGAGGTAGTTTTGGCTTTAGAAGAATATTGGGAAATTTGATGCTTGAACAACCCAAGTGAACAGTTCTTTTTGGTGACCATAAAGGTGTTTTTAAATTAGTGAACCATCCAGTTTTTCATGAGCAGACTAAACACATTTGCGTGCTTTGCTGATCAGACACCTTGTGGAATAGGATGAGGTTGAACTTCATTATTGTACCACGCAAGACAGACTGCAGATATTTTCACCAAGCCACTTAGTCTAGATAAGCTTGTTAAATTTAGAAACAAGCATTGTGTAATATCCAAAATGACCATAATAGGAAAATGTTAGCGTAATTACTATTTAGGATTAATTTTACAGAAACAAAAGTACATTAAAGTACTCTAGAATTAATAATAAATTAATAGAAATAAATTACATAATGTTTCTCCCTCTCGAGTCTCAACGTATATACGAAGACCTATTCTACTTTGATTTGAATATAGAGTTGATGGTTCTCTCTTCCATGTGTATGGTTCTCTCTCTCTTGCTCTCAAGTTTATCTTTCTGATAGTTCCTATAGACCATAATTCTATTTTTCTGGGCTAGTATTGCAGCAATTTGACACTCAACAATTTTATTTCTATTTTTGCTGCGAATGTTATATGCTTTATGTCTATTTGTTTTGTATATCAGTCAAAATAACACCTTCAATCAATATTCTCCTGCAACTAAACTTAATCTTTCATTGTGACTAGAGTTTGGAGTTAAATAATAGCTATGTTTCTTAGTCACATTGGTGAGGTTTGCATTTCTTGCTTAAGATATTCTTTAGACATTTATTTCATAGTACAAAATAGTTTTTTTTTGCTGACCATAGAAAAAATTCTAACATGTGTGTGCACTGGGCAGCAGGTGGAGAGAAATTATCTCCAGTGGACAAGGAGCCAGAGTTAGTACCAAAAGGAGATACGCCAGTTCCTACAACTAAGGTATCAGCTTCGGTTCTTGGAACAGACGTTGCTTATGCCCCTCCTGCTTCTGCTCTTCCTATGCCAACAGGTTTGGGTGGTTTGTCCACATCTAGTAATTATCCGCACTTGGAAGGCACAAAATGCATTGCAGAACCATCACCCTCTGCAACCAGTAAAGGTTCATTGATTAGAACAGGAAGCTCATCATCTATGGGTACAGAGTTAACAGCCACCACTATTATTTCAACTTTTTCAGTATCCTCACCAGGTTCATCTGTAGGATCTGCTTCTTCAGAAAAGTCAACACTTAATCCTTTTGCAAAGGTAAAATATCAATTCACGTTGGTCATCTTTTAGCAGCATTTCAGTTGAGATTATTCTTTCCTTTCTTTTTGAGAATGAGACTCTGTATTGTTGTGATTCAGGAATTCAAACTCAATCCAAATGCAAAGAGTTTTACTCCAGGCCAAAGTGGCTTACGGAAACCATCTCCTGGAGGTCAAAGTCCTTTTCACATGCCAAGCAATATTCCTCCGATTCCACATATGCATGGTTTATCCTTGGGGCTTGGATCAAGTTCTTTGGTACAACAACCGGCACAACCTCTTAAGTTTGGTCCTCAGAGCAATTCGCTGACGGCATCTGGAGTTACTTCTGCAACCTACTATCAGCCTGCAGCTAGTTTTTCTCCCACTGCATCAGGAAGTAGCATATTGACAAGCTTTCCTGCAGTCTCCACTGGCAGAATTCCTGCAGGACAGCAGGCAAGTTTATTTGACTTTTTGCACTTGACCATGCTATTGTTCTGTTTTTGAATATATCTGCGGGTTCTAACCTGCTTATTGCTGTTTGTAGTGACTCTTGAGATCTCTTTATCAAAGACACAATATGTGGTGTTGTAAGAATTGAAAATAAAAATATTTGCTTGAGGTATATTATGTTGGGAGCTACTCTTCCATTGACACTATCATGACATGTCCCTCAGATATATTCGTACAAATTAGTTCAAGTGAATTGTGAAGGTTATGTCTTTGAAAGCACTGAGAGGTGAAGAAAACACCACCTTGTTGCAGAGGTAGAACTATCAATGCATTCTCTCCACCTAATACATTCTGACTTTCAGAAGCATTTACTAAAGTACATCACATTTTATGTGAACTTAGGGTCCTTTAGATTGAAGTAATTGTTATAACTTTGGTTGTGATACTTGGAAATTTCATCATCCCAATCAATTTAGTAAGCACACAGTATTACTAGGTGAGCTCCTACCCTAGTGCAAACATTCCATTATAACCTCTTAACATGACATGGATTGATTGATATCAAACATTGTTCAACATGTATCCCTAAAATGGAGGTGTAATGCCCTTCCTAAATTATTTTGTCACAGGTTTAATTTCCCACAACTGTGGATAATTTTTGGTGACCTTGGAACCCATCCAATTTTGACTAAGGGACTTAGGAGAGAAAGAGGCCGAATTACTTTGCTAGTGGAATGTGGGGGCCACCCACATGGGAAAAACATACTTGGCTATGTGTGGAATCCGAATAGCCTTGGAGGGGAAATCGAAAGGCAAGGAAGAGGGGCCCACATAGGGAGGAAAGGCCCACAAAATTATAAATACAAAGAGCTCATCTACTCAAGGGGTCTTTTGTCGATTGAACTTACTTTTGTTGCTCGAGCTGCTTAGCCAGGTCACTCGCTGTTTAGCGCGAGTTTTCCAAGGGGGAGCTCACCCGTTCTTTGAGGGACTTCGAGTGCCACCCTAAGAAGGCCAAATCGTACCACCTTGGAGGAGAACCAGAGGGAATTTAGAGCATATCTTTCAGCTTGCGTAGCCAGTGCGTGTTTCAGGAGGATGTAGGAAGGGAGAACGTAGTTGGTTTTTCATGGGTCTTTCAGGCAGCATTTGCTAGGAGAAATTTGGCATTGGATCTGTAGGGGAACATCAACATTTTGGAGGATTTTCAGAGCAGGGGATTGCTGTAGCACGATTTACAACCATCTTGGCAAGCGTAGAGGCTGCTTTTTGGGCACATGTGGGAGCTTCAGTGAAGGATTGGAGAGATGGAGATTGCCGGGCGAAATAAGGGAAACCTTGGGGGAGAACATCTCAGCCATTTGAAGTGTTTTTTGGAGATTTTTCAGTGAGTTATAGGCAGGTCGAATTTTACAGTAGTTGGTGGAGGACGTGGTATCTGGGGGCCGGATTTATGAGGTCTAAACCAGGCCAAACCCTTTCTGGGTTTTGGTGGGTTTTGGTTGAGGGGTTTGAGGCTAATTTTGCAGATTTTTTTGAGAACCGAAGGTGGGGTTTCCAGTGGTTCCTTTCCAGCAGAGAGTGCAGATTTCTTGGCAGCACAGAGCATCATTGGAGACGCTATTTCTAACACATTGGGCTTGTATTTTGTCACCTGGGCTTTGTCACGCTTTCCATTGAGGCAAGCCTAGGTGCACTCTTTCCACATATTTGTACCTTGCTCCAAATTGATTAATAAAATGGCTCAACTGGTTCTAATTTCTAGAATTTATTTGGGTGTTTGTTGAATGTTTTGAAATTTCTGGTGTTGTATTTGTCATTTGCTTTGCATATCACTATTTTTTCCTAGTTTGGAACATTACAGTGGTATTAGAGCCCATATCTTGGCTCAGCCGTGGGAGATTTTCCTAGGAGTGAGGAGGACAGGCAGAATATAACCTACAGGAGACAGAGGTACCAAAGCCAGGAGAGGGAGTTAGAGATTACACCAGACATTGAGGAGCGTGGAAAGGTAGTGGTGGTAGAGGATATGGTGGAGCCTAGGAGTAAGGAGGATATGGCCTTTGACAACCTCTTGAAGGCCCTCAATGATTTAGCGAAGGGGCAGAAGGAGATGCTCGATGAGATCAAACCGAAGAATGGGGATCGGAGCATCCATCGGTATTTTCTATTTAAGGAGGCTTCTAGGGCCTCCCAACAGTATGACCACCCTTCACCGGCTACTCACCTACCAGCCTCAAGTGGGCCAACTAGGACTACACTACCATCTTTCTTGCCATCAACACCTAGAGAGCGGGGTGGGTCGGATGTCCAGATGCCCATGGAGAAGTATTTCAAGGAGTGGCAATCCATGGGGGAGGAATTCAAGACAACCCTATTTTTCAGAGACTATTGTCAGCTCAAGCCAAATGAGAAGGGAAAAAATTATAGAGGTCAGGGTACTACCAAGTGCACAACTCGGGCTTGGGTGGAGAAGTTGGACACGGAGGTGGAAGCCATTAAAATGGCTACACTACACTTGGAGGGGGTCACACGACTGGTGGTTTCATGGCTTGTCTACTATGGGGCATGCCAATGTGACTTTCTATGAGGATTATATTAGGAGAGTGGTGGAGCGCTTTGATAAGAGGGATTCAGAGGCTCACTTCAGGGAGTTGACCCAACTCAGATAAACGGGTCATCCAGAGCAGTAAATATTAGAGTTTCTGAGAGTCTCAGTCATGGTGCTAGATTTATTAGATGTTAGGAGGGTGTACGCATTTATTGAGGGGTTACTCGAGCCCATGCGTGGACTGGTGAAGTCATGCAGGCCCTCTACGCTATAGGAGATTGTGACGTGTGCTAGAGACTTGGAGGGGGCCATCCCTAAGACCTGAGCACCGATTCCTAAACGCACACCCTACCATCAGAAGGGAAGTGATACTAGAGCACCACCACAGAGAACAGCCCAGGGATGTGGGCAACTAGATGAGGAGACTAGGAGGGACGTCAGTAGGAGGAAACTATGCTTTACTTGTCGGAAGCCATGGGCATTGATGGAGAATCTAGGAAAATTCATGATTTAGTGATTCTTCTCAAAATTGTTGATAACAGTTTGTGTTGTCTTCTTCAATTAGCTTTGTTTTATTAGTGTGTTCTTCAATTCTTCAAACAGTTATCAACATGGACGATCAACAATAAAAACAAGTACACAAGATGTTGGCTCCAAGCCAGGGCAAAACCTCTCCTCTTGAGAGTAAAACCCTTGAATCTCTTCTTATAGATATTTAGATGAATACCAAGACCCTTGACAAAATAAACACAAGGTTACCTCCAAGATAAGTGTCACTATTCTCTGCACTGCTTGGTCTTTGATTCACTGTCTTGACTTCACTGTTCTCCTTCTCCTTATGTCTTCACTGTTTGGTCACTGTCTTCGACACCTTCTCTTCTTGACTTGCCACAGTCCTTTGATTCCTTGTTGATTACACCAAAGATAAGTTATGCCACCAGATAGCGTTATGTTGAGCACTTGTTGCTGTAGTTGCATATGCGCAGTCCTTTTATAAGTACTGAAGTATATACATTACAATGAGTGATATATTGCACTTCTGAAGGATGTCCCGAGGATACCTGTCAGGCTTATATATCCGAGCATGATTGAGAGGCTTTGAGATATCCTTACAGGCTTTTGGAAAGCATACTGAGCTTCACATATAGATATATCGAGACCTTGAGATAAATACCGAGACTTTGAGATAAACAATGAGACTCTGCCTTCGAGATGTGTCCAAGCTTCTGAGATATATGCCGAGACTCTGTCCTTCGAGATATGTCCACTATATATTCAATGACTGTAATATGAGATCCAAAGACTTTGAGAGATATGTCGAGACAATCTTTCTGAGAGATATCTGAGCTTCACTTATAGATCTCGAGAGATATTCGAATTTCACTTATCGAGAGATATCACTGTGTATTCGTTCCTTTTTGGTTGGCTGAAATATATATTTTATTCCAAAGATCTATTTACATTGACTCTATGTTACCCCTATATATATATATATAGGTCAACGATGATACATCAAGCTGACTGGAGAGCCTTTGAATCTAAGCCGACATGCAAGGAGACTTATTGCAGTTCGTAGAGCAGATTTGCAAGATGATTGTGACACTTATCTTGGAGCATATCCTTTGACCTTTGACCTTATGACTTTCATAATATTTATGATGAAACATAGAAATATCCTAAAGACATCAAGAAGTCGTCTTTGATCTATGGTAAACACATCTTGCTCATCAAACCCATGATGCAAGGAATAACAATTTTGTTCGTAATATTATAATTACAAGCCATAATGAAGACCGAAACTAGTTACTTTTCCTTCAACACTCCGTCTTAACTAGGGAGGTATTCATTAAATGGTACATGGCTATTCAACACTAAAGAGATCTCATAAAAATAGCTGGACTAGTAATCAATCTGTATAACATCATTATAACCAACATTGTCACATAGCAAGGCCCTGACTAACAACTCTATCTCTCAATAGATCATAACACAATGTTGGTGAGATCAATTACTTATAGACACCTTAATCATTCTCTCAAGGTACATACCCACTCGGGTGTTCACTAAGTATGACCTTTTAGGACTATTCTTGTCTTGGGTTCCCAGCGCTCAAAGAATATTGGTCCTCTTGCTTACTCTTGTCTTGGATGCCCTACACATCCTCAAAGAGTATTAGATGCCAGATGATTACCCAATCCTCCCATTCTTTCTTCCCAAGTGAAGACAAGAATGTTGTGTCTATCTCTTCCTCTTAATTGAGGAAGACATGCCCAAGTTTCCTTTGACAAGGAACTTGTCCAAGCTCCTTTGTAATTGGGAACTTGTTATAACTCCCTCTTAGCTAGGGACTTGTCCATTCATCAACAACTTCTTCTTCATGGGTCCTTTAGTTGCTTGATCTCCTTGTGATGTCATGAAGTTTTTGTTTGAACTTCTTCTAGGTAGGGCACCGACCATCGATCACTTTCCTTCCTGGCTTGTCATGTCACTGCTCCCTTCATGGAAAGTGGCCTTCTTGATATATGTCAGGCCTTTTTGTCATTTGGCTACTCCTTTGTCATCTGTCTATGCTTCAGAGTATTCATCACATAGATGCTTGCTTGTTCCCATACTTTGATTTGGTAGCCCTTCATAGCTTCAATATTAAATAGTGCTTTTGCTGGATGGCTTCTTTATCATGACATCTTTATGTAGGTATCAACATCCTGCATTCATGTTGACACATCTCCCAAAGATATACATTGTCATGGGTCTACATCTTTTTCCATCAGAGTCTTCATATCTTTTTGAGAGATTTTCTAGTCAACTCTTCTTAATCTTTTGCATGTTGATTGCCTTCTTCAGGGTCGCATATCTCACAATCTCTTCTTTCCTTACACATTCCATTCCCAGGTATCTTTTAGAGTTTTCTAATTAGAGTTATGTAATTGTAGTCAACCACCTCATATTTCATAGGAGGACATATTATGTTGATTTCATCTAGTGTGACTTATGTCTTTCTGCATCCTTTCAGAGGAGGAGATCCTTTTTCCTTTGATCATGCTTCTCAAGATAGAAGTATTGATCTGCAACCATATGACATGACATTATAAAACTTAAATACAAGCATACATACTTCATTTTATCTTTAGGTCATATAGGCTTCTTCCAACAACTTCCTTGATCTCATGTTGATCATGTCAACTTCTTTTACTAGCTTCTTTACCAATATGATGTACCTGCACCACTTAGACAACAAGTACAAACTAATTATGTAGAAGCACAAATTGATTATAACAAAACTTTTATAGTAGCGGAAGCATTTATAATTTTTTTCATAATCAGTAAGAGATTACACTCTTAATTACTTTAGTCATCTAGACCAGGTTTGATACAAACCCTAAGTCATATCAGCAATTCAATCATGATTAGATAACTTGAGAAACCATATGATAGACTATCTACTAGAGTTTTCGGTAAACCCTAGATTTTGTCAGCATGAATTGCTTCTACTAGGGTTTGATGTAAACCCTAGATTTTCTATCTATAAATTCTCAGCACACAATTTATAGATTCAGATGAATACACATACTAGAAAATTTAATCATTACTAGGATTTAGTTACAAACCCTAGATTTCAATCATTATCCTAGAACTCTCAAACTTTGACTAGGGCTTGACTATCAAACCCTAGATCCCATAATCTTTAGAAAATTTGATAAGCACATATTTCTAGGAGATAGCCATCATGTATAGACACATTATATAGTTAGACAATACATTGACCAAGACTAAGCTAGGAAAGGAAACACGTACCTAGGGTTTCATTCCTAGGACTTTTCATAGCATGAATCTTGCTTGTAGACCTAACAAAAACTTAGGTTTTTGATTCATTGTCAAAGCAAATTCTATCAGAACTTCAAGGGTTCAAGATTTCAACCTTAATAGGTTAGAGCTTCCATGATCATATCAAAAACTTGACTATGACATCACCAATAAATCAACTAGTATAGGAATTTCTTCATTGATAGCCCTAATTAGGTTTAGGGTTTCACACATCATCAATTTATGTCAATCAGTGTAGCAATTTTTATCATTAATATCCTTAAGAAGGTTTAGGGATTGACATCTTATCAATATTCCCTTAGGTTAGGGTTTCCAGAGAACCTTTCAAGGTTCTTTTCATTTAAACAATTTAGAAATGAATAGGGTGGTAGATTCATCGGATGATGAATTACCTCAAACAAGAATCTTTTACGATTCAAGAGAGCTAAACAAGATGAGCGTTAGTAGTGTAGATAGGATTTGACAAAGAGAATAACAAAACTTTATAATAGAGACATACCTGTGACTTTTGACAAACCTTTGTGATGCCTTCCTTCATACTCCTTGATCTTTTAGCAAGTCCTTCCTTAGAATAGTTAATAGTGGACTGCAATACATGCTTTCAAGCAAAACGGTGGTACCAAGACTATGCCTTTATTTTTCAAGTTAGATTTATTCTAGAATATATAGGATCAATTTAATTTATTTCATATCTAAGAATCACATGGACTATCTAAATGTTACAAATTGAACTAGCTAATCTTAGAGATTCATACATACCTTTGACTTGGTTACTTTAATACTTATTTGGTTATTTAAGATCTTTAGAGAATCATTCCACCTAACTATGATGACATTGAATTAGTGAGACCTTTCTTACTATGGTAGCTCCAGGTTAGGCAGAGACTGTAGCATCACCATAGGCTGAGACTCGAGCATCATCATGGGTTGAGACCAGGATTGTGACATACTGTGATTCTTACGAGACTGTGATATGCCTAAGATCGAGGTTGTGGCATAGACATCTTTGTATTGTAGATATTTCCTCTGTGACTGTGATATAGACACTTCTATCCGAGACAATGTTGACTGTGATAGTACTGAGACCCTTCTATCTGAGACTTTGATATAGTTGATCTCCTTCATGCCCTTCATGAACCATAGGTTTGATACCATGTTGAAGAATCTAGGGCAATTCATGATTTTTGATTCTTCCCAAACTGGTTGATAACAGTTTGTGTTGTCTTCTTCAATTAGCTTTTTTTTATTAGTATGTTCTTCAATTCTTCAAACAATTATCAACATGGACGATCAACAATAAAAACAAGTACACAAGATGTTGGCTCCAAGCCAGGGAAAAACCTCTCCTCTTGAGAGTAAAACCCTTGAATCCCTTCTTATAGAATTTAGATGCATATCAAGACCCTTGACAAAATAAACACAAGGTTACCTCCAAGATAAGTGTCACTATTCTCTGTACTGCTTGGTCTTTGATTCATTGTCTTGACTTCACTGTTCTCCTTCTCCTTATGTCTTCACTGTTTGGTCACTGTCTTCGACACCTTCTTTTCTTGACTTGCCATAGTCCTTTGATTCCTTGTTGATTACACTAGAGATAAGTTATGCCACCAGATAGCGTTATGTTGAGCACTTGTTGTTGTGGTTGCATATGCGTAGTCCTTTTATAAGTACTGAAGTATATACATTACAGTGAGTGATATATCACACTTCTGAAGGATGTCCTGAGGATACCTTTCAGGCTTATATATCTGAGCATGACTGAGAGGCTTCAAGATATCCTTATAGGCTTTCGAAAAGCATATAGAGCTTCACATATAGATATACCGAGACCTTGAGATAAATATCGAGACTCTTAGATAAACACCGAGACTTTGCCTTCGAGATATGTTCGAGCTTCTAAGATATATGCCGAGACTCTGTCCTTCGAGATATGTCCACTATATATTCAATGACTGTAATATGGGATCGGAAAACTTTGAGAGATATGCCGAGACAGTCTTCCGAGAGATATCTGAGCTTCACTTATAGACCTCGAGAGATATTCGAATTTCACTTATCGAGAGATATCACTGTGTATTCGTTCCCTTTTTGATGACTATAATATATATCTTATTCCAAAGATCTATGTACATTGACTCTATGTTACCCCTATATATATATATAGGTCAACAATGATACATCAAGCCTAGAGGAGAGCCTTTGAATCTAAGCCAACATGTCAAGGAGACTTACTTCAGTTCGTAGTGCGGATTTGCGTGACACTTATCTTGGAACATATCCTTTGACCTTTGACCTTATGACTTTCATAATGTTTATGATGAAACATAAAAATCCTAAATACATCAAGAAGAAGTCTTTGACCTATGGTAAACACATCTTGCTCATGAAACCCATGATGCAAGGAATAATAATTTTCTTCATAATATTATAATTACAAGTCATAGTAAAAACCAAACCTAGTTACTTCTCCTTCAACAGGCACCAGGCCATCAATGCACAACGGGAAAAACCCATTATATTGAGGTCTTTTAGGATAGTGACCAGTAGGACAATGTGGAGCTGGAGTATGGTGGGGGAGACATTGATGGTCTGACAGAGAGGGGATCACCACCACCACCACCACATGGAGGAGCATCTTTCGCACCATCTGGGGGAGTCCTTGCTTCCTTATGTCGGGTCCCCTAATTTCTGATGACGAGGATTAGAGGCACAGTGCAGGGGCAACGTGTCTCAGTCCCAACATTGCACGAGGTGGGGATGCGGAAGCGTCATTTCCAAAAAATCTAAGAAGTGAAGCGTCTACTATATATATATATATATATATATATAGATATTTGCATTTATATTAAAAAAAACATCCAAAATACCAAATTAGTTGTAGAAGACATGAAAACATGCATATTTTTACATAAATCAAGATAGATATGGCATCCATTGTACATCAATGATTAATTATTCCAACATCAACCATCTAGAATCTAGATTCCTCTGTTCTTGTCTAGCCTTTGCCTCTACTTCAATTCTATAGGGATATTAGTCAACATTGCCTAATTTTGATCAAACAACTTAATCAAGGCCTTATAATATTGTAGAGAAAGCTTAACATGCATGATCAATGATTTTGACTTGAGTGAAGGGTACATAATTGCTAAGGCCATGACAAAGGAGTTTAACAATCAACAACACCAACACTGGGGTACATATAGGGCTTGGTGATTTCGATTAAATGCCAATCACATGCCCTCATACATGATATAATCCAGTGAAACACCATAATCCCATTGATCCTGAAAACTGTTAAGTTTGCTGAATTTTGAATGGGATATCAAATTCTATTTTCTCCATATGAAGCCTGATGAGGTTGGAATCACTCTCAAACATCCTGAGTCATTTTATGGTATTGTTAAAAATTTAAGTAAAATGATGGAAATGAAAGATAAATGAGATGTCACTTTTACTTTAAGAATCTAACATTACCATTATGGAGCATCTAGGAAACATCTAGGGAGCATCAAGGGGCACATTGGGAGTATTCGGAAAGTTTAGTTCCTCACATAACAGTTTGAAATTTCCAAAAGAAAAAAACAAAAAAAATCCCCATAGAACTGTGTAAACCATACACGCTCGCTCAGATCCACTCACGATCCACAGTGGATACACGTCCGAACCTCCACAGATCCACACCTGATCCTTTTTGGATCCGCGGATCGGGCCTCCACAGTTCCAATTTTCTATGAATCACCAAAAAAAGGTGGATCCAATTTTTGGATCTGCGGTTCTCCCAAAGGATCAGTAGTGGATCTGTATGGGACACGGTTCTGCCTCCAGATCGTTCGGGGGGAGGGGGATGGTTCCTGCAACACTGCTCAGTCCTAGTAGACATTGGGGCTATCCACAACTTCATTGATGCTCAGATGGTTCAGAGGAAGGGCATCGCCACAACAGAGTTTGAGCGGTTTTCTGTCCTAGTGCTAGGGGATAGAACAACGCAGTGCACTCGATATGTTCCCGCCTTGACAATGATCATGGTGAACTACTCGATGATAGATCATTTCTTCATAGTGGACGTACTAGACACCAACGTAGTGATGGGTGTCTAGTGGCTATACTCCCTTGGCCGAGTCACCACTGATTGGAGGAAGTTAGAGATGGAGTCCACTGGGCTGGATGGCAAGTTGGTGGTCCTTAAGGGCATGCATTTGTATCCTCCTCAGACAGTTTCGGCACATCGAATGGGGGCAGATTTGATGCATGGAGACATAGTGTGGGTTGTAGAGCTGAGGATTTTAGACGCCGGGGGACAGGCCCAATCACCACACCCGGATATACAAGCACTATTAGACAAATATTTAGTGGCATTTGGGGATATTCCACCAGGGCAGACACCAGACAGGAGATGCGAGCACACCATTGAGTTGTAGCCAGGTGTGCAGGAAGTGATTACCACCCCTTATAGGCCACCCCATGGCCTATAAGGACGAGATTGAGCGGGCCATCAAGGAGTTGGTGGTGCTGGGCCACATTAGGTCGAGTTCTAGTCCCTTTGCTTCTTCAGTGTTGCTGGTGAAGAAGAAAGATGAAACCTTGCGCATGTGCATTGATTGCAGAGCATTCAACAAGAAGACGTTGAAGAACCGGTACCCCATACCACGCATTGATGAGTTGATGGATGAGCTTAGAGGAGCCAAGTACTTCTCTAAGATAGATTTGCTCTCGGGGTACCATTAGATCAGAGTGAGGGATCATGACATCCCTAAGACGGCTTTCAGATGTCATTATGGGCATTTTGAGTTTTTGGTCATGCCCTTTGGGTTGACCAACGCATCTGCCACCTCCCTGTCATGTATGAACCAGTGTTTTTAAAACCGGAACCGGTGACCGAACCGGTCCACCTAATGAACCGGTTTACCGACCAGAACCGGTCTAACCGGGACTGGTTTGGTCTAAACGAACCGGTTTTTAAAAAATACATTAAATAATTAATTTTTAATGAAACAAAACTATTTTTAAGATGTAAAACCATGATTCCAAGCCAATAGAGACAAAATATGCAAAGTTTGCTCATTTATATACCATGCAAAGGTGAATATATCAAAATGGCACCGAGTGCAATACAAATCATCGACAAAATAGCAAAATACATAAGAAATGAGGCTCTAAATGGCCTATAAAGTCCAAAAACAATGTTGCAAGCTATGAGGCCATTGGCCTACTACAAGTCTACAGTGTACACATGATCAATCATCAAGTCCATCACCACTACTAGACACATGATCATCATCAGGAGCTACATAGACATCATCTGGTTCAGAGTCTGAGGATGCCTCTGCCTCATCTGCAACATCAGTATCAATGCCACCAATGACAATAGAAGTGGACCTAATGGAAGCATGAGTTTTTCGACCTGCACGACTAGTGCCTTCCATTGGTTCCTTGCCTTTCCTTGATGCCGCTACTGATCCTGGTTCTGATGCCGCCACATAATCTGCCTCATCCTCCGCTAAAGCCATGTCGATATCAAAATCAGCCTCAAACACAGGATCTTCAGTCTCCTCCACCCATTCTGATGTTGGATCAATATCGTCCAACACAATGGGATCTAGATCAGGTGATTTGCTCATCATTTGGTTCCTCCTCAGTCGAAGGTTGTATTGCACAAAAACAAGATCATTTAACCGTTTTTGTTCCAAACGGTTTCTCTTCTTCGTGTGTATGCGCTCAAAAACAGACCAATTGCGCTCACAACCTGAAGCACTGCAAGTTTGACTGAGGACTCTAATTGCAAACCTTTGCAATTGAGGACACTGGCCACCAAATGACTCCCACCAATGTGCTGCAAAGAAAAAGACAATAATTAGTAACTTAGTTTATAATTTGAATTGTAAAGAACGTAAACAATTTTAACTTGAAATGAAAAACAAAATGGAAATTGGAATTGCTTACCTGGTTGGTCCACATCTCTTGCCATCTTTGCCAAGTTTTTGCCAAAAGTACCACTTGCTTGATTGAAAATAGTAAGCTGTCTATGTATATCCAACTGGTCTACATGGTTAGGGACCATGCGCTCCAAGCAATCAATCAATCCAGCTCTGACCTCCCCATCATGCTGATCTCCTAGCCGATTTTTATAGTGATACCTTGGGTTCAAAAAATACCCGGCTGCATGTATAGGACGATGGAGTTGATTGTTCCATCTGTTATCAATGATCTCCCATATACGGCCATATTTAGCTAACCTGTCATTGTAAGCTGCCCGTATCTGCTCCTTTGCCTGATCCATAGCTTCATAAATGTAGCCCATGGCCAATCTTTCCCCATCCACCAACCTTAGCACCTTAACAAGGGGCTCGGTAATTTTCACAAGCTCTACAGACCTTTTCCAAAAATAAGTGTCTAACACTTTCTTTTTGGTGTCTTTTCCATCTGGTCTACGAGCCCACCGAGATTCAGACCATTCATCAGAGGAAAACATTTTCTGCAAGTTTCTATGTTGACCATTGAGACATTGCAACGTGAGGAAGTGAGTTGCAAATCTCGTAATTGCAGGCCTAACAAGCTCTTTGCCTCCAGTGTGTTTCCTCATTAGGCTCAATACCCATGAGTGGTTGTAAATGTATTTTGTAATGCACTTGGCATGCTCTACAGTGTTTTTTACCCACTCCACCTTGCCTATATCCTCAAGCATGAGGTCTATGCAATGTGCAGCACATGGAGTCCAAAATATGGTCTTATATTTGGCCTCAAGCATCTTTCCAGCAAGAACATAGTTTGAGGCATTATCAGTGATGACCTGCACAACATGCTGCTCCCCAACTTCCTGAATAATGTTATCCAAAAGCTCAAATAGAAGGCTTGCATCCTTTACCCTATCAGATGCATCAATTGATTTCAAAAACATGGTTCCTTGAGGGCAAGAAACAAGGAAATTAATGATAGTGCGGTTCTTTCCATCGGTCCATCCATCTGACATAATGGAACAACCTGTTTTGACCCATGACTCTCTAAACTCAACCAAATACTCATCAATGGAAGATATCTCTTTTTGCAAAAGAGCTCCCCTCAAGTCATGCATACTAGGGCCTTTGAAGCCCTTTCCTGCAGCTATAACAGAGTCCCACATAGCTTGGTAATAAGGTGAGCGAGCAGCATTAAATGGGATATCTGAATCATACCACCATCTAGCAATGTATTAGTGAGAAGTTTCTTTGCATTGTTTTTTCCAATGCTGATCCAAAGTGGGTTGACAACTTGGCTGGGAGGAAGTGGGATTAGATTTAGAAGAGGCAATGGTGGCAGAAGATGAGAAATAACTTTGGATGTTTGGTCTCTTTGTTCCTTTTGATGGTTGGCCAACTCCAACAGAAGGATGAACATAGTGAAAGGGGTCGTTGGTGGAAGGGATAGAAGTGGAGTCTTGAATCTCATAATCATCATACCCACTCTCTTTCATGGCTTCTATTAATTCCCTCTTCCTTGCAATTTCATCTTGGATGGCCTTCTCCCTAGCCTTATCCTCATAAAATTTTTCAAGTTTGGCAATGTATTCTGCCCTAATAGGACCTAACAGTTCTTTTGGTGCATCACATGGCTTTACTTGGCCTCTTACCCCAGCCAAGTGTTGTTTCAACCTAAGAATACCCCCACCTCCAATAGATTTATGGCATAATTTGCATATCATTTTTCCATCAATTACATCACAATGAGCCCATGCACTGTCCTTTCCTTTTGGAGCCATGTTTGCTTGAAATAATAACAATTTGCAAAGAAATCTGCCATTTAAAAAAAAAATTGCAGCTAAGCAAAATGGAAAACCAAAGATAAATGTAGGAAAACAAATGCACATGCAAGATTCAAGCTATAAAATTTGATAGCATAGAGCTAGAGAGTTTATAGCATACATGATAGATCATAGAAGTGAGAAGTTTATAACACATAAAAAAAAATTCATGGACAGCAGACTCAAATGAGGAATTATCAAGTGCAAATCCTTACCTGGAAATGCAAACTAGCTCCCTTAGCCTCCTCTTGAAGATGGCAACTCCACTGACAGCTACACACTATCTCCAAAATAGCTCCAACTCCAACTCCAAGATGACTACTTCAGCAAAAACTCCACACTCTCCAAGCTCACAAACAAACTCACAAACACTCACAAACACTCCAAATCAGTTGTGTGAGACAAATGAGAGTGAGAGGGGTGTCTTATAGCAAGTGTGAGGGTGTTTTTGGAGGGAAAACACCTTTCCCTGCCCCCCAAAACCCCTAAACCACCCCAAGAACCGAAAACCGCTGCGCTTTTCCGTTTAGCCGGCGGCCTGTCCATAAACCGGCCGGTTTAGGACGGAACCGGCCGGTTAGCAATAAACCGGCCGGTTCCGCCCTAAACCGGCCGGTTTTTACCGGTTAGGGCATATTTTCGGGCAAGAGCAGCTATAAACCGGGTTTTTCCACCAGTTCCGACCGGCCAGGCTTCCAACCGGTCGGTTAGGCGGGTAACCGGTTTTTTCCACCGGTTTTGAAAACTATGGTATGAACCATGTGTTCCGGGGGCAATTGAGAAGATTTGTATTGGTGTTTTTTGATGACATTTTGATCTATAGAAGAACTTGGGAGGAGCACCTACAACACCTGGAGGTGGTGCTGCACATCTTGGAGGAGCAATAGTTTTATGCCAAACTGGCCAAATGTGAGTTTGGCCTGACTGAGATGCTCTACTTGGGGCACATCATTGGCGCAGATGGGGTGAAGGTGCATGAGGAGAAGATACGAGCTATTCGAGATTGGCTGGTCCCTAGAGATGTGACAACACTGAGGGGGTTCTTGGGAATCTGCACCTATTACCGGAAGTTTGTCAAGGGATTTTTGCAGTTGGCAACACCCCTCACGGACTTGACCAAGAAGGGGGATTTTGCATGGACAGATGGAGCCAAGTTAACTTTTGATCGCCTCAAGGAGGTGATGAGTAGTTGTCCAATGTTGGCACTATCGGATTTCACTCAGCGCTTCACCATGGAGTGTGACACATCAGGAGAGGGGATTGGAGTAGTATTATCCTAGGATGGACATCCCATTGCTTTCCGGAGCCGGAAGCTCCAACCCCATGAGAAGTCGTATTCTATATACGACAAAGAGATGTTGGTCATCTTGCATGCATTGGCCAAATTCCAACAGTACTTGGTGGGTAACCTATTTCGGGGGAAGACAAATCACAATAGTCTTCGCCACTTCATGGGGCAACAAGGCCTCAATGATAGACAACAGAGATGGGTCAACAGGTGTAGGCCTACAATTTTGATATCGAGTATGTGTGGGGGAAGCACAATGTAGTGGGCGATGCACTATCTAGGAGATCCACAGACCTCTCACTTATGAGCATTTGCCATCACTGGAAGGCCCAATTGTTGGTAGAGTATTGTTAAGACCGGCGGGCATGCGAGATCTTGGAGGGGACACACGTAGATGAGTGATATCGGGTGATGGCTAAGGTCATATACTACAAGGGGTGCATATTTTTGGTTCCAGGCTCGCAAGTGAGGGAGATAATACTCCATGCAGCACACGATTCTCCATTATTAGGGCATCGGGGGTTCAGGTAAACATACATGGCAGTTATAAAGCGTTTAATGTGGAAGGGCCTGTTACCCACCCACTTCATGGGTGATAACCCAAGAGAAATTTTTCTTCATGATGAGCCTCAGCGGGCAGCGAACAACCCCTTGTAGCGTCCTACTAGCTCATTGTGCCATTTCTCTGCCACCTGAGCCATCCATGTGGTCCCTTACCCACTTGTATTGATCGTGTGTTTGGAGGTGGGCCTCTTGAATCTAAAGGTATGTCTTGTCATTTGGCAATTGAGTATTGGGTTTACTTATCATGGATACTTTTGGGTATGTATTGATGGGGGGATTTGGCGAAAAGGGTGGGCTTGGTTTGTGCTCTTGTCCCCTTGATCTCTTTTCGTTGTTACCCTTGGATTGTAGTTCCATGGGATCTCCTTTATTGACCATTTGGTTCTAGGGTGGTATTACTTGGGAAACCTTGATTTTGGGTGTGTGGTCCCGCTCCTTTACCTACACATACTATGCCCTTTCCATTCACTATACCCCCATTCATCGTTTCTCCCACCTAGATCCACATTCCCATTCTGGGTCCACATGGGGCTAGCCTTCCCTATCCCCTTTGCCCCCACCTTGGGTTAGGCCTAGAATGATGTAGCGGAGGTTGAAGGAACTAAAAAAGAAGAAAAAGCATAATTGGCCACATTTAACAGAAAATTGTACCACAAAATGCAAAAGATGGTCGGGACAAAAAATAATTAGCATGTGGGCAAACGCTGATGTATGAGCTCTACACCATCCATGGTCATCACCCTAGTTCCATAAGCCCTAGATGAGCTTCCTCTATCATTCAAGAACCCATGGTTGTCCCAATCCCTGGAGGGCAATGAACCGCCCTACCTCAAAAGGGGTAATCACTGCTATATTATACACATCATGCTCTTGTCCTTTGAGCCCCAGGAAATTAATTAAAGGAAATTCATAAAAGGAAAAATGCATATAAAGAAGGGTGGAAAAATCAAGGCCGGGGCACCCAGGTGTGAGCTTCCCCTAATCTCGCTACCCTATGACCCATTAAGTGGCCCAGGGCTGCCCCTCTCATTCCTTATTCCATCTCACCTATTTGTCACTTGTCACCCCCATTAGAAGGGTGTACCTTGGACACACTATCCCCTCTAAGGGCTAAAACCACCTAATAAGGTACTTGGCTAACCTCTTTTGGTGTTTGGAGACACTAGCACATGCCAAAGCCCACTACGGAAGGGCATGCCATTATGAAGTGCCCACTTTGTTATCCATGCTTTGTAAGCTCCTTTACCCGATTATTCTAATGACTGATTTTACTGTAAGCCTAGGGGACGTATTGGATCTTATGCAGGATTGCAGGTGGTTTCCATTTGGGTTTGGCTTCCCTATATGGGATCCTGACTCCCTACATGTGCATGGATGTTGATTTGGGGTAGCATCGGATGTGCTCTAGGCACGAAATTTGGTGGAGAGGTTGGGGCACATGTGATCTCCAATACTCAAAAAGGGTTTGGGCAGATTCTAAACAGATTAGGAGATTTTAAAATAATTAATATTTATAATGGAGTCCCTAAGTCTAAACTTAGGGAAAATAAAATATTAATGTGTATTAATATGAATTTGTGTTAGAATGGTCCAAAAGACATGGATCAAGCCAAATCTAATCTTAGCCGTTGATTAGGGACTTAATCTCGACTGTTGAGATGTCAACAGGAAAAGTATAAGAGGAGGCTTGAGGGTCACTTGGAGAATACACCAGTGTGATCAGTGATTCTATTTTCTAGAGCGGGGTTTGCTAAGAGAGATGGACTTGATCGAGAGAGTAGCTGAGGGGAATTGAGTATAGAGAAACAAAGAAGGCAAAGATTGTGCCAGGAGAGCAGCGTAGCAGCCAAGGAGAGCAACGCAGAGCCAACAAGGGTTCACGTAGGGGCAGCAAAGTGCTGCGCAGAGCACCAGAGAGACCAACGTGTCTGACGCATAGGCCCAGAAAGCTAATGCAGGGCTTACTGGGGCTGACGCAGGGCCAGCGTGAGACAAAGAGGGGCTAATGCAGTCCAGATTGGGTAGACGCTGGGGTTGCAGGAGTAGTTTTGTGCTAAGGAGCTGCAGGAAGGGTTTTCTAGGGTTTCAGCCAAGAGATTTCTCTCGAACTGTGAGGTATAGCTGCTAAGGAAATTCTCTGCTGGGTAGGCCAGTTACGACATCCAGATTGTACTCTGATATTGCTTAATAAGAAAACCCTCAAATAGCTGCACCGATTTTCCCGCATTGGGTTTTTCAGGGGACATTGGTCCAAAAAAAATGGTGTCATGTGGTTTGTTTGTTCTT
The DNA here is from genome assembly GCA_031772625.1 of Pinus tabuliformis. Classification (NCBI taxonomy): domain Eukaryota; kingdom Viridiplantae; phylum Streptophyta; class Pinopsida; order Pinales; family Pinaceae; genus Pinus; species Pinus tabuliformis. The sequence goes on from CM062807.1 coordinate 485,447,365, forward strand.
GTTTCTTTTAGTTGTTGATCTATAATATGTTGAGCATGCACTGGGGTTTATTTTCAGTATTTACTTTGTAAATAACTTGTTAAAGAAAAATTAACAAGTAGGTAGGAATAAATTAGGAAAAGTGCACGAAGGGTTTCTAAATTAAGTAAACTTAGAAACCTCAACAATAGAGAGCCATGGGCCTCCACAGCAGCAGGCAACACTCCACAGATCTTCATGGATGTTCAGAGACTACTAGCGATCCACTTTTGGGACGATGGTGATATGATTGGTACACTATGCCCAGTAGGCGCGCACAGGAGCCCCACACTCTTGGCAGGTGTCCCAACACATGTATGATATCATGGCAGCATTTATTCCACCATTTGGACCATTACAGAGGATCTACAGACATCTCCGATTCATATGGAGACCCATGGGGTCCTTCATGTGCCCTCAGACCCATTGAGAGCAGCACATGTCTACTACTTGGAGAACAAGGGGCCACCCCCTTGTCCATCATATTCCGAGGAATCTATTCCTCAATATGGCACTTCAGGACGTTATCAATGTTAGTTTTTGGTAGCATCAGAAGTGCTCTAGCCTTGAAAATTGGTGGAGAGGCTAAGGCACATGAGTTCTAAAGAACTCAGAAACTGTTTGGTGAAATTCCACCTGAATTGTATTTTATTAAAATAATTAATATTTTAATGGAGTTCGTAAGTCTAAACTTAGGCAAATTAAAATATTAATGGGTATTAATCAAAATATGGGTGAGAATGATCTAGAAGGCGGATCAAGTCATGTTTTAATTTTAGCCGTTGATTGGAGACTTAATCTCGACTGTTGAAGACTCAATAGGAAAAGTATAAAATGGAGGCTTGGGGTTCATTTGGCAACACACAGAGAGAGATTGAGGAAATCGATTTTCTGAGGTGAGAAGTTCGTAAGAGGAAAATCGATTGGAGAGATCTTGCAACTGAGGGGAAGAGAGAATCCGGGAGAAGGAATCTTTGGAAAATACAAAACAGAGAGGCAGAGAGAGCTTGCAAAGAGGCAATGCAATAGCTGGAAGAGTTGACGCAGAAAAGTTGCCTGTCACGCAGAATCTAGAACTGCTAGAACTACCGGAACTGTTGAAACAACTGGGAGAGCTGACGCAAAGGCAGCGCAGTAGCTAAGAGTGCTAATGCAGAAAAGCTGCTTGTCACATGGAATCCAGGAACTGTCGGAACTGCTAGAACAGTTGGAATTGTCGGAACAACTGGGAGAGCTGACGCAGAGGGCTTAGAAGGTGACGTAGGGCTGACATAGAGCTAGCGCAGAAATAGCCGGGGTTAGTAATTCTTGTTCTCGATCAGTGGAAATTTCGCCGGGTGATGTGAGGTAAAACTCACTCAGATTTTCCGTCAGTATTTTCTCTATAAAGGATTGCTAAATGAGCATCCTAGAATTGTATTCAGATATTTCTCCTGCATAATAATAAAACCGTCAGAGTTGCTGCACTAGTTTTCCCGCATTGGGTTTTTCTGGGGACTATTGTGTCCAAAAATAAGCGTGTCCTATGTATCTTGTTCTTTTCTCTGTTTTCTGTTTCGTGAGATAAAACATTTAATTAGTGTAGGCTGCAGAAGTAATTTGCTTCAGTATTCAGAAGAATAACTTGATGAATGTAATTTAAAAATCAAGTAGGAGAAGTAGATTCAGATTTGCTACAGTAGGGGTTCCTTCAAGTATAGGAATTTTCACATGGTATCAGAACATTGATTTTGAAACAGGAAGAGCAGATCTAGTGCTGAGCAGTGAGGTCGAGAGTTGCACTTGGCATCAATTCGAATCCCCTTGAAGGGATTGCGCAGTCCTTGCCGGGAAGCAAATCCGAGGAAATCTCTCTCTGAGTGAGACGACAGAGAGGTACGATTTCCAGTTTGTGAGTTTGCAGAGGCAGAGGGAGTGACGTAGAGCCTCAATGCAGTGCTTGAAGGGCGTAGTTTCTGCGGGGGAAGAAATCTGCTGGAAAAGAACGAAGACACGTAGAAGGGGAATTTTCTTGTCAGAGAACTTTCCGCCAAAAAGTTCAAATTTCTCACTTGCTGAGCAACTGCACAGTGCTAAGGAGTGACTAGATGAGTCAGTTCGACAGTTGGGTGAGATGGCATCGCATGGGCTCATAGATCAGGATAGGTTGGACGGAGCCTCCAAATATGTCATATGGAAGACCATAATCTTAGCTTTCTAGAGGAATACGATCTTAAGGCCTATGTCAAAAGTGTTTTGGTTGTTCCTGCTGACAACGATCAAAAGAAGAAATACAAGGCCGAGTAGGGGAAGGCAAAGAGGTTGATTCTCGATGGAGTTCAAGATCACGTGGTCTCATACTTGCAGGGCAAGGATACAACCCGAGAGATGTGGGAAGCCTTGTCTTCTCTGTATGAAGGCTCTTCCGAACATCGGAAGATGTATTTGGAGCAGATTTTGCAGCGGACTTTGATACATAAAGGAGAAGGGGTGAACCTCTATCTTTAGTGTCTTTAGGACACTAGAGACCAACTTGTTGCAGTGGGGTCCACTTAACCAACCACAGTGGTGAGGATAGCCTTGAATGGAGTCTCAGATGAATGGCAAGTTTTCGTCCAAAGCATATTGGGCTGATAAAAACTACCTTCATGGGAGGAGATGTGGGCGACTCTTCAACAAGAGGAGTTAAGGAGGGACCTAGTGAAGGTCAACCTCAGTGGCAGTAGTGGGAGTGGCACAAAGACAAAGGAGGAGGAGGATAACGTAGCTCTAGCATCGAAGGGACAACAAAAGTTGAAGCAAAAGAAGGACATTTCTAAGGTGAAATGTTTCAGCTGTGGCAAGATGGACGACTATGCATCCCAGTGTCCTTTGAAGAAAAAGGATAAGGATGAGAAACATGATCCTAAGGCTGCTTCAGCAAAGGTTGACGAGGATGAGTTTGCCATGAGTGCCCACGCATCTCCAGGGGGGAGATGGAGCGATATCAAGTTTTAGTCGGGAGGACTGCATATGGGTAGAATCCTTGAGGAGTCCACCTCTTGGATCAATTCCTTGCTATGAGAGCCCAAGATTCAGCAGCAGCGAGACGGAATTAGTGTCAGATAATGTAGTGGAGTGTTTGTAGGACAGATGCCAGAGCTGGGAACTAGAGACTGATTAGTGCAGAGCAAGGTTGGCAGTAGTGCAGTTGGCACAGTGTAGGAGTCAGCGGCAATGGAGAAGATTCAGAGGGTCAGAATAAATAGTAGTCAGATTCCAACATTCATTGTATTATGTTGAACATAGTTAAGTTCAACTAATTTTGGATGTTTTTCAGTTGCTTCTCTCAGCAACTGAGTTCCAGTACAGATGTAGTGTTAGCAGTGGCAGTGCTAGTAAAATAGCAAATGTAGTGTTTGAGAGGGAATTGTAGTACAGATGCAGCAGTGTCATGGGCAATAGTACAATAGCAACAACAACCAATGTTGGTGGCAACAGTACAGTAGCAGCAATAATCAATGTTGGTGGCAACAACAGTGCAGAAAGGAGGTGCTTCAAAAACAGAGCAACATGCAGGTGGACATTGTTGGTAGAGCACTTTTCTCGCTAAGAGTGAGTGTTAGTTTTTGGTAGCATCAGAAGTGCTCTAGCCTTGAAAATTGGTGGAGAGGCTAAGGCACATGAGTTCTAAAGAACCCAAAAATCGTTTGGTGAAATTCCACCCGAATTGTATTTTATTAAAATAATTAATATTTTTAATGGAGTTCCTAAGTCTAAACTTAGGGAAATTAAAATATTAATGGGTATTAATCAAAATATGGGTGCGAATGATCTAGAAGGCAGATCAAGTCATGTTTTAATCTTAGCTGTTTATTAGAGACTTAATCTCGACTGTTGAAGACTTAACATGAAAAGTATAAAATGGAGGCTTGGGGTTCATTTGGAAACACACACAGAGATATTGAGGAAATCGATTTTATGAGGTGAGAAGTTCTCAGGAGGAAAATCGATTGGGGAGATCTTGCAGCTGAGGGGTAGAGAGTATCCAAGAGGAGGACTTTCTGGAAAATACAAAACAGAGAGGCCGAGAGAGCTTGTAGAGGGGCAACGCAATAGCCGGGAGAGATGATGCATAAAAGCAGGTTGTCATGCAGAATCCAGAACTGCCTGAACTACTGGAATTGCCGAGAACTGCCAGAACTGCTAGAACATCCGGGAGAGCTGACGCAGAGGTAGCGCAATGGCCGGGAGAGCTGACACAGAAAAGATGCTTGTCACGCAAAATCCAGGAACTGCTGAGAATTGTCGGAACTATCGGAACATCGGGGAGAGATGACGCAGAGGGCAGAGAAGGTGACGCAAGGATGATGCGGAGCCAACGCATAAATAGCTGGGGTTAGCCAGTCTTGTGCCAGATCAACCGTAATTCTGCAGGGTGAAGTGAGGTAAAACTCACTCAGATTTTCCGCTAGTATTTTATTTGTAAAGGATTGGTAGATGAGCATACTAGAATTGTATTAAGATATTCTCTTGCATAATAGTAAAACCCTCAGAGTTGTTGTACCAGTTTTCCTGCATTGGGTTTTTCCGGGGACTATTCTGTCCAAAAATAAGTGTGTCCTATGTATCTTGTTCTTTGCTCTGTTTTCTATTTCATGAGATCAAACATTTAATTAGTGTAGGCTGCAGAAGTAATTTGCTTCAGTATTCAGAAGAATAACTTGATGAATGTAATTTAAAAATCAAGTAGGTGAAGTAGATTCAGATTTGCTGCGATAGGGGTTCCTTCGAGTATAGGAATTTTCACTCGAGCCTTTGGAGGGTTATACGCATGCATACACCATTATTTGGCCCCTTGTGAGGCTTGTTTTTACATTATGAGCTAGTATGGTGGGCTTGTCACCATTGGGAGTTATTATTTGCACATTATTTTATATTTAGGGGCCCATGGGCTAATTCGAACTCCTTAGGAGGCTATATATTGATGTTACATACATTCATTTGTATCATCACTGGACTTGGGATCTCTCTTATCATAGAGAATTTTCACACTTTTTCCTTGGTGGATATTTTTGGAGATGGATAATTTTGATGTATGGATTTAGGCTATTTCTCTTGTCTTGGAGCTTTATTGAGCAAACGAAATGTTAGTTGTATATACTCTATAAGGTTGTAAGTAAATTTTGATGTTATTATTCTTGTTGCTGCATAAGCTAAAATAAGGCCTAGTTGCTGCATTATCGAAGTGTGGAATTGAACATGTTTTAGCTAATTTAATGTATGGGCCAATGTTATATGAATGAAATGTCTTAGAGATTTATTTATCTCGAGAAGCTTGCATCATTTTCTTTGAAGTATAAATGCTTGAAGGTCACTTTTCTTTCTTTCTCTCCACATTGGACGAAGTTGACTTTTTGGGCCTCCTTGATCAAGAAACCAAGTTCTTACTCATCATTATCCTTGACTCCATATCCCCAAGTGAACTAGGCACTGATCCCTCAAAAAGGGTGATCATTTCAACCCTCTTTTAACCATTTTCCCCTTTTTCCCAAGTCTAGCTTCATTATGTCACCTAGGGCATCAGTTTCCCGGGAATTGACCTGAGGAAAAAATTTGGTCTCTTATAGGCTACTGTGCTGGTGGGTCCCCTCCCTCTCCAAATTTGGGGCAATTTTGACTGTGGAATCTCTGGGAATCTCAAGCCCTAGCTCTAGGATCGAATTGTGCCTAGGCATCCCCAAGGCTAGACCTCTATAAGATCAATTCAACCTTTTGAAGAAAGTAATCTTTTCTTGGTCCTTTACCCTCAACTTGTCCAGGATAGGAATATCATTGGTTGCTACATTCCATCCCCGAACCTGGGCTAGGTCCACTTGGCCCTGTGTGGTCCCACTTCTCAATAAAGACTATTTATTAAGGACCATTTGGGAATCCAAGTTTCCCAAGGATTATAGGGATTGAGAAACTTGTTCACAAGCCTATTCTTCCTTCTTCAACCTGCCAATCCTCACCCCTTATCCCTAGTGGACTAAGTCCCTTGCTTAAAGAGCAAGCAAGCTCCATTCTTCACTCCATCCTTGGAAAAGGGTTTTCAGGGTCACTTCTCACCTATCCATTGACATATACTTTACAAGTGAATCCCTACACTAGCGGGACTCCTCCCATCACTAAAAGTTTGTAAAGAGCAGGGAGACTTAATTGTGGTTATAGTGGGCTAAGCCTCCACAATTGCCCTTAGCCTAGCAGTTGCCCTCTTAGGAGCCCCTTTAGGCCCCTTGTTGGTTTGAGTGGTAATAGGGCCTCAAGGGGGACATGTTGAGGTACGTGTAGGAGAGTGAGGCATGCTAGATGAACAAAGGGGTGTTGACCCATCCAGCTGGGTTGTTGCAACCTTTTCCCATTCTCGAGGGGAAATGGGAAAGTATCTCCATGGATTTCATAGTAGGGCCTCCAACAGTGTAAGGCAAGTATTGTATCTACATGGTGGTTGATCGGTTGACCAAATATGCCCATTTCTTTGCCATTCTGACCCAATACTCAACCTCACAGGTAACTGAGTTGTTCTTTAGGGAGGTTTTTCGTTTGCATGGACTCCCTAAGAACATAATTAGCGACAGGGACAACAGGTTTATGGGGGGATTTTGGCAGGAGCTCTTCCGGCTAGTGGGCACTGAGCTCACTCTGAGAACGAGCTACCACCGTAAGACAGATGGTTTGACCGAGTGGGTTAACCAATGGTTGGAGGGTTATCTCAGGAACTATGTGATCGGGCAACAAAAGGCATGGATTCAATAGCTGCACTTGGGCGAGTATTACTACAACACCACTCATCATATGTCCATTCGTATGTCACCTTTCTGTGCTTTATATGGTTATGATGCATTATCTTTTGCTGATATTGTTTTTGGAGACAGCTGGGCCCCCAAGGCCAAAGATTGGATCCTAGAGAGCCAAGACATTCTCAAGGCTCTCAAGGACAACTTAGTGACAACACAAAATCAACAAAAGATGTATGCTGATAGGCATCAGATTGAGAGGCATTTTGAGGAGGGAGACTTGGTGTATCTACGACTACAACCATATAGACAATCCACCTTGAAGCAGAAGGGTGCCGAGAAGCTGCAACCGCATTTCTATGGGCCGTATAGAGTGGTTAGAAGAGTTGGAGAGGTGGCCTATGAGCTGGAGCTTCCCTAGGGGAGCAAGATTCACAACATCTTCCATGTTTCATGCCTCAAGAAGGTGTTGGGACAACAGGTGACGACAACAATAGAGTTACCCTTGCTAGATGATGAGGGGCATTAGGTTTTGGAACTGGAGGCCATTTTGGAGACACAGGAGAGGATGCTAAGGAGAAGGAATATCAAGGAGTTTTTGGTGCGTTGGAGGAACTTGCCAGATGAGGATGCCACCTGGGAGGGTCAGCACATTTTGGAGCATCCAACGCTGAAGTTGCTTGAGAACAAGCAACATTTGGGAGTGAAGGAGTGTAATACCCCTTCCTAAATTATTTTGTCATAGGTTTAATATCCCACAATTTTGGATAATTTTTGGCGACCTTGGAACCCATCCAATTTTGATTAAGGGACTTAGGAGAGAAAGATGTCGAATTATTTTGTTAGTGGATTGTGGGGGCCACCCACATGGGAAAAATGTTGAAGAATCTAGGGCAGTTAGGTTTAAAGTGATTCTTCGTTACTTGATAACAATTTGTGATGCACTTTTACAATTTATCTTCTTCTTCTTATTAGTGTGTGTTTCATCAAACTGCTACCGAAACACAATACCAAGAACACAAAGTTTGGCTCTCTGCCAGGGACAAAACCTCTCCACTCTTGAGAGGAAAACCCTTTGTAAGTTTTCTCTTATTGAAGCTTCTTATATGAACAACTGCGACACCCTAGACCCTTGACTAGGATATCCTCCAAGCATGAGTCAAATCCTTCCTCTTTTTGCACTATAACTTCCAGCACATGGACCTTTTGCTTCCGACACTTAGCTCCTTAGTACTTCGTCCTTATTCTGTTGCTTGTCCAAGTCAGATTTCTCTTCTTCTTAGGAGAAACCCTAGAACATTAGGGCTTATTTACTTTGTTATAGGGAGAACCTTCTTTGCTTTCCTTAGAGACCGTGTAGACTTAGTTATACATCCAAATGAGGTCTCTTAATGTGCTGCTTTCATCTGTTGCCAAATCCGCAATAGTTCACTTTTGAAATCTTTGCACATGTGGATAGAAACCCTTAAGAAGCCCTCTTATATTCGTTGTCTTTTCCTTTCTTCTTTGTTGGATGGGGAGGCCTTATAGGCCTTGTTTATTAGCCTAGAACAGAGATATTTTTCCACTGTGATTTCCTGTTGTAATGACCGCAGGCAGACCTTCATTCCTTTGCATGTGTGACTGTGTGAACCATAGAGACAACCCCTTTAAACTTCGTTGTTCTTCCTCCTTGGTCCGCTGTCCTTGTAGACCTTTACCTTGGCTTTTCTTCGTCCTTATTGTTCTCTTTATCGTGCGGATTTCAGAGCACCATTGACGCGTTGTCTTTGGAGTGGACAACCTCTATAAATAGAGGTTTGGCCCTCCTTTTTAGGCCGACTTGACTGTCCATTAGGCAGACTAGACAGTTTCATCATAATTCAACTTTTATTCACTATTTTGCTGCTAGGAGACTTTGTTGATGCTAGGAGAGGATTTGACTTGGCTTGGAGGTGTTCCCATGACCTTGTATGTTGACATACATGATGTAACATGCCCTCAAAGGTTCTCATCATAATTACATTTTGACTTTGACTCTCTAGAAGCACTTCAAAATGTGCTTGACCTATTTTCAATGAGCAAGAAACTCGTTGACAAATAATATAAAAATAATTCTCTTTTCTTGAATAAGTACAAATATCAAAATTACATTTATGAAGACCTAACCTAGTTACATTTCCTTCAACACCCCCTCTTAACTAGGGAGGTATTCATACAACATTACAAGGTGTTTGGCAATTTTCAATCTTGAAGAATTCACATAAGAGAAACCGGATTTGCAATCCATCTGTTATAGCATCATATTCATCAGCATTGTCGTAGTGCAAGGCCTTGACTAACAATGCTGGCGAGACCAATGATTTATGGACACCTTCATCATTGTCTCTCAAGGTACATACCCACTCGGGTGTTCACCGAGTATGACCTGTTGAAGAAAGAGTAACTAGGTTTGGTCTTCATAATGACATGATATTTGTAAATGATGTAATAAAAGAGAATACATTATTTTTGTATGCCTTGCTACATGGGTTTCATGAGCAAGAAGTGCCATTAGGTCAAAGACTTCTTCTTGATGTCTTTAGGAGTTATTAATATGTCAAAGAGTCATGTCATGTATAAAGAATCTCTTCATGAGCATATGTGTAATGTACTCTAGTCTACAAAATGTGTAGAAGCCCTCCAAAGACCAAGCACAATCCTCCAGCTACAAGCACAAAGAAGTCTGCAAGCAAAATGAGAAGGAAATCATCATGTCGGCCTCAATAATTAAATTAATTAGATAAATGGCAGTCACGTCAGCTCAATAAATAGACGTGTCGTTCACACCTTCAAGTCAGCTTGCATATATGAACATAACCACTATAAATACCCGTCTAGGGTCTGCGCAAATCACAAGTATATAACTGGCATTTTCTCTCTGAAATTTCGTATGGATATAGGAGCAGATCCGCATTACAGGAAGGCAATTGTTTAAGGGTTTGACTGCACCTCAGATGGGTATAAGGTGTAGGCAGACTAGATCTCGGATGGGTAGAAGGAGCAGAAAGGACAGATCTCGGATGGGTATAGTAGAGGAGCAGAACTCAGATTGTTCTCTGAGATTTTAGATGGGTTAAAGGAGGATGCAGTCTTGGTATGAGTTCTGTGCTAGAAACAATCTCGGCATACCTGTAAATGGAGGGTTACAATCTCGGCATAAATAGGATGATAAGGATCTCGGTGTAGGAAGAAGATACTCTGTCTCAACATCATGAAGACCTCGGTGCAAGAAGAAAAACACAGTCACAGATCTCGGCATAGCAGTGACAACAAGGACTTCGGTGATCCCACACTCTGTCCCAGCATTCATCTTGGACACAGTCATGATCTTGGTATATTTGTGATGAGGAGATCTCACAATGACACACTTTGTCTCGACATTCTTCCAGATATGACAAATCCAATTATGATCTCAGTATAATCATGATCTTGGTGGAGACAAAGTTACAAAGTAAAGATCTCAGTAAAGGTGTGGCAATGGTACAACAACAATGACCTTGTTGTTATGTAGATCTCAATGAAGGCAAGAAACCTCATTGACATGACAAAGCAACAGCAATGAAGATCTAAGTGATGCAATAATGATGATCTCAGCAATGACACGAAGAGGATTGATGGCTTGGTCTTGGAGTGGCAGAATAGGTCAAGGGTCATGGTCTTGGTATTCGTCAATTGGAATCTCTATAAGAAGAATTTTTGTGCGGGTTTTCCTCTCCAAGAGGGAGAGGTTTTGGCCCTGGCAGAAAGCCAAATACTTTGTGTTCTTGTCTCTTTTGTTTTTGATAGCAGTTTGATGAAGAAAACACATACTAATAATAATATGAAGATCAAGCTAAGATAAAATTGCAAAAGAACTTCACAAATTGTTATCATGCTAAAGAATAATCTCATTAATTTTGATTGCCCTAGATTCTTCAACATGACCTTCTAGGACTATTCTTATCTTGAGTTCCCAGTCCTGAAAGAATATCGGTGGTCTTGCCTACTCTTGTCTTGGATGGCCTACACATCCTCAAAGAGTACCAGATGCCAGATGATTACCTAATCTTCCCATTCTTTCTTCTCGAATGAAGACAAGAATGTTGTGTCTAACTTGTGTCTACATTTCCATTAATGGCCTTCATCTAGACTCATGGTTGTTAGTCCTGGTCTAGTGCATGACCCATGAAATGGAAAGCACAATTGTCACTCCTTTGTGATTAGGGGTGATCCAAAACTCCCTCTTGATCAGGGACTTGTCAGAGTTCCCTCTTAACTGGGGACTCTTTCCTTCATCAACAACTTCTTCTTTGCGGGTCCTTCAGCTGCTTGATATCGTTCCTTTCTTGATGTCATGAAGTCTTTGTTCGAACTTCTTCTCGGTAGGGCACCATCCATCGATCACTTTCCTTCTTGGTTTGTCATGTCATTGCTTTGTGGAAAGTGACTATCAGGTTTTTCTTGTCATCTTGGCTACTCCTTTGTCATCTTGTCCATGCTTCGGAATACTCTCCTCATGGATGCTTCATAGTACTTGCTAGGTTACATGCTTTGACCTAGTAGCCCATCATGACTTCATCCTGATATTGCTTCAACATTGATTTTTCTTTTGTTGGATGGCTTCTTCATCATGCCATCTTTGTAGAGGAGAATAAGTTATCTGCACCTTTTGTATCTCCAAGGCCTTCATGGGTGTCAAGGGTCCTTTCTTCCTTTATCAGAGTTGCCCTGCCTTCTTTCGGGAGATATCTTTCAAGGCATTTTGTTAGATAGTGATTCTTGGTGATCATGGTGTTCTTCACATGCTTGATCTCTTTCTTCATTTGCTCCTTCTCAGATAAATAGGTCAACCATCTAATGCTTTTTGTGAGAGCATTCCTTCATTGCTTGCTTTTTGGACTTGTCAGCATTTCTTCTTGCTTCTTAGTCAACAATCTTATGTTCCTTACGTGAGCATATTCTTTTGTTGACCTTCATTGCATTGTGGTACATGCCTTCGCGCATGTTCTTGGTCAAAGAGATTCTTTCATGCTTAATCATGTTATAGAACTATACACGACTCAATAATATACAAATGATATCATGAATTAAACTTTGATGCATACATACCTCATCTTGACTCTCCTTTGATCATCCTTTGGTGTGGCCCTTCTTGCTTCATCTTAGCTTGCCTGCATATCATTCTTTTCTTGGAACCCATGAACGAGATTCCCAATGAGACATCTGCTTTCATCCATGAACCTTGTTTTGAAGATTCCATCATAGGATCTTAAAGATCCTTGCCTTGCAAATGTTTCCTTTCTTTTGATGATGTAGGTCTTCTAAGATTCTTATCATGATCAATTTTCTTTCATCATGTATGCGGTCTATATTAGGTATGTTTCGTCTACATGAATATCTTGAGCTATATCAGCTCTGCTCCTAATTCTAGAGGATATTTCTACTTATGCATTTTTGTTCTTATCATAAATGCTACATCTACATGACTATCTAGAACTCTATGTACATCATGTTGTGAGATTCTAGAGGATGTTTCTAGTCATTTAATTTATTCCTACATGCGCCTATTCTACTCAAAACTTTGAAAAAAGTCTAGAAGTAAAGAGTTTGACTTAGTCAGAGTAGAGATCCGGAGGATCTTCCTTCTTTTGCTTCTTTCCTTCTTCTTTCACCTCTTGAGTCAAGTGAGCTTCTTCCCTCTTCCTTTTGTTGTTGTTGTCCTTCATAAGCTTAGGGAAATTCCTTTTGTAGTGTCCATATTCTTGGTATCCAAAACATTGGATCTTGGACATGTCTTTGTTGTTTGTTCTTCGTGAACCAAACTTGCCAAATTCACCCTTTCTTTTGGCCATGGTAGAAAATACTTGCTCCTTTGATCCCGCGTCTTCTTTTGCCTTAAGTCTGGTTTCCTCTGTTCTGCATAGAGATCACATTTCATAGAGAGTGGTTGCTTCCTTCTTGGCATATATGCTAGATGTGAAGTTTCCCCATTCCTCAAGTAAGCATTGAGTACTACAGTTGTCATCTTTTTGTCAGACACGACTTCCCCAAGCTCTTGAAGTTTATCTCTCATTTTAGATATTTTCATAAAGTAGGTAGCTATTCCTTCCTTTGTTATCTTCATCTTGTATAATTCATTTCTAAGAGATATAACTTCTCCGGTTGTGGATACCGAGAATAGCTCTACTAGCTTACCATAGATTTCTTTCGATGTCTCAAATTTGGAGACATAAGGAATGAGAGAGTCTTTGATTGATTCTATTAGAATCCTTTGAGCTCTTGTCTCATCCTTATTGTACTTGGCTAAGGCTTGAGTTTGTTCCTTAGCAAGGATAGTGATATTACCTTTGACATGTTCTAGGAGTTCATTCTCCTTGAGTAGTAGATTAGTCCTCTTCTTCCATGCAAGAAAGTTATTGGTTCCTACCAATTTATTGATTTCCTTGCAAAAAGACATTGATATATATTCAGAAGGGGACATGTACTTACTTGATAGATTTTGAGATGTAATGGATTTGCTTCCTCCTTGAAGACTTGATGGCTTGTCTTCTCGGGATCTTGATGTTCTTCAAGTTGCCTTCTCCAAATGGACTTGCTTGGTGATGATGTTTGCTTGAAGACTTGTAGCTTGATGTAGGTCTTGCTTCAATCTACTCTTCGTTGTAGGTGCCTTTATGTAAGGCTCTTCTTCTAGCTTTGTAGACCTTCTTGATGAATGCTGGATTGTGTACTCTTTTTTGTCCTTAGAAGCGATTGAGACTTCTAGGCTTGATGCTTCAACTTTGTAGATGCTTCTGCTTGATGAGTGTTCTTGTTGGGTCCCTATAATACTAGTGATTACCCCATTACTATTGTAGTTATACCCCTTATTTATATTGTTGTGCCCCTATTACCCACATATTGTTATTTCTGTGCCCCATAGAATCCCTCTATTATTATTTTTGTGGCTTTATATTATTATTGTTAGGTTGGCTAGATTATATTGTGACTCCTTAGACTCCTATATATAGAAAGGAGGTTTTGTCATTTGTATCATCCAAGAATTGTTCATTTATGTAATGTAAAGGAGGTTGCCCCCTCGAAGAGGCTGAATTCTAAGGCGTTGATCTTTCTTTTCTATCTTTTCTTGAGCTGGTTCCATAACATTTGGTATCAGAGCTTTGGATTCTAGGGTTTCGCTGCTCCAAACAGGTCATGGTGGCATTTTCGCTATAATTTTTTTTTTTGTGACGTTTTAGAAGTCGCAAAAAAAAATCCATTTGAGAAGAAATCGCGCTGAACCTTGGGTCTGAATTTCAGAGTTTTTCGCGCGATATTTTCGGAGATATGATCTGAGGAAGTTGGTCTTTTTGCAGACTCCTGAATTACACTCAAAACAGGTGACCTGGGGAAAATCGTCATAACTTTCTTTCTGAGCATCGGATTGAAATTTCGTAAGAAGGTACAGAAAGAGGACGGACTGTAGTTTTCTTTTATATATTTTTCAGAGTCAAAGGTTGAAACAGTGACACGTGGCACGTCGTACAAGTTCACTCTACTGAACTAGTCTATAATCAAGTCACTGTGGGAGATTTCGCATAACTTTTCCTTGGAGAATCCAATTTGGGTCAGACTTGTGTCATTGGAAAGAGGACACAGAGGGCTACTATAGGTCACAAATTCAGAACTAGATAATCAGAAAGTACAGAGATACATCGGAGGCAATATCGAGCTCTTACAAAGTGAAAAAAGGTGTGTAGATTTTCTTTAATTTTTGCTTAAGCTTGGTTTGAAAATTTATTTTGAAGAATTCAAAGGGCATATTAGATAATTATTATCGGTAACTGATGCCCCGAGGAAAGAAAATGCAAACACCTAGTAAGGAACCTGAAAGCTCTAGCATGACTCATGAAGAAGAAGAAGAAATGCTATATGATATATCAAAATTACAAGAACAAGTGCAACGAGTGTCACTTGCACAAAAAGCAACAGAATCTAAAATGGATGGTTTAAGGAAAGATGTAGAAGCTAAGATGGATGGTTTAAAGAAAGGTGTAGAAGCTAAGATGGATGGCATGGAAGCTAAGGTGAATGGCATGGACGCTAAAATTGATGGCATGGATGATAAGATGGATAAGTTGCTACAAGAAATAGTCACTAAGGGTGAAAGAGTACTAAAGGAAACTCATGATGAGAACAAAAGAAATGTTAATCATGATTCCATAGACTCTAATGTTGGATCGAAGACTCACCATGTTCCAAAAATCGATATGAGGAAGTTTGATGGCAAGGATCCCGCCACATGGATATTACAGATGGAGCAATTCTTCGATCTCAATAATGTGCAAAACACACAAAAGGTACGTATGGCAACTTTATATTTGGAACCAAATCAGTTTGTATGGTATCAATGGCTTTGTTCTCGTAAACAATTTATCACTTGGGCAATTTTTACGGAAGAATTGATAGCACATTATGAGGATACAAAAAGCAACACTTTTTTTAGCCAATTGATAAGTCTCAAACAAAAGGGTTCAATAATGGAGCACATTGAGGAGTTCCAAAAATTGAACATAAGGGTAAAAGATATTCCAGAGGAGCATAGGATTGATGTGTTCATAGGGTCTTTAAAGGATAATATCCAACATGATGTGCGCCTTTGGGAACCTGATTCATTAGAGAAGGCATTCAGGTTAGCAAGAAAAATGGAAAGCAAAATTATGGCAACTAGGAAGCATACCATTCACAACTATAAAGACGGAAGTGTTGTTGCCCATAGTCTTCCACAACCTACAAGGTTGACACCACAACAATTGGAAGAAAAAAGAGCAAAAGGGCTTTGTTACAATTGTGATAGCAAATACACAAAAGGTCATAAGTGTGCTGAGAAGAAATTATTCTACATAGATTGTGAAGAGGAAGAAGAAAAGGAGCAAGAAAGGTCAAAAGAAGAGGATATATTCCAGGAACAAAGCCTAGATGAAGAACAAATAAATCCGACCATATCTTGTAATGCATTGGCGGGAATTACCACTCCTCAAACCATCAAGATAGAAGGACAAATCAAGAAGAAAAAGGTAATAGTGTTGATTGATTCAGGAAGCACCCACAATTTTATTCATTGTAGGGTAGCAAAAGAATTGAATTGCTTCCTATATCCAGCACCAGAGTGTCAAGTGATGATTGCAAATGGAGGAACAATAAATTGTTCTGGAAAGTGCCATAATATCAAGCTATCCATGGGAGAATATGTATTGACTAGCCCAATGCTTTCCATTCCAATGGGAGGTGCTGATGTTGTACTAGGAGTCCAATGGCTACAATCCTTGGGTACAATAGCTTTTAATTTTCAAGAACTTTTCATGAAATTTTCTGTGGAAGGAAAGGAAGTTGAATTAAGGGGTATTGCAGGGAAACCAGGAAAGATAATCAGCTCTAATGGCATGACAAAGCTTCTAAAAAAGGAGCAAAGAGGTGTAATTGCACAATTATGTTCGCTAGATGTTTCCACATTGGAATCATCTATTTCTCCAGATCTCCAAAAAGTCCTGGACAATCATTCCAAGGTATTTGAGACTCCCAAAGGTCTCCCACCTATGCGTGATCATGATCATGCTATTCATCTGATTCCAGGAAGTGTTCCTCCAAACATCAGGCCGTACAGATATCCATATGTCCAAAAAAGTGAAATTGAACGTATGGTTGCAGAAATGCTAGAGGCTGGTATAATTCAACCGAGTCAAAGTTCTTTCTCAGCTCCAGTAGTATTGGTGCACAAGAAGGATGGATCATGGCGCATGTGTCCAGATTATAGGGAGCTCAACAAGCTCACTATTAAAGATAAGTTCCCCATTCCTGTCATTGATGAATTACTGGATGAATTGCATGGATCAATTTACTTCACCAAGTTGGATCTTCGTTCGGGATATCATCAAATCAGAATGAAGATTGAAGACATTTCGAAAACGGCATTTAGAACTCATGAGGGTCATTATGAATTTTTGGTCATGCCTTTTGGCCTTACCAATGCACCTTCAACATTTCAAGGTTTGATGAATTCAATTTTCAAACCATTCCTTAGAAAATTTGTGTTAGTATTTTTTGATGATATACTAATCTACAGCAAGTCTTGGAAGGATCATGTTGAACATGTTGACAAGGTGCTACAACTATTGGAGGAGAAACAATTATATGCAAAAAGATCCAAATGTTTCTTTGGAGTCCAGGAGGTGGAATATTTGGGTCATATTGTATCTCATGAAGGAGTTAAGGTAGACCCTAGCAAAATTAAAGCCATTAAGGAATGGAAAATCCCCACATCCATAAAGCATCTGCGAGGATTTCTTGGGTTGACAGGGTATTATCGCAAGTTTGTTAAGAATTATGGGAGAATAGCAGCACCTCTAACAACATTATTGAAGAAAGATTCATTTTCATGGACTCCGGAAGCAACAAAGGCCTTTAAACATCTTAAAGAGGCAATGTGCCAAGCACCGGTCTTAGCTACACCGGACTTCACAAAAACCTTTATTGTGGAATGTGATGCTTCAGGAAATGGAATTGGTGCTGTTCTAATGCAAGATGAAAGACCCATTGCTTTTGAAAGTCGTCCAATCAAGGGAAAGTTTTTAAGCAAAGCTATTTATGAGAAGGAAATGTTGGCAATACTCCATGCACTTAAGAAATGGCGACCCTACCTAATGGGAAGACACTTCAAGGTAAAAACGGATCATGATAGCCTTAAATACTTTTTAGAACAAAGATTATCCTCTGAAGAGCAACAAAAGTGGGTCACAAAGATGTTGGGTTATGACTTTGAAATCATCTACAAAAAAGGGAAGCAAAATGTGGTGGCAGATGCACTCTCAAGAAAGGATGAGGATGTGGAAGCATTGTTGTGTGCCATTTCTATTATCCAACCAGATTGGATAAATGAAGCAAAGGAGGAATGGAAGAATGACGAAGAAGTGTGGGCACTTATTCGAAAGCTACAACAAGATTCCAGTACTTCTGATACATTTAGCTGGCAAAATGATTCGTTATGGTACAAAGATCGCTTATACCTCTGTAAGAATTCCCAGCTAAAACAAAAGATTCTTATGGAATTGCACACTTCTCCCTTAGGAGGGCACTCAGGATTTTTAAAAACTTACCACAGGGTTAAGAAGGAATTTTTTTGGGATGGCCTTAAATCAGATATTCAAAAGTTTGTGGCGGAATGTTTGGTTTGCCAACAAAATAAAGTTGAAACAATTAAGACACCGGGTCTATTACAACCTTTATCCATTCCAAGCCAACGTTGGGAGGAGGTTTCAATGGATTTTATCACAGGTTTACCCAAGTCTGAGGGAAAGAGTGTCATCATGGTGGTAGTTGACAGACTTACCAAGTATGCACACTTTTGTGCATTATCACATCCATTTAAAGCCAGTACAGTTTCTACTGCATTTATGGAAACAGTTCAAAAGCTACATGGAAACCCAAAGATTATTGTAAGTGACAGAGATCCCATTTTCACTGGAAATTTTTGGACAAAATTATTTTCTTGTCTTGGTACTCAGTTAGCTCATAGCTCATCTTATCATCCTCAATCTGATGGGCAAACTGAGATAGTAAACAAATGTTTGGAAGGATATCTTCGTTGCTTTGTATCTGATAAACAGACACAATGGGTCAAATGGTTGCCTCTGGCTGAATGGTGGTATAACACTTCCTTCCATACAACAACAAAAATGACCCCATTTATGGCACTTTATGGGTATCAACCACCATCCATCACATCATATTTAAGAGAAAATTCTAAGGTTCAGGCAGTGGAACATCACATCGAACATCAACAACAAGTCCTCCAACTCTTAAAGGATAACCTCGTGTTGGCACAAAATAGAATGAAACAACAGGCAGATCAACATCGCAGTGAAAGAAGTTTTGATGTAGGTGATTGGGTATTCCTACGGCTACAACCATATAAGCAAATGTCCCTAAAGCAAGCTAAGAAGGATAATAAATTATCACCAAAGTATTATGGTCCGTACAAGGTGTTGGAAAAGATTGGTACTATGGCATACAAATTGGAGCTTCCTGCAGCTTCTCGATTGCACCCAGTTTTCCATGTTTCATGTTTAAAGAAGGTTATAGGCGACAAGCTCCCAGTTCAAACAATATTGCCAGAACTTGACGAGGAAGGAAAAATTATATTGGAACCAGAAGCAGTCACAGAAACAAGAACTCGACAGCTACGAAATCGATCAATTTCAGAGTATCTTATCAAGTGGAAGAACTTATCCGCTGAAGATTCCACATGGGAGGATGAGAATTTTATGCAGAAGTATCCAAAACTGCTCAAGCGTTGAGGACAACACTTTTTTGAAGGAGAGGGGCATGTTGGGTCCCTATAATACTAGTGATTACCCCATTACTATTGTAGTTATACCCCTTATTTATATTGTTGTGCCCCTATTACCCACATATTGTTATTTCTGTGCCCCATAGAATCCCTCTATTATTATTTTTGTGGCTTTATATTATTATTGTTAGGTCGGCTGGATTATATTGTGACTCCTTAGACTCCTATATATAGAAAGGAGGTTTTGTCATTTGTATCATCCAAGAATTGTTCATTTATGTAATGTAAAGGAGGTTGCCCCCTCGAAGAGGCTGAATTCTAAGGCGTTGATCTTTCTTTTCTATCTTTTCTTGAGCTGGTTCCATAACAGTTCTTGAGTTGCCCTATCCTTGATGTGTCACCTTCACTTTGATACCATGTTGAAGAATTGAGGGCAATTAGGTGTAAAGTGATTCTTCGTTACTTGATAACAATTTGTGATGCACTTTTACAATTTATCTTCTTCTTCTTATAGTGTGTGTGTTTCATCAAACTGCTACCAAAACAAAATACCAAGAACATAAAGTTTGGCTCTTTGCTAGGGACAAAACCTTTCCACTCTTGAGAGGAAAACCCTTTGTAGGTTTTCTCTTATTGAAGCTTCTTATTCGAACAACTGCGAAACCCTAGACCCTTGACTAGGATATCCTCCAAGCATGAGTCAAATCCTTCCTCTTTCTGCACTATAACTTCTGGCACATTGACCTCTTCCTTCTGACACTTAGCTCCTTAGTACTTCGTCCTTCTTCTGCTGCTTGTCCAAGTCAGATTTCTCTTCTTCTTAGGAGAAACTCTAGAACATTAGGGCTTCTTTACTTTGTTATAGGGAGAACCTTCTTCACTTTCCTTATAGACCTTGTAGACCTAGTTATACATCCAAATGAGGTGTCTTAATGTGCTTCCTTCATCTGCTGCCAAATCCGTGATAGTTCACTTTTGAAATCTTTGCACGTGTGTATAGAAACCCTGAAGCAATCCTCTTATATTCGCTGTCTTTTACTTTCTTCTTCGATGGATGGGGAGGCCTTATAGGCCTTGTTTATTAGCCCATAACATAGATATTTTTCCGCTGTGATTTCCTGCTGTAATGATTGCAGGCAAACCTTCATTCCCTCGCACGTGTGACTGTGTGAACCATAGAGACAACCTCTTTAAACTTCGTTGTTCTTCCTCCTTGGTTCGTTGTCGTTGTAGACCGTTACCTTGGATTTTCTTCGTCCTTCTTGTTCTCTTCTGCTTGCGGATTTCAGAGCACCATTGATGCATTGTCTTTGGAGTGGACAACCTCTATAAATAGAGGTTTGTCCCTCCTTTTTAGGCCGACTTGACTGTCCATTAGGCGAACTAGAATTCATCATAATTCAACTTTTATTCATTATTTTGCTTCTAGGAGACTTCATTGATGGTAGGAGAGGATTTGACTTGGCTTGGAGGTGTTCCCATGACCTTGTATGTTGACATACATGATGTAACATGCCCTCAAAGGGTCTCATCATAATTACATTTTGACTTTGACTCTCTAGAAGCACTTTAAAGTGTGCTTGACCTATTTTCACTGAGCAAGAAACTCATTGACAAATAATATAAAAATAATGTCTCTTTTCTTGAATAAGTACAAATATCAAAATTACATTTATGAAGACCTAGCCTAGTTACATTTCCTCCAACAAAAAACACACTTGGCTAAGTGTGGAATTCGAATAGCCTTGGAGGGGAAATTGAAAGGCAAGGAGGAGGGGCCCACATGGGGAGGAAAGGCCAATGAAATTATAAATAGGAGGAGCTTATCTACTCAAGGGGTCTTTTGCCTATTGAACTTTCTTTTGTTGCTTGAGTTGCTTCGTCGGGTCACTTGTTGTTTAGCACGAGTTTACCAAGTGGAGAGCTCACCCTTTCTTTGGGGGACTTCGAGCGCCACCCTAGGAAGGCTAAATCGTACCACCTTCGAGGTGAATCAAAGGGAATTCATAGTGTATCTTTCAGCTTGCTCAGGGAGTGCGTGTTTCGGGAGGATTTACTAAGGGAGTACACAGTGGTTGTTTCAAGGGTCTTCCGGGCAGCATTTGTTGGAAGAATTTTGGCATCGGATCTTAGAGGAGTTTCAGAGCAGGAGATTTACAACCATCTTGGCCAGGGCAAAAGCTGCTTTCTGGGCACACGTGGTAGCTTGAGAGAAGGATTGGAGAGTTGGAGATTGTCAGGAGAAATAAGGGAAACCTTGGGGGAGAGCATCTCAGCCATTTGATGTGTTTTGTAGATCTTTTTCAGGGAGTTACAGGCAAGCCAAATTTTACACCAGTTAGTGGAGGACGTGGTATTTGGAGGCCGAATTTCCAGGGTCTAAACCAAGCCAAACCCTTTTTGGGTTTTGGTGGGTTTTGGTTGAGGAGCTTGAGGCTAATTTTACAAATTTTTTGAGCACCGGAGGTGGGGTTTCCAATAGTTCCTTTTTAGCAGAGTGCTGATTTCTTAGTTTCTAGGCAGCACAGAGCATCACTGGAGCATCTGTTTCTATCTCATTGGCTTGTGTTTTGTCACCCAGGCTTTGTCATGCTTGCCATCGAGGCAAGCCCAAGTGCACTCTTTACACATATTTGTACCTTGCTCCAAATTGATTAATAAAAATGGCTCAACTGGTTCTTATTTTTAGAGTTTATTTGGGTGTTTGCTGAATGTTTTGAAATTTCTGGTGTTGTATTTTTCACTTGCTTTGCATGTCACTATTTTTTCCTAGCTTGGAACATTACAGGAGGAGGGTTTTGTACGTCTTCATTCAATAGAAAAATTAAAGGTATGTGAGATGTAGTGTAGTGGAAGTGTTTTCACTCTTCTTTTGTCCTCCTTTTTGGTGACTTGGTCCATAGACATCCTTGTCTTTATTGTTGTTTTTAGGAGACTTTGTCAAAGATGATCACTCACTATGAATTTGTACTTTGGTATGAACAAAGTTCGTACTTAAGTGAAATACTCCAGAGACTTGGAATATAAAAGTCTCCATTGAAGATACAAGAATATATATTAAAATATATGAATGATAATGATGTTACAAATGAGAGTGAGGGCCTGCTTATATACCCTAGGCAGGTACCTCTTCATGGAAGGTCATGTTCCATTTAGACATGTCTCTTCATTGCTAATTACTAATAAACTAATCATTATTATAATTATCATCATTATTTATATTTATATTATTTATATATATATTTTATTCATAACATTGTCTTCCTCCTCAACAAGCTTTATCCTCAAAGCTTGTTGATGAAAAGGCTGGATCTCGTTTTCGGTTTCGAATGTCTTCTTGTCTTAGAACTTTGATATTCATTGATACAAGTTGATATGATGCTCTGAGTGATAAACAAAATTGTCGGACTCAGAAGGGATCGGGCCATTCTAAATTAATCTTATGTGGAATCTTGCAAATAATGGAAACTTGTGATGAATTGTTATCACATGAGTGGATTGCACTAGCATTAGTATTCTTCGGAACATAAGTTTGTTGTTTATGGTCTAAGTGATACAGATTCGTAGATTGATTGAGATGTATGTTCTTGTGATTCAGATATTGATAAGGAGTTCTTGGTTTGTCTTTCCCTTATCACGTGTGTGGCAATATTTTGATTTACTTCATGTGACGATGTTGTTGAGTTGGGTACAAAACCTTCACTCGAGATGTTCATCGTCTGAACTGTGACATATAAGTGTGTCTTTTCTTCAAATGGCTTGTCTTCTCCTTGAGTTGTGATATTCACTGGATCAATATTTATTCCTTTCTCTTCAACTCGGACTTCTACCTTTGATGCTTTGTACTTGATAAATTGTTGTACCTTGTTTTTTTAATGACTTCTTGTCCTTTTTAAGCTTCTTAATTTGCGTCAATAACTTTTCACTATGGTCTTTAAGCTGAAAAACTTCTTCATTTTTGTCAGCAGCGATATTTTCAATCTCTCTTTGCATATTTTGTAGTACTTTTTTACGTTTTTGAAAAATTGCTTTTGAAATATCTTGCATGTCTTTTGGTGTTACTGAATTATGTGACACCTTGTAGTGTTATTTTTCTCTTTTTGTATGAAAATGTCAAAAACTTATTTTTCGTATTCAGGATGAAAGAATCTAGGGTTTCCATCCAGGGTGAACGCAAAATAATGTCACCTTGATCGCTCCATAGGGTTTGAATTGAGTATTGTGATATGAATATATAATCTCCAATGATTAGTTGTAAATTGGTTATGTCATATTTTTTGTTGTCATAACAATATTATTTTCGATTATATTTGACTTGGGAATCAATAATTGGTTTGCGATTTTAGGTTTTATATAATTTTTATCTTCAACTAGCGAGATAATGATAGTAACATCTTTTCTTGCAATAGACCCTTTCATTCTAAATAGCATTGAGGCATAGTTATATGAAGTTTATGGGAATCTTCCTTCCTTTATTTTTGAATTAGATTCCATTCCTTTTTTTCATGGACTTTTATTACTTTGTGAATTCCCTTCTTTTAATGATATAGTTCTCTCTTTTATAGCCACTTTTCTATATTAAAAGAATATCGAATGAATTAATTAGAAATGAGCAAACAGCTCAATGATAATACAAAGATATTTACAATAATAGAAACATCAGGTTTCTATTCAGAATATGGAAACAAACAGTTTCATCTAAGAAACTGCTAAAAGAATCAGAATAGCAACAGCTAAAAGACTGAGCATTAAATACTAAATAGTAATATTCTAATACCCTCCCTTAATGCTCAATCTATTTACAACACCAATAGACCCTCGGAATTTTACAAATTTATCAGGACCAAGAGGCTTGGTGAAAATGTCAGCGGGCTGCTCTGTTGTGGGAACATATTGCAACTGAACTGAGCCGTCTTCAACCAGCTGGCGAATGTAGTGGCAATGAGTTTCCACATGCTTTGTTCGTTCATGAAAGACTGGATTCTTGGCAAGTTTGAGCACTCCCTGATTATCACAAAAAAAAGAAGTAGGCCCTGTCTGGAAAACATGCATATCTGCAAGCATACGACGAAGCCAAACTGCCTCACAGGATGCCTTAACTGCTCCCCGATACTCTGCTTCTGTTGAGGAGAGAGCCACTGCCTGTTGCTTCTTACTAGTCCAAGTAACAGCACCAGATCCTAGACTAAACACATACCCAGCTGTAGATTTACGGTCATCAACCGAACCGGCCCAGTCAGAGTCATTGTAGCCACTGAGAATAGGATTGGAGCTGCGAGTATATAAGAGGCCATAATCAGAAGTACCACGCACATATCGTAGCACCCGCTTTGCTGCTATCCAATGATCAGCTTTAGGAGCTGACATAAAGCGAGAAATGTAGCTTACTGCAAAACTGATGTCAGGTCTGGTAGCAGTAAGATAGATGAGACTGCCCACTAATTGCCTGAATAAAGTTTCATCCACAAGGGGAGAGGATGACTGTGTTGAAAGTTTGAGCCCTGGTTCCATAGGAGTCGTGGCCGGTTTGCAATCCTGCATTCTGAACCTTTCCACAAGATTTTTGGCATACTTGGACTGAGAGAGAAAGATCTGATTTTCAGTCTGCCAAACTTCAACCCCTAGACAGTAATGAAGAAGTCCCAAGTCTGTCATCTCAAAAGTTCTGCATAGATCTTGTTTGATCCCATGGATCAAATGTGCAGAGCTGCCAGTAATGATAAGGTCATCCACATAGACAACCACAAACAAGATATCATCACCAATATGCTTGATATACAGGTTTGCATCAGAGGGGCTCCGCTGAAAACCCTGATCTGTCAGGTACTGATCAATTTTCATGTACCAAGCCCGAGGAGCTTGTTTCAATCCATAGATTGCTTTAGCTAACCGACACACTTTCTGTTCTTGACCAGCAACCTTGAATCCTGGAGGCTGCGTCATGTAGACTTCTTCTTGAAGATCACCATTTAGGAAAGCACTCTTTACATCCATCTGATGAACTTTCCAATTGAACTGAGCTGCTAGGGCAAGGACAAGCCTTATGGTACTCATCTTGGCTGTAGGAGCAAAAGTCTCCTCATAATCGATGCCTTCCTTCTGTGAGAACCCTCGAGCCACAAGACGAGCTTTATACTTGTCTATGGTTCCATCAGCTTTGTATTTCACTTTATACACCCATTTGCAGCCTATGGGCTTTTTTTCGGCAGGAAGATCAGAAAGTGTCCAGGTGTGATTCTTCTGAAGACTCTGGAATTCGGCTTCCATAGCCTGTTCCCACTCAGATGTACCCTTAGCCTCTGAATAGGTTTGAGGCTCAAAAATACTGTGTAGGTTAGCCATAAGAGCAAAATTGACTGTAGACTGTTGTCTGTTCTTATGTCTAGAAGTTCTACCTTCAAGGAGCTCATCATCCCGGAGATCACCAATGGTTTTAGCCCACCATTTAGGCCGAAGAGAAGAAGAACCAATATCAGGAGTAGAGGAACCAATATCAGGAGGAGATGGAGAAGACTCAAGAGCAATAGGGGCAGCAAGGGGAGGGTTAGCTTCTGGAGGAAGCTCAGATAGAGTATTATCAAATACTGATGCTACATCATCCCTCCCATCAGGTGGACCGACCGGAAGAAGAACGCTGTGAGACTGATCCTCAGAATGCTGCTCAGAAGAAGAAGACTGAAAGAATCCTCTGTCTTCATCAAATACTACATCTCGACTGAAGCTAAGACGACCAGTGGCTATATCTATCAGCCTATAGGCCTTGTGATGATCACTGTAACCTGTCATCATGAGTTTCTGGCTCTTGGAATCCAACTTAGAGCGCTTAGCAGATGGAATCCAAACATATGCAACTGAGCCAAATACTTTGAGGTGACTGATCTTAGGCTTACGACCAGACCAAACTTCTTCAGGAGTCTTTCCTTTAACAGCCTGAGTAGGAGATCGGTTAAGAAGATAAACAGCAGTAAATACTGCTTCAGCCCAGAATTTGTTTGGAACACTCCTGTGTTGTAACATGGAACGAGCCATTTCAACAACCGTGCGGTTGCGACGCTCGACAACACTGTTCTGCTGGGGAGTGTAAGGGGTGGTTAATTGACGTTTGATGCCATGAATATCACAGAAGTTTGCAAAAGCTGAGGAACAAAATTCCCCCCCATTGTCGGTCCTAAGGGTCATGATATTACAACCAGATTCTTTTTCAACTAAGGTTTTAAACTTCTGAAAGGTACTGAGAGCATCAGATTTATTTTTTAAAAAATACACCCACATCTTTCTACTAAAGTCATCTACAATAAGTAAAAAATATTTGCAAGCAGTGATAGAAGCTGTATTCATAGGACCACAAATATCAGCATGAAGTAACTGAAGTACCTTAGATGCGCGCCAAGATTCTCCATTTGTGAATGAAGACCGATGTTGCTTTCCTGCTTGACAGGCGCTGCATACCCCCAACTGCTGAGTCTGAATATCAGGTAATCCTGACACAAGTCCCTCCCGAGAGAGCTGAGAGAGATATTGCATATTTAGATGCCCATATCGCTGATGCCATAGAGTGCTGATGGGAGAGACACGTGCTGCTAGAGCCACTTCTGGAGAGTCACCGGTGTCAAGTAGCCTATATAGACCATGGTCCTCTAGCCCAACAACAACTGTTAGACTAGTCTCCCTGTCAATGATGGAGCACTTGTGTGCACTGAACACAACATCAAGCTGAGGAGAATTCCTCATAATCTGGCTAACAGATAGCAGATTAATCTCCATACCAGGAACATAGTATACATTCAGAAATATGAGTGTGCGTCCACCAGAATGAATTTGAACTGTACCCCTGCCAGCTACAGTGTAGTTTTCACCTCCACCAAATACCACGGAATCGCTGAAAGGTGAGAAGTCAATAAACCAATCACGCCTGTGAGAGAAGTGGCGTGATGCACCAGAATCAATGTACCATGCAGAGGAAGGAACATGTTCTGAAGACCTTTTAGCCAAAAAGGCGGAAAAGGCAGAATCTGTCTGCTCGGAATGTTCTGCAACATTGGCTGTCTGATGTGGCCCGCCCTGTTTCTTCTGTTCAGAAGCAATCCTCTGTCGGCAATCTTTCTTCATGTGACCGAACCTGTGACAGTAATTACACTGCACACTTTTCTTCCTAGCAGGATCCAAAGGCTGAGAAGAGCCTTTCTGCTGAAAGGACTGAGAGGACTGGTATTTTGCAGCAAATGCATTTTCCGAGGACACTGATGAAGCACCACTACCAAACTGCTGTTTCCACCGATCCTGCTGCAGAAGTTTGGTACATAAATCTGGAAACTTTAGATCAATAGTGGTGGTCGTGATGTTTAGTGTTTCTATGAAGTGTTCATAAGATTTCGGTAGACTTTTCAGAGTAATGACTACCATATCTTCTTCCTCCATGGTCCGACCAATGGCTTCGAGCTGGTCTCGAATGTCTTTAATTTTGTTGAGATGTTCCTGTAAAGACATATGTTCATCCATCATGATGGAGAACAACTGATTTTTGAGAAAAAATGCTCTGCTTTTGTCAGATGTCTCGTGCAGTTCTTTCAATTGTTGCCAAATTTCGGCTGCTGTCTTGCCAGAAGGAATCTGAGGTAACTGATCATCAGCAACAGAGAGCTGGAGAAGCATAACAGCTTCTCGATTTCGATCATCAAATTTATCTTGATCGGTACCAGCTGTACCGGGACGAGACTCTTTGCCCAAAATGAGCTGATCAAGACGCCTGTATTCAAAAATGGTCAGCATTCTTTGTTTCCAAAGGTTATAGTTGCTGCCATTAAAGCGTTGATTTCCTTCTAACATCAGATTGGTGAGCGTGGCCATTTTCCCAAAGACAATACAGAAGTCTGACACACAAAAAACAATGTAGCTGCCTGCTTAAAATCCCTCTTTCAGGATGTCTGTACCTTAACAAATTCTGCTTTGAAAGAATAATAGGCTTTCACAATAACTCAGATCTGTACTAGATCAAAACACCAGACCAAAAATATGACAAGAGGTCACATGTATCTTCATAAAATTAAAACTGATAAAGAAAAATACATAGACTGAAGCTGTCCACGATTATTTATACGCTGCTCTGTTCCCGTCCCGTCACTATAATCTGAATGCGTAGACTGAATGCGTGATATATATATGCTGTTATATATATATGCTGTTATATTCCATAACAGTAAATGTGACAAACTTTTACTTTCAGCTTTTAGAATTTATTTGTCAAAATCTTATAAGGCCAGATCTTAAGATTCTAGAAGATAAAATGATCAATTTTTTTCATAAACTCTGCTGAAGTCTGTGGAGCGATCTATTGCTCACTGAATAGCGGATTATATATGCTGTTATATATCGATTATATAATCTGGACTGACCTGGAGAAAGCCGTCAGTATACTCTGAAAAATGCGTGATATATAATGCCGTCACTGATATATAATGCGTGGACTGACCTGGAGAAAATGCCGTCACTGATATATAATGCGTGCACTGACCTGGAGAAAATGCCGTCACTGATATATAATGCGTGGACTGACCTGGAGAAAATGCCGTCACTGAAAATGCCTTCACGTGGTGAAAACGGAATTAAGTTGCTGGAGAATCTCGATGAATACGTGAGCCAAAAATTCGTGAGTAAAAAAAAATTTTTCCGCTTCTCGATCTGGTTCCGCTTCCGGTTCCGATACTCAGGCTCTCGATACTCAGGCTCAGGATACAAACACGATTTCCACTGACGCTTTTCCTTTTCACAGATATAGTGACTCCGATCCTTTTGCGTGGTCTTGAGATTCGAGTCACGATAGTGGCATCAATGGCCCCGAGGGCAGAGAAGAGGCCCGCGGCTGGAAAAAAAATGGTAGGGAATTCGCCTTCAACAGAAACAAAGTCTTTGAAGCCGGAAAATAATCTACGAAGGGAAGACGACAGAAAACGCAGAAGCTGGCTATTACAGCAAGGGTGGAAACCGAATACGGGTTTTACCGAGTCCTTGAACTTGCGCGTATTCTTCCTCTTCAGTGGCTAGGCTTCAAGGGCCACGAGAACCGTGAGGCAACACAGCTTCAAACAAATAAACTGTTCCTTTCAAAGCAATTTTACGATTCCGATGACCACCACAGAGTTAATTCCTCATACAGTGATAATGCAGGAGAAGAATCCCTTTCTGTATCGAGATTGACGACTGTAAGCTTTTATCACAGTGAGCAAAGCCGAGGCTAAGACTCAGTGAAGGCTACCTGGCTTATAGAGGGCTCGACCTTAGAAAGAAATCTACAGATCCTGAGAGCAGTTTTCGAAATGAACTACTGAATTTTTCAAACTATGAAAAATTATTTCGAAAAAATCCCTGTGCTCTGATACCATAAAAGAATATCAAATGAATTAATTAGAAATGAGCAAACAGCTCAATGATAATACAAAGATATTTACAATAATAGAAACATCAGGTTTCTATTCAGAATATGGAAACAAACAGTTTCATCTAAGAAACTGCTAAAAGAATCAGAATAGCAATAGCTAAAAGACTGAGCATTAAATACTAAATAGTAATATTCTAATATATATGAACCTTAATTTTTTCTTTTTCCTTTATATATATATATATATACATACATACATATATATATATATATATATATATATATATATATATAAACCCTTTTTTTATTAAATATAAAAGATACCCTTCTTATACTCTTATATAACCCTTCCTTCAAATTTACACTTGTATAATAATTCCCTTGAAGCGATGGCTTATAAAAGGTGTTGCAACAAATGTCATGTCGATTGAAATCTCAAATCCGTAATTAGTACAAGTCGCCACTGTATGAAGGTAAACGATTACAGAGCGGTCTTTGTTGTATGAACACATTTAGACGGTTAATTGCAGGAGAGGAATGATGATCTACTGTAGGAGTCGGGTGGTGGAGAAGGCTAACTTTCAGTCGCTGGAGCGGGGCATACAGATGCATTGATGGTGGCTGTGGAAGCCCGTCAGTGGTTTCTGTATGTTGGACGATGAATATGCAAGCGATGGATGCATATGGTGGCTCTTGTGGTTGTTAGGGCAGTTGGAAAGGCAGTAGGAACTGCCAGGAATGGCGTCGTTGTGGGGGCTTTGTTGGAGGTTATAGTTGTAGTGCAGTGGTGACGAAGCAGGTCGTTGTGGATGGAGAAGGCGACTGTGATGACTGGTTTAGCGGAGGCAGAGGATAGACTCTAGCCGCAACGGATGTGTGGCTCAACTACGATGGTAGCAGTTGTATAGATGTCAGAAATAAGTGATTGCGAGATCCGGTCAATGAATGGGTTTCTGTCGGACAATAGAGCGAGTGACATGACGTGGAGTTTTTGGATGACAGCAGTGGCGAAGGAACAATGTGGGGTAGGACTGCTCGAGGGTGATGACGATGACACAAAGGGTTGGGTTGTTGTGCGGTTGGTGCCGATTGCGTGAGTGGCTATGGTGGTTTGGGTGTTTGTATGGTTGCAGGATAAAATGGGACGGTCAATTGTCGAGTGCCCGAGGTATTTTTTTGAACCCTTTTTTTCCTTTTAAGTATATATATGCTCTTTGTCTTTTTTTTCTAACATGTATAACTTTTTTCTTTTATATATATATATATAATTTATTTTTACCCCTTTATATATATATTTAACTTTTTATTTTTAGTTTTAAATACCCTTTTTTTCATTTTATTTTTTATTTTTATTTTTGTTTTACAGTATATTTTTCTATAATATATGCACCTATATTCTCTTTTCCTTTTTTTTTTTTTCAAATACTTGGCCAAATGCCTAATATCAAAATGGAGAACCTCCAATTACTTGAGAAGCGAAACATTTGACTTGTAACAACAACAAGGTTGATGAATTTTCTGATGGCCAACGACCTAGACCAGACAGTCTATGCAGCGGTGGAGCGGCCAGAGGATCGAACAACTTGGGTACCAAATGGTACGAACAAAGTTCATACTTAAGTCAAATGCTCCAGAAGACTTGGAATATAAAGGTCTCCATTGAAGATACAAGAATATATATTAGAATGTATGAATGAGAATGATATTACAAATGAGAGTGAGGGCATGCTTATATACCCTAAGTAGGTACGTCTTCATGGAAGGTCATGCCCCATTTAGACATGCCTCTTCAGTACTAATTACTATTAAACTAATCATTATTACAATTATCATCATTATTTATATGAATATTTATATTATTTATATATATATATTTTATTCATAACATACTCCTATATAATCTAATGGAATATAGAGTGTACAACATGTCTAGAGTTCGGCAATTTTCTATTTGTTTGCATACTTGCTCTCTTTTTTGCTCAGTTGTATCTGAGGCATTCTTGTTGGATTGGATTGTGTTCATATTAATTGGCATCGAAGCCTTAAGCTTTGGCTTATTCAAATTTCTATATTTTGGAACCCTTTGAGATCCTCCCTATTGATAATTCTCCTAGATTTCCAACTCAAAGAAGTTTGAGGGATTTATAAGGATGTCAACACCCTCCTTTGTGATTTTTAGTCATTGAGGTACATGTAGTGCAATATTTCTTAACGTCCCTCTTAAAATATCTACAGTTTCGCATTTGTTTGTGCAAATATCTGCCATGTTGTTGTAGTTGCATTTCTTTGTTTGTGACCTATGGTACTGTGACTTATCGTTGTGTCCACAAGTCCCTGGCAAAGACACTATATTCTATGACTTATTGTTGTCTCCACAAGTCCCTAGCAAAGGCACTATATTGTATGACTTATCGTTGTCTCCACAAGTTCCTGGAAAAGGCACTATATTGTTGATCAAACTCATGCTATGAACAACAATTTTGATATTTTCAATGTGGGGCCCACATTGCCACTGCTAATGCACTATTTAACTCATTAGTTCCATATTGGCTTAAGCTACCCTATGTGTCATGCCATATCTCCTCGAGTCCTCACAACCCGTAGAGAGAATCCATTAGACACAAAAAGTAATAATCCTAAAGTTGATTCTTGATGGAAACCCTTGCTATCCAATACAAACAAAATCAATAACAAGCACCTTGAGAACCTAGCTTTGCTTTGGGTTCAATCTTGACCCTAGGGTAGTTGAACATATCAATCTGTGCAACATTCAAATTTTGTTCAACCTTACCAACAATGTTCTTTGCATTAGGAAAGATGTTAGGGTTCTTATATTTGAGAGCATAAGTCAATTGTTATTAATTTTAGTTAACAATGGTATGCTCTATTCTTAGCACAATTACTTCAATGTCCTTTTAGCAGCCTAATGACAATTTCCAATTTAGTTTCCAATAGAAATCACATTAACCATAAATCACATTGATAGTAACTGTAGATAGAACATGAACAATAAAATGCAGAAGACAAGCTAAGACAAGAGAACACCAGATTTGGCGAATGCTAGGGAAAAACCCCAAGATGGGGAAAACCCTTTGATCAATTCTTCTTATTATTATATCAAATGTTCAATAGAGAGAGAGAGTACAATAAAGTCAAAATTGACTTGCCAAATGATGATCAAAGCAGCCCTGTCAAATCTGAAATTTTCCTGCAACAGTCAACAACCCTAACCAGAAAGTCAACGCTGGTCAAAGCAGCAACAAACTGTCCACAATGCAGCTCGGTCATACCCAGTCAAACTTGGCCTTCTTAGGTGGTCAAATTCAGCCCAAAATAGTCATTAAAACAACGGTCAAACTTGGTCAAAGTCTGCACTTCAATCCTGCAGTCAACTCTACAGTCAACCCAGTAAACATGCCCAAAAAACCTTAGTTTCTGTGCCAATTAATGTGGCCCTCCAAAACAAAAATTCTGGCATAAAAACACAGTCAAAGGAAGTCAAAATAGCCCTGGTCATCGCTGGTCAAACCCTGCAACATACCTTGTAATTCAGCCTCTTTTAGCCACACATGTGAGAGCAGAAGAGTTACCCAATAAGTTGTACAAACTAATCAAATGAGGAGAGAGAAGAATAAGATGAGTTGATGAGGTGCCAAATGAAGTTGGAGGTCTGTCTTATTTATACAAGTCGTGGGGGCTCAAGAGACATGTCCGTTGGGCTTCATGAGCCTACATGATGATGTGGCCGACCTTGACAATTTGCACGTGTAGGATTGACCTCAAAAACATATTTCCCCTTGTCCAAATTTGATGATCTTTAGGTTGATTTTGGTCCTCTTAAAAAGAGGAATTCAATGCAATAATCATCTCCATCAAATGAGTTGTCCATAGTGGAATTTGGCCCTAATTGCCAATTTTAACAATTGTCCATGTAGAGCCTTGATATATCTATCAGGGATGGTAGCATCAAAGGGTCTAAATCTATCGGGGACTTCCCCAAGGAGGTTATCAAACCTTTGAGTGAATTCCTTTACGGTTTCCTTATTAGTTTTTGTTGCGGTCAAGAATTTATCAAGGCATAGAACTCCATCTAATTCTGTTGCCCTCCTCTTCTTGAATGCCTCATGGAATGTATCCCAATTAGTGATGCTTCCTTGGGGCAAGCTAAAATACCAGTCTCTAGCATCTCCATCAAGTGAGAGGAAAAACAACATCATGGCAACATCTTCCTGTGTTATAAACCTAACACCTACTACCCAATTATAAATTATCGATATGTTTTTCAGCAGTGGTGACATCAATACCATTGAATTTTGGGATCCACTCTTGATATCTATCAAGTAAATGGTGAACAGTATTAGGGTGTCCATTCAAATCCAAAGGCCTGAAAGCAACAATAGTCCAAGGCCTATCCATTGCTATGGTAGGGGGAGGATTATTGGGAAAGAGTTACCTAAGCACAAGATTAGTTGGATTAATAAGGGAAGTGCCCAATTCAATGGTCTTAGTGGTTTTTCTCTTTCTTGGAGCTATGGTCCTATCCAAAGAAGTACTAGGGGATGGGGTATGGTTTGAAGTAGGAGTTGCCATAAGAGGATCTATCTTGTCATTTGAGGTTACAAAAGGTAGACTCGCTTCCTCCCCGAGAATGACACCAAAAAATGTTGCCACAAAATCTAGCAAGCTTTGTGGAGGGGTACTCTATAAGGAAATCACTAGACCAAGTGACAACAATAAGGTAGTAGGTCACTGTCACCACAGCTACTACCCCCTACTCTTTATGGATTTTCACCAATGGGAGGACTCCTGGTAGATAGGTCACCTAAGAGATGTTCTATGCTTAAAGGTATAATGTGACTAAAAGGCTTCTAAGGGAGGACTCAACTTAAGGACAAGGCTCAAGCGATGAAGAAGAGGCAATGCGCTTCCCTTAGACAAGCCAAAAATAGGGCACATTGGACCTAGGGTTTGAGTAATAGTATGGAAAAGCTAATTGCTCAAGGCCAAGGTGTAAAGAAAAGGTTTCCAATAATGAGTATTGACAAGGAAAAGGCACATGAAACTTTCAACAAGCCGTCAAGTGGAACCTTTAACAGAACTAGGGTTTTATCATACGGCAATAGAAATTATGGATGAAATTGGAAAGAGTAGCTGTTGAAATTGTAACTAGGTTCGGTCTTCATAATGTATATTTATCATTTATATTTTTATTATATTTTTGTCAAGCATGTTCTTCATGCTAGAGTCAAAAGAAATTTATTTTGAGTCAAAAGAATATTATTTGAGTCATGTCTCATTTGGACATTTAAAAGAAAGAAAATTTTTATTTTTATTTTGAGTCATAAGACCATAAGATGATCAAGTCAACCCTCCTTGAACAAGTCTGCTTGGCCCTCCAGAATGACATCTATTTGACCCTTCTGGACAACTATATATAAAATATAAGTTCGACCCCTTTGGAGCACATTCACTCATCATCACAAGTAGTATCTTCTGCATCTAACAAAGGAGAAAGAGGTTGAGTCAAAGGAGAGAGAGAGGCAAGTCAAAACAAGGAGAATCTAGCATTGTTGACCAAATTTTTGACTTCCACCAACTCGCACATGTGAAAGATGAATTTCAATGGAAGAGGCCGATTTTTTTTGAGTTTGTTGTAGGTGGAAATTCAGCCCTAGTTCCAAGTCCGAAATTCTTAGTTTGACCAGATTTGAAGAAGCTTAACCAGTGTTGACTTTGACTTTTGGAGGTGACTTGGGGGAGGGTTTGAGTTGGTATCTTGGTGGCAGTTTGGTCTTGGTCTTGGCTTGGATATCTCTCATTTTGATATGATTCTATAAGGAAAGGATTTTTGGGTTCTCCCCTTGTGGGTTTTTCCCTGGCTACTAGCTTAATTTCTCGTGTCTCTTGTTTCATTGTGATCTCTATCTTTCTTGAATAATTGAACAAACAAATAATTGCTTGATGAAGAAGACCTAAGAAGTGATAAGAAGATATCTAATATTCACAAGTAATTATTAAGAAGAGGAATTAAGTGACTAGACTACATTGCGCTTGGTTTCTCAACAGTGGTGACTGAGAAGAATGATTTTGAGGCAACCACTACAACCCTTGATGTTGAAATTTTACAAGGCCAAAAATTCCTCGTTCTAGCTAATTCACACTGTACGTCCCCCCCATAATTAACAAGGATGACGAATTCACACTGTACATTAGTCGTCATTACATGCTGTTCACAACTTCGTTTGTGAACAAACTGTGAGATCTACGCTCAACAATCCTTCTAAGCTTCTCCTGGCAACGTACTTTGACTTGGGCTAAACGCTTGTGCCTATAGATCTCTTGCTGCCCATTAATTTCTTCCACATCTAGCACTGATTAGACTTTTAAGGGACCTCATAGGCCAACAATCCTATAGGTCTTTCTGAAAGACTCCTCAACAAGACTCTGGCTCATAATAGATCCCAACGAAGTTTGTTCTTTCCCTTGTTCTCACTGTAGTTTGCCTTTACCCAACTTGGATTGCACCCACCTTGCTCAGCCTTCAAGTTTGAGCCTTGGCCTTCACTGATCTACCACTACGATTAGTCATTCCTTGGACTATTCATGCCTTGACCCTATTTCTGAGCTCCATTCCATTCCTAAAAATGCCTTTACTACCCTTCTCACCTCGACCCTATTCTCACCAGCTGCAACTACTTAGATGTGTCCTTTAGACCCTTCTTTCTAGCCCTTAGCAAACCTTGACCTTCTCCCTATGCCCTCGTAGGTCCTCGACCTAATCAACAAACCCTTCTTCTTGCCCTCTGCACCTCGATCTAGGTCTCAACCTACAAATCTATCTTGTAGGTGTCGACCCTTCATTAACTACTTTGGATTAGGCTTCTTTATCATTTGTGGTAGGCCGTTTTTTTGCCCCTTACTACTACAAGACGAATCCTTTGTAAGCTGTGGCTAGGATCTTGATCTCTGTTGTGGCCTGCTTCTATTTTTAGCTGTGAATACTCCTTCCCTTGCACAAAAGACATACAATCCCTTCAATAGAAATCCTCAACCTCTTTCATTGATAGACCTCGACCCTCCTATGACACTCTTAGCACAAGAGAGGTCACATCTCTCTTGCACACAATTTGTGAGACCTCACCTTAGGCATCCTTTATTTATCTTTTTCCTTTGGTCACTTAGGAACCCTCTATATGTAGGGTCTTACCCTCTTGACCCTTAGGATAAGTAATTATTTCTCTTTTGGTCCTAAACCCACACTCTGGGCCCAAAACCCCATCTTTTTGGTAAATTGCCTTACCAACCACTTTTGGTGGGTATCCTTCTTGGAAATACCTTATGGGCTACCCAAAATTCTAACACTCCCTCTCAATGAGGAAGGTATTTCCTTCATGCTTCCATCTCCATGAGTTTCCTTGCATGCCCATGACTGCCCTCACATGAGTCATGACTTTCCTTGTGCAGCCATATTTGTCCTCGTATTTTCCACGACTTCTTTGTACTTGGCCAAGATTTGTCTTACATGGTGCATGAATGTTCTCACATGCAACATGACTTTTCCATTGTGATCCATGGTTGTCCTCGCGGGATCTACTGATTTCCTTGCACCAACATGAATGTTCTTTCATGGCCTATGACTATCCTTGCATGGGTTGAAAACTCCTCTATCTCGTTAGAACATGAAGTTTCAAACTTCCATAGGGCAACTGAGAATCCTTCACAATCTCCCTCTGACGCTGGACTCCCTCTAAGCCTCCACAACCTCCACTGGCTCATTCTTCCTCCTGCTCACACACTGATCCACATGCCTTCAAAGTAGCTTTGAGACCATGTTGAATTTTCCTTGGGCCCTAGATCTGGTCTTGAGGCTAATCACGTACACAAACGCCCTAGGAACCCCCAAATTACTAGCACTTTGCAGAATGGAAAACTTCAGAAGGGAAATCAATTAAGTACATAGAGATTTGAGGCCAAAGTCTGATTATTTTATTAATCCATCAATAAAAGAATCATGGGGTTCCCGTACTAGGGATCATGGCCCTCGATCACTAGTACAACTAGTATACATAGTATACAATTTAGGGCTTGCAATCTACTACTTTAGATCTGGAAACTGCCAAGTGACAAGACAAGAACAAATACGTAATTTAATCACTAGAGAAGCCCTTCTCATTCAGCGCTTTTAGTACACATTTGCTTTGACACTTGGTAGGTCCTTTGCCTCCTTTGATCACAGAGAAATAGCCCTCTGTCCATAAGCTGCTAACAATGTTTTTGCTCCTTTAAATTCACTGTATATCAACCCATAAACCCACTTTAGCACTCACAGTGAATGAACCTTTTAACTCACTATACATTACCCGTCATTACATGTTGTTCACAACTTCGTTTATGAACAAACTTCGAGAACTACACTCAACAATCCTTCTAGGCTTCTCTTGGTAACATTCTGCTATAGATCTCTTGCTACCCATTAATTTCATCCATAACTGGCACTGATCAAACTTTTGAGGGATCTCATAGGCTAGCAATCCCACAGGTCTTTTTGACATCTTCCTTAACAATACTCTAGCTCATAACAGATCTCAAAGGAGTCTGTTCTTGCCCTCGTTCTCATTGTAGTCCATCTTTACCCAATTTGGATCGCACCCACCTTACTCAGCCTTCAAGTCTGGGCCTTGGCCTTCATGGATCTACCACTGCGAGTAGTCTTTCCTTGGTTTGTTCAGGCCTCGGTTGTATTTCTGAGCTCCATTGCATTCCTGAACAAGCCCTTTACTATCCTTCCCACCTTGGTCCTATTCTCACTAGCTATGGCTACTTAGATTTGTCCTTCAAACTC
Organism: Pinus tabuliformis; assembly: GCA_031772625.1. Taxonomy (NCBI): domain Eukaryota; kingdom Viridiplantae; phylum Streptophyta; class Pinopsida; order Pinales; family Pinaceae; genus Pinus; species Pinus tabuliformis. The sequence continues at coordinate 485,485,662 of CM062807.1, forward strand.
TTTGTTCCAATGGCAAGAATATAACTCCAAAAAATGCTCCATAGATCATCCAAAGGTACAAGAAGGTCGAAATTCTACAAGAGAGGTCAAATTGTCGCAAGTGATGATGATTAGAAATGAAAGTCCTCTCCTTATATGAGGAGGATGAGTTCTAATTTAGCCTAAAATCCCCCCTAATGACAAGTTAAATCACAATAGTCCCTTGGGTTACAAGCCAACCCACTAGTTGTCAACATAAATTCTAAGAAAATCCCACACATGTGAGCCGTGAGGCCCCTAGGGCTGATGTCATCCATAAAGTGAGCTCCAAATGCCAAGCATTGATGCTACAAGATGCCAAGTGTGATGTAGTAGCATCTAAAAATTATCATTTGAGGGTTGGCCCTCAAAGTTCCATCAATGGCTTTCTGTGGTCCCCAAAATCTAGCAGGGGCGCCACAAAGAGGTTTGCTGGGCCTCCAACTGTGAAAAAGTGTCCAACTCTGCTCCAACGTTGAGGGCTTTCCAGGTGCTACTAGCCCTCGAAGTCTTTGAAGGTGAGACCATCGTCATTGGGGCACTTAATTAGCTTCTATCCCTCATATGGTGCTAAGGTCGACCAGGAGGCATGCTTGTTCCAGGTGTATCATCATGAAGAATCATTAAATTTAGTGCAATGTGGCAGAACGTCTTAGGTGCATGAGGTGCCCAGGGTCATATGTGATGTGTTACTATTGCTCAGAGACTCAAGGCTCTCAACCCTTCACCTTTGTGTGTCAATATACTTCTCCAATGGCTTGGGTACCTATGGGTAAGGTGTCTAGGACATGGGATGCTGAACTACCTAACAATCACAACATAAAATCTAGTGAAAGCAACCAGTCATGAGGGACAATAATCATTATTGCATCTCAGTTAACCGAGCTTGAATGTAATGGGCTATTTAATACTTCAAATCAAGTTTCCCTTGATAAATCAAGGCCTTGAGCTCACAATGATGTTTCCTCCCTAGGTATGAGTGGTTAAAGGACAACCCTATTAGGTGTTTCCAGCCCCTAAGAGAAATTAATATTTCCTTAGTCCACCGTTCAATTGAAAGGTGTTAATGAATAATAATGATGGTATGGAGTGGAGAAAACTTCATGGCCAAGTGCCATGGTCAACAAAATCAACCTGAGTGTATAGATGTGAGGAGGGAGCAATCATGGATGCATGAGTTACCAACTCGGCCTTTTTCTTCCACCCCTCCAGTGCGCCTTTTACTTTTGCTTTATTTTTCCTTGTATCACTGCTCATAACTCAAAGGATTAGAGCTTGCTTTGAATGATTTATAGTAGTTGTATTACACCTTAAGGATGAGTCATTTCATTACTCATTGAGGTTGGAACATGCAAGGGTTCCTTTTCATGATGTAATTGAACAACATGTGTTTAGGAACTAGGTGATGGCCATAACGAATGAGGTACAACTCATGCTATGTCTTTTCCCACATGCTAATTTGTATGTCCCGACCATATTTTGCATTTTGATATTCTTTTTATTTTATTTTTGGCCATGATATGCTCTTTTCTTTTTCTTTTAGCTGTGTCAACCTTCCAAGTCGAAGTTCTGGGCCCTACCCAAGTATGAAGATGTATGGGTGCCAAATCCTAGTGAACCAAGGGTCAGTTGAGCTCGAAGAATGGATGTCAGATAAAGGCTTGGAATGTATGATCTGTTAGCGCTTGAAATTTCACCTCAGGCTGAGAAAGGTAAACCTCAAGGCTACATCAAACCATTTAGCCTCGTAGCTAGCCCTACGGGGCAGGAGAAGGCTCTCTCCGGTCTATCTCGATAAAATCTTCAATAGATGAGATGACCAATAGGGTAACACTGATATTAGGCTAGTAAACTGATAAAAGAGTTTGATTTGGGGTTTTTTGGGTTTTTGGTGGCAAATTGAGGAGAGGGCAATTTTGGGTGCGGGGATTGGACACAGCTTCTGCAGGGAGTTCCTTGGGGCGAGGTAGGAGACAGCGTTGATGCCTTTAACTGAGGTGAATGGTCAGGAATGAAAGATGAGGAGCTAAAGAGAGCAAACAATCACTTTGAATTCTCTTTAGACAGAAGAAAACATTGAAATTAAACAAACTTAAAAGCAGAGCATGGCAAGCATGAATTCATACTTTAACACTTCATTTGTTTAATGTGCAGAAGTAAAAGAAAGGAAATGAATCACATAACAAGCTTACAAGAACATTGAGAAACACACCATCAACACATGAGTCCACAAGAATCCCAAAGAGGACTGCAAAACCCTGGTCTTCCTTAGCCAAAAATTGCAGAGATACAGTGAATAATACAATGATAGCTTCTCCCTCAAGAGTCCAACCTTCCAACCTCTGAAAATGATTAAGAAAATACATAATATAGGCAAGCCAACCTCTTCCCTTGCCTCTAGGGGTCGAGCTCATCCTTCTAGGAGCTGTTTCAACTAATTCTAAACTGAGCACTAAAATCTAGGCAGTCAAAACAACTTGCCTCTATAAGCTAGGAAACCAATCATACATTCAATTTTTACCCTTTACATAAATGAATCTTCTAGAAGTGTTAAACAAGAGTAAAAGTATCTAAAAAGTATCACAATTACATCCAAGAGGACCATCATTAACCTCAAAAAGTCAAAAAGAGTCAAATTTGCGTTTTCTGGGCTGAACAAGTCAATTCTGGCAAAATCTGCTCAACGGGTCGCGCCCCTTTGGAGCTCTGTTTGAGGCACTTGCAGGTGTCAGAATTGGGTGCAGGATAGCTCGTTGGAAAGGTCTTTGAGTTTACTTTCCAACCCAACTGGAATTTTTCAATTTGGAGTTCATTTGCCCTGTCAAAAATCAATTCTCCCAAGACAGCTTTCTGCAGTTCAAAAAAGTGGCAGAAAGTCAATTTTTTCATGTATTTTGACCCTCTAGAGGCTCAAAACTCCATAAAAACTCAAGTCCATCCATGGGCGTATGTAACTTTGCATAACAAATCAGGAAATGCTGAGTTTTTGTGAAAAGGAGTTGCCATGACAAAGGGTCTCACCGGGGGTGAGACCCGTTAAAGAGCCAAAACCTGTAAATTACCAAAAAATGCCAAAATTACCCAAAATTCTCAAAAATTTTTGGGATTTGAGCTGTGGCTAGGCTATTGAGTGCCTTGATCCTTCAGTGAGGCCTCAGCCAAGATATGGAGGGGATCGGGCCTCTTTTTCCTTTTTTGTGCCTTGGCCAACCGCCTTGGATCCGGCGATTGTAATTTTGACATTTCTCTAAAACCATGACACCTGTGCAAAAAGTGAAGGATGTTTTTCTTTTTTGGCATGTTGTGGACAAAAACCTCTCTCAGTTTTCCAAAATTCATCTTTTATTGCTCTAGAACATCATTTGAGTGCGACTTGTCCTGATGTGTGAAACAAGGAATTTTGTCGAAATGGAGCGAAATGAAGGGGATAGGGGGCTTCTAAATTCTTGGGGAAATTTTTGGAAGTAGGGAGGGATGTTAGGAAGCAGGGGAAAGTGGAATCTCAGAGATTGAGTGAGGGGAAAGGGTCCAAAAGGGCAAAACACAGGCCCAACCTAGAAAATTGCCAAGTTGTAGCTAGAAACTAGGGTTTGTGCAAAAATGAGGAATTTGGCGGATCTAAGGGATGGGAAGTGTTTGATAAGGTACTTTAAGGATAGGGGAAGGTGTATGAACATCAGGAAACAAGTTTTGCCGATGATTTGACCGTCCAAGAGAAATTGGCTTTCAAAACCCTAGGAGAGAGAAATGACCTTGCCAAGGCACAACTGAAGCATGAACAAGATGTAAAATGACTCATTAGACACTGACATGACAATGAAAACCCTATGAATGATGATAGACTCAGCTGAATGGTGACATGGACCAACATTTTGACAACTTTAGAAGGAGTTAAGGCAAACCCTAGACCTAATGCCTAGTGACCAAATTTTGCTTGAAAACTCTTTGAAATGACAAAATTTGACTTGGAAACTCTGAGACCACTTTGTAAGAGCATATTTGATCACTGGAGGAAGGCTGGGAAGACTGACACTAACATGATCAAAAGTGGTAGGTATGGAATATGGATAGGTGGAACTACTCTATCTCAATCAAGGCTTCCCTAGTAGTGTCCCTTCTATACCCATTAGGCCATTGGGGGAGGTCCCACTGGACTAGGATCGAAGATCATTTAAGGTGAGGGAACAAGATCACGGTCAAAACCCCTCTTTCTTCTCAGTCATCCCATAATCCGTATCAAATGTCAAAATACAAACAAGCATAAGCACTCAATTGCAAAATGAATAAAGAACCTTTTGATCGGAGGCCCACCTTCATCCATGTGCTCTTGTTGGATGGGTGAGAAGCATATGGCTGGTATAGTTGGTGGAGATATAATGGCATGACATCAGCTAGTGGTGTTTGTTAGTGGCTACATGGCTAGCCGATTGGTGGGTAACAAGCGGTTTCTCGAAAGAGGCAAATGAACATTGTAATTTGCTTCTGAATAATAAAATATCTTTGCAGCTTGTCTCAATTCATGTGATATTTCTGTGTTTCTGGCAATATTTTTTTTTGTATTTTTGGCATTCTGTTATTCTTGGAGGTGAAGTGCATAACAGTGATCATAGAAAACAAAGAAAAGGAAGACAATTTTTTTTTACATACCTGGAAATAATAAATATGGATATGGTATACTGTAGTAAATCTCCACTCCAAAAATGCTCAACTAACGACAAAGAAAACTATGGATTTCCCCTTGTTTGCTTGATGAAAAATGGTCACAATGCCTGGCCCTTCAGATCTCAACCCTATCTACATAAGTATTAAATCCTCCAATCAAAGAGAGAAAAAAGAGGTATATCTAATGAACATTGCATACCATATACTAGATCTTGAAAAACAAAGAAAATGAAGGAGAATTTTTTTTACATACCTGGAAATGTGGAAATGGTATATTGGAGTAGATATCCACTCCACAAATACTCAACTAATGGCAAAAAAATCTATGGAAATCCCTTTGTTCACTGGTTATAGTCAGGTCACAAAGTCGCTATACCTCTCAGAGCTCAATCCCAGCAAGCTAAAAACCGAAATGACCAAAAAACCGGACCCGGACGCTTAAAAATGAATTTTGGAACAACAGGGCGATAAATTGGTTCGACTCGCGATGATTTCCAGAAATCATCGCGATAATTTCGATTTCACCAAAATATTGCAATAAATAGCGGTGATAATGTCGACATAGGTATTTCGACGATAATATTGTGATAATTAAGTTATTATCGCGATATGTGCAACATTGGTAAAAACCCCACTAGATAAACAATTCAAATCTGCTCTATAAAATAGATCAATCCACCCTAGAGCTAGCAATGTGAGTACCGTGGGACACTTTCCCATAGCCAAATTAGCATTGCCCCATGGGTTAATGTATCAATCTCCCCTAGTCAAGTTAGCATGACCCTATGGGAGAAAGTCTGCCCTTGAGCCATTCACCCCTTGCTAAATCAGCATGGCCCAACAAAATCAGCATGGTTTCTTGGGTGAATGTTTCATTCCCCCACTAGTCAAATCAACGTGACCCCATGGGAGAATGTCTACCCGATGCTGCAACATCATAACCAAAGGGGTTCCATGAAGATGTATTACCCCCAAGTTGGTCTAATGCTCCAAGATACCAGTTACAGATTTCCACAAATGTGATGAAATTCAAATGATGTAACCTCATAAATATGAGGTGTAATAGGTTGCTTATCTGCATGCAAAATATCATTACCTATACCAACAATTGGCTTCTTATTTTATTCTCACTAAGAGGATTTTTGTCACATTTCTTGACAATGTTATTGCAATATTTTGGGTATAATCATAGGACTGATCTAACCTGACTCAAATGGGACATTTGAAATATCGATCATTCTTTCTCATAGGATACATTACCATCACTTAAATAAAGCTCCCATGCTCTTTGTAATATAGGAAACTTGCTATTTCTTCAATTGTGAAATTTGCAGTTTTCTCCTAGTTGTTTATACTGGTCAATATGCAAATTCTTCTGTTGTTAAGCTTGCAATTTCTACCCTATTGCTTGTTACCCACAACTAGTGGGTGACCCCTGTAGGAGAAATTTTCTCCTAGGTTTGTCTTCAACCGATATCTAGCAACCCCTTACACCCACCAAATGGCTCGATGTGCCACCATTCTTTGCCACCTAAGCTAGCCATTATGTGTCCATGCCCATCTGTTATGATCGTATGTTTGAAGGTGGGCCTTCCAACCTCGAATGTATGATTTTTCATTATGTAATTGGGTGTTTATGCTTGCTTTTCGTGGACGTATTTGCACATGAATTGGTGGGGGGGTTCGGCGAAAAATATGGGCTTGGATTGTACTCTTGTTCCCTTGTCCCAACTTGGTGGTTAATCTTGTATCCTTAGTCCCGTGGGATCTCCTCTATTGGCTGCTAGCTTTAGGAGTGGCATTACATTGGAAACCTTGATTTTGGTTGTGGGATCCCTCTTCTCGATACCATATATCTCACTCCCCTTCGCTCATTATAAACCCTTTTCACACTTTTCCCATCCGGGTCCACATTTGTCCATTGGATCCACGACAAGTTAACCTCCCCCTCCTCTTGTCCACAGTTTGGGTCGATCCTGGAATGATGCCCCAAAGGTTGATGCATCTAAAAAGCAAGTTAAAAGCATAATTTGGCCACTTATAACAAGAAATGTACTACGAAATGCAAAAGATGGTCGGAACATAAAAATTTAGCGTGTGGGAAAAAGCCAAACATGAGCTCTACCCCCTATTATTATGGCCATCGCCCTGGTTCCTAGGGCCCTTATGAGTGCCCCGTGCATCATTTAAGAACTCATGATTGTCCCATTCCCTAGTGGGCGATGAACTACCCAACCTTAAGAGGCGTAATCACTGCTTTATCATATACATCATGCTCTCATCCCCTGGAGCCCCAAGCAGTTCAAAGAAAGAAAAATCAATAAAAGGAAAAAGGCATATGAAGAAGGTTGAAAAACAAGAGTCGGGGTAACTCATGTACCACGATTGCTCCTTCCTACATCTATACACCCAGTGTGTGGGCTTCCCTCATTATAGCTATCCTTCTACCATGGCATGTGGCTTGGAGCCCTCCCTATTGCCCCACTTTGTTCCACCATCATTTCACATGACACTTGCCATTTGGCGGATGTATCATGGACCTACTACTCCCTTAGAGGTTGAAACTACTTAATAGGGTCCTTTATTAACCTCTCTTTTTGAGTATGGTGGCACCTGTACACTCTAAAGCCCATTTGGAAGGGCATGCCACTAAGAAGTGTCCACTTTTTCCCCTAGTTAGCAAGATTATTTACTCAATTTGTGATATTCCTACTTAGTGTTTCACTAAGTGAATATTGAATTTTGGTCAATTTTGGCGTATTTCATTGTTTCACTTAGGAGAAGTGGGCCTAAGGGACCCACATTTGTTTTTTGGCATGAGAATCACCCCAAAATTAGAGTTTGATGGAAAGATTGTGGCTTTGGTGGAGTGTGGGGGCCACCACAAAGGATTTTCGACCCACATGGAGAGTATGCTCTCATTGGTGCAAAATAGGTGAGGGAAATTCGATGTGGGCCCACATGGGAAACCTTGGAGGCAAATTGACAAAAGGAAGGAGGGGCTCTCATTTTGCTCATCATCTATCATTTTCAGAATTTGTCTTTTGACAAGAGCATGCTTGAGCAGTGAGCCAAGTCTGCATGTGTTGTTCAACACACTTTATGTTTTCGAGTGGAAATCCTAGCCCTTGCTTCAGTGGACTTCGAGTGCCAGCCCAAGGAGGGAGTTCTACTTCATCCCAATTCGTACCAACAACAATGAGTTGAGTTCCAGCAGCAGGGAGAGTTACAACAGTGCAAGGATTGCGTAGTCATAGCTTGAGGCACTCCGGGAAGTTGTGGAGATAGGGGAGTTTGTGGAGGAAATCAGGAGGGAAGTCTTCTAACAAGGTTTGTAGACATTTTGGGAGCATTTAGCAACATAATTCTCAGGTAGGTTGATTTTCCCAGCAGGAGAGCCAACCAAGCCCAAGAGGGTTGAAATTTTGGGGTCAAGATTTGGCCAAACCCTTCGTGGGTTATTTTGGGTTTCTTGTGTAGAGGCCATGATTAATTTCTCGGAATTTTCTGAGCAAGAGAGAGGGCTTTAGTAGCAGATCATTTCAGGCAACAACACCATTTCTGGGCATTTATAGTGCAACACTTGGGGTCGAATTAACAACAAATTGGATGAGGGTGATTCAGGGATCATTTTAGGTTTTTGCTAGCTTGCTAAGAGAAAGCCCAGTTGCACTCATTTGAGTACCTTGATTATACACCTTTTTCCATTATTAAAATGAGTATACAACGTTGTTTTGGAAGCAAATTCATGGTCCGATTGTTTGTTCTGATTTTATGGTGTGTGTCTATTTTGCTTTGAATATTTACTATTAGTTTTCCCTTAGGGATATTACAGTGGTATCAGAGCTCATAGACTTGGCACAACTTGTGGTAGCAACGTAGTCTATGACACCGGAGGATAAGCAGAACGTGACATACCAGAGGCAGAGGTATAGAAGCAAGGAACAACAGTTAGAGATCACCCTTGATCCTGTGACTACAGAACTAGAGGTAGAAGAAACCAACATGGGGGATAATGAAGGAGACAAAAGGGAGGAGGAGAAGGAGTTTGCCCAACTCCTACTGAAGACAGTGCAGGATTTGTCTCGAAACATTGAAGGGATGGGTCAACGAAGTGGCAATGGCAACATGGGTAAGGGTGTCCAAGGGGATTTCCACTATGGAGAAGGATCTGACACCTCACACCACCATGCATCTCTATAGGCCAACATGCCATTAATTTAGAATACAACCCCTAGATCCACCATTCCTACATTCCTACAATCTAGAGTAGGTGGGCAGCCAGAGTAGGAGGAGGCACCTTATGGGGACTATTTCCTGGAGTCTCAATCTTATGGGCCTGATTTTGGGAGGGCCATCACTTTCAAAGGTTTCTGTCAGTTGAAGGGCAACAACAAGCCTAAGGGACAGAGGGGAGGAGGTTACATGTAGGGGACAAATTTGCAACGCATTGTGGGGAGGCTATTTCTCCCAGCCTTTGATGGGTCCTCCAAGAGCTCGGCGAAGGCATGGGTTGAAAAGTTGGATGTTTATTTCCAGCTAAACCAAATGACAGAAGGAGAGACAATCAAGATTACCACATTGCATCTGGAAGGGGAAACCCACGACTGCTGGTTCCACGGATTGACTAGGATCTGAAGGAGTATTTCGGGGAGTTGACAAGGCTCAAGCAGACCGAGAGTGCAAAAACCTATATCTGAGAGTTTCTGCGATTTTCTGTGATGGTGCTTGACTTGTTAGAGTCTAGGAGGATTTTCATGTTTGTGGATGGGCTAGTAGAGCTATTGCACAGGTTAGTGAGGTCCAACATGCCCAGTACATTACATGATGCAGTTGGGAGAGCCCGAGGCTTATAGGATGCCCTACCCATGGCACGTACATCATTACCCCCTAGACAGGGTTTCAGCAGAGGGGGAAGGACACTGGGGCTCCACCACCACGAGCCAATTAGGGGCGTGGGTAGCTAGATGATGACCCAGAGAGACCTCAGGAGGAGGAAACTATGCTTCACTTGTCAGGAGCCATGGGCACTATGCCATATGTGTGTAGTGGGCAAGGCCCACTATATTGAGGTCTTCTTTGACAACGATGTAGAGGATGAGACCAATTTTGAGATTGGTGGAGAGGATAACGCAACCTCTGCAGGGAGGAGGACCACCACCACCACCACTAGGGGGAGTTTCCTTCGCTTCTACTGGAGGGGTTCTTGCATCACTGTGTGGAGTACCCAAATTCTTGACTATGAGGATTAGAGTCACTGTTCAGGGGCAACATGTCTCAGTTCTGGTGGGCGGTGGGGCTACCCACAATTTCATTGATGCTTAGTTGGTTCAGAGGAGGGGCATCACAACTGAGGAGTTTGAGGGATTCTCAGTTCTTGTGCCTAGGGACAGGACCATGCAGTGCACTCGTTATGTACCAACCTTGACAATGACCATGGGGAACTACTCCATGACAGATCATTTCTTTGTGGTGGATGTACCAGACACCAATGTAGTGTTGGGAGTCCAGTGGCTCTATATGCTTGGCAGAGTCACAACAGACTGGAGGAAGTTGGAGATGGAATTTGTAGGGCCAGATGGCAAGACTGTGTTGCTTCGGGGGATGCACTCCTACCCACCACAGACTGTTTTGGCCCACAGAATGGAGGCTAAATTGAGACATGGAGACATTGAGTGGGCTGTGGAGTTGAGGATCTCAGAGGCTGGGGGAAAGCCCAAGGCACCACATCCAGAGATACAAACTATTCTTGATATGTATCCAATGGTGTTTGGGGACATACCACCGGGACAACCACCTGATCGGGGGTTTGAGCACACTATCGAGTTGGAGCCAGGGGTGCAGGCCGTCATCACCACCCCTTATCGACATCCCAAGGCTTATAGGGATGAGATCGAGAGGGCCATCCATGAGTTGTTGGCACTCGGGCATATCAGGCCCAACTCTAGTCCTTTTGCTTCATCAGTTGTGCTGGTGAAGAAGAAGGACAGGTCCTTACAGATGTGCATCGATTACAGGGCCCTCAACAAGAAGACGATGAAGAACTGCTATCCCATTCCCTGTATAGATGAGCTGATGGAGGAGTTGAGGGGAGGTAAGTTCTTCTCGAAGATTGATCTGCGGTCGGGGTACCATTAGATCCGAGTGTGGGATGAAGATGTCTCGAAGACAACATTTCGGTGCCATTATGGGCACTTTGAGTTCCTGGTTATGCCATTCGGGCTGACCAATGCACCCGCGACATTCCAGTCATGCATGAACCACATGTTTGGTGGGCAGTTGAGGAAGCCCATGTTGGTGTTCTTTCACGACATACTGATTTACAACTGAAGGTGGGAAGAGCATTTGCAGCACCTTGAGACAATACTGTGCATTTTGAAGGAGCAACAATTCTATGCCAAACTGTCTAAGTGCGAGTTTGGGTTGATCGAGATGCTCTACCTAGGGCACATCATTAGGGAGGATGGTGTCAGAGTACCTGAGGAGAAGATTAGAGCTACCTGAGATTGGCCAGAGCCTCGAAATGTGACTGACTGAGGGGGTTCGTGGGCATATGTACTTATTACATGAAGTTCGTGAAGGGCTTCTCCCCAGTTGATTGTACACCTCTTTCCATTAATAAAATGAGTATGCAACGCTGTTTTGGAAGAAAATTCTTGGTTTGATTGTTTGTTATGATTTTATGGTGTGTTTGTCTATTTTACTTTGAATATTTACTATTAATTTTCCCTTAGGGATATTACACAATTGCACTAATGGATTGTTGTATTGGAAGGTGAGGAGACACATTGGATCTTATACAAGATTGCAGGTCGGTCTCCATTTGGACTTGGTCTCCCTATATGGGGTCTAAGCCCTCTAGAGGGTCATAATAACACTTGTAGGGTGAGTGTTGAGAGCCATGGGCCTCCACCACAACAGAGCATTGATTGCCATGCCATGGGCTTCTTTAGCACCACACATTGCTTGTTCATGCCCCAGTCATACAAAGATGATGATGCACTTGGACCACGTTGCCCAACCAACCACACATTTGCACCTGACACTTCTCAGCTGATCTAGGGCCCAGATGGGGTTTTGTCTCATCCGGAGAGACATGGGAGGGCACATGTCATCAATATAGCCCTTACTGATGGAGCATGGACATGTTTGATCTAGTTGGAGACCCATGAGGCCATTTATTGTGTCCAAGAGGCACCTTGGAGCACCACTTCATGTTTTGCTTGGAAATCAAGGGGCCACCCCCTTGATCATCATTTTGGAGCCCTTCTCTTCATTATGGCACATTGAGGACTCATCTTGGCCTTCCAACGACCCTTTGCACCATTATTTTATCATTTCATCCTCGTTAGGAAGTCTTATTTTACACATTTGAGCTAATTGGTGCGCTTGTCACCAAAGTTATTGTTACTTTGCACATTAAAACATTTTTATGGGCTTCATTAGGCTAAGTAGTCCATTCGAACTTGTGATAGGCTCATATAAATTGGAGAGCCTCATTTTATAAATCATCATCATTTGGATTGGGATTTCTTTTGTAAAAAGAATTTGGACTTGCAATTGATGGACGAAATTGGTTGTTATTGATGCATTTTGATGTTTTGGATTTTCGCTATCTTGTCTTGGAGCTTCTATTTGCAAGTTTGATGGATGGATATACTCACATTATCTTGTAAGTGCTATTTGATACTATCTCTTTACATTGTTGCATGTCTAATGTATGGAATATCTTGTCGTTATCTTATATGTGCCCTAATTTGATGAGAATTCATGAAAACACTGGATTATTGAAGTATTGCATGCATTACTCCTTAGATGATGTGAATGAATGTTCCTAGAGGCTCGTTTACCTTGCACCCTCAAATGTCCATCACTCCTTGCCAAGCGAAGTATAAATACCCATTGTAGTCGAGTTGCTACTTCTTTAGGGCTAGTGAAGAGCTTCATATCTCTCCTTGATAGAGTGAAGGTCTTCCATCAAAGAAAATATTGACTCCATTTCTCCCAATTGATAAGGCACTGGATCTCATTCCTAGGTGATCAACCTTAAACTTCTTCCTTCCACCTTTTTCAAATTTCTGCCCTAACCCTAGAAGGCCAACTATGGCCTAGTGAAAATTGCAATAAAAAGGTCACCTTGAGGAGCGAGTTGGTAGAATACTGTGCTGTGGTTTTTGTTAGAAAATAACAAAGGCAGATTTTTTTTTTCTCTAGTTGATAATTACTTGTGATATCTTTAAATTCTTATTATCTTTCTTATGTTCCCTTTTTATCTTAGTTCATCAAGCAATTACCAAAATAAAAATGCAAAGATCAAGAACACCAAATATAGACACTCAGCTAGGGGTAAAACCCCTATATAGGGGAAAACGCAGTCAAGAACTCTTCCTTCAGTAATTCAAATTGAGATGGACCAAGACCCTAGACCAATAGACCTTCCTCCTCCACCAAGTCAACCTTCCAAGATGATGTAGTAGTCTTCTTCTTATCTACTAGCTTCTGCCTAGCATCAATCCAACAATTCGACTTCCAGTTGCATAATTTTGACCTCTTGCAGCAGAATTTCGGCCTACCAGTTACTGCAGAATTTCAACCCTTTTCTAGCAGTTGCACAACTTCACATGTGTGGGAAAGAGAGAGAAACTTTTGTCTTTTATGCTTGAAAAAACCCTCCTTCGCTATCCTTTTTCTCCTTCTTCCTTGAATTTCACACCTTTTCTTGGCCCAGTAATTGCAGATCGAACTTGTGGTGAGTGAGTGACAAATGAGGTTGAGTTCTGCCTTTATATAGTGATCTTGCTACCCAATTTTAGGTTGACTTGTCCAGTTTTGAGGCCGACTTGGTGGAGGAGGCCTAGAAGACTTATTTCAATATAAAATAAATTTATTTCTTGACAAATAATTCCCAAGAAGAGTTCTTTACATTATGACATGGACAAGGACACTTGACACAAACCCTAGAAGCCTGCAATGGAGGCTTTGAGCTAAAAATAATTGACCCAAGCATGAAACCCATGCTTTAATAAGTCAATTTTAATACTAATAAATTTTCATTTTCTTTCTTTCTACAAATACATTGTATTGTGACTTTAAATACATTTATGGAGACCGAACCTAGTTACATTCTTCAACACTCCCTCTTAACTAGGGAGGTATTCATAATTACAACTATATAGAGGTACATGGAAGATCTCCAAAATGAACTACGAAGAGTTTAGGCACACTTAGTGCCATAGACTAGATACCTGACTAGGGTTATCTATCAGGGTGGGACTAAGCTGGACTAAAGCTTTCAGCCCGTCTAGGTACCATCAAGCTTATTAACTAACCATCAACCTATGGATCTAGGTGCGTATCTAAGGTCAGAGCTCTAAGACCAACGCCACCCTCCCTATTTGGGATCTAGACACCAATACATAGGCCGGCCAGATGTCGTCCCAAGAATCTGCCATTAGATGCTTCAACTCCCCCTAATAAACTATATATATTCATTTGTCCAAGCATACTTCTCAAGTGTTCATCCTTCTTCATGGAGAGATTTACCTGTACAAACCCCAATCAGCAGTAAACTTTCAAATATATATATGAGTAAACACAAACTTTTGGGGTCCTCAATAATCATGATCCTCCGTTCATCATCAAGTTATTCATATATAATTTTGTCAGAAGCTTTCTTCTTATTTCATTTCTCCAGTAGCACCAAATACATCCTCAAATTTTCTCAAGTCTTTTGTTTGCAACTTCATATTCACCAATAGTACTTTTGCTTACTTCAAGGTATTCACTATCATAATATGCCCTCCCTCGTAATTGGGGAGATAAATCCCTTCTTCTATCCCGGCTCCCTCTAAACTTAGGGAGATCAACTGCTTCCTTCTTCTATATTATCGGAGAACCTTTCATGGCTCCATCCCTTCTTATGACATCAAGGTTATCTTGATCATCATTATATATATAACTTCCTTCATCATGCTTTTTAATATCATCCGAGCATCTTCATCATCTTGAAGATTATGTACTTGCAAAAATTTAATAGTAGGTACAACCAAATACAAATATATAGAAGCGTAAAGTTAATTATGTCAATATAATGGAAGCATTAAAACATTCAAACTTCTGACATCAAATACCTGAACCGAGACAGATATGCTAGACATTAACTTTTTGCTAGGGTTTTGTGATAAACCTTAGACTTCATCTTTGAGCAACTCAATCTAGATATCAATCTCATTGTATCTAGGGCCTCAATATTACTTTCAAAGATATATGACAACCTCTTTTATGATATATTGCAAACCCTAGAATCCATCTTTGAGACAAAGCCTTAGATATCAATTCTAAAATGCATTTAAGGGATCAACGATTTTCAGAATTTATATGTTAGACTCTACTAGGGTTTGTTGCAAACCCTAAATTTTATCAACAAAACTAAATCATATTGGAAATAATATCATTGGTTCCTAGGATATCAATCTTCTACTTAAGATTTATTATAAATCCTAGAAATCACAAACTATGAGCATCAATAATTAGGTTAGCATACTCACATATACATATCTAGGATTTCATAATCATGCACTAGCATATCACAACAATATCTACTAGGTAAACCCAATACACAAACATCAATACATAAAAACAATTTCGTTCAGACTATGGTTTCGATCAGACTAATATACACCTAGGGTTTCATTCCTAGAATCTTTGTTAATTTTTGGTTATGTTCTATGCTAGAGCAATTTATTTAAATTTTCACAGTTAGCAATCACATCAACATTAAAATAAACTGCAGATAGAACACAATTATAAATCGCAGAAGACAAGCCAAGGCAAGAGGACACAAGATATGGCGCGAGCCAGGGACAAACCCCACAATGTGTGGGGAAACCCTTGATCAATTCTTCTTTTATCTTCAAAGTTCAGCAGAGAGAGAGATGGTACAAATACATTTGAAGTCAACACTTTGACTTGCCAAAATAAGAGATCAGACATCAGAGATATTTCATCATGAAGATGACATGATAGTTCTGACGACAAGGACTGCAGATCTGAACTCAGGTGAAGGCACACTTCTCAGTCCTCATACTTCAACTGATTCACCATGCTGCATCCAACCATGCTGTGTCCATCACTATGCTGCATTCAACACCATGCTGCATTCAACATCATGCTTTCAAGTTATTAAATAACTAAGCCCTTCAAGGGCTTCAGTCCACCTAGGAGAGTCTCTCCTAATCCATGCTGCCATCCGAACTCAAAGCAAACTGTAATACTGTCTTGGAACAGCCTTAGTTGCTTGCTATGGCTTGCAGCCTAGCAAAGCAGCTAGCTGTAGCTGTAGACTCCTTCAACAGGCCTAAACAAGATCCCAAATAGCAGCATTGCCCTGTCTTCTAATCTAGTGACTGCTGATCCCAAATGTACAGCAGTATTTAACACGTTGTTACAGCGATTTCCATGCTGCTCCTTTACGCTGATATATGTCTCCTTTATGTTGCGGCTAGGCTTCATTTTCAACGTATAGAAGCTCCCTTAGATAGTTGTAATTGTGACAGCAGATTAGGGCACCTTCAAATCTGAGATTAGGGCCTCTTCATTACAGCGTATAGGGCTTATGCATCACTGCTGATCAGCCCTCCTTTTGCTGCGGATAAGGCTTCTTCATAACTCCGGATTAGGGCATCACTAAACAGCAGATTAGAGTTCCCTTTTAGGCTGCGGATTTATGCCTCCTTTGACTGCGGCCAACCCTCTTCCTTGATTACTGCTAGGGCTCTTCTTAACTGCGGCTAAGTCTCCTCTTTTACCTGCGGCTAGGGCTTTCTTCATGACTGCGTCTATGCCTTCTTGGTCAGCAAATAAGGGCCTCCATTAAGTGTGGATTAAAGCTCTTCTTTCAACGGATTAGAGCCTTCCTTAAGAGCGGATTAAGGCTCCTCTTTGACCTGTAGCTAGGGTACCTTTGGACAGCAGCTAGACTTCTCTTTCAGCTGTATAATAGATTTCTTTACTGCAGCTACGTCTCCTCCTTATTGCAGATGCATGATCTTTAGGTGACTGCGTCCCACTCTCCTTTAGGACTGCTTCTAGGACAGCGGATAAGAGCAGCGTATAAAGTCTCCATGTACAGCGTATAAGGTCTCCTCCTGAACAGCGTATAAGTAATTGACTGCGTTGGATCAGCTAGGGCATCATCTGCAGCTAGGGCTCCTTCTTAGGCCAGCGTATTCTTTTGGTTCTCTCCTTCTCCAAAAACCCAGACGTGGAGAGGAGATCACCTCAAGAATACGTGTGTGCAAATGATATCAAATCCTCATCTATTTATACCAAAATGAGGATGATGAATAGACACGTCGGTTGGGCTTTTAGAGCCTACATAAGAGCTGGTCGGCTTGACTATAATTACATAAACAAAATAAATTCATATCTTCATAAATACTTATCGGAATCGGATGATCTTTGGATCAATCCTACACCTCTCGACGAGAGGGATCCAATAAAAATATCAGCTGCTAGAAATAAGCTAACCCACATGGAGTTTGGCCCTAGTTGCCAATTTAACAATCTTACTTACAAGGGCTTTGTTCACAAGCCCTAAAGATCTAGGGTTTCAGTACATAGCATGAAAATTGACAATAAAACCCTAAAGGGCTAGGATTTTTATCATAACAATATCAAAGCATCAAAAGAATAGGAATTCTAGATTTTATCAACAACCCTAATTTGACTAGGGTTTCAATATTAGCATCGACATACCCTTACGTTAGGGTTTTACAGTGAACCTTTTTAGGGTTCCACAATAATGATAATATAATGAGGGTAGATTCAATCTAATGATTAATCACCCTAACAAGAATCTTTGTGATCCAAAACCCTAGACATAACGATGTCAGTAATGTGAAGAAAATTTAAAATAAAATAAACTTACCTTTTATGAAAAGAACTTTATAACAAGGTTTATAGTTTGAGGCATACCTTTGAGTTGTTCCTTAACAAACCTTGTAGGACATCAAATCTTGACGAGCTTCAATATAACTTCTTTCATGCTTCAAGTCTATCTTTTGAAGTCTCCTCCATAACCCTTGAGCAAACAAGCCTTTTGGTAAATGATGGATGCTCCCTCTTTATCCAATCTTTGAGGGATACTTACAATTTATAGAAATAATTCAAAAATGTCTTAACAAAACATGTTAGACCTACAAATTTTAGAAATCAAAGCATAAAGAAAATTCCGTACTCAGAATAGAAGACCAAGGGAGGATATGTGGAAGGGAGGACTCAGTAGTATAAGTCCTTGACTTCTGATTCTTCATCAATCTTGTTTTTCTTAGATGGAGCTTCATCAATGACATTTGCTTGATCCCTATTTCTCTTCTTATTTCTTGGATTCTCGGGACAGTGACTCTTGTAATGCCCCATCTTTTGGCAATTGTAACATTCAATCTTGGATAGGTCCATTTTCTTCTTTGGTCCTTTGAACTTCTTGAAGGTTGCCTTCTTCTTGTGATGAGAAAAATAAGCATTTGAGGTGTTTTCTTCTTCATCCTCCTCCTTGTTGTTTATCATCGATATTCTGGCTTCTTCTTGACTACATGCATTCCACATTTGTTCAAATGTTGGAATATCCTTCCAATTGTGAAGCCCTGATGCAAAAGCACTACAAGATTTAGGTAGTCCTAAAAGGGCAGTAATTAAGAGCTCCTTTTCTAGAACAATTTCATTTGTTGCTTGGAGTTCATCCCTGATTCTAGATATCCTTATAAAGTATGATGAAACAATATCATCATTTGTCATCTTAACAATTCTTAGTTCATTCTTGAGGCTTGCTATTTGACCAATGTTCTTGATTGTGAATAACTTGGAGAGAGCCTCATACATTTCTTGAGTGGAATTTGTGTTGGATATGTATAGAATTAAGTTATCCTTAACTCCATCCACTGTTTGATTCATTGCCACAATTTCGAGTTCTCTAAACTTTGCTTTATCTGCATTACTTGATTCATTAGTAGGCTTCTTGATTTTTCCTTGAACAAGATCTAAAACTTTGTTCTTTTCGAGAATGAGATCTATTCTCTTTTTCCAGGCCCTGTAGTTGGAGGCCCCTTCTAATTTGTTTTCTCCCTTCATTGAGTTTGTCATTGTTCTTGTAAATAGTAGGCTTGTCTTCTTATGTGATCCCTTTTAATAACCTTTTTCTTGATCTCCCTTTTCCTGAATAGATCCTTTAAATTGCCTTTTTCTTCTTTCTTTACCTTAGCTCTAATACCATTTTAGAAATTCAGAAAGGCAAAAAGATTTTCTCTAGTTGATAACTACTTGTGATATCTTTGAATTCTTATTATCTTTCTTATGTTCCCTTTTTATCTGAGTTCATCAAGCAATTACCAAAATCAAAATGCAAAGATCAAGAACACTAGATATAGGCACTTAGCTAGGGCTAGCACCCCTATATAAGAGAAAACCCAGTCAAGAACTCTTCCTTCAGTAATTCAAATTGAGATGGACCAAGACCCTAGACCAATAGACCTTCCTCCTCCACCAAGTCAGCCTTCCAAGATGACGTAGTAGTTTTCTTTTTATCTACTAGCTTTTGCCTAAAAACCAACAATTCAACTTCTAGTTGTAGAATTTCAAAACCTGCAGCAGGATTTCGGCCTACTAGTTACTGCAGAATTTTGGCCCTCTTCTAGCTGCTGCACAACTTCACACGTGTGGTAAAGAGAGAGAAAATTTCGTCATTTATGCTTGAAAGAGTCCTCCTTCTCCGCTCTCCTTCTTCTCCTTCTTTCTTGAATTTCGCACCTTTCCTTGGCCCAGTAACTATAGATCGAACTTGTTGTGAGTGAGTCACAAATGAGGCCGAGTTGTTGCCTTTATATAGCGATCCTACTACCAGTTTTAGGCCGACTTATCCAGTTTTGAGGTCGACTTGGTGGAGGAGGGTTAGAAGACTTATTTCAATATAAAATAAATTTATTTCTTGACAAATAATTCACAAGAAGAGTTCTTTACATTATGACATGGACAAGGACACTTGACACAAACCCTAGAAGCCTGCAATGGAGGTTGACTTAAAAATAATTGACCCAAGCATGAAACCCATGCTTTAATAAGTCAATTTTAATAATAATAAAATTTTATTTTCTTTCTTTTTACAAAAACATTATATTGTGACTTTAAATACATTTATGAAGACCGAACCTAGTTACATTCTTCAACACTTTCCTCTAGTTGTCCTAAAATTTGAAGCAATTCCCATGGCTAGCTTGAGAGAAATCTCAAGCTCTAGCTCCAACATCAATTCTACCCTCAAACTTCTTTGGTTAGCGGCATTCTAGAGGTCCTTTGCTCTTGAAAATTCAAAGGAAGTTAATCATTATTTTGGCCTTTCTCATGCTTGCTTGACCTAGGAATCTCATTGAAGGTCATCTTCTAGCCCTAGGCCTAGCTTGAGTTTTCCCTAGGTCTCTCCCTAGTGGTGTCATACCCTTATATAGTAATCATCTTACAAGCCCCCTTAAGAGAGGCCTTCCCGCCCTAGGAAGCCTTAGGTCTTGGAGTATCTCTTGTAATTGAACAACCTTTCCTCTTGGGTCTAGATCTTCTCATAAACCTTTCTTGGAGAGCCATTAGCCTCTTTTGAAGCATTGAGCCATTATTTGAGTCTCTCCTTTGAATGGGCTTTGGAAATCACATCACACCTGGCCATTGATTCTATCATTAAAGTGATTTCCCTTATATTGGGACTCCTCCCATTAGTTAAAGTCTGTAAAGAGCAGGGGATACTGACTGATGTGACAGTGGGTCTTTGTCCCATTGTTGTCATTTGGTCTAGTAGTTGCCCTTTAGGTACCCCTCCTAGGACCCTGCTAGATTGTGTGGCAACATTGCCAATGGTGTGGAACTTTCAATATCCCCCTTTCATACTCTTTGTGATGTATACATTTATGTTTCTAGTGCCAACTGATACCCTGTTTCAGCCATTTAGAGGTTAGAATAAGGAACACTGTTCAGTCATCTCCTTTTATAGGCTTTATCATTACTTTTTGCATTCTTGTTAGCCCTTTTCTTGGACCTTTCCTTTGTTTAGAGAACAACTTAAATTCATATGGAAATAAAAAATCACTAAGAAGACTGCATCCAAAACTTCCCTTGGTAATGAACCAAAGAAAATTTTTGTGCTAAATGAACTAAATGATTAAAATTATTCAGATTTTACAGTATGCACATTCAAAACCTTAGTTTATTCTATTTACTGTATGCAGATTGGGCATCCTTTCAGTGGACATCACCCCATTATATATAATTCACAGGCACCTTCAGTGCAGTCTGCATCAACATATATCCATCAAAACGGACATTTGGTATATCGTCTTCTTTCCCTAAGTCTGCTTCCTTTTCTTTGTACAGCTGGAGCTAATAAAATTTTTGAACTATCTTGGAATGGTTTTGGCTTTATTGTTATCAATCTAGTTTAGCAAATATTGTGTCATGACTTTTAATTATCAACCTAGATTTTACTGTTTGAAACCATGTTGCCACAATTATCTCTTTCTGAAAACCCTAATTCTTCTGTAATGCATATGACAGTATCCACAACATATGATGCTTGGTCAACCTGGACAAGTTGTATATATACCACCATTTCCCCAGGTATTTTGTGTGCGCAAGTGTGCATTGTATCTCTAGATGATTATGTAGTTTTCTGATTTGTTTCCGTATATAAGATTATTTTTAAACATTCTTCTTGAATGTCTTAGACTTTCCATGGAATTTGAATTTGTTCTATATGTCATTGCTTACCTGATGATCATTGTTGTCTAATCTACTCATTTCTTGAATGCTTCTCTATCTGGTGCTTTTCTGGTAGTGAGGTTTTCTCTTTTATTTATTTTTAGTTTCTTAGCTTTGCAGATTGAATCTGTCTCAGGCAAATTGCTTGAGTGGTTGATTATTGTTGTCTGGCAGTTAGGTCATCTCTTTTGTGAAAATGCATAATGTGAGTGCAAGGCAGAGAAAAGTCATAGACCATACATTAAGAGGGAAGGAAAATGAGCTCCAAAAAGTGCCTTTTAATAAGGGTGAAATGTAGTTACATGATGGCCTATTGGTATGAAGGACAGGTCAGCCAACTAGATGGCCTAGTCTGACCATTTCAGGATATATGCAGTTATTAGACCAATATTATGTTGCATGAAACAAGGGGTACAAACAAAGTTTTGGAAACTGGTGAAGGTTTCAAAAATGACATTTTCAATATCGTAGGGGATGGGAAACATATATATTAAAAAATATGGCTATGAATATATATCAATAGAATATTAGGAGCAAAACAAAAAATATCCATAGCCATCAATCTTTTTGGAGACCATCATTCAAACATCATCAAAATTCATACAGAGATGGAAAAATGAGAAGAAAACAAAAAATTGTCATGTACAAGATGAGTAGATTAGTCACCATTCTGTACATAAAACATGTTAGAATTGTCAATCCCTATGTCATCATACATTTGATATGAAATAGTGTGTAGTTTTGACTCTAAGAAGTTTCCCCAAAACTTGAAGAAGATGCTCCAACAATAAAAGTACCCTTTCCCGGTTAAGACAAGTCAAGATTGTCCAAAGCTGCTTCCAAATCATTGTCCTTAGGGTTCACAACCCATTTCTTCACAGGCCCAGATTGTGTATTCTTCCTCTGAGAGATGAGTTGCAGATTGGAGAGAATGTATATGAGCTGTTTAATCTTCTTGGAATCCAATCTATTGTGCTTTACCAAAGGGATAAAGGCTGTAAAATTTTTCTCAGATGTTGACGAACTAGCCACTTGTGAAAGGACATGAATGGGTAGGTTATTTAATCCTTGTAATGCACCATTGGAAAGTGTCCATGAAACAACATAGCTCACTGTCATCCCATCTCCAAGCACAAATTTATCTAAAACTTCTTATCTAGAAGAAAAAATTCCAAACTGATTCTGAACCAGTGTAGGCTCTGCTAGATTCAAGAAAATCTTTTGAATTATTATCCTCACTTGGATGGATGCCTTAGTGCATTTGCGAGTGGTCTTCGTCTTCTTTCTTTTGAATTTGTTGAGAATGTACTTGTTTTCTGTTGAGATTGGTAGCTTGGGAGGTACTACAAACCCTAGGGCACAGGGTTGTGGAGGAATTGGCATCACAAAGTCACTTGTGGGCTAAGAACCCAAGCGTGGGGGTTTTGCACCCAAAGGAGTGGGCCCAAAACCAAGCTTGATTTTGATGACATGACACTTGGAGATCATAGAGCACTCTTAGAGGAGCAAGGGGCTTCTTCAAGCACCGAGAGCCCATATAGATTGAGAGAAACACATTTTTATGTGTTTCAAGTGGGTGAATAGTCTAAAGTTTCAAGTCGGCCTTAGTTAAGGATGTTGAAGAATGTAACTAGTGTTGGTCTTCATTATTGTATTTGAGTCATGATGTAATGTATTTGTCAAAAGAAAGAAAAAAGAATTTTATTGTTAAAGAAATTAACTTATTAAAGAATGGGTTTCGTGCTTGGGTCAATGGCTTAGAGGTCAAAGCCTCCATTGTAGGCTTCTACGGTTTATGTCATGTGTCCTTGTCCATGTCATAATGTAATAGACCCCTTTTGGGCATTGTTAATCAAGAAACAAATTTATTTTGATGTAAATTAGGTCTTTTAGGCGTCTTGCACTAAGTCCGTCCTCAAACTGGACAAGTCAACCCAATTGAGGGCCAAAATCTCCTATATAAAGGAAACAACTCGACTTCATTTGGAGCACCCACTCGACAACTTCGATCTGCAATTTTTGGGACAAGAAAAAGTGCAAAATTCAAGGAACAAGGAGAAAAGGGCTAGTGAAAAAGGTAGGAAGACTTTGTCAAGAACAAGAAGTTGAAATTTTCTCTCTCTCACATGTGCGAAGCCGCTGAACCACTGGAAGGGCCGAAACTACAGTCCTGAAGCTGGGCCGAAATTCTGAAGCTAAAGGTCGAAGTTCTAAATATGGGGGTCGAAATTTTGGGTTGACGCTGTGTTTGAGAAGTTGACACTTGGTAACTTTGATAGAGATCATCTATTGGAAGGAAGCGCTGACTTGGTGGAGGAGGAAGGTCTTTTGGTCTATCTCAACTTGAATTTGCTAGTGGAAGAGTTTGACTGGGTTCTCCCATTTAGATGGGTTTTAGCCCTTGCTAAGTGCCTACATCTGGTGTCATTGATCTTCGTGTTTTGTTTTAGAGCTAAGGTGAAGAAGGAAGGAAAAAGACAACTTGAAGGTCAATTGAAAGAAGGGTGAAGGAGGATGGAACAAAAGAAGATCATTAAGGAAAAGATCATATAAGAAGAGAAGCCTACTGTCTATAGAAACTATGACAACCTCAATGAATAACAAAAACAAGCTAGAAGGAGCTTCCAACTACAGGGCATGGAAGAAGAGGATAGATCTTATCATTGCTCAGCACAAAGTTTTGAATCGTGTTCAAGGAAAAGTCAAGAAACCTGCAGATGATGCAGGAAAGGAGAAGTTCAGAGAAACCAGAATCTTGGCCATGAATTTGATAGTAGGAGTAAAGGACAGCCTAGTTCCATACATATCCAACATAGACTCTACTTAAGAAATGTATGAAGCTCTTTCCAAATTATTCACCATCAAGAACATTAGTCAGATAGCTAGCCTCAAGAATGAACTAAGGACAATAAGGATGAAAAGAGACGATATTGTGTCATCATATTTTGTAAGGATATCTAAATAAGAGATAAACTCTAAGTGATAGATGAGGTTGTACCAGAAAAAGAACTCGTAATTGTCGCTATTCTAGGTCTACCAAAATCTTGGAGTGCTTTTGCATTAGGGATTAATAGTTGGAAGGATACTCCAACCTTCGAACAAATGTGGAATGCATGTAGTCAAGAAGAAGCCCACATATCATTAGTAAAAAACAAGAAGGATGACAAAGAAGACAACAACTCTAATTCCTATTATGCTCATTACAATAAGAAGGGAACATTCAAAAAGTTCAAAAAACCAAGAAAGAAAGTTGGCCTATCCAAGGTTGAATGCTACAATTGTCACAAGATGGGTCATTACAAAGTTCATTGTCTTGAAGATCCAAGGAATAACAAGAGAGAAAGAGAACATGCGAATGTTGATGATGGAGCTCCACCTATGAGAAACAAGATTGAAGAATCCGAAATCAAATATCTATTTGCCAAAGACTCTTCGGGAATACTATCCCTCGCATATCCTTCTATCTTAAGTTTTGCATTATTTTCCTTTATGTTTTGATTTGTAAAGTTTGTAGGTCTAACATATCTTGTTAGAACTTTTTTGAATTATTTTGATAAGTTGTAGGTATCCCTCAGAAAGATTGAATTAAGAGGGAGCTTCCACTATTTTACCAAAAGGTAGGGAAGATTGCAAAATACACAAGGTTATGAGGGAGACTTCAAAGGATAGACTTGAAGCATGAAAGAAGTTCTGTTGCAAAGGAAGCCCTTCAAGAATTGATGTCCTACAAGGTTTGTTAATGGACAATTCAAGGCATGTCTTATATTACAAGTTTTGTTACAAGGTTCTCTTCATAGAAAAGGTATGTTCATTCTCTTTTGAAATTTGATTTACATTACATTGTTATGTTTAGGGTTTTGAATCTTAAAGATTCTTGTTAGGGTGATAAATCATTAGATTAAATCTACCCTTATTATCTCTTGCTGTTTGATCATTCTTGTAAAACTCTAATTGTTAGGGTTCATTGTAAAACCCTAGCCTTTTGGTGCTTAGGGTGTGTTAACAATAATGTTGAACCCTAGGCCTCTTAGGGTTGTTGATGAAATATAGAACCTGTGATGAGAGCTCTATCCTTTTGATGTTTAAGGTTTTGATATTTTTTTAGCAAAAATCCTAGTCTTTTAGGGATTTGCTGTTATTATCCAACTTATATACTGAAACCATAGATCTTTAAGGTTTTGATAAGTTAGGGCTTGCTGCTAATGTCTAGGTTATAAGTCGAAGCCCTAGATTTTTAGGGTTTGGTAAATTAGGGTCTATGAGCAAAACCCTTGTAATAGCTAAAATGAGATCCTAGGAATGAAACCCTAGGTATGTCTTCTTCCACTTAATCGAAACCCTAGCTTGATTAAAATTGTTGTAACTTTGATGTTTATATCTAGGTTTTACCTAGTAAGTATTAATATAAGATTCTAGTATATGATAATGAAGCCCTAGATATGTAAATCTTAATGTTTTAGTTGTATCTAGGGTATAGAACGAAACACTAGTAGAGATTGATATTTTAGGGCATGATGATATTATTTCTATTATTGATATGATTTAGTTGTGATGATAAAATCTGGGGTTTGCAACAAACCTAGTAGAGTCTGACGTGTAATTCTTAAAAATGTTGTTGAAACTTGAGATGTATAATTGTTATTTGATTGAACTGCTGATATCGAAGGCTTTGTGTCACGAAGATGGAGTCTAGGGTTTATAACAAAACCCTAGCAGGAAGTTAAAGTCTAGTATGTAAAAGGATGTAACCTTTGTTGATTTGATGTCTAAAGTTTGAATGTTTTGATGCTTCCATTATAATGACATGATTTTGATATAGTTAACTTCATGCTTCTGTATATTTGTATTTGGTTGTACTTGCTATTAAAGATTTGTAGGTACACAATCTTCCAGATGTGGAAGACGTTCGAAATTAAAAATGATGATAAGTATGATGAAGGAAGCTGATCAAGATGACCTTGATACCATAAGAAAGAGTAAAGCCTTGAAAGAATAAAGATACTCCAACATTAAAGAAGGAACCACAAACCAGAATCCTATTGCAGCAACTGGACATTATTTCCTAATTGTTAATTTTAATTTAACAATTTATTTATTGTTTCCTACAACAAATACTGAATAACTCACACTACAACCTACACAAATAAAACTACAGAAGAATAAACGTTGGAAGAAATGCTAGCACACAAAAAATAACACAATTATTTTTGGATAAATGTCCCCAGAAAAACCCAACTTTGGAAAACCAGTGCAACAGTGAGGGTTTTATTTTGTTATGCAATAGTGAAATCTGAGTACATCTATGGATGCCCAACTGGAAATCCAAACAAGAAGAAAATTTGTGCAAGATACTGAAGGGAATTACCCTTCTCCCACAAGTAATCTATGACACGACTTTGCCTACCAAAACTTGGCATCTTGGAGCTCTGCGTCAATCTCTGTGTTGCTCTAATGGCAGAAGTGTCCTTAGACACAATTTAATTAATCATGAAAAGAAATTACATAATAAATTTATAAGAGTTTACACACACACTCCAACACTCTTGCAATCAGGAGAATGAGCTATATATAAGCTCAATGTCCCAACCTATTCTAGTTATGGATCACTTATTGAATTAACAAGTGTCCATTTACAATAAATGCAATTCTAACAAATCAACTAACTATATTCCTAAATTGGAGCCTAAGATATGATACTATTCTAGATGTCATATCTTTTACAACAATATTCTATTTCTAAGTCTCTCCAATATTAATAAAATATTCTAAATTAATAAATATTTTATCCTAACTTTGTGAATTATGAATTATGTACTTTGGATCATCTAACATTCCCCCCTATGATCCAAAGATCCATTAGAACAGATACCAAGTTCATCTATGAACTTAGTTAAATTTATCCCTCAGTGGTTTTGTGAAAATATCGGAGATCTGATCTTTTGAAGGACAATAAAATGGCTTGATGATGTCCTTTGCAATGAGCGATCTGATGTGATGATACTTGGTGTCCACATGCTTTGTTTTGGAATGAAAAACTGGGTTCTTGGCAAGCTTTATGGCTGACTGGCTGTTGATGAATAATAGTGTAGCTTCTGCTTGAGGAATGCCCAAGTCCTGCAAAATTCTACGCAACCAAACAATTTCACATGTTGCTTCCCATGCTGATATGTATTCTGCTTCGACTGAAGAAGTGGCCACTGTAGCTTGTTTCTTGCAACTCCAAGATACTGCAGCTGACCCCATGTTCATTAAGTAACCCGAGGTTGATGCTCGATCATCAATACTTCCAACAAAGTCAGCATCTGAAAATCCACCAAGTACAAAGTTTTTAGTCTTTTTGTAAAGAAGACCAAAATCTTTTGTTCCTTGGATATATTGAAGAACCCTTTTGGCTACATTCCAGTGGCTGTCGCGTGGTTCCTGCATAAAGCGTGAAAGAATACTGACTGCATAAGATAGATCTGATCGAGTGGTTGTTAGATAAATCAGGCTGCCAATCAACTGTCTATAAGTAGTGTTGTCCACCATGCCCCCCTTCAAATTTTGAAAGTTTCAAGTTTTGTTCCATGGGGGTAAGAACGAGCTTGCAATCCTGCATTCCAAATCGTTGAAGAACTTTTGCTGCATACCTACTCTGAGAAATGAAAATATGATGTGGACATTGGAATACTTCAACTCCAAGATAGTAGTGAAGTAGTCCCAAATCTGTCATCTTAAAACCTGCATATAACTTGTTTTTCACCTGTACAATATGATCATCATTGTTTCCAGTAATGATCAAATCATCTACATACATAACTATAATCACTAGCTTTCTACCCTATTGACGTACATACAAAGTATCATCAGATTCACTTCGTTGAAAGCCAACTTTCCAAGGTATTCGTCCATTTTGGCATACCAAGCTCATGGAGCTTGTTTTAACCCATATAAATCCTTGATCAATTTGCAGACTTTATGTTCTTGCCCTTCAATTTCAAAACCTGGTGGTTGTGTCATATATACATCTTCCCATAAATCTCTGTTGAGGAAAGCACTCTTTACATCCATCTGATGCACTTCCCATCCTTTTTGTGTTGCTAATGCAAGCGTTAAGCAGATGGTGTTCCATTTTGCTGTAGGAGCAAAAGCTTCCTGATAATCAATGGCTTCCTGCTGTGCAAAACCCTTATCCACAAGTCTAGCTTTGTACTTGTCAATTTCTCCATTTTGGTTGTACTTAATTATGTAAACCCATTTGCATTCGATGGGTTTAACACTTTGAGTACAATCAACAAGTTTCCAAGTGTTGTTGTCTTGAATTGCCTTATATTCTTCAACCATAGCTTGTTGCCATTCTTTATATTTTACTGCCTCTTTTTATGTGGAGGGTTCAGTAAAATCATTCGTGATCAAGGCAAAATTTTCCTTCATTCCTGGTTGGCCCCCTTATTCCTATTTTATTTTTCTCATCTGGCCTTACATCTTTCAAAAGTTGAACAACCCATTTTGGCAATTGATGTTCGCTTGTTTGAGATTCTGAAAAGTCACCATCACTATAAAGAGGATTAATGTAAATAGAGGTATGTTGATCAACTACAGATTTTGGGGGCAAAGAATCACCGTGAGAAGAACTACTGCTACTAGGAGATTCTGATGAACTGCCAGAAGACCCAGACTGTGTTGGTGAAGTAGATGGACTAGATGAATCATCTTTAGAGGAAGGAAAATCAAGTTCATATCAATGTTGTGAATTTGGTTGACTTTGAATGTTTCCTTTCCTTTTATCTCCCTTTATTTCCAATTTTTGAAGAAGATTTTCTATTTCTTCAACACTCTTACTCTCAGTTTCATAAAAAATTACATCTCTGCTGACAATAAATTTCCCATTTGACAGAAGCCTGTACCCTTTCTTCTCATTTGAATATCCAACCATTGTGCATTTCAAACTTCGTGAGCCAGGCTTAGTTTGTTTTTTGTTTGGAACTAAGGCATAACATACAGAACGAAAAACCCTAAGGTGTTTAACTTTAGGTTTGAAACCAAACCATGCTTCATAAGGTGTGATTCCATCCAAAGAAGCAGTGGGAGACTTGTGCCTTAAGTAAACAGCTGTATGGATTGCTTTTGCCCAATAAATAGGACTTAAATTTTTAAAAGTTAACATAGATCTCACCATTCCTAACAAAGTGCGATTCATTCTTTCTACTACATTTTGCTATGGAGTGTAGACATTTATAAGATGTCATTTGATCCCATTGTCTCTGCAATAACTTTGGAATTCATTTGAATTGAATTCTCCTCCATTGTCAATTCTAAGAGTGCCAATCTTTTTTTTGACTTCATTTTCAACAAGTTGACGAAAAGTTTTAAACTTTTCTAATGCCTCTGACTTATGCTTCAAGAAGTAAACCCATGCAATTCTGCTGAAATCATCAATAAACAGTAAGAAATATTTGCAACCTCCTAGAGAAGCTTGCAAGGGTCCACAAATGTCATTGTGTACTAATTGCAAACCTCTGTTTGCTTGCCATGAACATGTCGGGAAATTCTCTCAACTTTGTTTTCCATAAATGTCAGCTTCACATCTTGCATTTTCTTTCTTGAAGGTAGGAAGTCCCTTAGCCATTCCTTGTTTTTGCAGTTGAGAGAGACTGTCAAAGTTTAGATGTCCATATCTCACATGCCATAATCTGATGGGTGAAATGTTTGTGCTTGTTGCCCCTACAAAGTCAAAATTTCTTGGAATAACTGTTCTTTTCATCCTTAACAATTTTCCATCTTCATACCTTGTCATCACTGTTTTCATGTTCTGTTTAATTGAATTAATTTTAACTAGGCCATCCTCCAAAAAAACCTCCTGGTGTCCAGCTTGTCGGATTGAGAATAAAGACATCAAATTCTTTTTAAAGGTGGGCACATACCATATATTTGAAATCAATCTTTCTCCAATGTCAGGAAAATAAACTTTAACGACACCTTTTTCATAATAAGTATGTTTTGTATCATCAGCAAGAAAGATTGAACTAAGGTGGCATGGTTGGAAGTTCCAAAAGAAGTCTTGTCGAAAAGTCATGTGTTGAGTTGCTCCTGTATCTAAAATCCATGCGTCTTCATAATCACTTGTAAGAAAAGTGGAAACTAATGTTGCTGATTTTGAGCTTTGACTTGATGTGAAGACATATTTCGAACCATCATTATCTTGATTAGTGGCAAATTGAGCTGTGTTTTGATGAAACTTTGGAATTTTATCAATGGAGGTTCTACAATCTTCTGCAAAATGGCCCACTCTGTTACATCTTTTGCAAACAATTTGATTCAAGTCTTTGCCTCTTCCTTGATACTGTCCTCTGCCTCTGCTTTGAGTTTGCCCTCTACCTTGACTTTGACCTCTTCCTTGATTATTTCCTCTGCCTTGAAAGTTGCCCCTGACTTGAAAGTTTTCTCTGCCTTGACTGTTTCCTCTTCCTTGAAAGTTGCCTTTGCTTTGGCTTCTTCCACAACCTTGTCCACTATTTGCTGTTGGATGTTGATTGAAATTTCCTCTTCCTCTTGCTTTAGAACTGTCAATTGATGATTTACTTGTGCTGGCCTCTGTGAAGAAGACATCTTTCCCTTGTTCTTCTTCCCAAAAGTTTTGTTATGTTGAGCCAACATCTCACTTAGCTCATCAAACTTTAATTTATCTAACTTTTCGGACACTTGTAGAGTTTCCAAAAAATGCGTGTAAGAAGAAGGCAATCCAACAATTAGAATTGTGGTCATGAAACTATTTCTTGCTTAATATTTTTAAACCTGGAGATATATTCAAGGACATCTCCCCTTTCAGTTAATTTTTGTTGAAGCAACTTTAATTGTAGATCAACCTTTTTTGATTAAGGTTGTGTATCAAATAGATCTTTGAAAGTACGCAAAGCAGACCATGCCTCTGAGGCATTTTCAATATGAATATACATCTCATCATTAACTGAAGACTTTATAAGAGCTAGTGCCTTGGCATTTTTAAATTCCCATTTTGCAAGTGAAGTTACATCTGTGGGTTTATTAGGCTTAATGTCTCGATCACATATGTCTTGCAACAATTCATTATATATGGGAGTGCTTTCAATGAGACGTTTCCATGTCTTGTATGATTTTACCCCTTCAAGATTATCAGAATCAGAGAATAGATTAATTAACTTCGACATTGTAGTTTTGAAGATTTGCACCAAAAAAAATCAAGCATAGGAAAAAGATGAGCAACACATCACATGAAACACGCCACGCAAATACGATCTATCGGGGCTTGGCTTTGACCCTCGTATAGTCGTTGAAGGAGAAAAATGATTGAGCTTTGCACTTGGCTCTAGTCAATTTCTCTTAAGAATTTACAATGAAAACTTTCAAAATTTGACTACTTACAATGCTCTTGCAAATTCGTCTCAAAAGACTAATCTCACCCCACCTCAAAGTGAAAAAACTACTTTGAGTTAAAATATCACTCTTATCTCTCCAAATAAAAAATTACAAATATAATCTCCTTATTACTCCAAAAATTACAAAATTTACTATCCCTAACATTTACAAATAACCC
The DNA here is from genome assembly GCA_031772625.1 of Pinus tabuliformis. Taxonomy (NCBI): domain Eukaryota; kingdom Viridiplantae; phylum Streptophyta; class Pinopsida; order Pinales; family Pinaceae; genus Pinus; species Pinus tabuliformis. Next base: position 485,517,688 of record CM062807.1, read on the forward strand.
TTACTCCTTCTCACGCCTTATTTCTCAAAAAATATTACAAATAATAGTAAGTTCCTTATATCTCCATATTACAAATAATAGAAAATTCCTTATCTCTCCAAGTTACAAACAAATAAAAAATTTTAACTCAAAATTTGACTACTTACAATGATCTTGCAAATTCGTCTCAAAAGACTAATCTCACCCCACCTCAAAGTAAAAAAAAATACTTTGAGTTAAAATATCACTCTCATCTCTCCAAATAAAAAATTACAAATAAAATCTCCTTATTACTCCAAAAATTACAAAATTTACTATCCCTAACATTTACAAATAACCCTTACACCTTCTCACGCCTTATTTCTCCAAAAATATTACAAATAATAGTAAATTCCTTATATCTCCATATTACAAATAATAGAAAATTCCTTATCTCTCCAAGTTACAAACAAATAAAAAATTTTCCTTATCTCTCCAAATTACAAAATCCACAACTTCTCTCTCCACTAAAAATACAAAATTTTAAAATAAAATTACACCTTATCACTCCATTGAAATACTCCACATTATCACTATTAGAAATCCTTAAAAAAAGAATAAACCTTTATGAAGTCACTTGAAAAAAAGTGAACGTATCTCCTTTAAAAAAATCAAAGCAAACTTTAAAAAATTCAATTTGAGAAGTTACGGCAACAAAGACTAATTCTTCAATTTGGCGTGAGCGTTTCACCGTATGCTTTGAACCCTGCGCTGGAGTCTTTGTTTTGCAAGAATAATGGTAGAAGTTTTGTTTTTTTTTATTGATACGTTGTGTTGTAGTGCCTGCAATTTCAAGGCCAGGAGCTCAACCACCTGTCAATTCACTGATGCCACCGCACACCGCCTCATCGCTTCAAGTTGCTCAGGTTCGAAAGTTCGCCACCACAACAACCTGTTCGACTATGAAGGGCCACTTGGGTGTCAATTTTGTCCTTTGCAGAGGAGATTCCAACGCATCTGGGGCTCGAGAATAAAGATGATGAAGGATCACATTGCGAGGTAGATCTTGCGGGAGAGCACTGTTGCCAAATTTGGTTGTTCCCTAAAAGAACTGGGCTTTTAAAGCTCAAAGAGCTCGATAAGGTGTACCCAACTGCTCAAATTGAAGCAAGTTCTAGAGCTCAACACAGGGACCAAAAGACCATTGGTCGGTCTTGTAACAACTTCCATGAATCAAAACGTGAAGGAAATTAAGAAAACAATGGCTACGAAAATAACCAGAATACGAAGTGATGGAGATCTATAAATTTGGACGTAGATACAGAGAATAACTAGAATACGGATTTTGGGTTTGGCTTGACATTAAAATCTCATACTATGCGTTCAAACAGAACTTGGCACTATGCGTTGAAACAGAACTTGCAAGGGAAATTTGGCTTTTTAAAGAAAATTTTGGATCATAATAAAAGCCTGATGTACAGATTTAGAAATCTAAAAACAATAATAATAATCAAATTTCTTTTCCACAATTTGCATATTCGCTGATCAATTCAATGGTGTTTTCCAAGAATCTACAGCGTTGGAGTCTCCGTCTTCACATTAGCTGCATTACTGTAGCTCTGATACCACAATAATGGCAGAAGTGTCCTCAGACACACAATTTTATTAATCAGGAAAAGAAATTACATAATAAATTTACAAGAGTTTACACAGACACTCCAACACTCTTGCAATTAGGAGAATGAGCTATATATAAGCTCAATGTCCTAACCTATTCTAGTTATGGATCACTTATTGAATTAACAAGTGTCCATTTACAATAAATGCAATTCTAACAAATCTACTAACTATATTCCTAAATTGGAGCCTAAGATACGACACTATTCTAGATGTCATATCTCTTACAACAATATTCTATTTCTAAGTGTCTCCAATATTAATAAAATACTTTAAATTATTAAATATTTTATCTCAACTTTGTGAATTATGAATTATGTATTTTGGATCATCTAACATGCTCTGTGTAGTTGGCTGGACGGCTTGCCTCATACTAAGCTCTGATGAAGTCGTTTTGCCTTCGGATGTTGAGGAAATCGTCTCTTCGACCCTCTGGGACTTCTTCCTAGCCACTGGAATTGAGATCGATTTTTCCTTCCTTTAAATCGAACTGCTTGCCTGAAGCAACTACGTTGTCCCTTAGAGCTACCTCTTTGGGATTGCTCGGCCCTCTTGCTGTTGCCTCTCTGGATCTGGAAAATCTTTCCTCTGTATCACTGTCTCTGCCCCTCATTCACTGCTTTGATCTCACTAGCTCTTTCTCTGACAATTGGCTGCAGGTACTCCGAGAAGTGATCTGCTCATGAAATCAAATTGCTCAAATGTTTTCTCCAAGTGCCCATCGACTTCTTATAATCCTTTGTTGGGACTCCAATGGCCAAGATTAAATCTTAATTGATGGCTAGGATTAACTTGAAGTCGATCCCTGTGAGTTTTTAGATCATTCACGCTTTGACTTAATTAATTATGGTTAATTAACCATATTCCCTAAGTTTAGACTTAGGAAATATTTAAAAACTGGTTAATAATCTAATTAAGTCATTTCTAGGTTGAATTTCTAGAAATGATTTCTGGGTTTTGGAGATCCCATGTATTATAACCTCTCCACAAAAATTCAAGGTTAGAACACATCCGATGCTACAAAAACTAACATTGATCTCCTTTAGTTGAGAGGGAGCTTTGATAGAAGAGAGGGTATATCCCCCCAGTTAAGAGGGAGAGCATGTTATGACGGTTATAGTAAATACCTTGAAGAAGAATGAATGAAAATACTACAGATGAATTTTCGTGATTCATGAAGTTATAAATAAAAAACGTGAGAAGTACTAACGTTGTATTTGGTGCTGCTGAAGAAATGAAAGAGGACAACTTCCGATAGGATTGAATAACTTGATGATGATATAAGCAACATCAGAATGATTAGGGATCCCAAAGTTTTGTGTTTATATATATATATATATATATATATATATATATATATATATATATATATATATATATATATATATATATATATATATATATATATATATTTGAAGGTTTATTACTGATTGGGGTTGTAATTGTGCAGGATCCCTCCATAAAAGGTCGAACGTTTGAAGGATTCTTGGATTGGTGGATATATCTGTTTTAGGAGAGATGAAGCATCTTATGGCAAGATGCTTAGAAGGACATTTGGCTGGCCTATGTGTTGATGTCTAGATCTCGAAGTAGGGAGGGTGGCATTGGTCATGAAGCTCCAGCCTTAGATACACTTAGATCCTTGTGTTGGTGATAGAGCTTAAAAGTGTGATGGTGCCTAGAGTGGCTAAAGCTTGAGTTCACCTTAGTCCCACCTGATTAGAGTACCTTGGTCAAGTATCTAATCTGCAGTGTTCCGTGGGGACTCCCCCCCCCCCAGAGTTCTAGTTTCCTAGCTCCCCTGCGCTCTGGGGACTTGGGGACGAGAAGGGGTTGTTTCCCCACGCTCCCAAAAAAAGGGTACATAGGGGGACGTGCCAGGGGGCCATTTCCTTGCGTTGAGGGGTCGTTTTCGAAAATGGGGTGGAGGGTCGAGGGGGGACGTGGGTGGTTGAGGGGGGATGTGGGGGGACGAGGGGCCCGATTTTTTTAAATAAAATTTTGTTTATAATTAAAATTTAACATTAGTTTTAATACTTTAGGGTTTCAATTCATTTTTTTATAAATCTTATTCATTATTCGCCCTGGCCCCTCACTCCATTCGCAAGACGTTCCTAGTTCCTCTGCAACAAAGAGGAACTGGTCCACATATAGCTTCGTCCACTCTATCAAGAGGAACAAGCTTACCTCTAAAGGAGCGGAGAAGTTAGTTGTTGTGCACAGTGCCCTACGTCTTGAGCATAGGAAGACACCTGAGTATTTGAAGGGACTAGCAACACGATGGGATGTTGATCCAAAGGATGATGCATAGGTAAATATGGACGAGAGACTTTATGAGAGACAAATGGGGTTGGTTGGTGTGCCACTTAGCATGTTTGAGAATTCTAGTGATTCAGATTCAGATGGTGATATGGTTGATTGTGATTTATTCATGCAGCAGCTGGATGCAGAGACTAGCAGAGCATTACCTTGGGGCTTAAGCAAAATTATGTTCGTTTATCTCTTGATATGTTGATGTTCTTATGTTATTTTGACTCTATAAAATTTTGACTCTTGATGTATCAGACTTGACTTTAGTCTTTTATAATTCTATAAAATTTTAACTCTTGATGTATGATGTATCAGACTTGACTTTTATAATTTTATGTCAATATTCACTGTTCAGTATTCAATGTTCATAGTAGGAAGTGTAAAATCAATATGGTTTAAACTTTAATCATAATGTATGATGTATGATTATAAATTATAATTCTAAATTTATATGATATTAGATAATGATATTCATATCAATGATCATGCTTTGCAGCGTTTCAATTCAAACCCAATTGTCATAGTGGACTCAATTTATAAATTATATTTTATATTTATAAGTTTTTAAGACCTTGACGTCCCCCTACGTTCCCTAAAAATTGGTGGGGAGCTTTTGCATAGGCCGCTCCTGCGTATCCTCGCACCCTCGCCCCCTCGTCCCGGAACCTTGGTGGAACATTGCTAATCTGTAGCACTGTGTGTGCTAGAAATCTTCATAATTCATATCATTTTGAGATCTTCCATGTACCTTTATATGTAAGTAATTATGAATAACTCCCTAGTTAAGAGGGAGTGTTGAAGAATGTAACTAGTGTTGGTCTTCATAATTGTATTCGAGTCATGATGTAATGTATTTGTCAAAAGAAAGAAAAAATAATTTTATTATTAAAGAAATTGACTTATGCATGGATTTCATGCTTGGGTCAATCGTTTATAGGTCAAAGCCTCCATTGTAGGCTTCTAGGGTTTATGTCAATTGTCCTTATCCATTTCATAATGTAATAGACCCTTCTTGGTGTTTGAAGAATGTAACTAGGTTCGGTCTTCATACTTGTATTTGTGTCATAATGAAATGTATTTATCAAAAGAAAGAAAAAGAATTTTATTATTATTATTATTATTATGACTTATTAAATCATGGTTTTCATGCTTGGTGTGAAAATTCCTAGATCTAACAATCTTAGGAATCCTATTGCAACCAACTGAATCTACTTCACCTAGATCGTAAATTACATTACAAACTTATTTCAGATTTCTTCTTGAAACATTGAAGTAAATTACTGAAGCAACCTACACCAAATTAAATATGATTCTGAAACATAGAAACTGAGCAAGGAAATACAAACACATAGGACACTGTTATTTTTGGACAAATGTCCCTGGAAAAACCCAACTTGGGAAAACTGGTGCAGCAGTGAGGGTTTTATTTTATTATGCAGCAGTGAAATCTGAGTACATCTATGGATGCCCAATTGGCAATCCAAACAACAAGAAAATCTGGCAGAGATATTCCCTAAGCAACCCTGACACTCATGTTGCCTGCACTCGCATTCCTGCACTTACGTGTTCCTGCACTTGTGCATTCCTACACTTGCATTCCTGCACTCACGCGTTCATGCACTTACGCGTTCCTGCACTTGCATTCCTGCACTCGCATTCCTGTTGCTACATTCCTGCACTCGGATTCCTGTTCCTACACTCGCATTCCTGCACTCGCATACTGTTGCTGCAAACTGCTCTGACTTTGAAGCATCGGCCACTGCGTTGCTGATGTTTGACACGCTGTCCACCAACTACTGTGCTTCTACTGCAACTATACTGCTGCCTTTGACACTGCTGCTGCCAATGCTACATCTGTATTACATCTCCCTCTCAAATGCTGCATCTGCTATGCTGCTAGCACTGCCACTGCTAACACTGCATCTGTACTGCAACTCAGTTTCTGAGAGAAGCAATTGAAAACACCCAAAACTGGATAAGTATCTTGTGGATACACCTTGGTGCTGAAAGTCTGACTGATGCTAGACCCACGCTGTCTTCTGAAGCCACTGCGCTATTGAAGTTCTGAACTGTGCCTCCATGCACTGCTGCCTCTCTGCTCTGCGTTGTTCACGTTCTGGCGCTACTAACTACTACATCCGTCGAATCAACACTCCATGCACCAACTGAGAACTCCTCCATCCCGTTACTACTGATCATGGGCTCTTGTAACAAATTGATGATCCAAGATGTGGGCTTCTCAAGGATCCTACCCATCTGTAGCTCTATCGAACTACAGTTCTAAATCAGCACACCTCCCTCCTTGAGGTATCTTGGCTATCATGGCGAACTCCTGTTCAATCTTTGCGGCTGCAACCTTAGGATCGTGCTTCTCATCCTTGTCCTTTTTCTTCAAGGGACACTGGGATGCATAGTGGCCCATCTCGTCACATCTGAAACACTTCACCTTGGAGACGTCCTTCTTTCGTCTTTGTTGCCCCTACTGCCCCTTCGATGTAAGGGCTGCATTATCCTCCTCTACTTTGGGCTTCGACCCACTGCTGCTATTTCTTCCGTCAAGTTTGATATTGACTAGGTCTCGCCTCAGCACTTCTTGTTTTAGAGCTGCCCACATCTCATCCCAATTAGGCAATGGTGCTCTGCCTAGGATACTTTGGACAAAGACTTGCCACTCATCCAAGACAGAATTTAGGGCCAATCCCACTAACACCGAATCCTGAGGTGTATGCCCCATAGTTGATAACTCATCACGGGTCTCCTTTAGCTTCGTGAGGAATGGATCCACACGTTCTCCCTTTTGCATCTACGCAGATCTCAACTTTTGTTCCAAGTACATCTTCCGCTGCTCAGAAGATCCCTGATACAATGTGGCCAAAGCATCCCACATCTCCTTAGCAGTTGCTCTGTTAGCAACGTGACACACCACGTGATCCTTGACTCCATCCAGGATCATCCTCTTGGCCTTTGCCATTTCAACCCTGTACTTCTTCAGCGGATCTGCATCTGCAGGGACAACTACCACACTATCAACATACATCTTGAGGGCATGCTCATCTAGAAGGAAGGACATTCTAGTCTTCCAGATGACGTAGTTGGAAGCTCTATCCAACTTGTCCTGATCCCTCAAGCCACTGGTTGCCATATCCTCCGAAAACTGTCGAACAACTCCCTCTTTCTCCCTACTGCGTAGCTTCTAGGTTGGCTTACGCACTCCCTGATGGAGCTAGTAAGTCTGTTGCTCCTCTACCATCCAGAAATGAGAAATACTGATTTCCTCGACAAGAAATCACTGAGGAAGTATTTACTCACTATGCAATCTACTTCCTTCCGACAAATTTTTTGCCCAACACTCAGCTTGCATAAAATTGTGTCCCTCTAGCTCTGCATGGTTCCCTCTCCCTTGGAAAATTATTGATCCGACAGTCTTATCTCTCTGTCAGCTCACTCAGAGAGACACCCACGAAAATATAGCCCTCCTGGCTAGAACTACGCAATCCCTCAGGGGATTCAAACTACTGCTTGCTACAGTAAGTTGGCCCTTGCTTCAAGGCTAGATCTGCTCTTCCTATTTCACATCAACAACTCCGATACCGTGTGAAAATTCCTAGATCTAACAATCTCAGGAATCCTACTACAACCAACTGAATCTACTTCACCTAGATCATAAATTACATTCCAAACTTATTTCAGATTTCTTCCTGAAACATTGAAGTAAATTACTGAAGCAACCTAGACCAAATTAAATATGATTTTGAAACATAGAAACTGAGCAAGGAAATACAAACATATAGGACACCGTTATTTTTAGACAAATGTCCCCATAAAAACCCAACTTGGGAAAACCGGTGCAGCAGTGAAATCCGAGTACATATATGGATGCCCAACTGGCAATCCAAACAACAAGAAAATCTGGCAGAGATATTCCCTAAGCAACCCCGACATTCATGTTGCCTGCACTTGCGTTCCTGCACTTGTGCGTTCCTGCACTCATGTTCTTGCACTCACGCATTCATGCACTTACGCGTTCTTGCACTCACATTCCTGCACTCACATTCTTGTACGCGCGTTCCTGCACTCGCTTTCCCGTACTTGCGTTTCTGCACTCGTGCATTCATGCACTCATGCGTTCCTGCGCTAGGAATAACTCAACCTCTTGCTACTAGTACTGCCCCTTCGGATCTGGAAATGTTCCTCTAGATCACTGTCCCCACCCCTCTACTGCAAAAGATCTCTTCGATCATAATTTCCTCCTGATAACTTTTCACTTCAGAAATTCGATCTCTTGATCTCTCGGTGTATTTTCCTAATGACCCTCAAGCCCCTTCTTATATCTTTCTATTGGACAACCAACGACCTAGATTAACTCCTAATCAAAGGCTCAGATCATTTTGACTTGATATCGCCTTTATCTAGAAGGTTCACCCACAATTAGATTTATACCCATTAATATTTTAATTTTCCTAAGTTTAGACTTAGGAACCCCATTAAAAATATTAATTATTTTAATAAAACTATTTCTGGGTGGAATTTTCCAAAACGGTTTCTAGGTTCTTTGGAATGCATGTGCCCAACCCTCCCTGCAAAATTTGAGGCCTAGAGCACATCCAATGCTACCCCAAATCAACACTTGGGTCACCATTTTATAGGTCAAAGTCCCCATTGAGGACTTCTAGGTTTTATATTGAGTCATTGTCCATTTTATGGGACCCTTCTTGGGCTTTTGAATCATGCAATTTTTTTTTTTTATTGAGTAAAATAAGTCATTTCTCACCTCCACACCAAGTCGGCCCTTACCTAATCAAGTCGGCCTACATTAGGGTAATTTGACCCACATAAGAGGCTATTAATAAGTGCAGTTCACTTTATTTGGAGATCATCATTCATACAAATTCAATATAAAAGAAAAAGAAGCAGAAAAGTGTGAAGTTCCAAGAGGAGAAGGAGAATTGCAAGAGAAGGACACAAGTCGAAGTTTTGGGTTATCTCTCTCTCTCATTCATACGAAGTTATTGGGTTATTGCTGGGGTCGAAGATTTGTTGCTGGAGAGGTAGAAGATCTGTTGGAGAGGTCGAAGTTTTTGCTGCTGCTATTAGGTTGAAGTTCTGTCACTACTAGGTCGAAGTTCTGTTGCTGCAAGGTCGAAGTTGCTGTTGGAAGTTCATCATTTGTAGAAGAAGGGAGGGCTGGCTTGGTGATTTGGAGGAAGTCTATGTCTAGGTCAAAGAGTCTTGGATTATCTCATGAAGCTACTAAAGGAAGAGTTGTTGACTGGGCTTTCCCCTAGATAGGGGTTTTGCCCTAGCTGTCTGCCTACATGTGGTGTCTTTGATCTTCGTGTTATGGTTTTGGTAATTTCTTGATGAACTAAAATAAAAGAAGAACACAAGAAAGTTAATAAGAATATAAGAGTATTACAAATAATTATCAACATAAAAAAATCTTTATGCCTTTCTGATTTCCACACTTGGGAATTGTCAATCAAGAAACAAATTTATTTTGATGTAAATTAGGTTTTTAGGTCTCCTGCACCAAGTCAGCCTCAAACTGGACAAGTCGACCTAATTGAGGGGCAAAATCTCCTATATAAAGGCAACAACACTACCTCATTTGGAGCACTCACTCGACAAGTTCGATTTGTAATTTCTTGGACAAGAAAAAGTGCGAAATTCAAAGAACAAGGAGGAAATGGCTAGCATAAAGGTAGGAAAAGGTAGGAGGACTTTGTTAGGCACAAGAAGTTGAATTTTTCTCTTTTTGTCACACGTGCGAAGCTGCAAAGCTACTGGAAGGGCTGAAGCTGTAGTCCTGAAGTTAGGGGTGAAAATTCTAGGTTGAAGCTGCATTTGAGAAGCTGACACTTGGTAACTTTGGGAGAGATCATCTATTGGAAGGAAGCGCTAATATGGTGGAGGAGGAAGGTCTTTTGGTGTAGGGTCTTGGTCTATCTCAACTTGAATTTGCTAGTGGAAGAGTTTGATTGGGTTTTCCCCTATAGAGGGGTTTTAGCCTTGGCTGAGTGCCTACATCTGGTGTCTTTGATATTCGTGTTTTGTTTTGTCAATTGCTCGATGAAACAAAGATAACAGAAGAACATAAGAAAGTTAATAAGAACACAAAGATATCACAAGTAATTATCAACACAAGAAAATCTTTCTGCCTTTCCGATTTTCTAACAAAGGAGATCCTTCTTGAAGGGCTAGACGTCACCCTAGGAAAAGGTATAAATAAGAGTGAGAAGGAGGCTCATTCTCACCTTCCTAAGTGCAACAAATCATTGGAGAGCACCTGAGGTTCTAGGTCGCAGCTCAGAGAGGACAAGGTCAAATATGAAAGGGACAAGTTTGAAGGTCTTTTGGTGTTTGGTACAGATCCGAGTCGGAGGAGGAGGCTAGCTGTGAGTTCGAGGAGAATTCTGGGCATAATTTTGGGGTGAACTCTTCAAGAAAATAGGCACTTAGCCTTGGCTGAGTGCCTACATCTGGTGTCTTTGATATTCGTGTTTTGTTTTGTCAATTGCTCGATGAAACAAAGATAACAGAAGAACATAAGAAAGTTAATAAGAACACAAAGATATCACAAGTAATTATCAACACAAGAAAATCTTTCTGCCTTTCCGATTTTCTAACAAAGGAGATCCTTCTTGAAGGGCTAGACGTCACCCTAGGAAAAGGTATAAATAAGAGTGAGAAGGAGGCTCATTCTCACCTTCCTAAGTGCAACAAATCATTGGAGAGCACCTGAGGTTCTAGGTCGCAGCTCAGAGAGGACAAGGTCAAATATGAAAGGGACAAGTTTGAAGGTCTTTTGGTGTTTGGTACAGATCCGAGTCGGAGGAGGAGGCTAGCTGTGAGTTCGAGGAGAATTCTGGGCATAATTTTGGGGTGAACTCTTCAAGAAAATAGGGCTAAGACTTCTGGTTTGATTGCAGGTAGGGCCGAGACCTGTAGTGTCTTGTTCGAGAGGCCTAAAGGTTGGTGTTGCAAGCCTAATCAAGCAGGTAGACACTTGGGAGAAGGCCGAGCATCAAGGTAGAAAGGGAGGACTGTTAGGAATGTTCCAGTGCAAGTTTTGAAGGAGATCTAAGGCAAAACAAAGGGTTGTTAGAGTGCCCTAACTAGGCCGAAATTATCTCAGAGTAGTGCATGCTCAGAGCCAAGTGGAAGTTTTCCAGAGGTATGGTTCTCCATAATTTGGTTTGTTGCTAGTGGATGGTTGTCCTAATTTATGACAGTATTTGGAGCATTCAAAAGGAACAGTTTTGGGAGGGCTGTAGTGACTTGCTCCAAGCCCTAAGTATAACCTCTTGAAGGACAAAGAGCAGTGGTTAGAAGGGCAAAAGAAGAGAGGTTAAGGGTTGACTCTTTGAAGGACTAAAGAAGGTAGCCAAGTGGACCAGTCATTGAGCCCAAGTTTGTTGAAGAGAAGGACATCTTGTAGTGATAGAGGGTAGCCCTCCATGCCTGAAGTTTGTCTTCATTGGAGCAGCACAGGAAGGCAATAGTGGGAAGAAGTCCCAAAGAGGTGAGGAGCAGCAGCGGGTAGTTTAGGAGTTGTTCACAAATAGAGTTGTGATCATCTCATAGGAAGACCGTATGTGTTGATTCATTGATGGACTAATGATCAGTTAGAGGGCAGATTGGTGAGCTATGCTCAGTGACCTAAAGGAGCAGGATCATTGATAGAGGCCGATTGGTGTTGATGCAGATCAGGAGCCAAAGGATCAATGGATGTGTTCAGGACATGTGCATTGAAAGGGTTGTGGAGCGCTACATTAGCAAGTAGGTCAAGTGTTGTCTTGTTTAGGGTAGATTGGTTGTTGAAGGACAAACACCAAACTCTATTTTGTATTCTTGTATCAATGATTGTATGAGGGCCATGATCCCTGGTACGAGAGCCCTAGACTGTTGTATTATAGATTGATATTATAACAAACTTGGGTTGTTGAAAAATTGTAAAAAGTTGTCTATTTGTGAACATGTTGATTTACTACTGTATTTATTCCGCTGTGCAAAGTAGTTTGTTGTGGCATTTGAGTGGTTGTGTTAGTGATTCTAATACCCTAACCTAGATTCTCTAGTGCTGGGGAAAAACAACATGGTATCAGAGCTACTTTGAAGGGCCAGTGAATGCAAGTGTGCACAAAGAAGCAACTAAGAGGAAGATGAGATCGTTTAGATCATGGAGCAAAGGGTTCAGCTGAAGACATGGAGTTGTGATCTTGACTGGCCTGGCAATGAGATACGCTGGGAGTTTTGGAGAACTTGGTGAACAACAATTTGTTGTGTGGCAGATTGCTGATCATGGACTTCCTTTGAATTGCCATGAGTCGTTGGGATAACTCGAGGATTGTTTTGGCATGGATGAGATTGGTATGATCGAGATTGCTTCTGATGGACATCATGTTGGCAGGCTAAGCTTCTTCTCTGGGCAATGATGTTGCACATCCGAGATTGGAGGCATGTGCACGAGTTGGGTTTGACCCAGGAGGATGATTGCTTTCAGGATTGTGTTACAGTGATGATGGCCTGTGTTTGACAACAACTCAGACTGACCTTGTAGGACATGAGATCAGTAGTAGGTTGAGCCAATAGAGTTCTTGTAGACTCAAAGGGAGTCTAGCTTCAGATGAACTAGCCCTATGGAAGTGTTGAGATCTTCAAGTTCAGATGAGATGAGGTAGAGGAACTACCGAGATAACGTGGTTCATTCTACAAAGTTTGCTCTAGTGGTGGATTTTAGATGGGCTAATGTCGTCAGTGGCGAGTTACTTCCTAGTGTTGGAAGTACCTTCGTCGCTAAGAGGGAGTGTTGAGATTGGTAGCTTGGGAGGTACACCAAACCGTAGGGTACAGGGTTGTGGAGGAATTGGCATTACAAAGTCACTTGTGGGCTAAGAACCTAAGCATGGAGGTTTTGCACCCAAAGGAGTGGGCCCAAAACCAAGCTTGATTTTGATGACATGGCACTTGGAGATGAGAGAGCACTCTTAGAGGAGCAAGGCACTGCTTCAAGCACCAAGAGAACCCATGTAGATTGAGAGAAATGATTTTTTATGTGTTTCAAGTGGGTGAATAATCTAAAGTTTCAAGTCGGCCTTAGTTAAGGAGTCCCTTCTAGAAGTGCTAGGCACCACCCTAGAGAAAGGTACAAATAGGAGTGAGAAGGAGCCTCATTCTCCCCACCCTAAGTGCAACACATCATTGGAGAGCATATGAAGTTCTAGGCCGCACCTCAGAGAGGACAAGGACAAATCTGAAAGGGACACGTTTGAAGGTCTTTTGGTGTTTGGTACAGGTCCAAGTAGGAGCAGGAGGCTGGAGGAGAATTCTGGCATAATTTTGGGGTGAACTCTTCGAGAAAATAGGGCTGAGACTTTTGGTTTGATTGTAGGTAGGGACGAGACCTGTAGTGACCTGTTTGGGAGGCTAGAAGGTTGTTGTTGCAAGCCTAATCAAGCAGGAAGACACTTGGGAGAAGGCTGACGATTATTAGGAAGGTTCCAACATAGGTTTTGAAGAAGATCTAAGGCAATATGGAGGGTTGTTATAGTGCCCTAACCAGGCCGAAATTATCTCAGGCTAGTGCATTCTCAGATTCAAGTAAGTGGAATTTTTCAAGAGGTATGTTTCTCCATAGTTTGGTTTGTTGCTAGTGGATGGTTGTCCTAGTTTAGGACAATATCTGAAACAGTCAAAAGCAATAGGTTTGGGAGGGTTGTAGTGGCTTGTTCCAAGCCCTAAGTACAACCTCTTGAAGGACAAAGAGCAACAGTTAGAAGGGTAGAAGAAGAGAGGTCAAAGGTTGACTCTTTGAAGGACTGAAGAAGGCCGCCAAGTGGACTAGTCATTGAGCCCAAGTTTGATGAAGAGAAGGACATCTTGCAGTGATAGAGGGCAGCACTCCATGCCCTCAGTTTGTCTTCATTGGAGAACCACAGGAAGGCAATATTGGGAAGAATTCCCAAAGCGCTGAGGAGCTACAATGGGCAGCTTAGGAGTTGTTCACAAACAAAGTTGTGAACAATCACAAGAAGACCCTATGTGTTGATTCGTTGATGGACTAATGATCAGCTAGAGGGTAGATTGGTGAGCATATGGGTGTTGTTGCAGATCTAGAGCCAAAGGACTGAGAGATGTGTTCGGAACATGTGGATTGAAAGGGCTATGAAGCACTACATCAACAAGTAGGTCAAGTGTTGTCTTGTTCAGGGTAGATTGCTTGTCGAAGGACAAACACCAAACCCTAGTTTGTATTCTTGTATCAATGATTGCATGAGGGCCGTGATCCCAGTTATGGCAGCCCTAGATTGTTGTATTATATATTGATAATATAACAAAGTTGGATTGTTGAAAATTGTAAAAAGTTGTCTATTTGCACGTTTGTTGATTTATTGTTGTATTTATTCCGCAGTGCAAAGTAGTTTGTTGTGGCATTTGAGTTGGTTGTGTTAGAGATTCTAAGACCTTAACCTAGATTCGCTAGTGTCGGGGAAAATCAACACTTTCTAGTAGTCTAGGCATTTTATTACATCAAGCACTAGGGTTGCACCTTGGTTGGATGATTGAATGATAATTACAAGCCATTGGATTTTTCGGCTATTCTAAGGAAACAATGCAATCACAACATGAGATCATCTAAAGGCATTCAAAATAGTGCTCGAACTGTTCATTTTGTAGCTTTGAAACATATTCTGCTTGAGTTGCACGAAGCGTCGAAATGATGCACAAATTCACCTAATCCAACCCCATAGACAATTACATAAATGGCCGAAGCTATGCAGAAATCTAAAATGTTTGTGTTAGTAATGCAAAACATGATTGATTGATTGGAAAGGCTACAAGAAGACCAAAAGAAAATTTTCCTTTTTTAGGAATAGAGGTATGGAAGAGTCAAGGCTTCTCATCCCTATAAATCCCACCAGTATGGTGGATAACTTTTAAAATAAAGACATATGGTGCAAATATTTTCATGCTCTCCATGTTGAGGAAACTTGTCCAAAATTCAAAGGATCGATCATTGAAGTTATGCTGGAAGATAATAATGAACCAAATGATTTGAACTTTGTTGATGTAGATAATTTCATTCGCACTTCATGAGGAAAGCCTTATGCTGTTTCTGAAAAAGGTATGGGTGATAAGTAAAGAGAAAAGCATAAATGTTGACAAGGTATGGGAGCTATTGGGTGAAAAAACTTCCCACAGGGAGATCAAGGACATGGCGTGGAGAACACATACTTGTAGAAATCGAGGAGTCCCATGGAATCTTGGAGAAAGAGTACAAGTTGCTCAAGAAAGTTGCACCAGGGAAGACCCTTGTCCAACAATTGTAGTTGCCACAAGGCCACCATTGGAACAATGATGTAAAGGTATGGAAATTACAAATACATTAAATGTGGATTAACCTAGTGAATTGTCCAAGGTCAAAATAGTTGTTCCATTAACTCAAATACTGAAGATCCCAACACAAAGGGAGGAGTTAAAAGACTTTTTAGTTTCGAGATGCAGGAGCATTAGAGCTTCCAAGCCACTAAGCCTTGGAGGGAAAACTCCAAAGAAGGAATCTTGGTTTTTGAGAAGAATTCTCAATCTTCTATGTAAATAATTATATATTCTTGAGTTAATGTGAGTCATAGTTCTAGAATTAAGATATTTGAATAGATAAGGCTTAGGAGATTCAATGTAATCGAATCTGCACTTAAAGAGGCAGAATTCGAATAGGAGTTTGTTATATGATTATGGGATCTTAGGAGTGACTTTGGAAGTCCGATTAGAATCTGAACCAAATGCAAGTCTTACTGTGTTGCTTATATATTTTTATGTAATTCTAAGAGAAGAGTATGGCGAAATGAATAGTGGATCAGGCCTAGAGGAAGAGAGGAACGAGAATCCTGAGTGAGTGTATGTACAGATTGTGTTTAATAAAATGAAGTTAGTAAAGTATCTCTGCGTGAATTTATATTGTGTGCATTTATAGTTGAATTGGAAGAGATTCAATGTCTGTATGTGAATCGGGAATTAGAGATATATTTAGGTGTTAATCTTTCACAGAGCTGAACCCTGAGATCTGTACATTGATTTTGATTTTCTATAATTGAAATAGACAGGGAAGAAGACTCTGTATCAACAGAGTATGATCGAATTCAGGTTGGGAATTTGAGAGTGGAGGTGTGTAAATCCATTGAACAATGAAAGGAATGTAAAAAGGTTTGAAACGTTTTTTTTTCTTTGGAATTAGAATTGATGGGCTTTTATATGAATTTAGTTTCTCTGCGATGTCATTGTTGAATCGAAGCTTTTGAGCAGAGAATAGTTTCTTTTTTTTCAAAAGAAAGCAGAGAATAGTTTCCTTACAGGGACATGTTTATTCTGTTTTTCCTCCATTTTGATTTGTCTCAAGCTGAAGCTTACCAAGTGTTTAGAGATCGTGGTCTAGATTTGTTGCCATAGGAAGAGAAGATCCCAGAAGGAAAAGCGTTTCTGGTTTGTATGCCACCGTGGGCTCAAACTTCAATGATTGAAAATGGTATGATGAAGCGCTGGATGGATGAGCGTAGTGTCCAGCTATTTAGATAGCTCACAGCAATTGAGTTATCTCTCAGCCGTTGGGTTGAGTCTCCAGCTCTTTGTCAAACGTTTTAGGAAAATGGCTATTGGAAATTGCCATTGGAAGAGAAACCTCCCTTACTAGCAAACCTGAATATCCTGAAAGAAAAATATCCTTTGAAGGCAACGTGGATGAAATCTGTTAAAGTTTTGGGTTTATTGTCCAGCTTCTAATTTGTCTAGAATGGAATGTGGTCAAAGCAATGATGAAAGATTGCCATAAAGCGCTCATATAGCTGTTGAACTTGGAGAATCAATCTTGAAGAGGAATACCATTTGGAGTGCACCACAGGAACAGCGTGTATGCATGCTCTGCGTGTTGAAGGTTGTAAACCAAGTAAAAGCTAGGGCATATTTTGAAACATTGAAATTGCAGAGTTGGAAGAATGCAGTCAAGTCAGCAAGAAGTTTTGTTGAAGGGTTGGACCCTGGAGTAATTTGATGGGGAGTGCGGGGCAAAAGGACGCCAAGAAGAACTTCTGATTAACATAGTAACCAGTTTAATGACTATCACCAGCAGAAGTCAGGATAGTCAGCCTCAGAGAAATTTAAAGATGAAGTAAACAGCCTGTTGGCCGGATAAATCGATCTTGCGGACAAGACCGATCTCCCTAGTATCAGAAGATAGTCTAGCAACAAATAGAGAAACAAATCTATCTTTCTCTAGACATATGCGATTTATAAACAAATACTATAGAGGTGTTAAGACCCTACCTTAGATCCAACGCTTGTTCGTAGTAGCCATCCTTCAATCCTTCGAAAAAGTTACCTTTGAGAACCTGCAATCACAAACAAGCAAACATTAAACAGCACCTGCATAGCAAATATCATAAATCATGTCTATCACGGTGATCAAGGAATCCATAAAATAAACCATAAATCAACAACTTATTGAGAAAAACAAACTTATTTGTATTAACTTTTGAAGTAGAAGAACCTTACAACCTTTTCAACCTTGATGTTGAACAAGCTCTTCCTGGGGTCCGAAACAGGAATTTCTTTTACTTTGACAAGCCTTGCACTCCTCCAAATGAGATCTTAGAGGTATGTAATCTCTCTTCATAAAAACTCAACTAAAGAAGACTAAGTTCCAACAGCATTTCACCTCAAAAATATTCAGCTTTTTCAACCTCCCCAGTAACCAGCCCAATGCTTCATTTTATAGTGCAGAGGAGGAGGTTACAGGTCCACCTATGAAGGGATAGAGTCCTCCTTCAAAGGGATAAGCTCCTCACATCAAGGGGTTAGCTCCTTAAGGTATGGTATGCACGAACCTTAAGAGAGCGAACTTGCCACCTCAATGTTCCTTCCAAAAGCTTCTAGAAATCATTGAAAGTGAGTTTTTTAGAATATATTCGCGCCTTTTTAACTTTTACAGGGGTCCACACCCATAACACAGAGACAGACCGATCAGGTGCGCAGGAGACATGACCATCAAGTGCGGGACCGCAGGTAATGCAAAGAGAAAGTGCGGAACCAGAGTTTTAGAGACTTTTTTGAGGGCTTTCTCTTATTTTCGAGGCTTGATATGAGGAACTGAGGCTTAAGACTTGCAAAGGAGGAAAGTATGAGTGGTAATGGACTCACACAGATTGTAGAATGTCAAGGTGACAATTTTTTGTGCAACACAGCCTGACCATTCCAACCTCCCGACCCCTGAACCCGGGGTGAGACCCATAGTCAGACTCGTCGAAATTTGGCATGGAGTTTTTTTACCCGATGGCCAACTAAGTGAAGTTTGAACGACCTCCCAACTTTGAGGAAAATCTTGACTTAATTGACAAGCCGACCTCCCGACTAAGAATTGGTCAACGTCAAAACAGAGCATTGTGTGACCATTGCAAGTTTAGTATACAATAGAGGAATGTCGACGCATTGGCATCAATTGCCTTTATAATGTTTCAAGGCATGAGTCAAGGTAGAATAAATGATAGTCACTCTCCCTTTTGTATCACATGATGGTGAATGATATGTTCACAATTGCATACTAGACTTAGGGGCCTACACAAATGTTATGTCTTTGAAGGTCATGAATCAATTGGTTCTCAAAACCACACGACGTTACAAGAAATGTATGTGCAATGTATTTGAAGAGATAACAAGTTGTGTGGGTTGATTAATGTGAAAATTCCTATCCTCAAGGAACCCCTACTGCAGCAAAAACTGAATTTACTTCTCCTACTTGATTTTAATATACATTATCAAGTTATTCTCTGAATACTGAAGCAAATTACTTCTGCAACCTACACTACTTAAAATTTGATTACATGAAACAAAAAACTAAACAAAGAATAAGATAGATAGGACACAGTGATTTTTGGGCAAAATAGTCCTCGGAAAAACCCAATACGAGAAAACCAGTGCAGCAACTCTGAGGGTTTTCTATTATTAAGCACTGATTCTGCATAAAAACGCTGGATACCCTCCCGACAATCCAGTGACAAAGAAAATATAATGGCGGAAAAACTGAGTGAGTTTTACCTCACTTCACCCAGCAGATTCAGAGTGATCCAACAGCAAAACTGGCTAACCCCGACTACCTCTGTGTTGGCCTTGTGTAGGCCCTATGTTAGCCTTACATGCTCTGCGTCAGCTCTACGTTGTCTCTTCTGCCTACTGCATCAACCTTTCGGCTATTTCGACAGTTCTCTGGTAGTTCTGACTTTCTGCGTGGAGGGTAGCTTCTGCTACTGCGTTGGCCCTTTTGGCTCTGCGTCAGCCTGCGTAGGCCCAAATTGGCCCAACGTCAGTCCTCTTAGCTGCTGCGCTGCTTGCAGTATCTTTTCTCTGCCTCTCTGTTAGTACTCTCGAATTATCCCTACCCCTTTGCTGCAACTGATCACTTAGTTCGAATTCTCAACTTCCTAGCCCTAGAAATCGAACTCCAGATTAATTCGTTCTCTCTATGTGTCTTTCTAAATGAACCCCAAGCCTCCTTATGCTTTTCTCGTTGAGACTTCAGCGACTGAGATTAAGTCTCTAATCAACGAATAAGATTAAAACTTGACTTGATCTGCCTTCTAGATCATTCTCACCCATATTTTGGTTAATACCCATTAATACTTTAATTTTCCTAAGTTTAGACTTATTCCCATTAAAAATATTAATTATTTTAATAAAATACAATCGGGTGGAATTTCACCAGACGGTTTTTGGGTTCTTTAGAACTCATGTGCCTTAGCCTCTCCACCTATTTTCATGGCTAAAGCACATCTGATGCTACCAAAAACTAACACTCCCTCTTAGCGAGGAAAGTGCTCTAGCAACAATGTCCAACTGCATGCTGCTCTGTCTCTGAAGCACCTCTTTTCCGCACTGTTGCTGCCACCAACACTATGTTGCTGCTACAGTACTGTTGCGCATGACACTGCCACTATCACTGTTGCATCTGTACTACAACTCCCTCTCAATTGCTGCATTTGCTATGCTGCTACCACTGCATTCGTACTACAACTGAAAAACATCCAAAATTACTGAACTTAATTGTGTTCAGCATAATACCATGAATGTTGGAATTTGACTGCTACTAGTCTCTGACCCTCTGAACCTTTTGCGTTGCTACCAACTTCTGCACTGCTGCTGACTTCTGCACTGTGCCATCTGCACTGCTGCTGACTTCTGCACTGTGCCATCTGCACTGCTGCTGACTTCTGCACTGTGCCATCAACACTGCTGCTAACCTTGTGTTGAAGGAAGTTTAACTAGGTTGGACATTCATAAATGTACTTTTGATATTTATACTTATTCAAGAAAAGAAATATTATTTTTATAATATATGTCAATGAGTTTCTTGCTCATTGAAGTAGGTCTAGCACATGTCAAAGTGCTATAGGTGAGTCAAATAGTAAAGAGAAAATGTTGAAGGGCATGTTACACCATGAATAAATATATATTAAAGTCAAAGGGAAAAACTCCAAGCGAAGTCAAGTCTACTCCTATGCAATGGCACATTTAAGAAGCTCCTTCAAGCATGCTACACCACCATGGAAACTATCCGAAGTTTGCTCAACAAATCAGCTACCAAACTGCCCTCAAAGTCGGCCTACAATTAAGAGGACTAGTCGTTTAAATGGAGGGACAATCCTCTATTTATAGAGGCTGTCCACTCCAAATAGAACACACTACTCAAGCTCTGAAATCTGCAAGGGAAAGAAGACAAGGAGGAATGAAGGAAGCCAAGGTAAAGGGTCTACAAGGTGCGGCGAAGAAAGGAGGGACAATGAAGGTAAAGGACTGTTTCTAGGGCTAGAAACAGTCACACGTGTGAGGAGGAGGAGGAGAAATTTGTAGGTATGATAGCAGGGACAAACAATCCATAATTTTGTGTTGTTTGGGTTTGACGCTAGACTCAGAAGGTCTCTCAAGGCAAGTGAAGGAGCCCCTCTTTCTAGCGAAGGAAGAAAGACCCTCATACATTAAGGGTCCTCTCCACATGTGCGAGAAGCTAGGGCAGCAGAATAGCAGAACAGTCATACTCTCAGGAAGGATCCCGATTGGTCAAAGATATACTTGAGCAAGGGATAGAAGAGTAACACTTCATTTAGAAGAATCATTCAAGGAAGGTCTAATTCTAGACAGGAATCATAGCAAGAAAAAGAAGTGTCGGAAAAAGGAGGACCGAGTGCCGGAAGAAGTACCAGGGAACAAGGTGCAGGAAGAAGGAATACTTGACTTGTGCTTGGATGATACTCTTGTCAAGGGTCTAGGGTTTGGCATTGATTAATATAAGCTTGAGAAATTCACTAAAGGGTTTTCCTCTCAAGAGAAGAGAGGTTTTGGCCCTGGCAGAGAGCTAACATCTTGTGTTTTGGTAGCAATTTGATGAAGTACACACACATGCATTAATAATAATAAGAAGAAGATTAAGCTAACAAGAAAAGTAAAAAGACTCCATAAATTGTTATCAAGTAACGATGAATCACACTACACTACATTGCTGGATTCTTCAACATGGTATCAGAGCTTAAGGTGACACATCAAGGAAAGGGCAATACAAGAATACTCATCAAGGAGAAGCATCTAAAAAGTTGAAGCATCATGCATAGAAGTCTCAATCACCTCAAGAACAAGAAGGGTCTACAATCCATCATTCGTTAAGGAGGTTTACAAAGCTAGGAGAAGAGCCTTACATAAAGGCACCTACAAAGAAGAGCAGATTGAAGCAGAACCTACATCGAGCTACAAGTCATCAAGCAAATCTCAGCATCAAGCAAGTCCACTTGGAGAAGGCAACTTGAAGAACATCAAGATCTAGGGAAGACAAGCCATCAAGCCTTCAAGGAGGAAGCAAATCCTTTACATCTCAAAAATCTATCAAGTAAGTACATGTCCCCTTTTGAATATACATCAATGTCTTTTTGTAAGGAAAACAATAAATTGGTAGGTACCAATAACTTTCTTGCATGGAAGAAGAGGACTGATCTACTACTCAAGGAGAATGAACTCCTAAAGCATGTCAAAGGGAATATCACTATCCTTGCTAAGGAACAAACTCAAGCCTTAGCCAAGTACAATAAGGATGAGACAAAAGCTTAAAAGATTCTGATAGAATCAATCAAAGATTCTCTCATTCCCTATGTCCCCAAGTTTGAGACATCAAAAGAAATTTATGATAAACTAGTAGAGCTATTCTTGGTATCCACAACTAGAGAAGTAATATCTCTAAGGAATGAATTATACAAGATGAAGATAACAAAGGAAGTAATGGCTCCTTATTTCATGAAAATCTTTGAAATGAGAAATCAACTTCAAGAGTGGGGAAGTCATGTCTGACAGAGAGATGACAACTATAGTACTAAATTCTCTACCTGAGGAGTGGGGAAACTTCACTTCAAGCATATATGCCAAGAAGGAAGCACCCACTCTCAGTGAAATGTGGTCTTTATGCAGAACAGAGGAAACCAGTCTTAAGGAAAAAGAAGACGTGGGATCAAAGGAGCAAGCATTTGCTACCATGGCCAAGAGAAAGGGTAAATTTGGAAAATTTGGTCCACAAAGAACAAACAACAAAGACATGTCCAAGATCCAATGCTTTGAATGCCAAGAATATGGACATTACAAAGGGAATTGCCCTAAGCTTAAGAAGGACAACAACAACAAAAGAAAGAGGGAAGAAGCTCACGTGACTCAAGAGGTGAAAGAAGAAGGAAAGAAGCCAAAGAAGGAAGATCCTCTGGATCTCTACTATGACTAGGCTAAACTCTTTACTGCTAGACTTCTTTCCAAGTTTTGAGTAGTATAGGAGCATGTAGGAATAAGATTAATATTGCATGGCTAGAAACTTCCTCTAGAATCTAGAAGCATGATATACATAGAATTCTAGATACTTATGAAGATGTAGCATTTATGATAATGACAAAAATGCATGGGTAGAAATATCTTCTAGAATATAGGAGCATGGTAGATATAGCTCAAGATATTCATATAGAAGGATCATACCTGGTATAGGACCTCATTCTCGATGAAAGAAAGATTGATCATGATTAAGAATCTTAGAAGACCTCCATCATCAAAAGAAAAGAAACATTTGCAAGGCAAGGATCTTTAAGATCCTATGATGGAATCTTCAAAAGAAGGTTCATGAACCAAAGCAAAAGTCTCATTGGGAATCCCATTCATGGGATTCAAGAAAAAGATGATATGCAGGCAAGCTAAGATGAAGCAAGAAGGATCACACCAAAGGATGATCAAAGAGAATCAAGATGATGTATGTATGCATCAAAGTTTAGTCATGTTATCATTCGTATATTACTGAGACATGGGAATAGTTCTATAACATGATCAAGTATGAAACAATCTCTTTCACCAAGGACATGCTCGAAGGCATGTAATACAATGCAATGAAGGTCAACAAAAGAATATGCTCACATAAGGAGCATAATATTGCTAACTAAGAAGCAATGAAGGAATGCTCTCACAAGAAGCATTAGATGGTTGACTTATCTATATGATAAGAAGCAAATGAAGAAAGAGATCAAGCATGTGGAAAACACCATGATCACCAAGAATCACTGTCTGACAAGATACTTTGAAGATATCTCCCGAACAAGGATAATTTTAGGGGCGAATGTTCGCCCTTTGGCGAAATTAAGGGGTTTTAAATTTTTAGTGGGCGAATATTTTGTATCATAGTACATTTTTACAAATCACCTCAAATAGCCCACATTATTTTAAGGGAGAGGGTAAGAAAGGTAAATTTAGCCCTTGAAATTAGGACTTACAACCTTCCATTCGCCCATTTTCAAGAATATGTTTTATTTAAGTGAATCCATTCGCCCATTTTCAAGAATAGGTTTTATTTAAGTGAATCCTATGGGCCAAATACCATATTTATAAAAGAGGTATGGTAAATTAATAAAAATATAAATAAATGAGAGGTATGGTAAATAAATAAAACATTTTTTATATTTACTCCATAAGTCACCTAAGTCACCTTATATACATGTAAGGGTGTAAACAAATAAAAATATAAGTAAAGTGGAGGTATGGTAAATAAATAAAATGTCTTTTTATACTTACTCAAAAGGTATGGTAAATAAATAAAAATATAAATAAACTAGACGTATCGTAAATAAATAAAATCTCTTTTTATATTTAGTCCATAACCCTTGTTCTATTTATGAAGGCTCAAGAAAGAGATTTTATTTAAGTGAATCCTATGGGCCAAATACCATATTTGTAAAAGAGGTATGGTAAATTAATAAAAATATAAATAAACGAGAGGTATGGTAAACAAATAAAACATTTTTTTATATTTACTCCATAAGTCACCTTATATTTACGAACACTCAAAAAATGGGTTATATTTAGGTGAAACCTATGGCCAAAATACTATGGGACAAATACCATGGACTAGATTGTTATTAATACCATGCAAAAAACCATTATTAACCCTAATATTAGAATTAATAAAAATAAAAATGGCACATGGTATTGACCCATGGTATTCACCAAAATGGCACATGGTATTGACCCATGGTATTCACCTGGAATGTAGCCTATTTAAATGGGGGAATTAAACCAGCATGTAGCCTATGCTAAGATTCACTAGGACTTTACAAAGTTTTATTATTTAGTGAAAGACTCGCCAAGATCTTACAAGATTTTATAATTGAGTAAAATATTCGCCATGCCTGGTGAGAGATTTGCCAAAAACTTATATATACATATTATATTATTGATAAAATCGCCTTCCATTTTTCCTATATACCATGGAGATTCGCCCATTTATTATATTTATAAATTTAGGGGGGGTTCTTAAAATTTTCCCTGCTCCCGAAAGAAGGCAGGACAACTTTGATAAAGGAAGAAAGGACCCTTGATACCTATGAAGGCCTTGGAGATATAAAAGATTTAGATAACTGATTCTACTCTACGAAGATGTCGTGATGAAGAAAGCATCCATCAAAAAGCAATGTTGAAGCAATATCAGGAGGAAGTCATGATGGGCTACTAGGTCAAAGCATGTAAACAAGCAAGTACAATGAAGCATCCATGAGAAGAATATTCTGAAGCATGGACAAGATGACAAATGAGTAGCCAAGATGACAAGAAAACCTGATGTATGACATGAAAGCCACTTTCCTCGAAGGAAGCAATGACATGACAAACTAGGGAGGAAAGTGATCGATGGATGGTGCCCTACCTAGAAGAAGTTCAAACAAAGACTTCATGACATCAAGAAAGGAAGGAGATCGAGTAGCTGAAGGACCCATGAAGAAGAAGCTGCTAATGAAGGAAAGAGTCCCAAGTTAAGAGGGAGCTCTGACAGGTCCCGAATCAAGAGGGAATTTTGGATCACCCTTGATTACAAAGGAGTGGCATTTGTGTTTTCCATTTCATGGGGCATGGACTAGACTAGGACTAACAGCTGTAAGTCTAGATGAAGGCCATGAATGGAAATGTAGACAAGACAGACACTACATTCTTGTCTTCAATTGGGAAGAAAGAATGGGAGGATTGGGTAATCATCTGGCATCCGATACTCTTTGAGGATGTGTAGGTCATCCAAGACAAGAGTAGGCAAGAGGAATGATATTCTTTGAGGGCTGGGAACCCAAAATAAGAATAATCCTAGAAGGTCATACTTGGAGAACACCCGGGTGGGTATGTACCTTGAGAGTTAATGATGAAGGTGTCTATAAATCATTGGTCTTGCCAACATTGTAACTCATGGTCTTGTAAAGAGATGGAGCTGTTAGTCAAGGCCTTGCACTATGACAATGCTGATGGATATGATGCTATAACAGATGGATTGCTAATCTGGTTTCTCTTATGTGAATTCTTCAAAATTGATAATAGCCAAACACCTTGTAATATTGTATGAATACCTCCCTAGCTAAGAGCTAGTGTTGAAGGAAGTGTAACTAGGTTCGGTCTTCATTAATGTACTTTTGATATTTGTACTTATTCAAGAAAAGAAATATTATTTTTATAATATATGTCAATGAGTTTCTTGCTCGTTGAAGTAGGTCTAGCACATGTCAAAGTGCTATAGCTGAGTCAAATAGTCAAGAGAAAATGTTGAAGGCCTTAAGGGCATGTTACACCATGTATAAATATATATTAAAGTCAAAGGGAAAACCTCCAAGCAAAGTCAAGTCTAATCCTATGCAATGGAACCTTCAAGAAGCTCATTCAAGCATGCTACACCACCATGGAAACTATCCGAAGTCTGCTCAACAAATCAGCCACCAAATTGCCCTCAAAGTCGGCCTACAATTAAGAGGACTAGTCAGCCTAAATGGAGGGACAATCCCCTATTTATAGAGGCTGTCCACTCCAAATAGAACACAATACTCAAGCTTTGAAATCCGCAAGGGAAAGAAGACAAGGAGGAACGAAGGAAGCCGAGATAAAGGGTCTACAAGGTGCAACGAAGAAAGGAGGGACAACGAAGGTAAAGGATTGTTTCTAGGGCTAGAAACAATCACACATGCGAGAAAGAGGAGGAGAAATCTGCAGGTATGACAACAGGGACAAACAATCCATAATTTTGTGTTGTTTGGGTTTGACACTAGACTCACAAGGTCTCTCAAGACAAGCAAAGGAGCCCCTCTCTAGCGAAGGAAGAAAGACCCTAATACACTAAGGGTACTCTCCACACGTGCGAGAAACTAGGGCAACAGAATAGCAGAACAATCACACTCTTAAGAAGGATCATGGTTGGTCAAAGATATACTTGAGCAAGGGATAGAAGTGTAACACTTCATTTAGAAGACTCATTCAAGGAAGGTCTAACTCTAGACAAGAATCATAGCAAGAAAAAGAAGTGCTGGAAGAAGGAGGACGAAGTGCCGGAAGAAGTGCTGGAAGAAGTACCGGGGAATAAGGTGCAGGAAGAAGGACTTGACTTGTGCTCAGAGGATACTCTTGTCAAGGGTTTAGGGTTTGGCATTGATCAATAGAAGATTCAATAAGATAAATTCACTAAAGGGTTTTCTTCTCAAGAGGAGAGGTTTTGGCCCTGGCAGGGAGCCAACATCTTGTGTTCTTGTTCTTGTGTTTTGGTTGTAGTTTGATGAAGTACACACACATGCATTAATAATAATAAGAAGAAGATTAAGCTAACAAGAAAAGTAAAAAGACTCCACAAATTGTTATCAAGTAATGAAGAATCACACTACACTACTCTACCCTAGACTCTTCAACACCTTGCTCTGTGCTGATCATTCCCTGGTCTGAAGCTACTGCATCTGTCTCTCCAAACAATCCACTGCATCATCTGACACTAAGTCCATCTCGCTACTGCTAATCTCGGGTTCCCATAGCAAGGAATTGATCCCAGAGGTGGACTCCTCAAGGATCCTGCCCACATGTAGTCCTCTTGACTATAGCTCAATATCGCTCCATTTCCCTCCTGGAGATGCATGGGCACTCATGGAAAACTCATCTTCGTCAATTTTTGCTGGAGCAGCCTTAGGATCATGTTTCTCATCCTTATCCTTTTGCTTCAAAGGACACTGGGATGCAAAGTGGCCCATCTCGTCACATTTAAAACATTTCACCTTTGAAATGTCCTCCTTCCGCTTCTACTTTTGTTGTCGCTTTGATGCTAGAGCTGTGTTCTCCTCCTCCTTTGTCTTCGTGCCACTCCTACTGCTGCCATTGAGGTTGACTTTTACCAAGTCCATCCTTAATTCCTCCTGTTGAAGGGCTACCCACATCTCCTCCTATGAAGGTAGTCTTTCCCAACCCAATATACTTTGGACGAAGACTTTCTATTCATCCAAGACTCCATTCAGGGCCGTCCTTACCATCGCGGTAGACTGAGGAGTAGACCCCACTGCAGCAAGCTGGTCTTTGGTGTCTTGAAGAGGTTGAAGATAGGAGTTAACCCCTTCTCCCTTCTGCATCAATGTCCACTGCAAATTTTGTTCTAGGTACATCTTTTGCTGTTCGGAAGAGCCTTCATACAATGAAGAAAAAGCTTCCCACATCTCTCGGACTATATCTTTGCCCTGCAAGTGTGAGACCACATGATCTCGAACTCCATTGAGTATGAACCTCTTCGCCTTCCCTTGCTCGGACTTCTACTTCATATTTTGATCATTGTCAGCAGGAACAACCACAACACTTTTGATGTAAGCTTCAAGATCGTACTCCTCCAGAACAACTAAGATTATGGTCTTCCATATGACATAGTTGGAAGCTCGTTCCAACCTGTCCTGATCTCTGAGCCCATGCGATGCCACCTCACCCTAACTGTCGAATTGAATCCTCTAGCCACTGCTCAGCACTGCTGCCCGACAAGTGAGAAATTCAAATGTTTGGCGAAAAGTTCTCTGAGGAGGAAATTCCCCTTCTATGTGTCTTCTCTCTTTGCCGATGGATTTCTGCCCCGACAAAACTGCATCCTTCAAGCACTGCGCTGAAGCTCTGCGTCACTCTCTCTGCCTCCGCAAACTCATGAACTGGAAATCATACCTCTCTCTTGACTCTCTCAGAGAGAGATTTCCTTGGAATCTCTGCTTCCCGGCAAGGACTGCACAATCCCTTCAAGGGGATTCAAATTGCTGCCAAGTGCAGCTTTTGGCCTCTCTGCTCATCATTGGATCTACTCTTCCTGTTTCAAAATCAGTGTTCCGATACCATGTGAAAATTCCTATCATAAAGGAAACCCTACTGCAACAAAAACCAAATTTACTTCTCCTACTTGATTTTAATATACATTATCAAGTTATTCTCTAAATACCGAAGCAAATTACTTCTGCAGCTTACACTACTTAAAATTTGATTACATGAAACCAAAAAATTGAGCAAAGAACAAGTTACATAGGACACAGTTATTTTTGGACAAAATAGTCCACAGAAAACGCAATGCAGGAAAGCTGGTGCAAGAACTCTTAGGGTTTTCTATCATTAAACATAAATTCTGAATACAAATGATGGAAGCCCTCCCGGCAATCCAGCGACAGAGAAAAAACAATGGCGGAAAAACTAAGTGAGTTTTACCTCACTTCACCCATCATATTCCGGTTGATCTGGCAACAAAACTGGTTAACCCTGGCTACCTTTGCGCTGGTCCTGCGTCAACCTTACAGGCTCTGTGCTATCTCTTCTGCCTACTGCGTCAACCTTCCCGGCTGTTCCGACAGTTCCAACTTTTTGTGTGGAGGGCAACTTTTGCTTCTGTGTTGGCCCTTTTGGCTCTGCGTCAGACTTGCGTGGGCCCAAATTGGCCCAGTGTCAGTCCTTTTCGTTGCTGCGCTGCCTCCAATAGCTTCTCTCCGCCTCTTTGTCAGTGCTCCCGAACTATCCTTGCCCCTTTGCTGCAACTGATCACTCAGTTCAAATTCTCAGCTTCCTAACCCCAGAAATCGAACTCCAGATCAATTCGTTTTCTCTGTGTGTCTTTCTAAATGAACCCCAAGCCTCCTTCTTATACTTTTGTTGTTTAGACTTCAACAGCCGAGATTAAGTCTCTAATCAATGGCTAAAATTAAAACTTGACTTGATCTGCCTTCTAGATCATTCTCACCCATATTTTGATTAATGCCCATTAATATTTTAATTTTCGTAAGTTTAGACTTAGGAACCCCATTAAAATATTAATTATTTTAATAATATACAATCTAGGTGGAATTTCACCAAACAGTTTCTGGGTTCTTTAGAACTCATGTGCCTTAGCCACTCTGCGCTGCCAATTTTCATGGCTAGAGCACATTCGATGGTACCAAAAACTAACAATTCAAGATCTATACTTTAAATTGGTTGTCCATCTAGATATCACTCTTCTGATGGACCCCTCTGTTCTAGTGGCTATTTTTATGGATGTCATGTGGTTATTCTTAGCAGTTTACTTTACTTGTGACATCCATCTAGCAGCCGATGCCCTTTTGCATGAGCACACCTCCATTTTTGTGAATTGAGAAAATTATACAAGTAGGGTGAACAGCATTATTTTGAGAGATTTTATTGAGTAACGAACAGTCTCCGTTTTTACATCTTTTCTTTTCTTGCTGCCTATACTTTCCACACTGCATAATATTGTAACTAGTCTTGTATTCTGTCACTATGATGTAGACAATCTTTTGACAAATGCAATGATAGAGTTTGACTATGTAGTATTTCACAATTTTTGAATTCATTGGTTTAGCAATCTTGTTTTGTGTAGAGGTGTGGGTGGCCTTAGCGTCTTTACATTGATTGTATTGATCACTTAAAGCACAATTTTTTTTTGTTTTGTGCAAATTGCAATTCTCTCATCTTATTGAATTATAAAAATTGTTATGTTTTTGGTTGTTTGCATGCATACCAAGACCATTATTTTATGTGCTAATCTTTCATACTAACACAGATTTTTCTAAATGATTGACAGTGCATGAACATTAGGGATGCCCTCTTGTGATTGGAAAACCACCAGTCTGTATGGAGAGGTAATTAGTGGTAACCTAGTGTTAATTACTTATAATTGTCACTCAGGTTTGTCTGCCACAGATCTCAGTGATAACAGTGATCCAGCCAAAATTGGCTGCTTTTCTATTTTTCTTTGCTAACTTTGGAGAACTGGAAGACTTGGAGAATTTAGTTGACTAAGTTTACCTCTTTGACCAGTTTGCATGAGAAGTGGCTCAATTTGCTATTTGAACAAGTCAGCTAATTTTAGAAATTCTTATTAGTAGAGGGGAAGCTTGTCTATTTGAGAAGAAGTTGGCTTCATCATCTAGTGCATGAGAGACATCTGATTTATGTTTGGAGTTTGACAAATGTGAGGATTGTATAGCTAAAACCTTGACATACTTCGCTATTAACAGAAATTCTAAGTCAATTTCCTCTGCTATAAATGGACTTCTGTGAGAGTTTGCACATGGATATTCGATCCTTGTTTATACTTGCTAGCATAAATTTGGAGGCATTTAAAGAGAGGTTCATGGTTGGATTTTCTAAGATAGCCATGTGTAGCTGTGCGAAGATTGCAAGGTGAGTTACTAACGGATCTGGTAACTTAACAACCAGATAACAGCAGTTAAGAAGGTGCTGTAGTAGCATATACTCAGCTTAAATAACAGGACCCTCACCAAACAGTGGTTAACTAGGAGTGAAGGTGCTGATGAGTGACTGGTACAGGGGTGTGTGTTGTTTAGTGGCAGTTATGAGCAGTTTTGTCTTCATTTATCTAGCTGCAAATCGGTCATCCATCAGCTGTGCCTAGAAACGGATCTTGGAATTTGTGATTGTTATGGAGTAGAGTTTAAAGTGATTTGCTCCACAGGTACAGCAGTGGTCCTGTGCTATTGTTCGCTGGTTTTGGTGATTGGGCTTCTCTAAAACAGCCACATGATAGCAGTATGTTATTTATCTTTGACATTCCTTGTGTGCAGTACTTAACAGCAGTTACAAGTGCATGTCTAGTATGTACAGATTTGTAATGTAAGGTTCTATAAGAGAGGAGTGAATAGGACCATAGTTTTAAAAACTGGAACCGGTGACTGGGCCGGTCCACCTATGAAACCGGGGTTCAAATCGGAACCAGTGAAACCAGGATAGGTCAGATCTCAATGAACCGGTTGAAGGGAACAAAGTTCCTTCCACAGATTAATTACTCCAGAAGACTTGGAATATAAAGATATCCATGAGGATATAAATATTATATATTAAATATATGAATAAGAATGATAATTATTTACAATGAGAATGAGAAGCTTGCTTATATATCAGGCAAGTGTCTCTTCATGAAGAGTCATGTTTTAATTAGACATGCCTCTTCAACCTAATTACTACTTAACTAATAATTATTTATGCTTATTATCATTTATATTATTTTACATTATTTATATATATTTTATTCGTTACATTGCCTCCTTCCTCAAGGAGCTTTGTCCTTAAAGCTTGTCGATGAAAAAAGGTTTGATCTCTTTTTCGGCTTCGAACGTCTTTCTCTCTCGAAATAGTCATCCTCGTCGATACAAGTTGATATGATCTTCTAAGTGACAAACAAAATTGTCGCACTGAGAAGGGATCAGACCATCCGAGATTAATCTTCTGTATAGTATTTTGATCACTAGAATTTTGTAACGACTTGTTAGCATAAGATTGGATTGAGGGTACATCACTATTATATGGAACATCAATTTGTTTTTCTGGTCTGAATGGTTCCAATAAGTAGCTTGGTTGAGTTGTCTATTCTCATGATTTGGATGCCGATAGGGAACTTTACTTTCCCTTATTGGGCATGTGCCAATTTTTAGATTTTCTTCTAGTGAAGATGTTGTTGAGTTGGTTATGAAACATTCACTGGGGATGTTCATTCGCTGAACTACAACATCTCAGTGTGTCGTTTCTTTAACTGACTTGTCTTCTTCAGTTGTCATATTCACTCGATCGGTATTTGTTGTTTTGTCATCAACTTGAATTCCTACATTTGATGTTTCTTTCTCGATAAGTTGTTGTACCTTGTTTTCTAATGACTTTTTATCCTTCTTAAGTTTCTTAATTTGCGTCAGTGATTTTTCACTATGGTTTTTAAGTTGAGAAACTTCTTCATTTTTGTCAATAGTGATTTTGTCAATTTCATTTTGCATATTTTGTAATACTTTTTACCTTCTTGAGAAATTACTTTTGAAATATCCGATATATCTTCTGGCATTATTGAATTAGGTTTCAGTGTAACATATTGGAGTGTTATTTTCTTCTTCTTGTAAGAAAATGTTAAAAACTTTTTCTTAGTATTTAGAATAAAGGAACCTAGAGTTTTCATCCATGGTGATCCCAAAACAATGTCACTATCGTTAAAACGTAAGGTTTTCAGTGTTCACGGTGAATTGTGAGTTAAAAGTATAATCTCCAATATTTAAGTGTGGATTGCTTATATCGTATTGTTTGCCAAAAATATTTGTTTCAACTATATTTGATTCAGGAATCACTAATTGATTAGCACATTTAGGACTAACATAATTACTTCTTTCAGTAGAACTGATAGAGATTATGATGTCTCTCCCTGCGAGTGATCCTTCGATTTTAAATAGTGTGTAAACAAATGTACTACGCGTTTCAGGAAACCTTTCATTACTAGTCTCCATTTTTTCCTTTATGTTTTTAAGTAAACAATATGTCAACTGGAGCTATTTTTATTATAAAATATCACTTATTTCTTCTATATATTTTTTTTCAAATATTCTCCTTTAATGTGGATTGTTAAAACTTGAATACCCTTTTATTAAAAAAATACTCTTTTATAATTTTGTCCTCTATATATGTATGTATTTCTTTATATTAAGACCCTTTTTCAAAATAACTTTATTATCTTATAATAATAATAATAGTTTCACTTCTTTTTTTAAATAATAAATTGGTCCCTTTTTTAATATACTTAATTACTCCCTTGATAACTTTTTGATGTCACCCCACTTAATAAATATAAAGGTCATGTCTTTTCATATGACACGGGATGTTAAAATACCATGGGTTGTTTTTAATACCTCCGTTAAAATGTTCTCCACGTAAAAGTAAAACGTATTCCTTTTGTTTTTGTTTTTGTTTGTTTGTTTTTTTTCTTTAACTTTTTAAAATACCATGGGCAATTACCATGGGTTGTTTTTAAAACCACAGACTTCTCCACGTAAAAAGTTTTAAATATACTTGATATGAGATTTTGTATCCATTTTGTTTTTAACTTTTTTCTTTTACTTTACTTTTCTTTTTCTTTCTTTTATTTTATTTACTCATATATATATTTTTTTGTTTTTTTTTTTGTAGCTATGGCCAAAGGCCTAGAAAAACGAAGAAAAGGAGAAACTCCCAAATTCTGAGCAAAATGCTTCAATTGTACGGCAACAAGGTTGACGAATTTCGATAGCCAAGGACCTGGATCAGAGAACGAGCTTTGTGCACCGGTTAAGCAACCTAGAGGACCGAAATGCTCTGATACCAAATGAAGCGAACAAAGTTCCTTCTACAGATTAATTACTCCAGAAGACTTGGAATATAAAGATATCCATGAGGATATAAATATTATATATTAAATATATGAATAAGAATGAGAATGATTTACAATGAGAACGAGAGGCTTGCTTATATATCAGGCAAGTGTCTCTTCATGAAGAGTCATGTCTCAATTAGACATGCCTCTTCAACCTAATTACTACTTAACTAATAATTATTTATGCTTACTATCATTTATATTATTTTACATTATTGATATATATTTTATTCGTTACACCGGTTTAAAAAAATTACATGAAATAAATAGTTTTTAATGAAAAAAATCCATTTTTAAGATTTAAGACCTTGATTTCAAACCAATAGAGATAAAATATGCAAAGTTTTCTCATTTATATACCAGGTAAAGGTGAATATATCAAATGGGCATCGAGTGCAATACATATCAGCAACAAAATACATAATCAATGAGGCTGTAAATGAACTCTAGGGTCCAAAAACAATGTATTAGCTATGGGCTCACTGGCCTACTACTAGTCTACATATCAGTGATCAGCGTGATCACTCCTCATCATGATCAAACTCATCACCACTACTAGACAAGGGATCATCAACATGAGCTACATTAATAATCTAGCTGAGTGTTTGAGGACTCCTAAAACTCCTTTGCAACCTTAGCAGTAGTGGTAGTAGTAGCAGCAGAAATAGACATGAAAACTACAAGTCACTAATCAACATGATCACTCGTGAAACTCATCATTGATTCACTGCTACTAAAAATGGCATCATCAACAAAAAATACATAAACATCATTTTGCTCAAAGTCTCCAGGCTTGGATTGCTCAAGCTTATAATATGGTAGAAATTGAAAAAGTTTAACATGACTAACTAGTGATTTTGGTTTAAGTGAAGGGTTCATCTCCTCATCCTTATTATGTGGTAGAAAAAGATCAGCATCCCTAACCAATTATTTTCCATTCAGTGAAAGGTACATTCTTGTTAAAGCCATGGTAGAGGAGTTCAATAATCAATACCACCAACATCAACAAAGTTCAAAAATAAATGCCACCAACATCAAGGTTCATAAAGGGCTTCATGCTCTTGATCAAATGCCAATCTCATACCCTCATGCATGATAGAATCAAATGGAAACATTGCAAACTCCCAAACCATGAAATCCTGAAAACCATTAAGTCTGCTGAATTTCGAGTGAACTCTAAAATTCTAGTTTCTCCGTATGAAATCCAATGAGGTCGAAGCCACTCTCAAACATATGGAGTCATTTCATGCTAATGTTAAAAATTTAAGTAAAATCCTTTTACTTTAAGAATTTAACATTACCGTTGATTGCTAGCAGGGTTGCGGGGGAGCGCTCCCCCCTTCCCCTCGACCCCCCAATGAACCCGCTCCCAATTCATGCTCCACTCTGGAGCTACTTGGGAGCTAATTGGGATCGCACTCCCTTTATAAGAAAATGTTCCTTGGTTTTTAGGGAGCGATTAGGGGAGCTCCCTAGTCTTTTTTACAATTTCTTTTTTGCAGTGACATTCCAAATGCAATTTTTTTTCAAAGAAACAAATAATTTTTGAGTGGGGCATCCTAATGATCAAGCCTATGGCCTTAGTATTGATCAGGATGTTTGAGAGTGGTTTTGACCTCATTGGATTTCATATGGGGAAAGTAGAATTTTAGATCTCATTCAAAATCCAGTAGACTTATCAGTTTTTTAGGATTTCAGGATTGGGGGAATTGCAATGGTTCCATTGGATTTTGTCATGTATTAGGGTATGTGAAGCGAACAAAGTTCCTTCTATAAATTAATTATTCCAGAAAACTAGGAATATAAAGATATCCATGAGGATACAAATATTATATATTAAATATGAATAAGAATGATGATTTACAAATGAGAACGAGAGGCTTGCTTATATACCAAGCAAGTGTCTCTTCATGAAGAGTCATGTCCTATTAGACATGCCTCTTCAACCTAATTATTAGCTTAACTAACTATTATTTATGATTATTATCTTTTACATTATATTTATATTATTTATATATTTTATTCGTTACATTGCCTTCTTCCTCAAAAAGCTTTGTCCTCAAAGCTTGTCGATGAAAAAGGCTTGATCTCTTTTTCGGCTTCGAAAGTCTTTCTGTCTCGGAATAGTCATCCTTTTCGATACAAGTTGATATGATCTTCTTAGTGACAAACAAAATTGTCGCACTGAGAAGGGATCAGACCATCCCAGATTAATGTTCTGTATAGCATTCTGATCACTAGAATTTTGTAACGACTTGTCCTAGTAGCACTAGGTTGAGGTTACATTACTCTTCTCTGGAACATCAATTTTTTGTTTCAGTTCTGACTGGTTCAAATATGTAGCATGGTTGATTCGTCTGTTCTCATGATTTGGATGTCGATATAAAGTTTTTAGATTTTCTTTTGGCGAAGATGTTGTTGAATTGGTTATGGTACATTTACTTGAGATGTCCATTGTCGGAACTGCAACATCTACGTGTGTCGTTTCTTCAACTAACTTGTCTTCTTGAGTTGTCATATTCACGGGATCGGTATTCGTTCCCTTATTTTCAACTTGAACGGTTGCGACTAGAGATTCTGATACTTCTACTTGAGTGACTTGTTCCAACTTATCTTTTAATGCTTTCTTTTCCTCCTCAAGTTTTTTGGTTTGATTGAGCAGACTTTGATTATGATTTCTCAGACGTAAAAGTTCTTTGGTTTTTGATTCATCAACCTTGTTTTCAGTGTTTTGAATTTTAAGTTTTTCATTTTTTAGATCTCTTATTTGTTCTCATAAATTTTTATTAAGGTTCTTTAAACGTAAATTTTCCTCTTCTTGTTCTAATAAATGTTGCTTGAGTTCTTTGTTTGAGACTTTAGTCTTCTTCACTTGTGCCAGTAATTTTTCGACGTGGTCCTTGAGACGAGAAATTTCTTCGTCCTTTTCCATTATTTCTTTGTAATGTATATCCACAAGATTTTTATGTTCGCGTTCTAACACTTCCTTGCTTTGTTGAATTTTGGCTATTTTGTCATTCTCTTGATTTTTTTGTTGCAATTTCTTGGTACATTGGATTATATCGTTTGGTAGAAGCGATGATGGGCTTTCAACTTGCAATGTGGATTCTGTTTTCTTCATTTCTTTATGCCTTGCCATTAATTCTCTCATTTTTCTTGCTATTAATTGTTTATCTGCATCACTAAGTTCGACTAAGGTAAAAGTTTTGTAACAATTTGTGCAAACAACATTCTGACACTTAGGGTATCCTTTTGAACAAAAAGGACAGAGTGCAAAGAAACCGTTGTTCTCTTTGGACGACATCTCTTTTTTTTTTATATATATAATTTTTTTTTAAATCTCTTTTTATATAAATTCTCTCTTTTCTTTTTGTATATATTCTCTTAATATATAAAATATATTTCCACTTCTCTCTTATAAAAATCTAATATATATATTTCAAATATTCTCTTCTTCTTCTTCTCTTTTTGTTCACTCTTCTAATAAAATTTTTATATAATAATAATTTGTTTTAATATATGTATTTTGTATATAATTATATATTATATATATTATATACTTTTAATTTATATATATTATAAAATTTATATATACTTTTTTGAGACCTGCTTTTCCTTTTATATGTAACTATTTAAGGCTTATATAGTATCCTTTTTTATAATTATAATAATAATTTTTACCTCAGAAAATTTGGATGAAACGTGAATCTTGGTACGGTCAAAATCTTTAGATTTGAACAATTAAAATTATTTAGATCACACCTTTTTTCTCCAATGTTTATCAAAATATCTTTTACTTTTAAAATACCATGGGCAATTACCATGGGTTGTTTCTAAAACCTCGGTTAATGTTCTCCACGTAAAATGTAAAATTTACCACTGGTTTCTAAAACCATGGGCAATTATCATTGGTTTCTAAAATACCATGGGCAATTACCATGGGTTGTTTCTAAAACCTCAGTTAATGTTCTCCACATAAAATGTAAAACTTACCACTGGTTTCTAAAACCACGGGTAATTACCATTGGTTTCTAAAACTGCGAGCTTCTCCACGTAAAAAGTTTTAAATGTACTTGAAAAGATTCCCGGTTATCTTTATTATGCATTTTTTATCAATAACGTAAAACCTTTATATATATATATATATATATATATTTTTTTTTTTTTTTTTTTTTTCAATTTTTTTGTTTGTTTATTCAGAGTATATTATTTCCTTTCCTCTTTTTTTTTTAATATACCCTTCTTCTTTTTTATTTTTATTTTTTTTTTAAATAGTTTTTTTTTTTTTTTAAGCAAATGGCCAAAGACCAAAAAAATGGAGAATCTCCCAATGTGTGGCGAAACACTTCAATTATGATAGCAACAAGGTTGATGATAGATTGATAGCCAAAGGCTTGGTGATCAGCGAAACATGGCTCTAATATCAAATGAAGCGAACAAAGTTCCTTCTATAAATTAATTATTCCAGAAAACTAGGAATATAAAGATATCCATGAGGATACAAATATTATATATTAGATATGAATAAGAATGATGATTTACAAATGAGAACGAGAGGCTTGCTTATATACCAAGCAAGTGTCTCTTCATGAAGAGTCATGTCCTATTAGACATGCCTCTTCAACCTAATTACTAGCTTAACTAACTATTATTTATGATTATTATCTTTTACATTATATTTATATTATTTATATATTCTATTCGTTACAGTATGGAACTCGTATTTAATCAAGAGCACCAATCCCTCTATGTACCTTGATGTTAGTGACATTGGTTGTCGAACTCCTCTATCATGACCCTACTAAAAATGTACCCATTACTCAAACAAAATCTTGACTTGACATGTTATGTTTTGTTGATTTAGGGTAGCATCGGACGTGCTCTAGCCACGAAATTTGGTGGAGAGGTTGGGGCACATGAGATCTCCAATACCCAGAAAGGATTTGGGTAGATTCTAAACAGTTTAGGTGACATTAAAATAATTAATATTTTTAATGGAGATCCTAAGTCTAAACTTAGGGAAAATAAAATATTAATGTGTATTAATATGAAATTGTGTTAGAATGGTCCAAAAGACATGGATCAAGCTAGATCTAATCTTAGCCGTTGATTAGGGACTTAATCTCGGCAGTTGATTTGTCAACGAGGAAAGTATAAGAGGAGGCTTGAGGGTCACTTGGAGAACAAACTGAGGGAGACCAGTCAGTCCAATTTCTGGAGCAGGGTTTGCTGAGAAATTGAACCAGTGGTCTGGAGAGCAGTCAGGAGGCAACAAGTACGGAACAGAGAGACAGGAGATCAGCGTAGAGGCAGACCCAGAGCCAGAGGAAGCCACGCAGAGGCAACAGAGACTGCGCAGAGCCAGAAGGGCCTGCGTCATCCACACAGAGGCTGCGGGAGTGACGCAGAAGGCTAGAGAGGCTATGCAGAGCCTTAGTAGGCTGACGCAGAGGGTTTCAGGAGAAGTGCTGGAAATTTGTCTATTTTTGGGTAAGCTAGTTTAGCACCCTGTTGTAATAGAAAATTGCTGAATAATAAAATCCTCCCTTGCTGCACCGGTTTTCCCACATTGGGTTTTTCTGGGGACATTAGTCTAAAATAACTGTGTCAATGTGTGCATATGTTTGTTTCCATATTACAGTGTGATATCTGCAACAATATTTATTTTAATGTTTGTTGAAGTAATTTCATGAATAAACTTATGATAAAATAAGTAGGAAAAGTAAATCAGTTGCTGCAGTGATAGAATTTTCACATGTTTTTTCTATCCTATGTTAATGCTTAGAAGGTGATATTAATGACAAAGATCCCTATACAGATACATAGGTAATGACAAAGATACCTCTGAATATTAATGCTTAGAGGGTGATATTAATGACAAAGACCCTGATTTTCCAACAGGACTAAAAAATTAGACATTTCTCGTGGCGGCAAGAGGCCCAAGCATTAGCAATAGATAATAGATTTACTTGTCTTTTCTAGTTTCTAGTAGTTTATATAACTGTTGACTCTTTCATATTTATTGTGATATTTTTTGTAAACAATATATGACAATTTAAGTTTGAAGTTTGAAGTTGGCAATGAATTATGAATATGATGCTTCATGAAAGTTGAAATTTGTTTCATTTCATTCCATTTTATAACATTTCATTTCATGTTAGATATTATTTGTTGTATTGGTTACACTTAGCTTACAAGTACAACTTTGGTGATCAATCATGATAAATTGTTAAGTTATGGTATGTTCTATGCTTATATCAGTTTACTTTTCTTTCTTATTATTATGCACAGATTAGCAATCACATGTACATAAAGTAAAGTGCAGATAGAACATTAAACGTGTTGACACCTAATCCGAAACGGATGAGGTGAAGCCGGACAGTCATCTAGAAGATGAACTGATCCGTTTCTTGTGTATATAAATAATAGTTATCTAATGTGAAATAGTCAGTTCAGTATTGCACTCATAAATTGCTGGAGTTACCCTGGCCTGACATGGTATCAGAGCTCAGGTCCCAGTCCCTAAAATAGTGTAACTCCTGCTGAGACTGCGCCCTCTGCTGAGGGATTCCTGAGACTGCTGAGACATGAAGACTGCGCCCGTTGATGCGTTTCTGCTCAAACCTACCTCATTCCATTCAAGAAAAATGGTATGCGTTTCCAGGTAATCGCTGGTGCCTTCATGACTGCGTTTTTTGGTGTATTGATGCAAGCTGAGACTGCGTTTTTAAAAAAAAAAGAGAGCTGTGGGTATATAGAACTATGGTGACTGCGCCTTTAATGCCTTTAATGTATTGAAGCTAGCGTTTAACGTTTTTGAAGAAGCCTGCGTTTTGAAGCTTTGGTGAATGGTGATGGTACTAAGACTGTGGTATTAATACTGTGGTATCGAAAAGCTTCTTATTTGATGCAGCCCCTGGTGTTCAACCCGATGTAACAATACTTGCCTGTCTTACAATACTGTATTGCCCATTCAGATAGCACTGATGACATGGTACCAACATATATGCTCGACAATTCACGTGCTCATGACTGTTAATTTTGTGCCCAAAATTGTCTTTCCATAAAGGCGTTAGTATACCTCTTCGTGTATGTAGATGTGCCCCAGCAGATGAATGGAATACGGCCAACCTTCTGGCTCTTTGATACATTGAGTGACTGCGTTTTTGTCTGCCTTACGTTGTATTGAAGCCGATACATGAAAGCCTGTAATGTATTGTTTGTTGGTGACTGTGGTATATAGTAACTGCGGTTTTTTTGAAGACTCTTGTGATATATATGTGAACAGTGGTATATGGTAACTGCGGATTTTTTTGAAGACTCTTGTGATATATATGTGAACAGTGGTATATGGTAACTGCGGTTTTTTTTTATTGAAGACTCTTGTGATATATATGTGAACAGTGGTATATGCTGAGCGCCCTCATTTTCAAAACAGTGGTATTGATCTTCCATATCAGCTTTCCTGAGTTTTTTAAAAAGAGAAGTTTATATGAGAAGTTTATATGGAGATGCGTTTTTTATAGTGGGAATGCGTTTTATGAGAGCAGTTTATATGAGAGCATTGCTTCTATGTTTCCAGAATGCTTTAGTATTGCTTAATATATATTGAAGTAATATATATTGAAGTAATATATCCTTTATGTGTTTTGAAGTGAATGCATTCAAACATAGTAATATTGCAAACATAGGAAGAAAAATAAAATGCATAAGGCTATGATATAAGGATATTTTTACAGAAGTTTCTGGCAGAGATATTTTTTCAGAAGGATTTTGTTTACAGAAGTTTTTGGCAGAGATTTTTTTTTTACAGAATGCATTCAATCATTTCTATGGTCGGAATAGTTCTCACTGGCAAGGAGAACTATTCTGAATGGTCCCGGATGGTAAAACACACCCTTATCTACAATGAACTGTGGAAAGGAGTGTGTGTTGGAGAAGAAGACAGAGACTCTGTGCAGCCCACATCAGACAAAGAACTCGCCATTTGGGAAAACAAGAACAGCAAAGCCTTTGCATTGATCGCAGCATCTGTAAA
Organism: Pinus tabuliformis; assembly: GCA_031772625.1. Taxonomy (NCBI): domain Eukaryota; kingdom Viridiplantae; phylum Streptophyta; class Pinopsida; order Pinales; family Pinaceae; genus Pinus; species Pinus tabuliformis. The sequence continues at coordinate 485,559,693 of CM062807.1, forward strand.
TGAGGAAGTAAGTCGTCATATTTCATGCTATTCCACTGCCTTTGAAGCTTTACAAAAGCTTAAAGAACTCTATGATACACATTCTGCACTTGAAGTTGTTCAGCTCATGATTAAACTCTTCACTCTTGAACTGAAAAATAATGATCCTCTTGCTCTTGCATCTGAAATAAAGTCTATAATGCATGATATAAAATCCACTAAGGTTGAGCTGGATATCTCTCTTATTGCCTTTCTCAAAGCACTCTATCCTACCTACTCTAACTATCTTGAGTCTTTACAAGCAAATGGAAATCTTAAAAATATAACCTTTGACACTCTTGTGAAAAAGTTTGCTGAAAGAGAGAAAGCCTTTGGAAAGAAAACAGTCCCTGAATCTTCTGAAGAGACTGTTTGTCTTGCTCATAAAGAAAGGCAGCCTGCTCAAGATTCTACAAGAGGAAGAGGTGGACGAAGAGGAAGAGGAAGATACTTCAGAGGCAGGGGGGCAGACATTCTCAAGCAGAAAAGGCAGATTTGCATTGCATTCGCTGCAAACGAAATGGATCACATGATGCTTCTACATGCAAGCTACCATGGGACAAAGTTGAGCAGAGAAGAAATCAGCAGAAAGGTAAAACTGATGACTCAGACAAAGGTAAAGCACCTGAATCTGCACACTATATTGAGGCACAATGTAACATTGGAGTAAATGAAGACTTGTTTAATGCTTCACTTGCTTCTTCAAAAAATGACTGGTTGCTTGATTCAGGAGCAACCTGTCATATGACTCATAGGAGAGATTTCTTTGAAGATTTCACTAACAATGTTGATGGAGCAGTATACTTTGCAGATCAGTCAAAAATCAAGCCATCAGGGCTTGGCACAATCAGGCTTAAACTGCCTGGTCTTCCAGACTTTCTTCTGGATCATGTTCTATATCTCCCACAGCTGAAGAGAAACTTGCTGTCCCTGGTCCACATCCGCCAGCAAGGTCACTCCATTCACATGTTTGATGGCAAGCTTGAGGTAAGAAAGGCATCTGACCACTCACTTGTCATGAGGGGTATAGAAGAAGAAAGACTCCTTAAACTGCAAGGAACCTCTGCTCATGCACAGCATTTCTCATATATTTCTCATCATGAAGAAGGTGCACTTCCATCAAGTTTATTATGGCATGCTAGATTTGGACATTTAAACTATGATAGTCTCCGCTTGTTGAAGAAAAATGGTGTTGCTGGTTTGCCTACAATTCCTAGAAAACATAAACAATGTGATGCTTGCATTCTAGGAAAGCATAGCAAACAGTCTTTTCATGATTCACATTCAAGAGCACATAGGAAGCTTGAACTTATTCATTCAAATTTATGTGGTCCAATGCCTGTTCCTTCTGCAAATGGAAATAAATATATCATGACATTTATTGATGATTACACCAGAATGTGTTGGGTTTACTTATTGAAGAACAAATCTGATGCTTTTCAAACATTTAAGAATTTTCATAAGTGGATTGAAAATGATGCACAATCTCATATTGGGTCTATTCGCACTGATAATGGAAAAGAATATACATCAAATGAATTTGAACACTATCTTCGCCAACATGGGATTAAACATCAAACAACTGTGCCTTATAATCCTCAACAGAATGGTGTAGCTGAAAGAATGAACAGAACAATTTTGAATATGGTACGATCCATGCTTTTCTTCAAAAATGTAAAGACAATGTTTTGGGCTGATGCTGTTCTATGTGCTGCATATATAAAGAATAGATGTCCATCTAGTGCTATAAGAAACAAGACTCCTTATGAATTGTGGTATGGACATGTTCCTTCGGTAAAACATCTCAGGATATTTGGTTCCACCTGTTATGCTTTAATACCAAAGGTACATAGAAACAAACTTGGTGCTAGAAGTCGTAAGTGTATATTCCTGGGGTTTCAAACACATCTAAAGCATACCGCCTTTATGATGAAGTAAATAAAAAGTTTGTTTTATCTAGAGATGTCATTTTTCTTGAATCATCCAAATCTGACAGTGTTGTTGAGCGGCAACTTGATCGCTTGGATAGATTCACAAAACCAAAATCATTCCAAGAGTTTGATAATCAGATTCCACATCTTGAAGGGGGGATTCCTATACTAGATCAACATGTGGAATCTTCTTCTGAAGAACAATCTCCCCTGCATGACACTCCAACAACGGATGATGCTTTAAGTGATGTAATTGATAGAATTGGGAGACTCAATCTTGATTCAGACCCAACTCAATCAATAGAACAACCTGGACCATCTCAGAAAGGTCCCCCAAAGTGGCTGACAAAGACACTTGAAAGTGTTCATCCTGATGAAATTGGAAAAACAGGAACCCGAAATTCAAATCGACAAGATGGAGGTGATGTAGATAACTCTAATTCACCTGTTGATATGGATGTTACTTATGATTGTGAATTGAACTTGTCTACAGATTTTGAACCAACTTCCTTCAAAGAAGCTGCTTCTTATGATGAATGGAAAGAAGTGATGCAGAAGGAGTATGATGCCCTCATAAAGAATGGCACTTGGAAGCTGGTTGATCCTCCATTTGGAACCAAACCAATTGGCTGCAAGTGGGTCTACAAGAACAAGTACAAAGCTGATGGCTCACTTGACAAGCACAAAGCTAGGCTTGTGGCAAAAGGTTTTGCACAGAAAGAAGGGGTCGATTACGAGGAAACTTTTGCTCCCACAGCAAAATGGGCCACCATCCGGACACTCTTTGCACTAGCTGCTCAGAACGGTTGGAAAGTCCATCAAATGGATGTAAAAACTGCATTCTTGAATGGAGATCTAAAAGAGAATGTTTTTATGTCCCAGCCTGAAGGATTTGCTGTGAAAGGACATGAACACAAAGTATGCAAACTTGTGAAGTCCTTGTATGGCCTCAAACAAGCACCACGAGCCTGGTATGAAAAACTAACTGAGCATCTTCTGAAACTCAACTTCAAACATTTTGATCTTGATGATGCAACTTTATTTGTCAAGAAAGTTGGCAAAATAGTTGTATATCTTGTGGTATATGTAGATGATCTTTTAATGACAGGGAACAATGAAAGCTATATTGCATCCATAAAGAAAGAATTAGGAAAAATTTTTGAAATGACTGATTTGGGCTATGTTCATTACTATCTTGGCATTGAAGTAACCCAACATCCAAAGTCCATATTTCTTTCTCAAAAGAAATACATTGGAGATTTGTTATACAGATTTGGCATGACAGAGTGCAATCCCCTTTCTACTCCAATGGAACAAAACTTGAAGCTCACATCTACTGAAGGAAAGGAATTTGAGGATGCAACAAGGTATAGACAGCTTGTAGGAAGTCTCATCTACCTCACTACTACCAGACCAGACATTTCATTTGCTGTTGGAATCCTCTCCAGGTTTATGCAAAAGCCTTGTGAGGGACATTGGTCTGCTGCAAAAAGAGTTCTAAGGTACTTGAAGGGAACTCAAGACCTTGGAATCAAGTATACACAGGTGGACGACTTCAACTTGATTGGATACTCTGATTCAGACTTCGATGGAGACAAAGAAACTGGGGTATCTACTTCAGGATATGCTATGAGTCTTGGATCAGGAGCTGTCTCCTGGAGATCACGCAAACAATCAGTACCAGCAGATTCCACAACAGAAGCAGAATACGTGGCAGCAGCTGAAGCAACGAAAGAAATTGTGTGGCTCAGGAAAATTCTTGAAGATTTGCAAGTAAAACAAATACAATCTACTCCACTCATGATTGATAACACATCTGCAATAAAGTTGGCCAAGAATCCAAAGTTCCATGATCGTACTAAGCACATCAATACTAAATATCATCTGATCCGACATCATGTTGAGGCCAAAACAATCCATCTCCGTCATTGTTCCACAAACGAACAAATTGCAGACATCTTCACCAAAGCGCTTGGAAGAGAAAAGCTTGAAAGATTCAGAACGATGCTTGGACTCACCAACATCCCTTCAGATTAAGGGGGGGAATGTTGACACCTAATCCGAAACGGATGAGGTGAAGCCGGATAGTCATCTAGAAGATGAACTGATCCGTTTCTTGTGTATATAAATAATAGTTATCTAATGTGAAATAGTCAGTTCAGTATTGCACTCATAAATTGCTGGAGTTACCCTGGCCTGACAAAACGATCGACAAAAAACAAGCCAAGACAAGATACACAAGATGTGGCTGCTAGCCAGGGACAAACCCCAATGTGGGGAAACCCTTTGATCAAATCTTCCTATATCTTCAATAATTCAGCAGAGAGAAATAGTACATAAATCTGTTTTACATCAACAGGAGAAAACCCTAGATCAGCCAAACTAGGGCAGACAATATCTTGCAAACCGACCATCAGATCGGCTTGATTCCTTCACCAAAAAATGTGGCCTTCAGAGGAGATCCAGATTCACCTACAACGCAGTTCTGAGAGGCAGACTGATGGTCAATGCTGGTCAAATTTTGGTTCTGCAGTTGCAGCCATAAATTCTGCACCTTCCTTCCACACGTGTGAGAGAAGAGTCTCTTTCTGTGCTGTAGGAGAAGAGCCTATTTTCTGTGTAGGAGAGAGAGAGAGATGTGATGAGTTGAGTGAGTCCAAATGAGGAAAAGGCCTCCTGTATTTATACACAACTGTTGATGATTGAATAAATGGGATTGTTGGGCTTCTGAGCCTACATGAGTTGTAGGTCGGCTTGATAATTATTCCATAATCAAAATAAATTCATATCTCCATAAATACTTATCGGAATCTGATGATCCTTAGATCAATCCTACACCTCTCGACAAGAGGAATCTAATAAAAATATTATCATCCATGAATAAGATGACCCACATGGAGTTTGGCCCTAGTTGCCAATTTTAACACTCCCTCTCAACTAGGGAGAACTCCATCTGCATTCTGTCTGTCGGTTGCTACTATTCATCCATCAAATGCATTGCCCTGTACAACTTGACCCCTGCTCTGCTCTGCTCTATCCTGCCTGCTTTGCTTTGTTCTCTTCTGCCCTGTTCTGATCTACTTTGCTCTGCTCTGTTCTGCTTTGCTCTGCTTTGTCCGAATTATGAAGAGGAAGAAATGATCGAGGATGTATCATACTAACTTAAAGTCAGTCTCAGAGTGTGTACCACTGGTCCCAGACCAGTCTCAACCGACTTGAAGTCAACGTCATAGTGGGTACAACTCCTACCACTGGTCCTAGACCAGTATCATCCTCCATTGACCCAAATTCAGTCTCAGAGTGTGTACCACTAGTCCCAAACCAATCTCAACCGATCCGAAGTCAGCGTCATAGTTGGTACAACTCCTACCACTGGTCCTAGACCAGTATCATTGATCCCAGATCAATGAAGGTCATCCTAGCATAGGGAGTACGGTAGATACAACGATGCGTCCATTGGTACTACTATGGTCCCTATCCTCATTTCCCTACTCATTGATCATATGAGAGGTACTTCCCACGAGTCCCAGACCACATGGGTAAGATGCCTCGATAGGAGAACTAATCAATCCTGTCCTCACAGGAGAACTAATCATCTTGCTACACAATCGTCATGGAGAACACATCATCCAGACCTCACAGGAGAACTAATCATCCTGCTACATAATTGTCATGGAGAACACTTCATCCAGACCTCACAGGAGAACTAATCATCCTGCTACATAGTCATCCTGGAGAACACATCATCCAGACCTCGCAGGAGAACTAATCATCCTGCTACATAATCGTCCTGGAGAACACATCATTCAGACCTCACAGGAGAACTAATCATTCTGCTACATAGTCGCCACGGGTGTCACAGGGAAAGTTTTGATTCTTTTACCCTGTTCGTCATATGTCGCTCCAAGAAGTACCCCGCACCCCCACGGAGCTCTTAGAGCTCAATACATCATATAGGACCCTCATCAGAGGGTTTTTGAACGACACCAAGTCGTTCTCGGAAAGTCAAAAATTTGACCTTTCCTAGGGGCTTTGTCAGAATGTCGGCGACCTGTTTATCTGTACCAATATGTTGGAGCCTTATTGCTCCTTGCTGCACCATATCTCGAATATAGTGGTACCTGATATCGATATGCTTGGAGCGATCATGAAATACGGGATTCTCTGACAAACGAATCCCACTCTGGTTGTCACATTGGATCGCGGTGGTATCCAATGTAAATCCAAACAGCTCACTAAAGAGCCTTCGCAACCAGACTCCCTCACAGGAAGCCATGCTAGCAGCAATATACTCTGCCTCGGCAGTGCTCAAAGCCACCGACTTCTGCTTCCTGCTCATCCAGGATATCGAAGCAGATCCCAAGGAGAAACAACACCCAAAAGTGCTCTTACGATCCACCACACTGCTTGCCCAATTAGCATCAGTGTATCCAAGTAGTCTCACATCTTCGACAGTGTATCTTAACCCATATGTAATTGTGCCATGAAGATATCTTAATAGATTCTTGGCACCAGTCCAATGTATGTGGTGAGGTTCAACCATATGTTGACTCAACGTGTTGACTGCGAAGCATATATCTGGACGGGTGTTCACTAAGAACATTAATGCTCCGATGAGTTGACGATACTTGGTGGCATTTCGTAAAACAGGTCCAGCAGCGCTACCGCTTAACTTTTTCAAGTCAAGCTCCATCGGGGTAGTTACAGGCTTGCAGTCCACCATACTGAATCTTTCCAATATTTTCACCACATATTTTCTTTGAGATAGGAAAATTCCCCTTGGCTTTTGCCAGACTTCAAGTCCTAGGAAATAGTGCATTAGTCCTAGGTCCTTCATTTCAAATTCAGAAGCCAACTCCCTCTTACATTTGTGAATGAGAGGGTCTGCACCTGTTAGGAAGAGGTCATCCACATACAGCACCAGTATGAGAGGTTTGTCATCTTCAACCGTAAAGTAGAGGTTAGGGTCGGCTTCACTCCTAGTGAATCCCAGCTTCATCAAGTAGCTGTCGATCCTCTCATACCATGCTCGGGGTGCTTGCTTCAGCCCATAGAGAGCCTTCTTCAACCTGCATACATGAGATTTTTGATCATAAATCTCAAATCCTTTGGGTTGCTCTATGTAGACCTCTTCTTTGATCAAACCATGCAAGAACGCAGTCTTGATATCCATCTGATGTAGGTTCCATCCTTATGAAGCCGCAAGGGCTATGATCGAGCGAATGGTGGTATATTTGGCAACAGGTGCAAATATCTCGTCATAGTCACTACCTTCCTTCTGGGAGAAGCCATGAGCGACAAAACGAGCCTTATATTTTTCCGTACTTTCTTCTGCTGCATGCTTTATCTTGTAAAGCCATTTAGAAGTGACAATTGTCTTGTCTTGGGGTCTGGGAACTACTTCCCAGACATCATTCTTCATAATAGACTCATACTCTTCAGTCATAGCATCTTTCCATACTTGATGCTTGACGGCATCTGAGAATGATGAAGGCTCATTTTGTATGATCGTGCTCATGATGGTCAGGTATCCTTTATACTTGTTGGGTTTCTTACTTTCACAGAAGGTTCCTTAGGGTGCAGTGTGTCCTTCAGCATCATCAAGTAGCCCCCTAAGGCTCAGGTGGATCAATAGGATCCATGGGTTCTTCCACATCAGGCATTGTTACATCATCCTTTTCTTTTGGTTCCCTGGTGGCGGCTTCTTGAGAGTTCCTCAAAGTCGGAAGATTGTCCACCTTGTTGAGGGCCATATCTTCGTCAAAAGTGACATCATGACTAATTACGACTTCCCTTTAACCGGCTACATAGATTCTATAGCCCTTAGTATTTTCTCCATAGCCCACGAAGATTCCTTTCTTTCCAGATGCACCCAGTTTATTCCTTTTCTCTTTCGGCACATGAAAATATACAAGGCTTCCAAAAATTCTAAAATGAGATACGTCAAGCTTCTTACCGGTGAACATTTCTTCAGGAGTCTTGGAACCCAATGCTTGATGAGGGCATCGGTTTTGTACATATACGACGATGTTTGTAGCTTCGGCCCATAGAAACTTCGGAAGTCTTTGATCATGGAGCATGGCACAAACAACTTCCACAATCATACGGTTCTTCCTTTCTGCCACACCATTCTGTTCAGGAGTATATGGTGTAGTAGTCTCCCTCTTGATGCCAGCCTCTTTACAAAAATCATGGAACTCGTTAGATTCATATTCAGTCCCATTATCAGTCCTTAAGATTTTGATCTTCTTTTCGGTTTGATTCTCGATCAAGGCTCTGAGGTGTCAAAACCAAGAGAACACTTCATCCTTCTTTTTCAAGAAGTATATCCACGTCTTTCTAGAATAGTCATCTGTAAAAGTAAGGTAATATGAATATCCTCCCAAGGAGTTCACAGGCATCATACCAGATATGTCTGAGTGAACCAGTTGTAATATATCGGAGGTCTTGCTTTGGCTTGAGGGGAATGGTCCCCTTTTGAGCTTTCCTTCGGCACATCCTAGACATACACCTTCTTTCTCTACTTAGAATTCGGGCATCCCTGTTACCATTTGTCTTACTTCGGGTAGAACTTTGTAATGAAGGTGGGCAAACCTCCGATGCGAAAGTTCGGACTGAAGAGATGTGTCACAAGACATGACACCTAGTGGACTTCCACCGACCTGATATAATGAATCAACTCGAAACCCAAAAGTGAAGGCATCTTTAACATTATTTTTCCATATACGTACCTTACCATCACTGAAGGTTAGCTTGTAGCCTTTGTCTTCCATTGCCGAGATGGACACTAGGTTCTTTTTGAGGTCAAGTACATATAATACATCTTGTAAGTGGATCATATTACCTTGATTCAATTTGAGAGAGACATTGCCTACACCTTTCACGGGATATTTCATATTATCTCCAAGGACAATTTCCAGGTTAGTTTCTTTCTCTATCAGATTATGGAGAACTTCTTTGTAACCAGTGAAGTGCCTTGAGGCACCACTATCAATGAGCCAAATTCCCATTGAGTCCGAAGGAGTAGAGGTAGATAGAGCAGTTGGTAGATAATATTCATCATGTTTATTTTCAACAATGTTGGATATATACCTGGAATTTCTAGCCTTCTTGAATGGTTGTCCCCTTCGTTGATTTCCAACACTCCTTTTACCTTTGCTATTGAATTTGCCATTCCTTTGATTACCATGAGAGGGATTTTGATCATCGTCCCGGTGTGAGTCCTTTCTATCAGGGCACTCCCTTGCATAGTGACCTACTTTATCGCAAATGTAACATCATCCTTTTCTACCACCCTTAGTTCCAACCTTTCTTTTGATTTAGTCCCGAAATTATTTCTTTTCTTAGCATGAGAAGAAAAGGCAACAGGAGGACGTTTAGGCATGGGCATTTCTTGCTCTTCTACCCTTGTTTCTTCTTGAATGCATCTAGCCATTAATTCCTCGAAACCAGGAATTACATTATTGTTCAGAAGCGTAGTCCTGAACACGTACAATTCGGATGGTAATCCTCCGAGAGTCGTGAGTGCCATTTCCCTATCAGTAATAATCTCCCCAGTAGATAGGAGATCGTTCCTAATCTCAATGATTCTTAAGAAGTATGCTTACATACTCTCATCTTTTGCCTTCTTAATTTCCTTCAGCGTATTTCTAAGAAACAAAACTTGATTTGCATCATTAACTTTAAATAAAATCACCAGTCTATCGTAGATTTCCTTGGAACTGTTCAGGTCGGAGATGTAGGCCACCAAGCGCTTGTCGATAGAGTCCTGGATGATCTTCTTTGTTTTGACTTCGCCGGTTTTCCATTTGTTCCTGGCAGCAGCAGGGGCATTTGATGGAGGCTCGACAATATTGTCTCTCACATGGTCCAACACTCCTTGATCTTCTAAGGTTAGATCAAGAGACATCTTCCATCCGTGATAGTCAGCTTTCTCACAGAGCTTGTCTTCGACAAGGAGGAGTGTTGAGGACCCCATAGTTCTTTTAGGATAGCCTTGCCAATCTTCTCTTCAGTGATTGTTCTTGCTCTTGCTCGGGCTTTGTCTTCACCTCAGCTCTGATACCATGTTAAGTTATGGTATGTTCTATGCTTATAGCAGTTTACCTTTCTTTTCTTTCTTATTATTATCCACAGATTAGCAATCACATGTACATAAAGTAAAGTGCAGATAGAACATTAAACAATTGACAGAAAACAAGCCAAGACAAGAGACACAAGATGTGGCGGCTAGCCAAGGACAAACCCCAATGTGGAGAAACCCTTTGATCAAATCTTCCTTTATCTTCAATAATTCAGCAGAGAGAAATAGTACATAAATCTGATTTACATTAGCAGCAGCAAACCCTAGATCAGCGAAACTAGGGCAGACAATATCTTGCAAATCGACCATCGGATTGGCTTGATTCCTTCACCAAAAAATATGGCCTTCAGAAGAGATTCAAATTCACCTACAACGTAGTTCTGAGAGGAAAACTGATGGTCAAAGCTGGTCAAACTTTGGTTCTGCAGTTGCAGCCCTAAATTCTGCACCTTCCTTCCACATGTGTGAGACAAGAGTCTCTTTTTGCACAGTAGGAGAAGAGCCTCTTTTCTGCGCAGGAGAGAGAGAGAGAGAGAGATGTGATGAGTTGAGTGAGTCCAAATGAGGAAAAGACCTATATTTATACACAATTGTTGATGATTGAATAGATGCGATTGTTGGGCTTCTGAGCCTACATGAGTTGTAGGTCGGCTTGATAATTATTCCATAATCAAAATAAATTCATATCTCCATAAATACCTATTGGAACTAGATGATCTTTAGATCAATCCGACACCTCTCGACGAGAGGAATCAAATAAAAATATTATTAACCATGAATAAGATGACCCACATGGAGTTTGGCCCTAGTTATCAATTTTAACATGAATGTTATATATTGAATTTTGAAAGCTTGAAACTTTAAGATTGATGAATCATGAGACTCAATAGGTTGTATGTTTACTATGTTACTAACTTGTGGATGTGGTTGATGAAGATTATAACTTCTAGATGATTGTTGTTATATGGTTCAATCTATGTTTTTTATGCTTTTTATATCCAATTCATCATTCTACATGTTTTTGTTGACATATATGCATGAAAATATAAAAATTATAAAAAATATATATATTATATAAAAAAAGCTCCTTGAATCACTCCCAAACCGGAAAGTTCCGAAAATGTCACTCCCATTCCTGGTCCCCGTTTTCTCTCCTGCTCCCAAGTAACCTTGATTGCTAGTGTTGCTAAGGTTGATATGTGTGAAGCAAATGAGAGGGGAGGCATGCTTTTCTTAGAGGGGTTGTTTTTGGAGGGAAACAACTCCAAATTTCCCTCAAAACTCACAAACTGCGTTCTGTGGGGTCCGTAGCTACCCTGGCAATAAACTGGTTGATTTATGAAGGAACCAGCTGGTTTATGCGAAAACCAGTCGGCTCCTTCATAAACCAGCTGGTTGATGGTTGGTTAGAACAAAAAACCAGTGCGCCGCTCAGAAAACCGGGGTTTTCAACCGGTTTGATGGCCAGGGCTAATGAACTGGCTGGTTTATGGGAAAACTGGTCGGTTCCTTCATAAACTGGTTGGTTGATGGCCAGTCAGACCAAAAAACCAGTCCGCCGCTCAGAAAACCGGGGTTTTCAACTAGTTTGATGGCCAGGGCTAATGAACCGGCTGGTTTGACCAGTTTCCGGTTCAGACCAGCAGGTTTTGAAAACTATGAATAGGACAAAATGAGGGAGGTTTTTCACTGGGCAGCAGTCTACAATGAACTTTCTTCCTTTCATAGCAACCTGTAGAGAATCCCCATTTTCTATAATTTGGACTTGTTGGATGGTTAATTACGTTTTCTGGATGTTGTGTTTTGTATATCTTGAGAGCTGTAGCCAAGTGGTCATTCACAGTAAGTCTATTTCCATTTGTCCCATTCACTTGATCCAGGAATCCGTTTGTGGGGTTTTATAGAGGCTTCATGTCATTTGTTATTAGCTTCATCCATATTCTTTTTATCTCGATTCAATAGCTTCTTTTTACTGATTGAAGGAATTATCATTATTTATTATCAGCTCCATATATATTATCAGTTATTTCAATTAAGAGCTTACTTTTTCTGCTTGAAGGAAATGATGCAGGGACCACCTCCCCCCCACGGGTTGATTCCATCTTTTGCAACTCCTCAGCAGGGTCAACAGCCTAAACACCGTGGTATATTTCTAGCCACAGCTCCTGTGTTAATGTCAGAGTTGTCAGGATAATTTGAATTTCCTTGACTATGTTGTTTTTTAGTGTACAAAATCTCTATAGGAAATATGAACCTTTTTATTCATTATCAGTGAAGAATTAGCCCAAATTTCCCAAGCATGGAATTGTACATTCAACTGCTGCTGCTGCAGCATGATTTTAGTATATTGAGGCTTGGATTGTATTAGACCTGCATGAGTGGACATTTAATACTTAATAGCTTGGAATCCGTATCTTTCATATTTTTCGGTTATTCTGTATTACGCCATATTATAAATACAAATAGATTTTGTATAAGCTGAAAGAGCAACTCTCTATTAAAGGTTAAAATTAAGTTCGTTTATTTTTTAATTCAGTGCTCAAAGAAGCTGACATTATTTTACTTGCACTTTGGCATGTAGGTGGCAGTTGACCTTTGTTTAGTATGCTTTACTTCAAAGGGGTTCATTCACTTTCATATAAGTTATGCAAAGCAAAAGGAGAAATTCGGTGAAGGCGCAAAAAGGTTTTTTCAATTATATTCAAATGTTTGTAATTTTTTACTTAATTGAATAATCTATACACCTCTGAAAATATGTAGAAATAAGAGTGTGCCCACTTTTCAATAAGAGTGCAACGCGATCATTTACTCTCTCTATCCAATATCCATTTAAAATGAGCCATTCAAATTAATTTAAATATTACTTGAACTTACGCATGATCTAGGACCGCCATTGAATGCTTAAAGCGTTAATTGATTGCCCATACAATCGCGTTAATTGACTTGACCTACTACTGAATAGTAAAGCTCTATGCATCTGCGATGGCACCTGGTAGGCCAATGATGAAGCTATAAAAATGTGAGCCGTCACTAACGGAGTGGAAACAGAAGCAGTGGGAAAAAATATTTTTCGTGGAATAAATTATTTTTTTCTTGTGAAGGAATATTGAAATTTTGAACCAACTGTTGTGAAGCCAAGGTAGTTGGGAAGACATCCCCTTAATATGTTTCTAATAAGAATACCTTTTTCCATTTCATATAATACAATGGTTAGTTAACGTCTACTCGGTTATTTGAGGTCTTGTCTTGGAACAAAGTGTTTGTGGAAGTAATGTATTGAAAGTTTGAGTTTAATGACCCTTTCTTGTCAAAAATTCCGCAGCTTTCTAAAACTAGGAATTAAGTATGAAGTAGATGATACTGTTTCATTAAACTAGTAGTTTGTCATAGAAGCTTCTTTTCTGTGTTAAAATTGTTTCATTTAATCACTAGATATAGTGGTTCCCAGCTTGCCTGCCTTTCAGTAGTACTCCATCTTAAAGTTAATATATACACATATATATCAACCGGAGGAATGTTATCTATAGTTGTAAAAGATGCTTAGTTTTCCCTTCGAGGAAAATGAAACGACAACTCCTTGAGGATTATGGTACAGAAGTTCGTTCAATGCAAATAGAAGAAATGAAAGTATAAATTCAATTTCTTTCAATATTTACTTGGACCAGGGATTCTATAATAAGAGTTCGTTAATTGCATTCAGGAGATATCGATAGTTTTCTTTCAAGGAGTTGATATTGAAAGTGTTTATTTGGGAGACATCCATATATTTCTAATATTTGTTGACTTTTAGCATGGATTCCTACCCACACTTTTGTATTGAAGAAAGATCAAGCCTCGTCTCAATCAAAAAATAAGATGCTTCTCTAATAATCTGATTTTTTAAAAATTTCATAACCACAAAAATTCCTACTCTTCTTTCTATTCCTTTTACCACATGTTTACTGCCCTTTCGAAACATCCATTATAAATAGATGACTAGATATCATGGGCACTACCTTATTGAGATAAATGAAGACGCTTTTCCATATTTCTATAAGAAATTTTCCCATTGTTATGTATAGTTTCTATATATTTTAAATCCTGAAAGCCTATGGACGTTTACAGGCCTCCCACAACTATGATTCAAGTACAACATGCAAATGGCCAATCTTAGAAAGTAAAGTATCAAGTTAGACTGGGCCGACGGCTCCTATTTCCTTATGTGTTATTGCATGCAATCTTTTGATGGGGCTGTTTCTTCAAGTAATTGTATGATCTGTAACAATTTTGGTCAAGCAGGTTTTGTATATGTGATGTATATGTTTTTCTATTTTAGATTTGGATGATTCGAACTATCTGTATCTATTGTTAGCATAGGTTTCTGGGCATTTTATTTGCCTTCAAACCAAATCATGATATGTATTGAAGATCTTTATATTTTCTTAATATAAATCTATGATGGTTTTTTTCTCTGAAAAAAAAGTATCAAGTTAGACTGGGGCTGCCATTGATGTCTGCAATTCTGTTACGTGACTGTGAAAACTTGTTTTAGCCATTATCGATACCTCCCCTTCTTGTTGCATACATAAATTCAAAGATAGAGGACTTATAAAAAAAAAAAGAAAAGAAAAAAAAGAAGAATGTTGTGATTCACGTATTCATACTTCCAGTGTGAAAATGTATGACACCCATGTCAAATAATTTTACCCCTCATTTCACATCACTAATATTGGCATCTTGCATCCTGAAAATAGCACTTTTCCTTTCTGGCAGATACAATTTTTGTTTCTGGCAATGAACAAAGTAGCCACATGCTTATCTGCATTCTGCCTTCTATACTATTGTAAGAATGCTTAAATTTATTGGTAATACTTCCTGCTTGAGCTTAAACTGGAAGGAATATTTACAATTAACGAGAGGTTATATGATACATGTACGAAATTTATTTTGAAGAATGAGTAACATAATACTTGAAATTTGCCAGTTTATGAAATTCTTTGATTTCATATTGCAGGAATTGCAGCTTGCATGATTTTCTGTAGCTTCTTTCTGGCTGGACAAGAGCCACTGAACTCAATGGTTCAAATTTCACTTCATCCTAACACCGTGAACACTAGCTGTTCACATGAGCATTAATTCCCACGTCGGAGAGATGCAGGGTTTTGTGGGAATGGAGAACAACTGCTATATAACAATTGGTAATCTGGTGTAAAAGACAGATAGGTAGATGGGAAGTGGATGACAGAATACCTTCAATTGTAGAGGGATAAATTCAGTCTTTATTTTTCCTTATCCAATCTTATTATTGACAACTTATTAAAAATATCCAATCTGTAATTTTTTTAAGAAAGAAAAATCGAAAGCTTGTATAATATATTTTGTTGTTTGGTCTCTTAATCTTTGCACTGCTGTTATTTGTGAGTTTGTCACTTTCTTGTTTTAAATTAAAAGATCAAATTATATACTGTGAACTGGAGAATTCTAGTACTGGTACAATTGATGTAGCCTTAATTTATTCTTGGGAAGCCAACACAAATGCAAACGTTGAGGAGAGATTCAAGCTTTCTATATGGCAGCTCATGTATTCACGAAGACAAGTTACAAACTTGAAATAAGAGTATCCGTTTGCTTGTCATCAATGCATGAATTCGCATTTATACAAGGACTTAAACGTTCTTGTAGTGACCGTTTACCTGTCTGCAATTGTGATATACTAGGAATTTGATAGATTCAAATTTGCTAGGGAAGTTCATAGAATGAGATTAAATGGCTTGTAATAGAAAAAAAACCATATTCTTGACACTTGTATTTAGTCTTTCGAGATGCTCCTCTATTCTTTTCCTAGGGAGTTAGCAGGTCATGGCAGGTTCTGGCATAGTGTCTCCTGAAACATTTCTTCCGTTTTTTTTTCAGATTCAGCATCATGTTGAGTTAACATGGGTTGTCATTATCTCATTATGCACATTAGTAATCCTTTTGTCCATAAATACTGGTTTCTCTTCAATGTTCATTACCATCAGCTATATCAATGTAAACTCGTTCAAGACTTGCATGTTGATTTATTATCTAATGACTTAAATTGACGTGTTTATGTTGGACTTAATCTATTTCTTGAGCTTTGTTCCATGGACTTTTAATTGAAATACTATGCTGACATGGTGTATATACTATATACACGGCTGTCCTAACTTGTAAGGTAGGTGTATGTGTTGACCGATAAAATAGTTGAAAATAAAATAAATCGCATTATTAAGCTGTATATGAAGCTAATTGAATTTAATTAAACAATAATATATCAATTAAACAAACACTTTTTGATATTCTGTCATGTCCCCAATTTTATTTTCCTCTATAGTGTAGCTAGGGTGGATTTCTAGGGTATGTGATGTTAAATTTTCAGATGGTTCTATGCTGTATCATTTACTTTAGCCCAATTCAATATTTCAATTAGCAATTTTTTCAATAACAATTAGTCTTTCCATTCATCAACAGTGATTGAAGATAGAACAATAAATGCAATGACAAAGGAGACAATCAACACATTAACAAGAGACACTAAGTTTGGTCAAAGACCAGGGAAAACCCCACAAGGGGGAAAACCTTTTGAAATTCTTCTTCTATTAGATTGTCATGAAATGTTCAACAGAGAGTACAATGAGCCCAATACAATATGATCAACAAAACAACCCAATGACATTCAGAAATAAGTTTCCAACATCATAAGATATCAGAGACAACCTTTCCCATTTATGGTCAACTTCGGTCAACGGTCAATTTCAGTCGAGCTTCCTGGTTGCATGCATGAGGAGTTGTGTGAATACTAGAGGCTTCCAATTGCACCCTTAATGCCTGCAAGCCAACGACTGTGGTCGAATTTTCCCTGTGACATGCTTGCGATTGTAATCCAAAAACCCTGAAACAGATGCGAGCCTCAAACCTTGAAATTTCAAAGTTTTGAGAACTTCGGTTGTCGTCCTAGCCTCAAACCTCTGTGAGCCAATCAATGAAGAAGAGAAGATGCTTGGTGATGTCCAAATGAGCTTGAGGTCACTTATATTTATAGGCTTCCAAGAACATCCAATTTACTTTAGGGCTGAGCTTGTCTAAATGTGCATATTAGGGATCATCTTCATAATTACACTTTCCCTTGTTCGATTTGAGTGATCTTTAGATCGATTTTGGTCCTTTCAAAAAGAGGAATATAATGCAATCATCATCTCCATCTCAATGGTCCTTTCAAAAAGGAATATAATGCAATCATCATCTCCATCTCAATGGTCCTTTCAAAAAGGAATATAATGCAATCATCATCTCCATCAAATGAGCCATCCAAAGTGGGATTTGACCATAGTTGCATATTTTAACACACCCTCTCAACTAGGGAGAATTCCACCTGCATCATGTCATGTATATCCTTTCGTCATCTCATGTCCCATCTTTGCTAAACTCTATCTGCTAAAACATTCTCGAATCTAAAGAAGAAGAATCATTGGGCAGCGTAACGCTACCTCCCTCTATATCACCAGAGAGCATAGATCAATCCGAAACCACATCGGGGAGTACATCCATATCGAGCAATATGTGATATAAGGGAGCACATCTCAACCCATCTTATTGCCTACAGATCTTCCCAACAATGACCCTCAAGAGTCAAGTGGTAGAATACTTGCATCATAATCCAAGCTTGGGCAAGATACCCGACTTACCAGAAGGTAAGGATCACACTCACCCAAGCCTTCTCAACTCGCTGGCCAGACAGGGAGGGCCAATCCCAACAAGGCCCACTTGTAGGTATGATGCCATCTGGGGTATACTCTACAAAGACCAAGATAGGGGAGTGGCATCTCCAACCCTATGGGTAACAGATAGGGATGGTACCCTATTGTCTAGAGATCCCTTAAGCCTAGGATCCCTCCATCTCAATTCCTCACCTTGGGAGCTCAAATAGGGCGGAAGAGCTGGCTCAAGTGTCCTCGATCAGTGATGCCCCTTATCAGGAAGGGTCACATCCTTGTTGATTTTTGATAGCTTGGGAGGTACTCCAAGCCCAAGGGTTTGAGGTTTGGAGGTTGGAGCACCACAAAAGTCATTTGTGGGCTTGGAACCAAAGGTTGGGGTTTTGCAGCGATCGATGTTTGGGCCAAAACCATGAGGCATTTTCTACATGTGATGGATGGAGATGATAAAGGATAGCAATGAGAATCCAACACAATGAAAATTGTCGAATCCCAAGTTGTAGAAGATTAGATGAATTTTTGAAGGTTAAGGATGGGTTTTTGGCACATAAGTCATGTACGCTTGGAATGGAATGTGCCAAAAGACATGACTCTTCAAGGAATTTGTGGAGCCCTTGTATTGGTATAAATATAAGGTGAGGAAGATCATTTTAGTGATCCAAATGTGCATCTATCTCTTGTGTAAACACATATGAGGCAATGAAGTTTGTGGAGGACAAGACGTGGAGGAGAGAGGGATGGTTTGGCATAATTCTTTCTCTATTATAGGTCTGAGTTTACCTCAGGTGGAGGCCGCAGACTTAGGGTGATTTTAGGATTGTTTTGAGTGCGGTTGGGTGAGGTTCTTCTCTCCTTGCTAGGCCGCAACCCTAGTTATCAATTGTGGGTAGGCTAAAGGCTTGAAATGTCACGTATAAGAGGGACGTGAGTGCAATAGTGTTTACATTGAGCCTCAAAGTATACAGGGAGGAGTTTTGGGCTTGTTTGAGGGTTGGTTGTAGCCCTATTCCACAACGAGTTTGGACATCAAAGGTATGGAGGGAGGCTGCAATAAAAAAGAGGCTGTTTGGGCATGTTTAGTGTGGTTATTATAGAGTGACAAGTGCCCTAACCAAGAGCATCCAAGACAATAGATGTTACATCACTTTAGAAGGAGGTATACCAGGTATGTGATGTGTTTTGTGTGAGCAGATGCTAGTTGGATCAATCGTAGTGTGGACAAAATTAGTTGCAGCCTGTGGAAGCCATGTGTTAGGGTTGACTTGGGTGGTTAGAGACCCTAACTAGGAGCAGATTCTAGAGTGGTTTATTGATAGAGGTATTGGGCACCTTTGGATTATCGAAGGGCAGTGTATAGGTAGCCCAAAGTAGCCCTAGATCAGCGAACACGAAGGACATTGAATGTTGTGTGATTGGGTGAAGATTGGAGCCTAATGTGTAGCTCTTTGATGGACGAAAGAAGCTACTAGATTGGCAGATTGGAGCTCAAGTGTTGGCCAATCTAGAAGAGAAGATTGAATCAACTCGTGTTCATTATAGCAAAAGTGACTTGCAACAGTGATAGGTGGCAACCCTCCTAGAGTCTCTATGTGTTGTCCCTTGATGGACTAAGGGGCAACTAGAGAGAAAATCAGAAGCGAAGGACTGACAAGACGAGATACGACATAAATGCTAAGCATAGAGCGAGATTGTCATTGTATCTTTTATTCTTGTACTTGTGGATACTTGAGGGACATTATCCCTTGTACAGGAGCCCTAGACATTGGTATTATATGTTGATTAATATAACGAAGTTGGGTTGGAAATTTATAAAAAGTTGTCGATAATTGCGCATGTGTGATTCACTGTTGTTTATATTTTGCTGTGAAAAGTAGCGTTGTTGAGATTCTTGGTTTGGTAGTGTCAAAGTTTTTTAAGATTCTATCCTAGACACCAGGGCTGTGGAAATTCAACGTCCATCGGTCCAAGCTGCTCTTTAAAGACCAAGAAATTTCCTTTCGACAAAGCCTTGGTGAGAATATCTGCAATTGCTCATATGTTGATATGTGATGGATCTAATAGCTCCTCTCCGCACCATGTCTCGAATGAAGTGATATCAAATCTCAATGTGCTTGGATTTGTCATGAAATACGAGATTTTCTGCCAGACGGATCCCACTCTTGTTGTCGCAATATATCACTGTAATATTTGGGACCTGCACAAATAGCTCTCCAAAGAGCTTCTTGAACCAAACTGCTTCACAGCTAGCCATGCTAGTGGCAATATACTCTACTTCGGCGGTACTCAACGCTACAAACTTTTTCTTCTTGCTCATCCAAAATATAATGGCAGATTCAAGGCTAAAACAACATCCAGACGCACTCTTCATGTCGACAATGTTTCCTGCACAGTTAGCATCGGTGTATCCATGAAGTCGAACATCTCTGGTAGAATATCTCAGACCAAGTGTGATTGTCCCATGCAAATATCTCAAAATGTGTTTGGCAACGATTTAATGTGCATGGAGAGGTTCAGTCATGAATTGACTCAACATATTTACTGCATAGCATATGTTCGAACGAGTGTTCACTAGGAACATTAGAGCCCCAATCAACTGTCTATACTCAGATGGATTCACCAAATCGAGTCCTGCAACTTCTCCACATAACTTCTTGAAGTTCATTTCCATCGGTGTGGGTAGTGACTTGCATTCTGTCATTCCAAATATTTCCAACAACTTCACAACATATTTTCCTTGTGAAAGGAAAATCTCACCAGAATTTTTCCACACCTCAAGGCCTATAAAATAGTGCATGAGTCCAAGGTCCTTCATTTTGAATTCAGAGGCTAGCTCCCTCTTACACTCGATCATCAGAGGCTCACTACCTGTCAAGAATAGATTGTCAACATATAAAACCAAAATCAACAACATACCTTGGACTTCCTTGAAGTAGAGGTTGGGATCGACATTGCTTCTTGTGAATCCCAGCTTCATCAAATAGATGTCTATGCATGCGTACCATGCTCTGGGGCTTGCTTCAAACCATACAATTCCTTCTTCAACATGCAAACATGTGTGTTTTGATTCTCTACTTCAAATCCTTGTTGCTACTCAACGTACAATTCTTCTTGTAAGATGCCATGGAGGAATGTGATTTTCATGTCCATCTGATGAAGGGTCCATTCTTGACTTCCGACAAGGGAAACTATCAAATGAATGGTTGTATATTGAGCCACAAGTGCAAATATATCATCATAATATTCTCCCTCTTTCTGGGAGAATCCTTGAGCCACAAATCTTTCCTTGTATTTCTCAATGCTACCATCAACTCCATGCTTGATCTTGAAAAGCCACTTTGAAGTCACCACAAATTTCCCCTTTGGTCTCGATACAACATCCCATAGACGATAACATCTTTCCAAACTTGTTCCTTCATGGCTCCTTCGAATGTGGAGGTTCGACTTGAATCATAGTGCTCATGGCTGCAACATATCCCTGATACCTGCATGGCTTCTTCCTATCTCTAAATGATCTTTGAACAAGAGCTCGTCCTTCATCATCCTATAATGTGTCTCGAAGCCAAATTTGCCTGTCCCTGATAGGAGGATCACATGGAGGAGGATTTAAGGGGTCGATAGGCTCCATGGGATCATCAACAATATCTGTCTCAGATTCAAGCATAAAAAGACCATCTAAAATATCCATATCATCATTCTCCTCGGGAGGAGGAGGTGGAGGAAGGTCCCTTGCTTTTCCAAGGGCCACATTTTCATCGAATGTAACATCCATGCTAATTTCAACCTTCCTTTGACCAAGAATATATATTCTAAATGCTTTAGAATTTTCACAATAACGATCAAATGTACCTTTTCTTCCCGTGGCTTCCAAGTTGTTCATTTTGTCCTTAGGCACATGAAAGTATACGGGCCTACCAAATATACGGAGATGATCAGCATCAGGCTTGACACCTACGAATACTTCTTCAGGGGTCTTGTTATACAATGCTTGATGAGGTACCCTATTTTGAACATATACGACGACATTTATTGCTTCTCCCCAAAGGAACTTCGACAACTTTTGATCATGGAGCATGGCATAGGCAACTTTTATAATGGACCTATTCTTTCTTTTAGGCACTCCATTTTGTCGAGAATATAAGGCACAATTGTCTCTTTCTTGATTCCTTCTTTTTTACCAAAATCAATAAACGCCTTTGATGTGTACTCTCCACCATTGTCCGACTTGAATATTTTGATTTTCTTCCCTGTTTGATTTTCGATCTAAGTTTTGAACTCCTTGAACATTTCGAAGGCTTCATCCTCGTGCTTCAAATAATATATCCATGTCTTTCTTGAGAAGTCATCAATGAAGGTGATGTAGTAGAGATGGCCACCAATAAAATGTACAGGCATTAGACCACTTATGTCAGAATGGATGAGATGGAGGATGTCATTTGTCTTGTTTTCGCTAGAGAGGAATGGTCCCCTTGTCTTCTTTCAAATGGCACAACCTGGACATACTCCATCATGTTGGGCTTGAACCTTGGGAATCCTTGAGACCAATTTCTTCAATTTCGAAAGAACATCATAGTGTAGATGGGTCAATCTTCGGTACCATAGCTCGCTGAGATGATTAGTATCATGGACCAATGCTAGAAGTGGTCTTCTACTAACCCTGTAGAGCCCTTCATATCTTGATCCCAATGTGAGTGCATCTCTCATAGGTGATCCAACTAGTCAAGTAAGAACCTTTCCCCCTATGAAGGCAACCGTCATCCCTTTGTCTTCCAAAGAAGATATTAGTACCAAATTCTTCTTCAACCCTAACACATACATCACATCATGGAGAAAAATAGATTCTTTCGAATTCAAATGAAATTTGACAGACCCATAACCTTTAATGGGATGAGTTGAGTTGTCTCCAAGATTGATTTTTAAATTTGACTCCGAGAGAACTTCTTATAACCAGAGAAGTGATGAGTGGCTCTAGTATCAACCAACCAACTATCCCACGAATCTGGAGGAGATGAACTAGTAAGGGAAAAAATAAGAATATATTCGGATTGATTCGCAACATTGCTTTCATACCTGGAGAATTTTGAGTTCTTCTGTGGACAATGATCTTCTTCATGATCACTTGGAGCATCTTTTCTTTTTCTTTCATCTCTTCCATTGTGATCATTCCTTCGGCCATCTCTCCTTTGATCATTGAACCTATTGTTGTTGCTTCTAGTATTGTAGCGTGGTCCATTTTTCTTCCTGGGGCAATCTCAAGCATAATGGCCTGCCTTATGACAATTGTAGTATTCGATGTGCAAAAGTTCCTTCCTTCTATTTGGATTTTGAGGATGAGGCTTTCTTGAGTTTGATGGACCTCCTTTGCCTGTCTTCTTTTTCTTTTCACGAGTAATGAATGCAGTGGGCTCTCCTTCATGCTTTTGAATCCTTCCTCTTGATATCATCCTTGATTCTTCTTGAGTGAGATTTCCAACAATTTCATCGAATGATGGGAGGACATTATTGTTGCTTATAGTAGTAATAAAGGTTTCCCAAATAGGAGGGAGACCTCTTAGAGTCACAATTACCAATTCCCTGTCAGGGACAGATTCCTCAACTCTTTGCAATTGATCTCTAAGACGAGATATCCTCATTTTGTAGGATTGCACGGACTCCTTTGTTCATCTTAGTGTCTTTGAGTTGGTCTTTCAAGGAGTTGTTTTCATTCAAATTGTTGACTTTATACATGCCAACTATCTTATCATACATGTCCTTAGAACTTCTCAAGTTTCCAACATATGCAAGTAAATTATCTTGTAAACGATATACTATTATTTGATTTTCTTTTAACTCACCTTTCTTGTGCTTGTTCTTGATAGAAGTGGAAGCATTCTCTGGAGGCTCAGGTTTTTTTTTTTATAAATATAGTCGAAAACATCATTGTTATTAGCTATGATCTCCAACCTAACTTTCCATGCAACACAATTGTATGAGTCTCCCAACTTCTCATTTTCTTTGAAGAAGGAAGACATCTTGACTTGGCTAGATCAGCTCCTTCAACTTTCCCAAAGATGATTGCTTCAATGCTTATCTCCTTTTGGGTTTTTCCTTCACCTTAGCTTTGAAACCATGTTAAATTTTCATATTGTTCTATGCTGTATCAAGTACTTTAGTCCAATTCAATACTTCAATTAGCAATTATTTCAATAACAATTAGTCTTTCCATTCATCAACATTAATTGAAGATAGAACAATAAATGCAATGAAAAAGGAGACAATCAACACATCAACAAAAGACACCAGGTTTGATCAAAGACCAGGGAAAAACCCCACAAGGTGGAAAACTCTTTGAAAATTATCTTCTGTTAGATTGTCATAAAATGTTCAACAGAGAGTACAATGAGCCCAATACAATATCATCAACAAAACAATCCAATGACATTCAAAAATAAGTTTTCAACATCAAAATATATCAGAGACAAATTTTCCCATTTGCGGTCAACTGCGATCAAATTCGGTTTGTTGATTTTTATAGCTTGGGAGGTAATCCAAGCCTTGAGGGCTTGAAACCCAAATTTGGGCTTTTTCACCCATCGATATTTGGGCCAAAACCGTGACGAGACTTAGACATGCGATGGATAAATATGATGTCGAAATGAATCCAACGCATTGAGAATCATCGATTTTTGAGTTGTCAAAGTGCAGTTATGAATTTTTGAAGTTGTGGGAAAATTGTCTAGAGAAGTGAAGTCGGCCTTAACATGAGGTGACCCTAGAAAAGTGTTAGACATTGCCACAAGAGAGATATAAATAAAGACGAAGAGGAGCCTCATTAGATGATCCAATATAGATCCCTCTCTCTCATGTAAGGTCTAAAATGGAAGCCGAGTTCCCTGAGGTAGCCATAACCAAGAAAAGGAGGAGGCCAAGATAGTTTTGGTGTCTGTTTTGGGTCTAGTTTAGGGCTATGATGTTTGCAAATGAAGGAAACATTGAAGATGAGACTTCGCCGTGGAGGTTAAGGGATGTTCTAAGCACAATAACCAATAGATTGTCTCCCTATAGCAGGACATGTACCTTTGTGTGACCATAGTTGGGAAGGAGGGTCTGTTTAGGGAGGTCGAGTAGTCTAATAGGCTCCCTAAACAAGCCTGCAACTATCTCAAGAAAGAACACAACAAGGAGACGACTTACAACTGGGAGGAAGGGTGGTATTGTGCAGGGATAGGTGCCCTAACCAAGGTTGAGTTCTTCAGAGAAGGCATCTCAAATTTCAAGCAATTGGAAGAGAAATTTGTGGATGTCTTCAAGGAGAAGAGGTGCAGGTTGGAAGTCCTAAGTATATGACAATTCTGGGCTGATGTATTGTGTGGTTTTATCTCAAATTTGTGGGCAACAGAAGTGCAAAGAGGACAAAATTTGTAGTGGCTGTTTGGAGGACCCAAAACCACCACAAATTTGTCCCATGTGGCAACAAAGGGAGCAACTTACAATGAGAAGTAAACCGCAGTTGTAGAGGAGGTCTAGAGGCACTGATTTAGCATTGATGTGGACTGATATTAGCCCTAACCAGATTGCAAACATTGCAGTGGTGACACATCAACTCATGAGGTAGATAGTGTCCTAGAAGAGGACAAATTTGAGGAGTCTATCATCAACCACGTGGAAGGGTCTCCATAGGTGTTGGATGCCCTAACTAGGAGTAGATGTTACAATGAGGATTGGTCACTCATGGTTAGTTGGAAGGCAGCGTGAGAGTGGACCAAGTGTGGAAAAGGATTGGTTCATGGTTTAGTGGAGGACAGTGTGATAGTGCCTAAGTTGAAGCCTAGTGTGCACCATCTTCATGGAGCTAGGTGGTTGCTAGGGTGGCAGTTGTTGAACTCAAAGTTTTGATGAGCCAAAGGAGTAGTTGAGAAACCCTAGACTTGCATGTGGAGAAGGACATCTACAACAGATGATGGGCAATCCTCCTAGCCCATGTTCATTGTGGGAGATGGACATCTTGCAGTAATAGGTGGCAACCCTCTGTGCCCTATGTTGGTCTTCAATAGAGTAGAGCAGAAAGGCCATAGAGGGTTGAAGTCCGTGAGTAGCTAAGGAGTAGTAGTGGGTAGTGGTGAGTTGTTCACAAACGAAGTTATGAACAATTTGACATGAGTCTCGATGTGTTGTGCCCTTGATGAACTAAGGCACAACTAGTGAGAAGATTAGAGAGTCGAGGTTTAGTGGCAAGATGAACTTGGATCATTGATAGAGGCAGTGCTACAGATCGAGAGCCGAAGGACTGAGCAAGTACAGGGTACGACCGAGAGGAGTTGAGAAAGTGCGGTACGACAAGATGGTTAGGGTTAGAGTATCTTGTTGAGGGTAGATTGGTTGTTGATGGATTGACACCAAGCCCCAATTTTGTATTCTTGTACTAGTGGATATCTGAGGGCCATTATCCTTAGTACAAAAGCCCTAAACTGTTGTATTATTCAGTTTGATTAATATAACGAAGTTGGGTTAAAAAGCCCAAAAGGTTGTCTATATTTTGTGCACTAGTAGATTTACTGTTATTTATATTTTGCTGTGCAAAGTAGTTTTGTTGTGATCTTTGGTTTGGTAGTGTCAGTGATTTAAGATTTTATCCTAGCACCAGGGTTGTGGAAATTCAATGTGGTATCAAAACTTGTTTGAGCTGCTTTGAGGGTCAGTGAATCATAATGTGGACAACGAAGCAACTTAGAGGGAGTTGTGGGTGTCTAGATCATGGAGCAGAGGGTTCAACTAAAGACCTGGAGATGTGGTGTTGACTGGCTTGGCAACGGGATTCATTGGGAGTTCTGGTGGATTGGTGGTGAGCCTGGTGAACAATAGTTTGTTGTAGGGCAATTTGCTAATTGTGGACTTCCTTTGACTTTCGATGGATGGCTGGGACAACTCAAGGGTTTCTTTGGCCTAGACAAGATTAGTATGATCAAGCTGACTTCATGTGATGGACTAGATATTGGCAGACTAGTGTCTTCATCAGATTGTGATGTTGCATATTTGAGATTGGAGGGATTTGCATGAGTGGTGTTTGATCCAGGAAGATGACTACTTGCAGGATTGAGCTAGTGGAGATTGTGTAGGCTCATAGGGAGTCTAGCCTTAGAGGGAGAAACCTTATGGAGGTATGGGATCTTCAGGTTCAGATATGATGAGGCATAGGCACTACCGAGATTATTGGGTTCATTCTACAGAGTATGCTACAGTGTTGGATGCCAGATGGGCTAGTGTCCCTAGATGATGATGGTTACTTCCTAGTATTGGAAGTACCTCACTTGCTAAGAGGGACTGTTGATTTTTATAGCTTGGGAGGTATTCCAAGCCTTGAGGATCGAGGGTTTGGAGGAAGGAGCTCTACAAGTGGCCTTGTGGGCTTGAAACCAAAGCTTGCGCTTTTGCACCCATCGATATTTGGGCCAAAACCGTGACGACACTTTGACATGTGATGGATAGAGATGATAGAGGATGTCAAAACGAATCCAACACATCGAGAATCATCGATCTATGAGTTGTTGAAGTGCAATTATTAATTTTGGAAGTTAAGTGTGGAAAAATTGTCGGCCTTGACATGAGCTGACCCCAGAAGAGGGCTAGACATTGCCATGAGAGAGATATAAATAAAGATGAAGAGGAGCCTCATTGGATGATCCAATAGATATCCCTCTCTTTGATGTAAGGCCTGAAATCGAAGTCGAGCTCCTTGAGGTAGCCGCAACCAAGAAAAGGAAGAGGCCAAGATAGTTTTGGGATCTGTTTTGGGTTTAGTTTAGGGCTATGGTGTTTGAAGATGAAGGCAATTTTGAAGATGAGACTTGGCCATGGAGGTTAAGGGCTATTCTAGGCACAATAACCAACAATTTGTCTCTCTGTAATAGATCGTGTCATTTGTGTGACCACAAGTGGTAAGGAGGGCCTGTTTAGGGAGGCCAAGTAGTCTTCTAGGTTCCCTAAACAAGGCCGGTTCCCTAAACAAGGCCGCAACTATCTCCAACAAGAACGCAACAAGGAGAAAGCTTAAAGGTGGGAGAAAGGGTGGTATTGTGCAAGGATAGGTGCCCTAACCAGGGTCAAGTTCTTCAAGGAAGGTGACTCAGATTCCAAAGAATTGGAAGAGTGGTTTGTGGATGTCTTCAAGGACAAGAGGTGAAGGTTGGAAGTCCTAACTATATGAGTCTGTTAGTAGCCATGTGGAAGGGTCTCCATAGGTGTTGGATGCCATAACTAGGAGAAGATGCTACAACGAGTATTGGTCACTCGTGGTTTGTTGAAGGGCAGCATGAGAGTGGACCAAGTGTGGACAAGGATTGGGCATTATGGTCTCGTGGAGGACAATGTGATAGTGTCCAAGTTGGAGCTCATTGTGAACCATATTCATGGCCTTAGGTGGTTGTTAGAGTGACAGTTATTGAGCTCAAGGTTTGATGAGCCAGAGGAGCAGTTGAGCAGCCCAAGACTTGTGTGTGGAGAAGGACTTCTATAATAGATGATGGGTAGTCCTCCTAGCCCATGTTTATTGTGGGAAATGGACATCTTGTAGTGATAAGTGGTAGCTCTCTATGCCCTATTTTGTTTTTAATTGGAGCAACATAGGAAGACCATAGTGGGATGAAGTCCCTAAGTAGCTGAGGAGCAACAATGGGCAGTTGTGAGTTGTTAAAAAACGGAGTTGTGAAGAACTCGACAAGAATGTCAATGTGTTGTGCCCTTGATGAACTAAGGCACAAGTAGTGAGTAGATTGGAGAGCTAAGGTTCAGTCGCCAGATGGACTTGGATCGTTGATAGAGGCAGTGCTGCAGATTAGGAGCCAAATGACCAGGAAAGTACAGGGTACGACCGAGAGTAGCTGAGAGAGTGTGCTATAGCCAGATGGTCATTGTATCTTGTTGAGAGTAGATTGGTTGTCGGTGGATTGAAACCAAGCCCCAGTTTTGTATTCTTGTACTAGTGGATATTTGAGGGCCATTATCCCTGGTAAGGGGCCCTAGACTATTGTATTATTCAGTTTGATTAATATAACGAAGTTGGGTTAAAAAGGATAAAAATTTGTCTATATTTTATGCTCTAGTAGATTTATTGTTATTTATATTCCGCTTTGCAAAGTAGTTTCGTTGTGATCTTTGGTTTGGTAGCGTCAGTGATTTAAGATTCTATCCTAGCACTTGGGTCATGGAAATTCAATGTGGTCAACAATCAATTTCAATCAAACTTCTCGGTGGCATGCATGAGGAGCTATGCGAGCCACTAGAGGTTTCCAGTAGTACCCTTGATGCATGCAAGCTGACGATTGTGGTCGAATATTCCTTGTTACGTGCTTGCGACTGTAATCCAAAAACCCTAAAACAGATGCGAGCTTCAAACCTTGTAATTTCAGACTTTTGTGAACTTTTGTTGTTGTCCCAGCTTCAGACCTATGCGAGCCAATCAGCGGAGAAGAGATGAAAAATATGCTTGTTGATGTCCAAATGAGCTTGAAGTCACTTGTATTTATAACCTTCCAAGGGTGTCCAATTTGCTTTAGGGTCGACCTTGTCCAAATGTGCATATGAAAGCTTTTATTCATAAGTACACTTTCCCTTGTCTGATTTGAGTGATCTTTAGGTCAATTTTGGTCCTTTCAAAAAGAGGAATTCAATGTGATCATCATCTCCATCAAATGAGTGGTCCAAAGTGGAATTTGACTATAGTTGCATATTTTAACATTTGATGGCCAGGCCGCAGGAGCAGGATTACATCATCAGGGGTCCCGGGGGAGTTTTGAAGAGTCTTTATGGGATTCGATGGCATTCGCTTGGCATATTCCATCATCCTCACAACTTGCCTGTCGTTTTGTTGCATTTCGACAACTTTCAAAGCAATAACATTACTATGGGGGCTAACTTAAGTAATTATGTTCGAGGTGGTATTCCGAAAACATTATTTGATGGAACTCGTCAGTGTAATAAATCACTGGAACCAAAATAAGAAGATCTACAAGATAGGATGGTTAGAAGTGATTTTTAGTGACCTGAAGAGGCATGGTGACCAATTTACCATTTTCCCACATTAAAAGGAATATTTTAATTGAAATAAAAAAAGAGAGAAATGTGTTCAATGATTAAAATTATAATAAAATGGGAGGTTCTAGAGGGATCCTTCATATTTATAAAGAGGATGAGGAGGTCATTGGAGGACATCTTTAATTTGATATCTCTTCTTGCATGAGAGGTTTGAGAACCTAGTTCTCTACTTCATTATAGCCCCAGGGCGGAAACCTTCGAGTGATTTAGTGACATTTGGTGAGTACCCATCTCCCCTTAGTGAATTCATTTAGAATTCATAAGAGAGCTACGCAGTAGCAGTTCAGTTCAGTTTTGGTGGAGGGCAGTGCAACATTGGAGCAAATTCTTAAGGCTAGTTCTATCTTAACTATATCAGTTGTTCAACATGTAAAACCACAATTTATATATTATAAATAACGCTGAGGTTATTTCTGCTTGTTATTTTTATTTGCAGTTCTATGTTGCTAAATTTTACATGACAATCTTCTGTTTATGAATGGAAATTTTATTTGATGTATTTTTGAATTAAAATTTCGAAAAATCTCCAAATTTTTATATTTGGAACATTACAATGGTATCAGAGTTGGTGTTTCTGCTAGCTTGATGATTTTCATTGCAGATTGTTAAAAAAGGTACCAACATCATCATTTTGTTACAGGAAAATTTGTCCTTCGCCTTAACTGTTCTACAAAATTTTGGATGAAAAATGCTAGCCAAATTTCAAAATGCCACCCAAATTTCCTTGATTCTGTTGACTGCTCAACAATCATTAGACAAATCATCATTTTGTTACAGGAAAATTTGTCCTTAGCCTTAACTGTTCTACAAAATTTTGGATGAAAAATGCTAGCCAAATTTCAAAATGCCATCCAAATTTCCTTGATTCTGTTGACTGCTCAACAATCATTAGACAGAATTGAGAGTCAAATTCTGAAGGGCCATGAGCGATTTTTTTTATCAATGGATTTAAGTCCAGTTGTGAGAATGTCAAAAGGTCGTAGATCAAATCACATTAAATTATTATTTTAAATGGCCAAAGTTTATTAACATCAAAGGTTTATTACTTGGAGTGGCCACCAATTTCGTGAGAACTGACCATCAAATCACTAAATGGGGCCATCACATAATTTTACAAAGATGAAGACGCCGAATCACCTATTCTAAACTGCTGCCGGGTGTAATTTGCTGCCAAATCATGGGGCCGAGTCCAGTGAGTGGAAATCGTGGAGGAGCCGCTTTCAATTCCTGGCGTAATTGTTATGCCATGGGATGGCCGAATAAACTGCCAATGTGATGTAGAGTTTTGTTGCTGATTATGCACTGTATACAGAAGTTACGTGGGCCAAAATTCTTATTGGGCGCTGCACGAAGGGCCACGCACATTGACCATAAGGTGCTGGGCAGAAATAGGCTGATTTGAGACATTAATGGCAAGCCAAATCTTGTAATTGCAGGGTCGCAGTTGTACAAATCCACGAGGTTTCATAAATCCACCAAGATCGGTTGCAGGGTGCATTGTTTGGAGTGCATTGAACACCCCTGAAGAGTTTAGTTGATTCAGTGTGTACGCAGAAATCGATGACTCTGGAGCTGACTGTGGGTGCATGTAATTCATCACTGAAGTAGTGTATGATTAATTACATTGTTTTCCGAGATGCTAATTCGGGAGTCGAGTTACCTATAACATTGGTGGTCTCAACATCGATGTTGTGACAACGCATGATATGAGAGGACCCTACCAGTCGTATGAGAAGGAATTCGTTGAGGATGCGATTGCAGAGGTTCATTATACCTGTACCGCGTGTCAAATTATAATTCGGAAGATGTTATGCCATCATAACCTATGCGATTGATGCATCTGTGTACAAAATAAAACCAAAGTATGGGAGTGTGGGTGTCGTAAAGTAAACAAGTCGAGAAATCAAGTCTGTTGGCAACGATAATGTATACCTGCGCGGTCTATCACAACAGATGACCGTTCATATACGACCATGCGATCATATTATCTGCCAGTGCGGTATTAAGATTTATGATTTATGCTCCTGCGCTGAGTGATATGTATACTGTCGTGGATATTACATTGAACAGTTTGTCACAGTATATCTGATAATATTGTATTAAAATTATGAATTTTTAAGGTATTATAATTTTATTAAATTTCTAGTTTTAAAATTTAACTGTAATTAGTGCATGCATGTGAATGGAAATTATGCAGAAAAGTAGAGAACAAAAAAATAAGCTCTCACACACATAAAACACGAGATATGGTCTTGGAAACCCTTTTAGAAGAAAATTGTTATGAATATAATTCATAACAAGTAAATAAATAAAATAAATGTAAATATTAAATAATTAATTATTGATTATGTTAAATAATCATTAAGTTAAGTGAAAAAGCGTGTCTAAAAGACATGCCTAGTCACGAAAGGACATTTGCTTAAGCATATATATGCGGGTCCCCATTGTAATATTCAACACATATACAATTTTATATATAATAAATTATTAATACAAAATATCTCGTGTATTTTTTATATTCAATTCAACAAACTATCAGTGTTTATGCTTCAGTGGTATCAGAGTCATGGCACATAATATAATTATGCGGGTCTTTGAACATTGTTCGCCCCATTACGTTCATGTCTGGAATGCGTTGAACAATTTAGTAAAATTCAAGAAGCATTTCAGCGTTTAGAAAAATCATATGCAGAAGCTAAAGCATGTCAAAAGGAAATCAATAATAAGGAAGATGATAGCGATGGTAAAAAGAAACAAGGTGGAGCATTAGATGATTATAATATTGAAAATGAAGATGTTGCAGGAAATGATCAAGATGATGATCCAAATGAAGATGATGATGATGAGGTTGTTGTTATTATATCTAAAGAAAGAACAAAACCTCTGTTAGCAGAGGTAGTAAGGGCTATGGATAGTAACTTGAACGAAATCGGAAATCAAAGTGGATACGTGACAACTGTTATGACAATTCCAAATTATGATGAGAATATAGGTGTTCTTAAAGATAAAGGTGAGCCTGCTAGCCAGAAGACTGTTGAAGATGCTGAAAAATACGATGAACATGAAATTAATAACATGTCTTTTCCCTTAAAGGATGGGAAAGAACAAAAGCGATGTGAAATTTTTATAAGTGGTCATGATAAAGATTCTTTTGCACCAACAAATTTTATTGAGTAGGTTGATGAAGTGATCCAAAAAGAGCTGGTGTCCTAACTAGAGCATGACAATGCAAAATATCCCCTTGAAGAAAACTCAGTCAAGGAGAAAAAAAGGGCAGTGAGGGCGCACCCAATCGAAGGCCTGTTCCAATTCCTTATATAGATGAATTCCTTATATAGATGATTTTGATGATGAATAATTAAATGAGGCTGCACAACTAATGGGAGAAGAAGCTGATGAACAGGAGGAAGAAAGGAAAGCAACTTGGGGAAAAGGAAACAACCGATATTATAGTGCTGATAATATTGACTATGAGATCCAATCTAGTGATGATGAGCTACCGACAGTTGAAGAGGCTGAGGTACTAAGACTGCAAAGAAAAAAAGCAGAATCACTTCATCTTGAAGACTTTGGTCTAGATGAGGATGAGGAAGATGAAAGCAATGTCGATTCAGATACCCATGAGGAAACCTTGCAGGAGGTTGTGAAGCGACATGAAGGGGGGCTTGAAAGGAGGAAATCAAAGAAAACTTCAGATAGAGAACTGGGCAAAGATGTTGATGATGGTAAAATTGTAGCATTTGAGGAAGTCAAGAAGGATATTAATGCATTAACAAAAGAGCAGCAGATGGAAGTTGTAATGAGTGATGCTCCAGAGTTAGTGGGACTGCTATCAGAATTTAAGGATGGACTTGATAACCTGAAAATTGTTCAGGTTATACGGCAGGAGGTGAAAGGTAACAAAAATGTAACCAAAGAAGGCATGAACTATCTGGAGGTGAAGCAACTGTTGTTGTTGTGCTATTGCCAATCCATTGTTTTCTACTCACTTTTAAAAGCAGAAGGTTGTTCTGTCCGAGATCATCCTGTGATTGCTCGTCTTGTGGAGATACGAGATTTCTTGGATAAGATTCGGCCCATTGACAACAAACTTGAGAATCAGTTTGAAAGAATACTCAAGGAAGACAACACTGATTCAATTGAGGGTGCTCCAGCAAAATCTTCTGTGGACTTTATCTCAGCTGAGGACTTTATGTCAGAATTCAAGACAAGTGTGGTTAAAGCCAAGTCAGATCAGTCTGTGCAGGATGGTGAAGATAGAAATAAATCATTGACAGGTTCAGCCCTGGATGTTAATAATGTGGGAAAATTGATCAATGAGGATAAGAAGGAAAAAGAATTGGTTGGAGCTGAAAGTAAAGGAATGCTCAAAGAAAGAGCAAAGCTTGAAGCTTACATGAAGTACTTGAAAAGACTGGGAATGAATTTCACGAAGATAATCTGCTTTTAGACTTCGTTAATGTGTGTTATTTTAGAATATTGGTGCCATCATTGTAACACAGAGAAAGGACCCTTGATGAGATGTTCATTCGAGGAAACTGTGGATATTCTCATGGACGCTGCAGCCTATGCCGAGAGCGATGCTCTCAAGGGTGTTTTCGAGAACATCTTGGTTTTTTGTTTTTCAATATTTTCTGTAATGCCTGTCGGAAGCAATTCCTTCAGCACCCACAGTATTGTTCCATTAGAACTAAAATGGTATACACCTTCTACAGCTCAACCATCAGGATCGAACTCAATGGGACTGAAAGAATATTTCAAATGGTTTCAAGAACCTTCAATGGCTTCAATGAAGTCTAGTTTCAAGCTTGATCGAATCAAAGAATCATCAAGGGAAAGTCTCACTAAAATTTCAGACTTAAGAATTCGTTTCTTTTGCTCTGGGTTTCAATATTTGGAAAAAGTGAAGAGCATTAGCACTAGATCTGTGGTTGATTTCAGAAATTTTTGCATAAATCTCCTGGCTAGCATGAGGAACATTGGAGCAGATGTTCCAAGTTTCTGCAAATGTTTTTTTTCAAAGAATGTTATAGACAACTATACAAGGGCTGAAAACCATGGAACTGATGTGGGAAAATTTGGAAAGCCAGAATTGTTAAACAGTCCCACCTTCCTGTGACTGGGAGCATGAATCCCAAGAGTATTAACAATTTGAACAGATATAAAAATATAGAATAGATTAAAGCAATTGTTAATGAAAACATTGAGGGTTATCGCATGGCACTGCGGTGTCTGAAACTGTGGGCTAAAAGGCGAGGGTTTCTATGGCATCAACCTCCACACAATGATGATCGTGGTCACAAGGAGCGCAGTGAGGAAGAACATGGCCACATTGGGCCCATACGCCGTGCACAAACTGGCCATACGCTGCACACAAACTGTATGTGCTCCCTTGTTCGGATAGCTGATGAACCATCCACTCATACATTCAGTTTAAAATGCTACTGTCGTCTCCCATCAAACGCCACGTCCCCAGGTCGAAAGACATGACGTCAAGTACACCGCTCGATAAATACGTTAAGTTAATATACATAATGTATATTGGGGTTAGACATTATAAAAGCCACCACATAATTTCGTTTCACAATAACTATATAATAGTTACAATATAGTAATTAAATTAATTTAATATAATTATTAAAAAGAAATAATAATATTAATTAATAACAAAAAATTATAATTATATATATATATATATATATATATATATATATATATATATATATATATATATATATATATATATTATTTAAAAAAATATCATTAAAAAAATCTATATAAAAAGTATACTATATATATATATATATAATTATTATTAAAAATAAAAATAAAAATGATTAGAGTCATATATATATATATATATATATATATATATAGAGAGAGAGAGAGAGAGAGAGAGAGGAACAAAAAATAAAAAATAAAGAAGATTCGCAAACCCGAGAATTCAGTCAGTGTTCCAACAAACTACATATGTCGATATGATAAACAGAAGATGAAGAACTGCGAATTACACATGGTGGGATAGCAAACTTAAGATAAAGAAATTGTTTGCAATACAGTTTTGAGGACAAAGCTTCTCAAGGAATGGGCTATGTTATGAATATAATTCATAACAAGTAAATAAATAAAATAAATGTAATTATTAAATAATTAATTATTGATTATGTTAAATAGTCATTAAGTTAAGTGAAAATGCATGTCTAAAAGACATGCATAGTTACGAAAGGACACCTGCTTAGGTATATATATGCGGGTCTTCATTGTAACATTCAACACATATACAATTTTATATATAATAAATTATTATTACAAAATTATCTCTTGTGTATTTTTTACATTCAAGTCAACAAGCTATCAATTTTTATGCTTCAAAAACCCGGTTGGAAGGTGAGGTTACTTCACTCTCTTTCTCTGTTGGAAAATAAGGTTGCAGGTACAAATAAGTAATGCCTGTGGCCTGTGGGCTGCTATAGTGCACAAACCCTCTTTGTGTGCTATACCCCCTATCTCTCCTAACTATCTTTGCTCAACTATGGAACAAAATGCCCTCAAAAGAATGGAATGACTCTTCCTCCTAGTGGCCCAGTTATAACATAGTCCGATGGCCTACTAGTGATTAAGCTTGACTACATCAACTCTTAATTAGAGTTACAATATAGACTCTTCGAGATTATTTTACATCAAAAACATGTGGCTAGCCCCTTTTCCATGAATAAT
Source organism: Pinus tabuliformis (assembly GCA_031772625.1). NCBI lineage: Eukaryota > Viridiplantae > Streptophyta > Pinopsida > Pinales > Pinaceae > Pinus > Pinus tabuliformis. The sequence continues at coordinate 485,596,223 of CM062807.1, forward strand.
GGGGGCTGACGTGGTATCCTCTCAAACTACAGGTTTGAAAACAGGAAGGTTAACTTTTGAATGGCATAAATTTTGCATACATACTCTGATTAACACGCTTCTTACAATGTTGGAAATATCTCTGTGTAGAATAACATGAAAAGATGCCATGCTGAAGTGGAAAAGTTTTACCCCCAAAAAACATTGTTTGATGCCTCAAAACGCTCTCGAAAGGTTTCAGACCTCGTTTCACCAAACAGGGTCCTACTACTAAAAATGATCCCATGAGTTGATTCCTCCACTTTTTCTATTCCGAATGCATCAAGATGGATGAAAAACAATATAATGATTCAATCCAGATCACACCTCCCCATTTTGGGAGGCTTTTGATCCCCAAAAGATTATACTGAATGAGGTGTGGAAATTTTTCCTCCACCTTCTCTCTAGTGTACCATTTAGTTTTGCCTAGAAGTTGTCCCTTCAACCCAATCTACCAATTCTGTAATACTATTTTTTGTCAACTTTGCTTGGCTTCTGGTGCCAAATCCTCTATAGAAAGTAGGACTTGTTCCTCTTCCTAATGTAACATGGAAGGATCATAGAGTTTCAAATTCTCTACATTCACAATTGAGTAAATCCGATGGTAAACTGAGTCAATAGACATTATCACTCACCTTTTACAGTATCTCAAAGGGACATACCTCAGAGCCTTGATTTTCATACCAGGCCCTTACAACCTCTCCTTGTTTAACTATAGCCATACTCTATCTCCCACCTTGAACAATTTCTTGTGACTTCTGCAGTGTGTCTTGTACCTGTCGATGGATCTGCCTGATCTTCTCTATAAATTTTTCAGCCCTCAAATAATCTCCTGTATGATCTCCCATCACTCCTCCCTATTGCTCATATGAAATATCCAAAGGTGAAGATGGAAAATATCCAAAACAAGTCTCAAATGGGGACTTAGTGTGGACGGCTTTGTTGTAAGAATGTTGTATACTCACCAAGTTTTCATCCCAGGTCTTCAGATGCTTCTAGTTGTATCCCCTTGGAAGTTGCACCAAAGTCTTGTTGACTACTTATGTCTGTCTATTTGTCTGTGTATGGAATGCTATAGATCTCTTCAACTTTGTGTCCATCTTCTCCCACAATGTAGTCTAGAATGCATTGAGAAACCTTGTATCCTTGTCTGAAACAATGCTCCTTGGTATCCCAAAGTGCACCTAGACCTGTCCAAAGAGCAAGTTTGTTGCTTCTTGTCCACTGATGGTACTTTTACAGGGCATTAGAACACACATCTTATTGAAACTATCAACTACGAAAAATAAGTAGTCATGTCCCTTCGTATTTGTCAGTAAACCTCCCAAGTCCATGGAGATTATTTCCCAAGGACAAGTAGGTATAGGTAAGGGATGATATAGACTGTGCTTCTTGTTTCAAGGCTTGCTGGTACAACAAAATATGCATCTCCTTATGAACCTAGCTACGTGCTCTTGCATCTTGGGCCAATACACATCTCTGCAAGTTAGCCATGGTCTTCCCTATGCCAAAGTGCCTTGAAATCATGGAGGTGTGAGCCTCTCTAATCAGCTGCAGTCGCTCACCTTTAGGAACACATAATTTATCTAGCTTGTAGACTAACCCATCCCAAAGATGGTAGTCAATGGTGTTGTCACCATCGTGCACATGAATCCGACTCTGTAACTGCTGATACACCTCCTTGAAGTCCTCATCCTCTAAATATGCCTCTATGTATGCATCATGGGTAAATGGATCCATGTGCATAAGAGTCCCCAAAGTTGTGATCTTTGATGTGGGTGGCCTTGAAAACATGTCGACCAACTTGTTTGTGTTGCTCTTATTATACTTGATCACCAAATGAAACTAGTGTAAAAACCCCATCCACTTGTAATGCGTGGTCTGTTGTAGCTTACTCTGGGCCAGAATGTTGGAAACACTAAGAGGGGGGTGAATCAATATTTCTTTTCAATTGTTATTTATAATAGTTAGATCACTTACATTTAGAACACAAAATGAATAATAAGAATAAATGCTTTTATTAATTTCTTATTTACAATAAATCAAGTACAATATATGTAGCGCTCCAACCCTAGATGAAGATACCAATCTTCAATCTCCTAGGCTTCAACCTGTAATATGCCAAGCGCTGACTTGGACTTCCAAGGCTCCAACCTTGTCAATTTTGAAGCACCAACCTCAAGGGCTCCAACCCCATATCTGGTTCAGGTTTCGACCTAGTTTTTTGAGGACTCAGATCCTCTAGGGCTCCAACCCTATCCTTCAAGGTACCAACTTTGTCTTTTCGAGGCTCCAAACTCTTGGGATCCAACCCACAACCTCACTTCGTCAAGATGTATTTAGTTATACTTCACGGATTCCAATGTCTTCTTCAACAAGCCCTTTCAATATTCACTTAGTTTTCACTTTAGTCTCCACGTCTCATCGTCAATGACAACCTTGATCTCTTAGAAGGTGTCACCATTGCTCTTCATTGTACCCAAACAATTTCTCCAAGGTTACCTCATGATGGCTTCAATGCATCATGGTCTTCAATGATCTCCACAAATCTTCAATATGTTGTTTCAAAAAGTTCTCCAAATCTGCCCTATTCTATTCTCAAGAGAAGACTTCAACAAGCTCTATCTGTCCAATCCCAATAAATCAACACTTCGATCATGACAACTATGACAACTTCAACCACAACAACTTCAACCATGACAACTACGGAAACTTCGACCATGACAACGACAACTTCAGCCACGACAACTATGACAACTTCGACCACAAAAACTATGAAAACTTTAACTATGACAGTTGTAGCAACTTTGACCATGGAAACTATGACAACTTCGACCACGACAACTATGACAACTACGACAACTTCAACCACGACAACTATGACAACAAAAACTGTTGTACCTTAAGAAACCAATTTCCTGGCTGTGTAGAAATTGTGCTTAAGACATTAATGTTTATAATTATTATCTCTTATTTGTCACTTAATTGTATGTTGTGTTCTCAAATGAAGGACCTAGGAGACTTCGTTTTAAACCCTCAATACTTAGGTGACATGAAACTATCAGAATGCCATTTGATTTCTGAATATAAATGTCGAATGAAGAAAGATTGAAGAAGTCATAGACAATATGCTATTTTACACAAAATCTACTATCTGTGACACTTGGAGAAGTTAAAGATAATATGCTATCTTACATAGAAACTACAGTCTGTAACTTAGAAGAATTGCAGAGGTGGGAACTTCAAATATAGGAGCACTCTTTTAAGGGATTTTAACTTCATTTACATAAGCAAATAAAGACCCGCAACTTCATTACCATACTTAAAAGAAGAAAACATTTGATGACACATAAAAGAGAAGTCACAAAATCATACCCGACAATGTGTGGAAAAATTTTGATTCTTTCATTAATCAACAATTGTATCATGAATACTGTGGCCTAGTCTTTAGGTTCTCCAAAGTTCCAACCCCCTCTCTGTAAATTTTCCTCTTTTTATACATTATGAGACGGTAATCACCAAAACTGTCAAACTACTTCACTATTCTCCTAACTGTCTAAAGTAAAAGTTATTATAGAATATTACATAGAGGATAAAAGACACCTCATAAATAAAATAACAAGAAGTAACAGAATTTAGAAAATGATGATGATTGTTAGCTTTTCAGATCTATTGCTTGGCTGTTGATGAAGTTTCTCTGTAGATGCTTTGATAATGGTTAAACTGTTTTAACACAACAAACTGTATTTGACAAAACCTCGTGTGTGGACTTGGGCCCACATATGTATTGGGAGTGTTTTGATTGGCAGAAACACTAGGAAACTCGACCAATCACCTTTCCTTTGGAGTTTTAGTCACCCACCTCTAACTTTGGTTATTCTGCTAAAACAATAAAATTGACTAACTTACACGGAATATGCCAAACCTTCGGTTACCACGGAACTCAAAAGAATTAACACTCTAGTTCATAAACATGTTGGGTCCACCTGAGCTGTATGCGATCACTGTCCGATCACACATTCAATAAACGGTCCGATCCTTCGGAACTCAACAAAACTTTAAACCTGTTGAACTAAACCTTATCGAGTCCGCTTTTTCAATGCCCCTTTGACTCCCATATGGACCCGATAGGAAATAAAAACTGCCAATTAATGATCTATCGAGTCTGATTTTAAAGATAAAACCCAATTACTTTTCCACCCGATATCATTAAGATCCAGTCTCTTTCGATGAACAACTACGATTGGCCCAGACTTCAGCAAATTAAACTGTATTTGATACACCATCGCGTCTGATTTCCGAAATAAACTTCGTTCTAGTTACCCACGTGATTGTCGTTGGATTTGTGGCTTGTTGATCGGACGACCCAAATCTTCTCGCAGGTTTATCACATTCAAAAGCCATCAATCAAATAAAATAAGTTATTTCTTTTAAACTTTGTGGGGGTAAAGAATGTACAGGAGCTTCAATGAGGTTGAACCCCCGCAGTAACTTCAGGCCACACATTGTGGTCAACCATGCTAACATCACGGTCAACTACGGGGGTTGAGCTTTAATTAATCTTCGTGCTCATTGCTTCCCTGCAACACACCTCATCGTACTCATCAAGCTATCGCTTGATCGCGCCTCTTGAACCTGCATGACCTTTAGACAATGGTTTGATTTTTTTCATTTTTTAATTTTTCTTTCATTTTGTGATAAAACTGAAAATAAAACTTAAATAACAATGGATGCTACAACATCTGGCTCCACCTGGGGATAGTGTTTTTTTCCATAGAAGCACTAAGAACTGCAGATCAGTGCCTTCACCTCGGGCATGGAGTCATATTTTGCTTAACCAAATTAAATTTCTATGGCATTTGTACACTGAATTCACTCCGGTATCTACAATGATAGGATGCTTATGATTCAGAACTGGAAGTAATGCTTGAGGTATTGCCCATTAACAGACAGCTGCAAAGATTCACCATCAAGATTCTCTAGGAAGAATGTATTATTTTTCCTTGGGTCCTACTAGAGAGGATCAAACTTTCCATGTTTGCCCTTATCTTCTCTTCTAGTATCCCACCTTAATACCAGGTCTGGCCTTTCTGTCAAAAATACTCTTCATCTTTGATTGATACATTATCAAGTTGTATGTTACCTTATCCCTAGTTTCACTCAACTCCACTACGTTATTCATTCTTCTTATCAGAGCATTGGGCTCTTCTTTTGCCTCATGAATCATTGCAATCACAGGCTTCACAAGTTGGCTTGGGAACAGGGCTTGAGTTCCATACACTAACTCAAAAGGTGATTTGCCTATGGACCTTCTTGTAGTCACTCTAGCAGCCCATAGAGCAAACTTTAACTTAGAATCCCAGTGTTTTTGGTTCTCTGCAATAGTTTTCTTAAGAATCTTCATCAAAGTTTTGTTATTGGATTCAGCTGATCCATTTCCCTATGGATGATGAGCTGTTGAATGGGACAAAATAACATTATACTTTTGACAAAAAGAAATAAACTTACTTGAATTGAAGACTTGAGCATTGTCTGTTATGATTTTGACAGGGCATCCAAATCTGTTGAAAATATTCTCCTCTAAGAACTTCATCACCACCTGATCATTTTCCCTCTTAGTGGGTATAGCTTCTACCCACTTGGTGAAGTAATCAGTAGTTGTGAGAACACACTTGTGCTGTCCACTTGAAGGTGGGTTAATTTCTCCAACAAAATCGAGTCCCCATTGTCTGAATGGTTCCTCTATGAAGACTGGGATCAAAGGCAAGGGAGCTAACCTCTTATTCTCAGCAAAAAGATGACACTTCTGATAGCTTCTGACAAACTTATATGTATCACCAAATAAAGTGGGCCAATAAAATCCTGCTTGGAGGATTTTTTGTGTAGTAGCCTTCCAACTATAATGTCCTCCACATAACTTCTCATGATAATCTTTAATGGTCTCTATAAATTCATCCTCTGTTAAACATAATAAAAAAATTCCTATAGGATCCTTCCAATACAATCTGCCCTCAACAATCGCATATGGTTGGGCTTTGATATTTAATGATCTATACTTTGTTCTATCCAAAGATTGAGGGCAAGAGAGAAACAAAAATAATGGATTATGTGCTTGTACCATTTTGAACATAAAAATTTATACCTAATCTTCATACTTGGATCTAATCTTTCTTCACCTTTTTCAATTGCCTCCTCACTCATAGGTGTCAGCAAGTTGATTCCCAATGCATGAAAATTTGACTCTGTCAACATCTTCGCCAATCCTTGTCCTTTCACCAGATTTGTGGGCTTTATGTCCAAGTCATACTCTTGGATCTTTGCTATCCATTTTCCCCTTTTTCCTTCTACATTGCTCTGGACTAAGACATCCTTTATCACAGCATTTGGCACATAAGCAATGATCTGTGACTGCAGTACATAAGTCGTGAAGGCCTTCAGGGCTTTTACCAAAGCATATACCCATTTTTCAAGAATATTATACTTTAGTTCAACATCTCTGAGAATCTTGCTAAAGAAAGCAACTGCCTACTCCTTTTCTTCATTATTTTTCTACAACAAAACAACAACTATTGAATTAGGTGATGCAAATGAAAAAACTTGGAAAGGTTTTTTGATAATCAGGGCTGATTAGGACTGGAGCAGCTTGCAATGCTTCTTTAATCCTGGAGAATGACTCTTTGGCTTCCTTGGTACAATGCACTTCATTCTCTTTACTCAACATATTAGTAATTTCTTTTACAATTTCTGCATAATTGGACACAAACCTCCTTAAAAAATTAATTTTACCTAGAAACTTCTTAATGTCCTTCTTACTCCTGGGCAAAGGTATTTTCTGCACAGCTTGCACCCTTGCTGGATCTATCTTCAATCCATCTCTAGAAACAATGTTTCCTAGTAGTTTGCCCTCTTCCAGAGCAAAAAGAGACTTTTTAGGATTCAAGGAAAGCCCATATCTTCTACATTTCTCAAAATTCTTTTTAAGATGGTCTAGATGTTCCTCGTCAGACTTAAAGAAAATAGTGATTTCATCTAAGTATATCACTAAAAATTTATCTCCCACAAAAGAAATGTCCATAGCCCTCTGAAATGTAGCACTTGCATTCATCAACCCAAAAGGCATTCTAGTATACATAAAGGTTCCCCAAGGAGTTGTGAATGCAGTCTTCTTCTGATCTTCTTTATTCACAGCCACTTGGTTATACCCAGAAAACCCATCCAGCATTGACATCCTGAATGATTTTGTTACCTTCTGCAACACATGATACATTTTAGGTAACAGAGAGTTATCTTTCAAGGAAGCCCTGTTGAGATTTCTAAAGTCTACACATAGCCTTATCTATCCATTCTTCTTCTTTACAGACACTAAATTGGCTGTCCAGTCAAAGTACCTGAATGGAACTATAATCTTGGCATCAAGCAACTTTTTGAATTCTTTTTCGATCAATGGTAAAAGCAAAGGGTTTATTTGTCGAGCTTCTTCTTAAATGGTTTAATCTCCTCTTTCAAGGGAATATTGTGCTGAATAATAATTAGATCATATGTTTTAAGATCCTCATAGGACCAAGCAAAAACATCAACATAGTCATTGAAAAGTATAATATATCTCTCATAATTAGATGGAACTCCATTGTATAATTTGACTAACATGGGTTCCTCCTAAGTTCCAATATTGTGATCTTGAATCTGCTCATCCTGTGGAATTTTCTTTGAACCAACAACTACATCATTAGAGTTAAAAAGCCTTTCAAGAGGGATAAGTCCCTTTGGCAGAATATTATCTTTCAATTGAATTTTTTTTTGATTAGCTATGGAAGTTTTTAAACCACTAACTTCTGCAACTTCTGCTCTTTCATCTTCATCCTGATCAATTTCTGTGCCCTGAAACTCTTCAACCATAGTAAAAAATTCTTTAATCTGTTGATCATCTTCAAAAACTTGCCAATATTTAACATTATCAGGAACAAAAGGTCTATGCCTCATTTCTACCTCATATCTTAGTTTTGGATTAATAGGAGGCCTGAAAGTACTAGCAACCACAACCAATGAATCAGCTAATCTGTTCCCATCCCTTGGAATAAATTGAATGTTGAAAGCTTCGAAAAAGTTCTCAACCAAATCCCATACTTCATTTCTGTATGCCCTAAGCCTAGGGTGTTTTGTCTGACAGTGATTTTTTATTTGTTTTATAATTAGCTCCGAATCTCCAAAAGAAGAAATTGACTTGACTCCCATTTGTTTTGTTGTTTGTAGACCAATGATCAAGGACTCATATTCTGCCACATTGTTTGTTGCTTCAAACTCCAATTTAAAAGAAAAAGGGAACATATTACCTCCAAGTGTAATTAGAAGGAAACCAACACCTGTTCCTTCCTTATAAGATCCATAAAAAAAACAGTTCGACACCCCTTTTGATTACAACTCTGTATTTACACTAGTTGAATTAAGCTGCCTCTAATTATCTTCAACCAACTCTGCATTGTCATGCAACACGAAGCAAGAAAAATCATCTTTCTCTTGACTATATACAGGTGAATTATTTGCTTCGATTTTGTAATTGTTTTTACAAATCTAGTTTATCTGTACAACTTCCTTTCTTCCCCACCCAAAATTGGTATAACAACATAAGTAAAATCTAGCTTGAAAACACCATCCAATTTGGCTCCCCATGACCTAGATAGCAACATTCCAAACCTAGCAGGGATATTTGCTACCACTACATCCATTACCAAGCTTCTAGTTGGGATCTGGGCTAGTGACATCACCATATCTTTAATGACCCCCAGACACTTGACTTTATTTGAATCAAAAGAATACAAGTCCTTGTAAGTTTTAGTGACTTGTAGGGTTAGTTGTTTCATCATTGATAATGTCATAAGATTATGTGAAGCTCCTGAATCAAACATACAATTGTGCAAGAGGAAATCATGAATCAATAGAGAAATGTAGAATGGAAGGGTTGAAGAATCCACCTCCTCCACATGTGGACGAAAAGCCACTACTGGTTTATCTTCCTATAGGTTCACAGTGTCATTTATATTTACATTGTCTCTTAGTGTAGAAATTATCACTCTAGATTACCTGATAATGCAATATACTAAAGCAAAATACTTAATCTACTTCTACAATCAAACTTGTGGAAGGTTAATTGATTTGAGCAAGATCAAATAGAACACATATAACAGAGAAGAAGAATTAATACACATGAAACGCAGAATAATACTATGGGGAAAACCTTAGCTAAAAACCCCGCTATTTGTATTATCATACAAGTGGAAATATATTAGGATTACACACAACTTTAGCTCTCACAACTATCCATCTCTTAGTACAATCCCTCACTGCTGCTCATAGACAGAATAGATAGCTCATATGCCTTTCCTCTGCCCTCCAAGCCTCCTATTTCCTTGCACAGTTTTCCCTGGGTGTTCCTGCTGTAGCCTTGCGTGACACTGATCTCACACACTGTAAAACTGTGCAAATTTCAAGGAATGAATTCCTTCTGCATGCAAGAGATTTTCTTGTAGGAAAATTCTTGCAACTGATAGTATATTGTCCCTACCTTTAATCTCAATTGGGTCTTTGTCTGAACTGACATGCATGAGTTATTTATGGGAGAATATTCAATTATCTGGAGTACACTAGTTTCATGCATGCATGCATTAACTGATTGAACTCACAATTAGTTCCTCCAACAATTTGGAACTAATTTAACTGGACTTAACTCAGTTAATTGAGCTAACTAATTACAACTCCTCATCCTTATCTCCTTAATTAAGGGATAATCTCCTCAATCAAAGGAATAACTGTTGCATGGCTTCACAAAGACTTCTAGCTTGAATTTTTCCAACTAATTAACTCAAGATGAATTAATTAATTATTTTCCAAACAGCTGGTGAGACTAAATTCGAATTTTAATTCTCAATTTTAATTCAAGGACAAATTAAAATTGGAATATTCTTGTTGCCACATTTCAACACTCCCTCTCAACAAGAAATGGATTATTTTCCACCCTGATCTTGTCTCTGTGGAACTTGAATTTACACTTTGACAATGCCTTAGTCAAAATGTCAGCATCTTGCTCCTCAGTCGAAATATACTGCAACAACATGATCCTCCTCGCCACACAGTCCTTGAAATGATGATACCAAATGTCAATATGCTTGGACATGTCATGAAATATTGGATTCTCAGAGATTTTGATACAACTCTGATTATCACAATAGATCACAGTTGGATCCATCCTCTGATCAAACAAACCAACTAGAATTTTCCGCATCTAGATGGCCTCACACGCTGCCTGACTTGCAACCATGTATTCAGCCTCTGCCGAGATGAGTGCAACTGACCTCTATTTCCTGTTGTACCAAGAAACTGTCGCTGACCCAAGGTTGAAAATTCCTCCTGATGTGCTCTTCCAATTTGATGGACTCCCTGCCCAATCTGCATTAGTGAAGCCCTGTAGCTTCACTCCCTCTGTCTGTTTGTACCATAATCCATACTGAGATGTGCCTCTGAGGTATCTCAAAACATGATTTGCCGCCTTCCAAAACAACTTGGTAGGCTGAACCATAGCTTGACTTAGCTAGTTCACCGCATAGCACAAATTTGGTTGTGTGTTCACCAAGTACATTAGTGAACCCACAATCTGCCTGTACATAGTAGCTTTTACTACTTATCTTGAAGTAGAATCCTCCTTCCTTCAGTTACCTGCTAGAGGAGTCTGCATGGGCTTGCATTTATCCATGTGGAATCTCCTGAGTATCTCATTGGCATACTTGCCTTGAGACACAAACAACTCCTCATCCTTCTGCCACACTTCCATGCCAAGGAAGTAGTGCATGAGACCCATGTCTTTCATCTCAAATTCTCTTGCAAGGTTCTCCTTGCAAGACATGATCAACTGATCATCACCCGTCAATATGAGATCATCAACATAAATAAAAATGATCAACTACTTACCTTCCACCATGATGTGGTATAGGTTCGCATCCTCTTCACTCTTTGTGAAGCCCAACCCGATGAAGTAGTTGTTGATCCTAGTGTACCAAGCATGAGGTGCTTGCTTCAGCCCATACAAAGCTCTCTTGAGTCAGCACACATGTGACTCACAATCAAAGGTCTCAAAACCTTCTAGCTACTCTATGTACACCTCCTCCTCAATGTTTCCATTGAGGAATGCAGTATTCACATCCATCTGATGGATCTTCCAACCCATCTATGCTGATAGTGCCAACATCAGTCTGATAGATGAGTACCTTGCTACAGGATAAAAAGTATCATCATAGTCAATCTCCTCGACCTGTGAGAAACCACGGGCAACAAATCTTGCCTTATGTTTCTCCACACTACCGTCAACAACTTTCTTTACCTTGTAAAGCCAACTGGAATTCACAACTGACTTGTTCTCCGGTCTTGGAACCACATCCCAAACACTGTTCCGAACTATGGAGTCGTACTCCTCCACCATAACATCAACCCAAATCGGCTGCTGCACTGCTTCCTCAAAGGAAGATGTCTCAGTCTCCAGAGGGCCATGTATCTAGTGTACCTATCAAGTGACCTCCTCTATCTGCGCTGAGAAGATGGTTCTACCACATTCTCTCTCACATCCGACAACAATCCGTTAGCTTCTCTTGAGTGCTTCTGCCCATCTCTGGAAGATTCTCCTTGAGTGGATGCTTCCACTCCTGGAACCTCTGCATGCGGCTACTCTGCATCAGTCTGAGGCTCCTCCTCCTTAGGAACCAAAAGTTCCTCCACAACTTATAGTTGGAGCTCCCTCTCAAGGGAAACTTACATGGCCTTCTACTCATCAAACTTTAGATCTCTACGTACCACTGTCCTCTGACTAGAAGGCAAGTACACCCGATAGTTGTGAGGTGTATTAATGTACCCCACAAGTATCCCCAACTCTGCTGTCGGCTCAAGTTTTTTTGTTTTTTACTTCGAATTCTCTTCTATATACTATTCACTGCTCTGATAAACTTTGCTCTGATAAACCTAGATTTGATACCATGTAGAAAATCTCACTGTAGATTACCTAATAATGCAATATACTAAAGCAAAATACTTAATCTACTTCTACAATCAAACTTGTGGAAGCTTAATCGATTTGAGCAAGATCAAACATAAGACATATAACAGAGAAGAAGAATCAATACACATGAAATACAGAAGAATACTCTGGGGAAAGCATTAGCTAAAAACCCCGCTATCTATATTATCATACAAGTGGAAATATCTCAGGATTACACACAACTTTAGCTCTCACAGCTATCCAGCTCTCAGTACAATCCCTCACTGTTGCTCATAGACAGAACAAACATCTCATATGCCTTTCCTTTGCCCTCCAAGCCTCCTATTTCCTTGCGTAGTTTTACCTGGGTGTTCCTGCTGTAACCTTGTGCGACACTGATCTCACACATTGCTCCAACACACTGTAAAACTGTGCAAATCTCAAGGAATGAATTCCTTTTGCATGCAAGAGATTTTGTTATTGGAAAATTATTGCAACTGATAGTACACTGTCCCTGCCTTTAATCTCAACGGGTCTTTGTTTGAACTGACATGCATGAGTTATTTATGAGAGAATATTCAATTATCTGGAGTACACTAGTTTCATACATGCATGCATTAACTGATTGAACTCACGATTAGTTCCTCCAACAATTTGGAACTCAGTTAACTGAGCTAACTAATTACAACTCAAATACAACTCATCCTCATCTCCTTAATTAAGGGATAATCTCCTCAATCAAAAGAATAACTGGTGCATGACTTCACAAAGACTTCTAGCTTGAATTTTTCCAAATAATTAATTCAAGATGAATTAATTAATTATTTTCCAAGCAACCGGTCAGAGTAAATTCGAATTTTAATTCAAGGACAAATTAAAATTGGAATATTCTTGTTGCCACATTTCAACACTTAGATTAATAAACTCAGCAGTCTCTCTCTGATAAACTGGTGTTTTGACTAACTCTATGAGGGGCACTTGAATTCTGATTTTTTCTAATTCTTTAGTTACACTGAACACTTGACCCTGTTTAGTGTTCTTTTCATTTTCATCTTCACTTCTCTTCATGATTGAAATCCCTTGTGGAATGGAAACAATTTTTTCTAAAGGATTTTTTTTCACTTTTGTCTTGAGAAGACTCACCTTGAAGCATTTGATTCTTCCTACTTGTATTCTGTTGCTAATTTCCTTTATTCAATTGTTTTACAGGCTGGGGTTCTTGTGGAGTTGCCTTCTGTGAGGGAGCTGGAACTTGTTGCTCACCTTCATCTTTTTCACTTCTAGACCTTTTGCTTGATCTCAAGTCATATTTCTTATGTAGTTTTGCCTTCATAAAATCAGAAAACTGCTTCCAATACTCATCAATCTCATTATCATCATAAATGGCATCTGTTTCAGCATATTCATATTCTTCTCCCTCAACACCTAGTTCATTTTCATCTACTACATACAATGTAGAAATCTGATCATCATGGTCCCTGGAATGTTCTGGTATTTCATTAGGATCTGCTTCTATATATGTGGTGCTTGAATATGATCTTGATGTTTTCTCTCTTTTTGCAAAATTTGCAGAGGTTGTCTTCTATACTAAGGATTAAAGTTCCTGTTCTGTTGTGCTTGCCTCTAAGAATTCTTACTTTCCAACTCTAATTTAATCAATTTATTTGACAAAGTTTTAATTACATTACTCATATCCTCTAATGTTTGACTTTGAGAGGATTCAACTTTAGCCTTTCCCTTATCTTGGATAGCCTGTGTATCAGGTGTCTTACCTGCAGCCACTAGATTTTCTTCTATCTCTAATGCATCCGCTTGGATCTGATTAAGGGTTGGGGATCTCCTCTCCCTCAATGTGAATCTAAAATTTGACTCAAAAGCCCCTGCAAAAGTTATTTTTGCTCCAACAGGAGGGGGCTTAATCTCCACTGGAAGACTATTGTACAATTTATTAAATCATCTGACAAATTCAACTACATTTTCATCAGATTTCTTCTTTATAGCATTAAACTCTATGAGTGAATACCCATGGTCTCTTTTTTCTCCCCATCTTTGGGTGAACAGGCGCCCCATCTCTTCCCATTTTGTAATAGAGTTATTAGGGAGCCCTTTAAACCATTTTCTTGCTTCTCCATCCAAGGATTGGACAAAAAGTCTTAGAAAAACATCTAGGTGTTCAACATTTAGGTTTTCTGCGAAATTACAAAATACAGATATATGATTCTCTATTGTTTGCTCATCCTCCCCTGTGAAACGAGGAAGAATCTTCAAGTATTCTTGTGGAATTTGATTCAACTGTTGTGGCAATTGAATAGGTGCATACCTATTCATAAAAAATGCAGGTGCTTCCATATTTTCTCCTGGATTTACTAAACCTTAATTACCAGAAGATGTGGAACTTGACTGAGGAGTAAATGGAGTGTGCAGAGGTGGTAATGTAGTTATAGGTTCAGGTTGAATAACTATAGCAGATACTGAAAAAGAAACAGACTTTAAAGATCGTTCCTGACAGTTGGGTTCTTGGAATGAATTGGATGTAAAAGGTGATGCTTGGTCAATAAAACATGAATATGAAATATGTGATGAATTGCTGCCTAATGCAGACAGTGTAGGACTTGGTGTAAGTGGAGTTTTAGGCCTTCCAACCCTCTTGGAAACTAGCCTTTCAGGATCTGAAAGGGCTTGAAATTTCTGCTGTGAGGTATCTGACCTTGTATGGGGTCTCTTTGGAGCTAGAGTTATTGCTTTTGTTCAAAACAACCAAATATTTCCTCCTCACTGAACAACCAGAGGAAAATATTGAAAACCCAGGGAAAAGTGTTCTTGTCTTCTCTCCCTGGAAACAACGCCAATTAATGTTGTACCTTAAGAAACCAATTTCTTGGCTGTGTAGAAATTGTGCTTAAGACATTAATGTTTATAATTATTGTCACTTGTTTGTCACTTAATTGTATGTTGTGTTCTCAAATGAAGGACCTAGGAGACTTGGTTTTAAACCCTCAATACTTAGGTGACATGAAAATCTCAGAATGCCATTTGATTGCTGAATATAAATGATGAATGAAGAAAGCTTGAAGAAGTCATAGACAATATGCTGTTTTACACAGAATCTACTATCTGTGACACTTGGAGAAGTTAAAGATAATATGTTGTCATACACAGAAACTACTATTTGTAACTTAGAAGAATTGCAGAGGTGGGAACTTCAAGTATAGGAGCGCTCTTTTAAGGGATTTTAACTTCATTTACATAAGCAAATAAAGCCCTGCAACTTCATTACCATACTTAAAGGAAGAAAAATTTTGATGACACATAACAGAGAAGTCACAAAATCATACCCAACAATGTGTGGAAAACTTCTGATTCTTTCATTAATCAACAGTTGTATCAGGAACACAGTGGCCTAGTCTTCAGGTTCTTCAAAGCTCCAACACCCTCTCTGTAAATTTTCCTCTTTTTATAGATTATGAGACAGTTGGTAATCACCAAAATTGTCAAACTATTTAATTATTCTCCTAACCGTCTAAAGTAAAAGTTATTACAGAATATTACATAGAGGATAAAAGACACCTCGTAAATAAAATAACAAGAAGTAACAGAATTTAGAAAATGATGATGATTGTTCACTTTTAAGATCTGTTGCTTGGCTGCTGATGAAGTTTCTTTGTAGATTCTTTGATAATGGTTAAACTGTTTTAACACAACAAACTGTATTTGACAAAACCTTGTGCATGGACTTGGGCCCACGTATGTATCGGGAGTGTTTTTATTGGTAGAAACACTAAGAAACCCGACCAATCACCTTTCCTTTGGAGTTTTAGTCATCCGCCTCTAACTTTGGTTATTCTGCTAAAACAACGAAACTGACTAACTTACACGGAATATGACAAACCTTCGGTTACCACGGAACTCAAAAGAATTAACACTCTAGTTCATAAACCTGTTGGGTCCTTTAAACCTGTTGAACTAAACCTTATCGAGTCCTCTTTTTCAACGCTTCTTTGACTCCCATACGGACCCAGTAAGAAATAACAAATGCTAGTTAATGATCTATCATGTCCGATTTTAAAGATAAAACCCGATTAATTTTCCACCCGATATCCGTCGAATCCCGTCTCTTTTGATGAACAACTGCGATTGGCCAGGACTTCAGCAAATTAAACTGTATTTGATACACCATCGCGTCTGATTTCCGAAATAAACTTCGTTCTAGTTACCCATGCGATTATCATCGGATCTGTGGCCTGTTGATCAGACAGCCCAGATATTCTCGTGGGTTTATCACTTTCAAAAGCTGTCAATCAAATAAAATAAGTTATTTCTTTTAAATTTTGCGGGGGTAAAGAATGTACGGGAGCTTCAATGAGGTTGAACCCCCGCAGTAACTTTAGGCCACACATTGTGGTTAACCATGCTAACGTCACGGTCAATTGCGGGGGTTGAGCTTTAATTAATTTTTGTGCTAATTGCTTCCCCGCAACATACCTCATCGTACTCATCAATATATCGCTTGATCGCGCCTCATGAACCTGCATGACCTTTAAACAATGGTTTGATTTTTTTCATTTTTTTTTTTTTCATTTTGTGATAAAACTGAAAATAAAACTTAAATAACAATGGATGCTACAACAACAACTATGACAGGTTCAACCACGGCAACTATACCAACTTCAACTATGGCAACTGCAACAACATCAACCACCACAACTACAACAACTTCTCTACTCATAGCTTGAACCTTTGGGAGACTATTTAACCCAAGAACAATTTCACAAACTTTTCTTCATTGCTTTTCTAGGTTGCGGTTACTTCTCTACCTCTTGTCTTGTTTCCACCAAAACAATTGAGCTTGAATGGACGAATTTAGGTTTATATTTATAGCGGTTTTTCCATATTATGAAGGGACACGTCTCTTTTCCAAGGGTTATGAGCCTACTCAAGTCAGCTTGGATAGTTTGATAATTTTTGACATATGCTGATTTCAAATATTTATTTCTCTTCAACCGTAAGGAATTAGGAGGCAAGTGAGTACTCATTAGAAAGAGGAAAAAATCTCTTTAATATGGTCTAGGTCCCATTGAGAAAATATGCCTCTAAGGTGGAATTTTTTTCTTTCTTTGTAAGTATCCTTAAATTTTATGCATAAAAAGTTTAGGACAATATGAGGAATGTTTGGGACGATGTGGCTTCTTCATTCTTTGTTTTCTTCATTGTTATTAATGTAGGAGTGTTGCATTTATGTCCTCATGAGTGTATCATCCCGTGTCATCATATAATGGTAAATGATATGTCATAGTGAAAAATCATTAGGAAAGTTCTATGGTAGTCCTCCATATGTCATCAAGGGATCATCCCGTGTCATCATATAATGGTGCAGTGATGGGTCATAGTGTAACATGATTAAGAAAGTTCTAAGGTAGTCCTCCATATGTCATCAAGGGTTAAGGTCTAGATCATCAAGGTACATGCAACATTATATTTAGTTCAAGAACTTCTTAGGACTTCTTCATTAGTGGTTTGACATCTTCGTGGCTTGACATTTTCATTTATGGCATCCTTATCGAAGAAGTTCTATTACATAATCATCTAGAACCAGGCATCTCAAGAATATTTTCCATCCCAATAATGCCATATTGACATCAATGACAACCTTGATTAAAAATCTCCTCCTTTTTAATTGATGGCAATATTTTTGCCCTTCCAACATTCTCTCCCCCTTTGACATCAATGGTAAACAGGGTACCCAGGTACTTCCCTTATCAAGCTACTTCTTTTCTTCATCATATTTTATTTATCAAAAGCAGTTCTTCATAGGTATGTTACTCCCCTTGTCATGGTTCTCTTCCTTCTGGAAATGCGGTCCATGATAGATGTGTTTACATTTCTTCATGTGATGAACCAACTCCTCCTACCTGCATAAAATCCTCTAGCTTCTTTAGAGAAGAAATATTTCTTCCTTGCAATCAAGTGGAAGAAATCTTCAACAATAGTCCATCGAATGAGTAAGGAATCATGTTATTCAATGGAGTTTCTCCCAAGATATGATCTATCAAAAGATGATTGTCCATGTGTGAGTCATCAAGAATTTCATAGGGCCCATTCACAGATAGCTTTTGCAAGAATGATTAAGAATCAAGGGCTCCCCCTAACAATATGCATTATCTCCTTTGGCAGAGTCCCATTATCAAACACTTGGAATATCAAGGATGGATTTATCATATTAACAACATGTGTTGTTGGCTGGAGTGTTGAAGAAACTTTTGGATTCATTTTGCTGCCTTCTCCATACTTGTGTAACTTTCTTCTCTGGCTTAGTTGTCATGGTTTTATCTTGTTCAGGGGCCCAAGTCAAGTTACAATCATGTGCCATATGTCAATGTTATGGCAATTGAAGCACTCCATCTTGTTTACGGAATGAGTAATCATGACTTCTTCTTGCATAATTGCTTCTAGGAGATTGACGAGGACCATTATATGTGTCTTTGTGATATGCCCTACAATCTTTTGCCATGTTGATCCGGATTTAAACAGGAACGCAATAAAATACAGAGATAACCATAAAGACAGATATGCAGCAGAAATAATACTTCATTTCATTACTGTAAAATACTGAAATATGCTTACAAATAGAAATAGAAATAACCCAGCTAGGGCGATGGTAGCTTATCTCTGAGAAGAGATGTGTCGGCTACATGCCTATGAACTGTCTTACAATGAGGCTCAAAGGCCTATTTATTGTTGAGAAACAATGGAAAACCCTTAACATTCCAAAACCTAACCCTAGAAGATGAAACGCCAAACTATGGGCCCCGTTTGGGTAAATTGGTACATCAACTTCCCGAGGTCGTAACTTTGGCATACGATCTCCGTTTTACGCGCATGATAGCCCGTTGGAAAGATCTCTCTGAGGACTACAACGAAAAAGATGATTTTTTATCTAAAAAATCGCGGAGCTAGATTTCCCAAAAAACGTCGTTTAAAAACGTCGTTTAGGGCCTCAAAACGGCTCCGAAAGTTTAGGACCCAAAAAACTGCTAAAAATAGTAAACTACGCTATAATTAAGGAAACTGAAAATGTTGAGAGGAACAATGGTGGGGGTCCAGGTGGACTTGGCAGGTGGCCACCAATATCCACCTGGATCATTCCTCCCCCCTTAGGAAGCAATGGTCCCCATTGCATTGAGTTCCTCCATGAGATGGGGAAACTTTTGCTGAACTTGGTCCCTGGTGAGCCACTTGCCATTGTGAAGGAGTTGGCCTGCTTTGACAACTCGATACAATTGAATATTCTGTTGGCGAGTATTCTTGATCTGTGTGTCCATGATTCGATCAGTTGCAGCTTGTTCCATGCAATCTGGATTTAATTTTGTGGGTGTGAGCTGTTCTGCAATGTCGGATGTATCTAACAATGGTGGAAAGTATGGCCGCAGGTGGTCCACATTGAACACTGGGTGCAGGCCAAGGAATGGGGGAATGCTGAGTTCAAATGCATTGTCTCCCACAGCCTTAGTAATGGTGTAGGGACCATATCTGAGTGGTCTCAGTTTCCGATAGGCTCCAGTAAGGCGTTCCTTTTGCAAATGCAACCAGACTTTGTCGCCCACCTGAAACTTGTGTGGCACCCGATGTTGATCATGTCGCTACTTGTACTTGGCATTTGATTTCTCCAGAATGTCATGGACCTGTTGGCGAATATGTTGGATGTGTTCAATGAAGCTGGTTGCCTTGTCTGTTTCGGACTGGACATGAGCTGAATCTGTGTGAGTAGCTGCAAGTGGCATGGCCACATCAATGGGGCATAGTGGCTAGAATCCCAAGCCCACCTGAAAAGGGCTGTGGCCAGTCGAGCTATGAATAACTCGGTTGTAGCTGTACTGAACATAGGGGAGGCTCTCGTCCCATGTGCGTGGATGCTTTGAGTTGTACATGCGCAGAATGTGTACAATCATCCGATTGACAACATCTGTCTGGCCATCAGTTTGAGGATGGAAAGCTGTGGATTTAGTGAGTTTGGTGTCTAGCATTGACCAGAGGCTGGACCAAAATGTACTGAGGAACCGACTGTCCCGATCTGAGATGATAGACTGTGGGATCCCAAAGTGCACCCACACTCGTTCGAAGAAGAGTTTAGCAGTGGCTTCTGCTGTGATATTCTTCTTGCAGGCTGCCATAATGGCCATCTTCGAGAACCTGTCGACGACCACAAAAACACAGTCATTTCCATGCTTAGTGGAAGGAAGGCCTGGCATGTAATCCATGGAGATGGATTCCCAAGGTCGACTAGGGGTAGGCAGCAGGTTATAGAGGCCTTGCTTCTTAATGGTCGGTTTGGAAATGGCACAGGTAGTACATGATTTGATATACTTCCCGACAGCTTGTCGAAGATTCGGCCAATAGAAATACGTTTGTAGTACTGCCACTGTTTTCTCGACCCCGAAATGCCCAGCAGTTCGACTATAGTGTGCTTCCCAAATCATCTTGGCATGCTCGCTTGAAGGAACACAAAGGTGACCCAGGTGGCATAACAGGGCATCCTGGAGGTGAAAATCTGGAACATGCCGACCCTCCAAGAGTGTCTGGTATGTGTGGCCAAATTATGGGTCGCTTTTGTAGAGAAGTGGCCAATCAGAAGTCTCGTGCCCACAAGAGTTGAGCACAGTGGTTAACGCCATGATTGGTGGTCGAATGAGGCAATCTGCAACATTATTGGTGCTACCCTTCTTATATTTGATATTCAAATGGAACTGCTGCAGGTATGTAGACCACTTCTGATGGCGATCATTCTGCAATTTCCCTTGGGTCTGTATGAACTGGAGGGGTCGGTGGTCTGTGTGGATGACCGTTTCCTTCCCCAAAATGTAATGCTTCCATTGTCGGCAGGCCTGCACATTGGAATACATCTCTTTATCATAAGTGGGATACTTCCAGACTGTGTCTGAAAGTGTTTCACTGTGATATGCCACTGGATGCCCATGTTGAGTAAGGACTGCCCCAATAGCATAGTCAGAGGCATCTGTCTCGACCTCAAATGGTTGTTGTAAATCTGGTAACGCAAGCACTGGTGCCATGTAGAGGCGATCTTTCAACTCTATGAATGCCTTCTATTGAGATTCAGACCAAAAGAACTTTGCTTTCGCTCCTCCCTTGGTGACTTGACTCAAGGGCCAAGTGATATGAGAGAACCCCAACACGAATCTGTGGTAGAATTTGGCAAGACCTAGAAAGCTGCAGAGCTCTCTCAGAGTGGTTGGAGATGGCCAATCCCGAATGACTTGGATCTTGGCTGGATCCACATGCACCCCCTGTTCATCAATAATGTATCCTAGATACTGAACCTGGGTCATGCCAAAAGTGCATTTCTCCAAATTGGCACATAGCTTGTGTTGCCGCAGTGTTTGGAGAACCTGTCGGATGTGGTGGAGGTGCTCTTCCCAACTCTGGCTGAAGATCAGAATGTCATCCAAGTATACCACTACAAATGAGTTGGTGAATGGCCGCAAGACGTCATCCATTAGCCTCATGAAGGTTGCAGGAGCATTCGTCAATCCAAAAGGCATAACCAACCATTCGAAAAGGCCCTCCTTGGCTTTGAAGGTAGTCTTCCACACATCAGAGGGTTCGATTGGTACCTGGTGATATCCTGACTTTAGATCGATCTTGCTAAAATATTTTGCCCCCTTTAGTTGGTCCAAGAGGTCATCAATCCGTGGGATCGGGTACCTATTACGGACAGTGATCTTGTTCAGCGCCCGATAGTCAATACAGAGTCTCCAAGTCCCATCCTTCTTCTGTACCAACACGATCGGGCTCCCACAAGGCGATGAACTCGGACGGATGTGACCTTTCTGCAGCAGCTCCTGAATCTGCCTCTTGATTTCATCGTTCTCTAGAACAGAGCACCGATAAATTGGTCCATTGGGTAGCGGCGCACCTGGGGTCAGATCGATGGAGTGCTTGACCTGACAGTGCAGAGGGACCCCTGCGGGGGAGGTGAAGATGTCCCCGTATTCCTCCACGACCTTGTCCATATGTAGTTGTCGTGAAGAAGGGCCCTGCCTGGAGGCTATGGCCATCGTCTTCTTCTTTCCTTGAGGGCGTATCATCAGGAAAACAAATTTCCCGGTTTTGGAAATGAGCTTACTGCATTGTTTTGCAGTAATCAAAGAGATGGCGGTAGATGGTGCTACCTCTGGTATCCTGTACAACTTGTTTCCCAATGTAATAATAACAACACGGGGCCTTGATTCATACACAGCATGTCGCTTCCACAAGTATGGTTGCCCTAATAATACATCACAAACTTCAAGGGGAGCAATGTCACACAATACCTCATCCGTGAAGGGCTTGATGTTGTATGGAAGGCGACACTACTGGCTCACACGAAGATCCCGTCCTTGGTGAAGCCACCCGATGGTGTATGGTTGTGGATGTGCTGTGGTTGGTAAGCCCAACCGCTTCACGACCTCTGCCGAAATGAGGTTCTTTTGGCTCCCGCTATCGACAATGAACTGTAGTGGGGAGCCCTTTACCCACATCTGGGAGTGGAAGAGACGCTCCTCCTCCTCTGGATCTTCGGGTTCATTTTTCTGGACCTTGGCGGTAGCAACAATGGCGTTGGGGTCTGCATCAATGATCTGCTTCCCTTTTTCATTCCCCTTGTCGGGTTCTGACTCAGAGTCGGAACATGCATCTGATTCTGAAACCTTTAGCTCAGCCACCAGTGACTGCTTGGCTCGACACTCACTTGTGTTGTGAGTGGAGCTCTTATGGAACTCACACCATTTTCCCGTGTCCTTTTTCGGCTTCGCGGCACTGTTCTTTGCTTGCAGCTTTGGCGGGTTGTCTTGGGCTGCCCCGCCTTGGCTTTGTCCTTTGTTCTGTGGTTTAGGGGCACCTTTCCCTTGCTTCTGATTCGCAGATCCAAAGTCTCGCTTCCTTTGTTTAAACTTCTGCTCGATCTTGACGGCATATCGATATGCTGTGCCAAGTGAGGAGATGTTCAGGAATTCTATTTCTTCTTCGATGTACTTATGCAGGCAGCCACGATATTTGAGTATCAAATGCTGCTCCGTATCCTTGATTCCCAACTTTGTGCGAAGGGTATGGAAAAGATTGGTGAACTCCGGCACGTCTTGGTCCCTTCCCTGCCGCAGCGTGGTCCACTTTATGTATTCATCCTCATAGCTTCCGACAGGGTAGTATTTCTCCTTGATGGCATCTTGGAATGAATTCCAGGTGGGTGCGGCTGAAAATAGTGAGCCGATATTTTCATCCTTTTGTTCGCAATAAGTTTCCCACCAGTCTTTGACGTGGGGGGCTGCTTTGAGAAGAGCAAAAACAATCTTTTCCCGACTCGAAAATTCATGAACAGAAAAATAACCCTCTAGCAGATTTAACCATTTATCTATGGCATCCGCGTCTATCTGACCCTCGAATATGGGGATTTCAAAATTAACTTGTACCTTAAAGGGCGTGGCGTTTCTAGAGTAGCTGCTGGAAGCCGATGCGTCGCCTCTAGGTAGCCATTGAAGGATCTGGGCAAAACTATCCATCATCGCGTTCCGTTGTCGCTCGAGGGCTTCTTCGAGCAAGATTTTGATAGGATCTCCTGCCCCCTCGTCTTTCTTCTCATCCGCCATGGGAGGTCGTCGGGATTTGCGAGGCTGGTCTCGCAAAGGTTCGACCAGTTCAAGCCCTAACTCCTTATATCCCGACCTCGTTGGGGACATGCAAAGAAAAACAGAGAAAAAACAGACCGCTCTGATACCACTGATCCGGATTTAAACAGGAACGCAATAAAATACAGAGATAACCATAAAGACAGATATGCAGCGGAAATAATACTTCATTTCATTACTGTAAAATACTGAAATATGCTTACAAATAGAAATAGAAATAACCCAGCTAGGGCGATGGTAGCTTATCTCTGAGAAGAGATGTGTCGGCTACATGCCTCTGAACTGTCTTACAATGAGGCTCGAAGGCCTATTTATTGTTGAGAAACAATGGAAAACCCTTAACATTCCAAAACCTAACCCTAGAAGATGAAACGCCAAACTATGGGCCCCGTTTGGGTAAATTGGTACATCAACTTCCCGGGGTCGTAACTTTGGCATACGATCTCCATTTTACGCGCATGATAGCTCGTTGGAAATATCTCTCTAAGGACTACAATGGAAAAGATGATTTTTTAACTAAAAAATCATAGAGCTAGATTTCCCAAAAAACGTCGTTTAGGGCCTCAAAACGGCTCCAGAAGTTTAGGACCTGAAAACTGCTAAAAATAGTAAACTGCGCTATAATTAAGGAAACTGAAAATGTTGAGAAGAACAATGGTGGGGGTCCAGGTGGACTTGGCAGGTGGCCACCAATATCCACCTGGATCACATGTGCCCAAAGTTTGTACAAGAATAGCAATAACCAAGAAATATACTTTGGCACATGGGAGATAAAGATTTACTTGATGTACTTCTGAAGACTTTTTGCCTTGGGATTATTTGATGATATTTATTGCCTTTTGTATTCTTGACACCATTTGCAAGTCTCCTTGGAGTAGGATTTATTCCATAGTTGTCTTGACTCTTCTCCTTCCCTTTGCTGGTATTGGGAGCATCAACATTTCTTTATGGCTTCCTCACATCCTTGTTGTTTGAAGCATTATCATTCTTTCTTGAGGATTCACCTGCATAGCCAAGACCTGATTTATCAAGGGGATACCTTTGATGACTTAGGATGTCATCTAGGGTTTGAGAATATTTCAAGTTCTTATTCAACAAGTCAACTTCATTTTTAAGAAAGATAATTTCTTCCTTCATTTTCTTTCATTATTCATCCTTCTTTGATAGTATGCTCTCCATTTCTTCCTTCATCTTGGTTGCCTCACATGATTGGGCCTTAAGAGAAGTGATTTCTGATCTTAACTTAGTGATGTCATCACCCTTTTCTTCTAGTTGGCATGTCATGGTGTTTCTCTCCTTTTTTTCTTCATCAACTTGTCTTTCTATTAATGCCAAAGCTTCGATCAACTTCTCAACTCCTTGTGCTTGTTCCTGGCTTTGACTAGTTGAGATCTAACTTGGGAGGAGACCTCTTCCTTGTATTGACCAATCTTTGCTTCAAGTTTGTTTAAACTCTTGAGTCATTGTTCAAGGTGGCTTGACAAAGTTTCTTCCCTTTTCTTTGTCTTATCCAACTGATTTTTCATGGATATGTCTTCTTCATGATGCTTTCTTTTGTTTTGATGAAATTCCTCCTTAATTTTGGTGAGCTCCTTATCTCTTTCTTGTACTTGAACCTTAAAAAGGTCAACTTCCTTCCTTGTCTTGTCTTGGTCACCATCTTATTCTTTCTTCTTAAGTTCCTCATTTTCCCTTTTCAAATTGATAAGCTCTTCCATGGTAGCTATAAGTTTAGTTAGGAGATCTTCTTTACTTTCATTTTCTTCTAGGTCTTCTCTGACCTTGATGTCATCATTCTTATTTTCAACTTCTTTGATGGGTCCTAGATTTCCTTCTTGCTTTCCATCATCTTCTTGACTAATGGTCATGGTCAATACTGCTTTTGAGTGAAGGTCATGAAGTTTGTACCATATATCTTTTGCTGACGAACATTTTTCCAAATTGGCCTTTATAGAATTTGGTAGCCCATTCTAAATTGTCTTCATTTCTCTTGTATTGTACTCCTTGGATTCATCATCCATCGTGCTATCAATAATCACTGATTCCCATACTCCAATGCCTTGAGCCATTAAGAAATTTCTTATTGTTATCTTCCATACATCAAAATTTCCAATTGAACAATGGAACCTTCCCAAATTGATTGGCTTCAGTTTTCACATTTGAGGAAGAGAAATCTTTAGGAGGATTGGAGGCTTTCTTCCTTGGGTTTTCCATTTGTGTTCTAAGGATCAACCTTCAAGTTGTTAGGCTTGTGAGAAGGTACTAGCTCTGATACCAATTGTTGGAAATACTGGGGAGGGGGGGTGAATCAATATTTCTTTTCAATTGTTATTTTTACAAGTTAGATCACTTATATTTAGAAGACAAAGTGAACAATAAGAGTAAGTTCTTTTATTAATGTCTTATTTACAATAAATCAAGTACAATATACATAGGGCTCTAACCCTAGATGAAGACACCAATCTTCAATCTCCTAGTTTTCAACCTGTAATATGCCAAGCACTGACTTGGACTTCCAAGGCTCCAACCTTGTCAATTTTGAGGCACCAACCTCAAGGGCTCCAAACC
Organism: Pinus tabuliformis; assembly: GCA_031772625.1. Taxonomy (NCBI): domain Eukaryota; kingdom Viridiplantae; phylum Streptophyta; class Pinopsida; order Pinales; family Pinaceae; genus Pinus; species Pinus tabuliformis. Next base: position 485,622,500 of record CM062807.1, read on the forward strand.
TATATCTAGTTTAGGCTCCGACTTGGTTTTTTTGAGGACTCTAATTCTCCATAGATCCAACCCTATCCTTCAAGGCACCAACCTTGTCTTTTGGAGGCTCAAAAATCTTGGGCTCCAGCCCACAACTTCACTTCGCCAAGATGTATTTGGATATACTTCATGGCTCCTAATGTCTTCTTCAACAAGCCCTTTCAATCTTCACTTAGTTTTCACTTTAGTCTCCACGTCTCATTATCAATGAAAACCTTGATCTCTTAGAAGGTGTCACCACTGCTCTTCATCATACCCAAATAATTTCTCCAAGGTCACCTCATGATGGCTTCAATGAATCATGGTCTTCAATGATCTCCACAAATCTTCAATATACTGCTTCACAAAGTTCTCCAACTTTGCCCTATTTTGTTCTCAAGAGAAGACTTCAACAAGCTCTATTTGTCCAATCCCAATAAATCAACACTTCGACCACCACAACTTCAACCATGACAACTACGACAGCTTCAACCACGACAATTATGACATATTCAACCATGGAAACTACAACAACTTTGACCACGACAACTACCACAGTTGCAGAAACTTTGACCATGGAAACTACAACAACTTCGACCACGACAACTATGACAACTTAAACCACAACAACTTTGACTACGACAACTTCGACCATGACAACTACGACAATTTCAACTATGACAATTGCATCAGATTCAACCATGGCAACTACGATAGCTTCTTTGCTTCTAGCTTGAACCTTTGGGAGACTATTTAACTGAAGAACAATTTCACAAACTTTTCTTCGTTGCTTTTCTAGGCTGCGACTGCTTCTCTACCTCTTGTCTTGTCTCCACCAAAAAACTTGAATTTGAATGGATGAATTTAGGTTTATATTTATAGTAGTTTTTCCATATTCCAAAGGGAAACTTATCTTTGCCAAGGGTTATGAGCCTCCTCAAGTTGGATTGGGCAGTTTGACAATTTTTGACATATGCTGATTTCAAAATTTGATTTCTCTTCAACAGTAAGGAATTAGGAGGCAAGTGAGTACTCATTGGAAAGAGGAAAAAAACATCTTTAAGATGGTCTAGGTCCCATTGAGAAAATATTCTTCTAAGATGGAATTTTTTCTTTTCTTTGTATTTTTCCTTAAATTTTATGCATAAAAAGTTTAGGACAACATGAGGAATGTTTGGGACAACATGGCTTCTTCATTCTTTGGATTCTTCATTGTTATCATTGTATGAGTGTGTCATCATGTAGGAGTGTTGCATTTATGTCATCATGGGTGTATCCAATAATGAGTGCATCATCCTGTGTCATCATATAACAGTGCAATGATATGTCATAGTACAACATCATTAGGAAAGTTCTAGGGTAGTCCTCCATATGTCATCAAAGGATCATACCGTGTCATCATATAATGGTGCAGTGATATGTCATAGTGCAACATGATTAAGAAAGTTCTAAGGTAGTAATCCATATGTCATCTGTTGGGTTGTGTTATATTCTTTCCATGACTAGCCCACGTAGTTAACCGGGGGATTAGAGGGGGGGCGGAGCACCCCCTTCGTTGTGTCGATTGTGTAGGGGGGGGGGGGGTCATAGGGGGTTTGAGGTGTACCTATAATCCCACTTTATGGGGTTCGGGGCAGCGCCCCCGAAAATTTTGGTTTTGGACCCTATGTTAGGTTGGGCGGACCCACCTATGGTTTTGTGCATGATTTTCGCACATGTTTTTATTTTGGACGCGATGGTTTTCAGTCCATGGTATTGGACGCGATGGTTTTTGGTCCATGGTATTGGATGCTTCGGCATGTATAAATATGTATTATAATATTGAAAGGAACATAATGAAAAATCAAGCTGGTAGTCTTGGTTTTGGGATCCAGGGGAAAATCTCTGTGTATATGTGTTATGCTCTCACATTGTTTATTTTTTGTGTTTTAGAATTCGTATGTAGGTAATTTATGTACGAGGTTAAAACCTACATTTGGTATCAGGGTTGTTTTGGCTTCAAGGGGACACTTTTGTTGCTGAGGGGTGTCACTCGGACCTGTGGTAGACCCTGTTCAGTGGGAGATCTGCGAGATCACTTTTGGTGGTAAAAGAAGATGGTGAGCAGTGGAAAGATAGAGATCGAGAAATTTAATGGTCAGAGTTTTGAGTTGTGGAAACTCAAGATGGAGGATCTATTGGTGGATAAAGATCAGTGGATCGTGGTAGATCTGGGTACTAAACCAACAGTAGTGTCTGATGAAGAATGGCAGAAGTTGGATCGGAAGGAAAAAAGCACAATACGATTGTGTGTCTCAGATTCAGTATTGCTGAATGTATCGGGGGAAGCTACGGCGAAGGTTTTATGGGACAAGTTAGGGACTTTGTACCAATCTATGTCTCTGGTGAATAAACTGTTCTTATGGAAAAAGCTATATAACCTGAGGATGAAATATGGAGACTCGGTGAAAGAGCATACGAACGCATTTAATATTGTGGTAAGTTAGTTAGCATCGTTGATATTAAAATTTCAGATGAAGATAAGTGCATCAGTTTGTTGTGTTCTCTACCATATTCGTGGGATAGTCTAGTTATTGCAATAAGTAGCATTGCAACTACCTTGCAGTTTGATGAAATAGCCTCAGCCTTGCTGACGAAGGAGATGAGAAGGAAAAATATGGAGAGCCAAAATGGTGATGCCTTGTTTGTACGAGGACGGTCCCAGAACAGAAACAAAAATAAGTCATCGAGTGGGAGATCTAAATCTAGAGGGAGATCTAAGTCTCCAAGAAAACCTGTAAAGGTGGTGTGTTGGAAATGTAGAAAGGAAGGGAACTACAAAAGGGACTGTATATCTAAAGCTCCTGATAAAGGAAAGGGATCTGATGATTCTCCTTTTGCAGAAGCTAAAACTACCTCAGATGAAGGTGGGGATGTGTACTTGGCTTCTTCAAGTACACATGTAGATCATGAGGCATGGTTGATTGACTCAGGTGCATCCTTTCACTTCACTCCCCATAGAGAGTGGTTCTGCGAGTATGAGAAATACGATGGTGGTGATGTCTTCTTAGGGAATGATTGGAAGGCTAGAATCATTGGTTGCGGAAAAGTAAAGTTGAAGTTGCAAGGTGGAAGGGTTAAAACACTTCCGGGTGTTCTGCATATTCCTGCATTAGCGAAAAATCTGATTTCTGTAAGCAAGTTGGATGATGTAGGTGTAAAAACAGTGTTCAAGAAGGATACCTGCAAGATGGTTCGGGGAGCACTGGTATTGATGCGGGGAGTTCGGATTGGAACTCTGTACAAGTTGCAAGGTAGCACTGTTGTTGATGGGTGCAACAGTTCTGTGGTTCCTGAAAGTGAAGCAGAAAATCTAGTGGTCTCTGGAGAGAAAACCATGTTGTCGCATCAAAGGCTTGGATATATTGGAGAGAAGGGCCTTCGAATACCTCATGGTAAAGGTATGGTAGAAGGTATGAGTAATAGCTCCCTGGATTTTGATTTCTATAAAAATTGTGTATATGGGAAGCAGAATCGGGTGAGTTTCCCCTCTGGTAGTAAGAGGGCGAAACAAATATTAGATCTTGTGCAGAGTGATGTGTTTGGACCTGTGAAGGTTCCATCATTGGGTAAGTCTGTGTACTATGTATCATTTATAGATGACTTCTCAAGGAATACATGGATAAATTTCCTTAAGAAGAAATATGAAGTCTTTGATAGGTTTAAAGGATTTAAGGCTCTCGTGGAAAATCAAACAGAGAAGAATATAAAGGTGCTGAGAACAGACAATGGTGGAGAGTTTTGCAGCAAGAAATTTGAAGAATTTTGTAAGAAGTGTGGTATAGCACGACAGAAGACTACTCCATATACACCTCAGCAAAATGGAGTTGTAGAAAGAATGAACAAGACGTTGATGGAAAGGGCAAGAAGAATGCTCAGTGGTGCCAGGTTAGGACATGAATTCTGAGAAGAGGCGGTGGATACTGCATGTTACTTGGTCAACAGGTCACCTTCATCAGCGTTGGAGGATAAGACTCCACAAGAAGTATGGACTGGTAAGAAACCCTCTCTTTCACATCTAAGGGTATTTGGATGTGATGCATATGTACATGTTCCAAAGGAGAAAAGAACCAAGTTGGATAGTAAATCTAAAAAGTGCATCTCTATTTGGTATAAAGATGGTTTAAAGGGTTATAATCTTTGGAACCCAGTAACAAGGAAGGTTGTGTACAACCGAGATGTGCTGCTCAGAGAGGTGAAAGATGTTATTAAACATGAAGTCTAACCAAAGGAACCTGAGAAGATAGAGTTTGATTTAAAGGAGGAAGAATCAGACTCTACAACAGAGGTGGAAGTAGAAGATGAAGAGCCACAAACTTCGGCCATGAGAAGATTAGTTCAAGAAAGAATGCAGCCTAAAAGGTATAGTCCATCTGTTTTCTGTTCAAATTTTGCTTTGTCTGTTACTGATGAAGATCCCAGAACTGTGAAGGAAGCAATGAATTCTGAGGATGGAAAACTCTGGAAAGAGGCCATGGTTGATGAAATGACATCATTGCACAAAAATGAGGCCTGGGATCTAGTGGAGTTGTTGGCTGGAAGGAAACCCATTGGCAACAAATGGGTGTTCAAGAAGAAGACAAATGCAGAAGGAAAGGTGGAGAAATACAAAGCTTGGTTGGTAGCAAAAGGTTATTCCCATGTGACGAGAATTGATTTTGGTGATATTTTTTCTCCTATTACCAAGGTAACTTCTATTAGGTTACTTTTATCTGTTGTTGCTGCTTTTGGTTTTGAGGTAGAACAGATGGATTTGAAGAAATCATTTCTTCACGAGGATCTGGAAGAGGAGATCTACATAAAGCAAACTAAAGGATTTGTGGTGAAGGGTAAGCACTGGTATGCAAGTTAAAGAAGTCTATGTATGGGTTAAAACAATCACCAAGGATGTGGTATCAGAAATTTGATACATTTATACGGGGACTTGGCTTCACCAAAAGAAAAGCAGACAACTGTGTGTATTTTAAATTAATTGGTGACTGTGTTATTTATCTGGTCTTGTATGTGGATGATATGTTGCTAGTTGGAAATGACAAAGAAGTTATCCAGGATTTGAAGACCCAATTGTCCTCCAAATTCAACATGAAAGATCTTGGTGTTGCAAACTGTATTTTGGGCATGGAAATTAAAAGAGATCGGGCAAAGAGGAAGCTTTGGTTAAACTAGAGGAAGTATGTCGAGACAATATTGTAGAGGTTTAATATGTAGGATAGTAAACCGGTGAAGGTTCCTATTCCTGTAGGTGTGAGGTTAGCTATTGAACAGTGTCCCAAGACACAAGAAGAGGAAGAGGACATGTCCCGTGTTCCATATGCAAGTCTTGTCGGTAGCCTGATGTATGCAATGGTCTGTACTAGACTAGACATTGCACATGGAGTGGGAGTATTGAGCAGGTTTATGTCAAAACCAGGAAATGAGCATTGGATAGCAGCGAAGCAGGTTTTCAGGTATTTGCGTGGCACTAGTGATTATGGTTTGTGCTACAAAGGAAGACCTGGATTGGACAGAGTGTTGGATATTCGTGGCTTTGTTGATGCAGACTGGGCTGGGGATCTAGATTAGAGAAGATATACAACTGGGTATGTGTTTAACCTATCTGGAGGTGCAATCAGTTGGATGAGTAAGAAACAATCTGTAGTGGCATTATCAACTATAGAGGGAGAATACATGGCAGCCACTCTTGCAAGCAAGGAAGGTTGTAGAGATTGTGTTCAAGTATGGGGTTAGTACAAGAAGCTATAAGGATAGACTGTGACAGCCAAAGTGCAATTTTCTTGGCAAAGAACCCTGCATATCATTCAAAGACAAAACACATTGATGTTCAGTATCACTTTGTGAGGGATATGATAGAAGACAAAAAGGTGTTGTTGGTAAAGGTGGACACTTTGAAGAATACTTTAGATGGATTGACAAAATCTGTGAGCTCTGAGAAGTTCTCTTGGTGTAGAGAAACAATAGGCGTTTCAGGGCTGGAAAAATGACTAAGCTCTCTTATGGCCTCTTGTGGAAAGAAAACAACAAGTGGGAGAATGTTGGGTTGTGTTATATTCTTTCCACGACTAGCCCACATAGTTAACCGGGGGTTTAGTCGGGGCGGGGGGCATAGCACCCCCTTCGTTGCGCTGATTGTGTAGTGGGGGGGGGGGGGGGGGGGGGGGAAGGGGGTCACAGGGGGTTTGAGGTGTACCCGTAACCCCACTTTATGGGGTCTGGGGCAGTGCCCCAGAAAATTTTGGTTTTGGACCCTATGTTAGGTTGGGCGGACCCACCTATGGTTTTGTGCATGATTTTCGCACATGTTTTTTTTTTGTTGGACGCCATGGTTTTCCGTCCATGGTATTGGTCGTGATGATTTTCGGTCCATGGTATTGGATGCTTCGGTATGTATAAATATGTATTATAACATTGAAAGAAACATAATGAAAAATCAAGTTGGTAGTCCCGGTTTTGGGATCCATGGGAAAATCTCTGTGTATATGTGTTATGCTCTCACATTATTTATTTTCTTTGTTTTAGAATTCGTATGCAGGTAATTTTTCTATACGGGGTTAAAACCTACATCATCAAGGCTTAAGTTCTAGATCATCAAGGTACATGCAACATTGTATTTAGTTCAAAAACTTCTTAGGACTTCTTCATTAGTGGTTTTACATCTTCATGGATTGACATCTTCATGGATGGCATCTTATTGAAAAGTTTTATTACATGATCATCTAGACCTAGGCATCTCAAGAATATTTTCCATCCCAATAGTGCCATATTGACATCAATGACAATCTTGATTAACAAAACAATACTGTAATGGCTAGTGATCTGTGTGGATTACTGTCTCCTTTCCAATCATATATTGCTTCCACTTCTTCATAACTTTCACCACAACATATAACTCCTTGTCGTAGGTAGGGTAGTTAAGAATTTCCCCATTAAATACTTCAAAATGGTAACATACAAGCCTTCCTCCTATAGGAAAATGTAACTATGTTCGGTCTTCATTAATGTACTTTTCAAAAGAATAAAGAAAAGATTTATTATTATTATTATTATTATGACTTATTAAAGCATGGGTTTCATGCTTGGGTCACCATGTTTTAGGTCAAAGTCCCCATTGAGGACTTATAGGATTTATTATGAGTCAACAGAGTCACTGTACTTTTAAAGAGATCCTTCTTGGGATTTTGAATCATGTAAAAAGGTTAAGTATTGATTCAAATATGAATTATGTAACCTCCACACCATGTTGGCCTAAAAGAAGATTAAGTCGGCCTAAGGACCCTATTCGACCTCACATGGAGCCTATAAATACAAGATGATCGAATTAATTTGTAGCATCAATATCTCACACAAGTTCAATTTCTATTGTATCTAGGAAGAAGTGTGAAATTATCTTGTAGCTGGAAAGAAGTGTGAAGTTCTCTTGTAGCTGGGAAAAGGTGCAAAGTCTGTTTCTGGGAAGCCGAAGTAAATGAAAGTTTGGGGAAGGCTAAGAAGAAAAGGAAAATTGAAATTTTGGTGTTTCTCTCTCTCTATTTCGTGCTCTTGATTGGGAGATTGAAGTCTTCCAACTTTGTCTGTTGCCGGAAGCTGCTATTTTCTGGAAGCTCCTGCCTAGTCAAAGTTGTTGGAAAGGGGTCAAAATTCTGGTAGGCTGACTTGGTGTGGAGGAAAGGTCTTGTCTTGGTCTAGGTTGAAGAGTCTCAAAGAATACTATTGAAAGGAAGAATTTCTTGACTGGGTTTTCCCCTCGAGGGGGGTTTTTCCCTGGCACAATGCTTGTTGAAGAATCTCAGGCATTTATTTCATGAGATTCTTCTTAGCATGATAACTATTAATGTTTAGCTTATTAGCATATTATTTAACATTAGTGTGTCTTCTCTGGATCATTAAATAGTTATCATAACAAAGAGACAAGAACACAAGATGTTGGCTCCAGTCCAGAGCAAAACCTCTCCTCCTGAGAGTAAAACCCTTGAATCTCTTCTTATAGATGTTTAGATGATGAATACCAAGACATTGACAAAATAGACACAAGATTATGTCCACTATGTTTGTCACTATCTTCTGATGTGTTTGGTCCACAATTCACTATACTCCTTCTCCTTATGTCTTCACTGTCCAATAGTTGTTTTCGATTCCTTGTTTTCTCGGTTGCCACAATTCTTTGTTTACGTTATTGTCTTGAGACAATTATTCATGATCTTTGCTGGTTATGTCACTGATAAGAGATGCCACCACCGAGAGTTGAACGTTATCATTGTATATATCTTATATGGTCCACCACCAAATTTAGCATAACGTAGACACTGTGTATATATAAATAGTCCTTTGATGACTTCCAAGAGCTATCAAAATGTATAGATACAAACTTCTGATACCTTTACACAATATATGTATAGTAGGAAAACTTCCTGAGATATTACCCAAGCTTATTGTGTATGCATATCTTTTCTTCGCTGACTGTATGAAGAATGATCCGAAGACTTGTTTCATTTGACTCAACGTCATTCCTTATATATATGGGTCAATGATGGTGCATTGAGTCGATTTGAGTGCCTTAAAGCTGGGCCAACATATCATGAAGGATATCAATGTCTTTTTGTGGAGCCGACTTGGACGAGGATAGTGACACTGTTCTTGGAGCATAAACCTTTGACCTTATGACTTTTATAATACTTATAGTGAAACATAAAATCCTAAATACATCAAGAAGAAGTCTTTGACCTATGGTAAACACATCTTACTCATGAAACACATGAAGAAAGGAATAATAATTTGTGTTTCTACTTTTACATAACATTATAATTACAAGTCATAATGAAAACCGAACCTAATTACATTTTCTTCAATAGTGCCTACATATGGTGTTTATTGTCTTATATGTTGCTGCTTTGATAATTTATTGATGAACTAAGGAAAGAAGATATAAATAATTGTAATAATAAGAAACATCACGAGTAATTATCAAGAATAAGACAATATTTTTTCCTTTCTAATTGTCTAACATGGCATCGAATCTTTTGGTGAAGAAGGAAGTAAAAGGAAATCTTAAGAACTTGATCAAGGAACTATTCAAAAGGGGTATCTCAGGGAAGGAGTGTAATATATTCAAGGAAGATGTCTAAAACAATCAAGGGAGAGAACAAAATTGAAGGGGCCTCTAACTACAGGTCTTGGAAGAAGAGGATTTATCTAATCCTTGAAAAGAACAAGGTACTGGACTTGGTCAAAGGAAAAGTAAAGAAGCCTACATAGGATTCCAGTGAAATACAAAGAATTATAATTGGTGGCCATGACTCTTATGGTAGAAGGAATAATGGACAACCTTGTTCCATTCATAGCTAACATCAATCATGCTCAGGAAATGTATGAATCCTTGTTGAAGTTATTTACTATTAAGAACATTGGTTAAGTAGCAAGTTTGAAGAATGAGCTAAGGACTACAAAGATCACTAAAGAAGACACTGTGGCAACCTTATTTGTGATGATAGCTAGAATCAGGGATGATCTCTTTGCCATTGATGAAATTGTTCTAGACAAAGAACTCGTGATTACTGCCCTATTAGGATTACCACCTACTTGGGGTGCATTTTCTGCAGGTCTTAACAGTTGGAAGGAAGCTCCCACTTTTGAAGAACTATGGGTTGCCTGCAGTTAGGAAGAATTGAGGATCTCTTTAATTGTCAATTCTGAAGGTGTTTCAAATACCTAAGTTGCTAAACATAAAGGAAAGAGATCGAAGGGACCAAGGAAGAAAGTTGACATGTCCAAGATAGAGTGCTATCAATGCCATAAGAAGGGTCACTACAAGAGTGATTTTCCTGATAATCTAAAGAATAAGAAGAGAGATAGAGATCATGCTAACTTTGTTGAGGAAGGAGACTCAAAGAATGCCAAACCTGAAGAATATGACAATAGGGACTTACACTACTAAGTCATTTTCTTGTGGATTTATATATCTTGTTTTATATGTTTTTGAATTTATAGGTTTTAACATATTTTTGGAAAAGATATTTTTATTTTTTTTATAAGTTTGTAGGTATCCCTCAAGCTTTGGAGGGAGCACCCAAAAACTCCCAAAGATAAGTATCTCATTTCCTTTCAATCTTTGGGTTCATGTATTCATTTAGTTTTTTATTATATTAAATACTAATCACCATTCTCCCTCTACTGTCTTGATTAGGAAAACCTTGTTCAAGGATTATGAAGGAGAATCTCTCAAGAAAAGGTTGGTCAAGGAACAAAGGTATGATTTAAATACATTGATATTGAAAGGACTATTCATTTGATAATCTATTTCTAACATTGTTATGTTTAGCTATATTGAATCATAATGATTCTTATTTTGGGTGATTCATTTCTTGATAAATCTACCCACCCCACTTATATTCTTAACTGATTATGTAGAACCCTAGATAGGTTCTGGAAAACCCTAACCAAAGGGTATGCTAATGTGAATGCATGAAACCCTAAACTGCTTAGGGATATTGTGAAATGTTGTTAGAAGTTTTAATTAATAATGTCATGTTTGGTATTTTTGGTATGATCAGGAAAACCTAACTTGTTAGGGTTGAATGATAAGGTCTAAAATCCCAAACCTTTGAAATTTTGGAAATGTTAGGTTTGTTATGGTTCTACATTGAAACCCTAACTCATTAGGGTTTGGTGGAATGTGTGAGCAAGACCCTTTCAATGTCTTAGAAATGATTTCCTTGGTATGGGTGTGTTTGTTTGATTGAACCCTAGTGTAATCAAGTTTGTATGTCTAATTATTATTTCATATTTTTTGTGAAATTGGGTTTGACTAACACATGATATGAAATGTATTTGCATGATGATGAAATCTTGGCATATATAGATATGTCCTTTTGGTTGAAACCCTAGCTTGGTCTAGGTTAGATGTATTAATGTTGTCAGGTTATGAATTCCTAGATATGTGTGTTGACCTGGTTATTGATGGTCATAAGTTTTAGGATTTAATGGAAGTCCTTGATTGAGATTCTAGGATGATGATATTTGGAAATCTAAGGTTTTGCAGCTAAACCCTAGTAGTAATTAAAATGTCGTGTATGTGTGATATAAAAATCTGAAATCTATTTAATGATTGTTGAGATTATGAAAATGGAATTCTAGGGTTTTGGAGTTGAACCTTAGTAGAAGTAAAAATATCTTATGTATGATGACAATATGATAATTTGAGATTCGTGTAAGATTGTTGAAATTTGAGTTTTGGTTGGGGCTGATGGTTGATCATAAATCTAGGGTTTGTAACTAACCCTAGTGGAAGCTGGTTATGACTATGCTATGATTGGTTTTGATTGACTCTTGTGTATGGAATCTAGGATTTGTATGAAACCCTAGTGAGAAGTCTAATATATGAATTTTGAAAGGTTGTTGGATGCTTTATATTTGTCTTAATTGTTTCTATGGTTTTCTATATGTTGTAGTAAGGTATGTCATACCTTTGGAAGGAACATTGAAACCCTAGATGGAATGAAAGTTGTTATGAAATAGTCTAGGGTTTATGACAAAGTCCCTAGCAAGATGTTGAAGAGTATATGTCTCTTGTCTATAATTAAGTTTGGGTATCTATATGTATAAAGTTAAACTACTTCTATGATTCTGTTATAGCTAATTTCATGCTTTTATAGATTTGGTTGTACTTGCAACCTAAGTTGTACAGATACACAATCTTCAATATGGTGAAGATGTTCGTTGATAAGCATGATAGGATGATGATAACTCTAATGAAATGGTTGGAAACCACGAAAGATTCTATGATGAAAAAAATAAGAAGATGATCTCCCTGAGGAAGCCTACATAGAATAAATATCCCTAAGATTAAGAGGGAGTTCAGATGAAGAGATGCTCCCTACTTGATAAGGAGGGCATAGCTTGGTGTTAATTGAAGAATGAATTTTGGAGGATATGTTGCTACATGAGGAGTAGGAAAGGAAAGTATATGATTGAGGAATATTCTGTCAAATATTCGTTGATAGTCCTACTGAGTTGAGGATAAACATCTAGAATGACCTCAGAGGTTTGTATTTGATTATGCACATGCGAAAGTATATTATTGATTGGGGTTGTGTTTGTACAGGTGAATCTCTCGAAGGTTTCGATAGAATGCTGGTTACCAATCAGTTTTATTGGGAGAGATCAGTCATCCTTGATCTGCTGGATCAAGGGGTGTTGAGGCTTTGTGAGTGAAGCATTGTCTGGGAAAACATTTCGCTGACACCTTGTGTTGATGTCTGGGTCTCGAAGTTGGAAAGGTGGTGTTGGTTATTGAGCTCTGTTTTGGTTACACACTTGGAATTTTGGGTTAGTAGTTAGTAAGTAAGCTTGATAGTACCTATAGGGGTTGAAAGCTTGAGTCCATCTTATTCCCACCCAGATAGATTTCCCTGGTAAGGAATCTAGTCTATGGCATTGCGGTGCCTAAATTATTGAGAGACCATTTAATAGATTTCCTTGGTAAGGAATCTAGTCCATGGCATTGTGGTTCCTAAAGTTCTTCATGGTTCATATAGTTTGAGATCTTCCATTGTATTTGTACATTATGAATACCTCCCTAGTTAAGAGGGAGTGTTGGAAAATGTAACTATTTTCGATCTTTATTGATGTACTTGAGTCATCATGTAATGTACTTGTCAAAAGGATAAATAAATTTATTATTATTATTTTTATTGTGACTTATTAAAGCATGGGTTTCATACTTAAGTCACCATGTTTAGGTCAAAGTCCCCATTGAGGACTTCTAGGATTTATTTTGAGTCAATAGAGTCATTGTACTTTTAAAGAGACCCTTCTTGGGCTTTTGAATCATGTAAAAAGGTTAAGTATTGAGTCAAATATGAATTATGTAACCTCCAAACCATGTCAGCCTAGAAGAAGATCAAGTCAGCCTAAAAACCATATTCGATCTCAGATGGAACCTATAAATACATGCTCATCGAATACATTTGGAGCATCAATCTCTCACACAAGTTCAATTTCTATTGTAGTTGGGAAGAAGTGAAAAATTCTCTTGTAGTTGGGAAGAAGTGTGAAGCTCTCTTCTAGTTGGGAAAAGGTGTGAAGTCTGTTGCCGGGAAGTCAAAGTGAATGCGAGGTTTGGGAAGTCTAAGGAGAAAATGAAAATTGAAATTTTGATGTTTATCTCTCTCTATTTCATGCTCTTGATTGGGAGATTGAAGTCTCCAAGTTTGGCTATTGCCAAAAGCTGCCAGTTGCCGGAAGCAGCTGCCTAGTCGAAGTTGCTGGAAAGGGGTCGAAATTCTAGGAGGATGACATGGTTTGGAGGAAAGGGGTTTTCTTGGTTTGGGGTGAAGAGTCTCAAAGAATATTATTGAAAGGAATAATTTCTTTATTGGGTTTTCCCCTCGAGGGGGGGTCCTTCCTTGGCATAATGCCTACATTTGGTGTCTATTATTTTATGTGTTGTTGCTTTGATAATTGCTTGATGAACTAAGGAAAGAAGATATAAATAATCGTAATAATAAGAAAAATCTCAAGTAATTATCAAGAATAATAATTTTTTCTGCCTTTCTAATTTTCTAACACCTCCCTGCATCAAGACAATTCCCATAGCATACCCACTCACATTTGTCTCCACTTCAAAGGGTCACTGCAAGTCTGGTAATGCAAATATCGATGATTGAGTGATATTCTTCTTTAGATCCTCAAAGTCCTTCTGCTGACCTTTCCCCCACTGGAAAATCTTGCCACCTGTTGTTATGGCATGGATCAGTGCTGCTACTACTAAAAATGAGGCTATGAATTTCCTTAGGTACTATGTTGCCCCAGTGAAACTCCTGACCTCATAAACATTAGTAGGCACCAACCATTTCGCGATGGCCTTAATCTTGGAAGGACCTATCTTCAGTTCTCCTCCACCGATCACATAAGCCAAATACAACAAGGACTGTTGCGCAAACTCATACTCCTTGAGATTTGCTAGTAGCTGGTGCTTCTTCAATGTTTCCAACACCTGCATCAAATGTGAAATATGCTCCTCCCGGGTAGCACTATATACCAGTATATCCTCTAAATAGACAATAACACATGAATCTATAAAAGGGTGTAGTACATCAATCATTAATCTCATAAATGTAGTTGGTGCATTACACAGGCCAAATGGCATAACTAACCACTCATACAAACCTTGTCTGGTTTTGAAGGCAGTCTCCCATTTATCTTCTTCTTTAACTTGAACTTGGTGATATCTAGACTTCGAGTCAAGCTTAGTGAAGTGATTTTCTTGTTGCAACTGATCTAGCAGATTGTCTTTCCTGGTCAAGGAGTATCTATTCTTGAGCATGATTTTATTCAACACCATGTAATCTATACACATCCATCAAGTCTCGTCCTTCTTTGCCACAATAATGATGGGTGACCCACATGGTGATGTACTCAGTCGAATGACACCCTGTTCCAGCCACTGCTGAAAATGTTTATTCACCTCGCTTGCTTCTATAATAGGCTGCCTATAAAACCAAATATTTGGCAATGGGGAGTTTGACAATGGGAATTCTGGCAATATCTAGATCTCATGCTCCACTTCTCTCTTAGGTGGTAACCCTTTGGGCTCTCAGAACACATCCATGTATGCCTGTAACAACTCCTCCAATTTTTGTTTCTGCTTCTTAGTACACCCCTCTAGCAATGCCTTACCTCTTATTGACTCCTCTTCAGACCGCATTTCTCTTAAAAACAATAAAACATACTTCTTGCTGGAACTAATCAATTTCTTAGCTTGGTTGACACTTATTAGTGAAATTTTCAACTTGCCTTTGTGTGGGTTGATGACGAGCCGATATTGATTGGTTCTCTTCATGAATATTGCATCTCACATGTACATGTATGGACTCCCAAACACGACTCCACATACATCAAGGGGAACCACATCTAGATCTACTTCATCAATAAAATCAACACTGATAGAAAATCTAGATTTACATAGTTTTGTTACCTTAAGCTTTGCATCCTTATTTATCTCTTCACTACCAAGCATAGATCACAATTGTTTGGATCAATCAGTTCACACTTGCTTGTTTGTCTCTTCAAATTCAAAAAAAAAAAATTTAATTAAGGGATTGCATTCATTTGATATACGAAAGTGAAAGTATATGTGCATTTTAAATTTTCATGGTTGAGAAATTGAAAAGAGAACTCTAAATCTTTCATTAGTAGTATCAATGCATCGTGAGATTAGTGTATTGATGCATTGTGTTTCTTAGCATTTGCATTCGCTTATGTTTGCTTGGGAATGAATTTTCTACCCTCCTTTAAGTAGGAGTTCATTGAATTGAAATATGCTTTATTCATTCTAGTTGCATCCTAGGTTTTAATATACATACGGTAAGGCCTGGAAATTGAAACATAATTCAAGATCAACACTAAAATGAAATGAATGAACCTAACAACTCATTGGAACATAACACACATTATTTAGAGTTCTAGGCTAGAGACATGCTCCGACATCGTTAAACCTAGTCACTATTGCTTTCACTTAAGGTTGGGTGATTCCTCCTTCTGTGACCCAATAGCTGCTAGCACAGACTTGCGCTCCCAGTACCGTCGAGTATATGTTGGGATACCCCACTAGGTTATCATCCTATATCCTTAGGAAGCTGTGTCTGCCACCTTGCAAACCGTAATGCACCGAACACAACATTCGAGAAGATTGACTGTCGTACGGAAAGTCCTTGGTTTTCATGTGATCACCAAGGTGTATATATAATTTTACGGGTTGTTTGGTAAACCTTTTGCCTAGTTCTCCAGAGTAGTCACTTTTGTTCCTGTTTAGACTCCTTAAAAGAAAAGGTCCATCTGAGCACTTGTCCTTTCAGGCTCATTAAACCTTGAAAGAGATAAAGTCACCTTTTCATCCTTTTCTCGACTCTTGAAACATGAAAAGGTCAAGTTTTGTTCCTATGTCATAAAATTTACTGCCCACAAAATATTCCTGGTAACAATTTGAGTTCTTGGTTGTGATAAGAGTGTTTTTCAAGCTCATTCCTGATGGCAACATTCCCTGAGTCTACTGGCCAAGGTCTTCCCCTAGATGGAAATCCTGGTCCATTTCCATATTTTGGAAATGTTGGTGCTCCGTATATGGCAACATTTCTTTGCTTGGGTTAACCATCGGTCTACCCATTTGGTTGTTTTCAACCTCGGTGGTCCCAAGCATCATGACTCCTGTTCCACCGTCTCCTTCATCTGAACCACGACATGTTGATTCCAAGGTTGAGCCTACGCCTTCTTCCCGTATTTCCTTGCCTTCATCTCCTCCTTTGCCTGGTGAAAGTTTCACATCTAGTAACCAAGAGACTAAGAAGAAGAAGAAGAAGAGGAAGTCCTATAAGCGCAAGGCCACCTATGTAACTATTGCTCCAAGTACATCTCAGGTCGGACCACCTTCTGCTCCTCCACGGAAGGTTAAGTTTCCTTGTAAATTGTGCAAGGGTGACCATCTTCTTCGTGATTGTCCTGGCATCCTTAGGATCTTGGAAGTATGGTCTCATGATCCGGCTCATCCCTCGTCATCCTCTAAAGCTCACGAAAATGCTATCCTATCAACTGGCAATGGTAAGAAGAAAGGGAAGATTCAATTCCCTTGTAAGCTATGTGAAGGAAACCATCCCCTTCACCTTTGTCCACTCATGGATAAAGCTTTCGTCGTTTTGGAAAGTCTTACAACTTCTTCGTCTCCACTTGTAGTTGGTTATCAGAGGCTCTCTTTAGACCCTCTCCTGGTTGACAAAGAGATTAACTTAGATTCTTCTCTTGTCCATCCTCCTCTTCCCAAACCTGGCTGTGCTAAGCCTGTTCCAGACCAACCATTGGTCGGAGAGAGTGTTGACTTGGATTCACCACCTGTTGATCACTCTGTTCTGGAAGAGCATCATGATCCTACTGCTCATGTTCTTCTTGTCTCGTCAGATTCCCCTGAGTCCAAGAACGACCCTCCTATCCTCGCTGATTAAGAGAGTCCTTCTTCGGTTCCTGTAGAGCATGGCAGCAATCATATGATACCCCCACCAAGTAGTTCAGTCGTTTCCTTTGACTGGAGTGACTTGACTGCTTTCCGCATTCCATCCTACGTGCCTTTCCAGGTTACAATACATGCCTATGATAAGGCATACCTGGCACTGTCTTGGATGAAGGTGCGTTGATTAGCCTCATGCTTTTCACTACTTGGCAAGCTTTGGGCTCCCCATAGCTTGTGTTGGTCGCGCAGAATCTATTAGTGTTTGACAGAGGAACCAGTCAACCTTTAGGGATCCTTTCGAAGTTCCCTGTCACTTTGGGAGGAAAAACCATCTATATAGACATAATGGTTGTCCAAGGTGCTTTAGATTTCAGTCTTCTCCTTGGCCGTGACTATGTTTATGCCATGGGGGCCCTTGTCTCTTCACTTTTCCGTGTGGTCTGTTTTCCACACGAGGAAAGAATGGTGACCATCGATCAATTATCATTCTTTAGTCCCCCGGTGCCTCCTGTGCAGCCATCATCCCTTATCGATTCTTGCTCGCAAGCAGTACCTTCCCAGCCGCACGTCAATTATGTGGCTACCCATTCCGTCTCTACATCTGCTGATGATCATGTAGATGGTCTCGTACATCATGTACTAGGGGCATTGGAACCTGATTTGTCATTGGTGTCTCATGACATGTATTCCTCCCAAAGTGTGGTTCTTCCATCCAGTGGAGATCTCTTGGGAGTCATGTTTCCATATGACCCATGAACAGATGTTCTGAGGATAGTTTGATCTTGTGTCAACCTCATTAAAAAATGAAACAAGGATCATGGAGCATAGTTCCCTGTCTTGCGTCAAGCTCGTTAAAAAATGAAACAAGGAGTTCCAGGGATAGTTTGTTCCTGTGCCAACCTTGTTAAAAAATGAAACCGGGTGTCCCAAGGATAGTTTGATCTTGTGTCAACCTCATTATAAAATGAAACAAGGATCATCGAGTATGGTTCCTTGTGTTGTGTCCAACTCGTTAAAAATGCAACAAGGGTTATGAGGATAGTTCTTTTACTATGTCAACGTCATTAAAAAATGAAACAACTCCCTTTTCCAAATCTAGTCTTTGATTAAGATCTCGTAAAATCCGAGTCGAGTCTTTCTAAAATATCGAAAGTGCACCTTCATTCCATCCACCTTGTTGAATGAAATTAAGCTTGGGGGGCATGCACCTCGATTTGCGTCGTTATGTTGGGGGCATGCGAACTCATAACAAGCATAGTTTTTTGTTTCAAGCTTGTGTAAACATGAAACCGAATCCAAGCAGAGTTCTCCATGGTTCAAGCTTGTGTAAAAATGAACCCATACACGATTTACATCTCATGATTGTTGCTTTTATCCACTAAATTCTACTAGATGAGCCTTGGTTGTTTCATTCCATCGCCACCATATGCTTTCTCTTTGACCGATCATATGCTTTCACTTGGTTGTTTTTCCTTTCCTGAGGAACCGCAACGATGAGTGGTTTTATTAGCCAGCCCCTTGACCATTACATGTTTTGAGTAGTTCCACCATTGTCGGAACCAGTTGCTACCCTTTATACCACTTGTTCCTCCAGGATGAGTCTCCTTTAAGCTCTTTTTTGACTCGTAAAATATGAAAAGGTTGTCAAGTTTTTCCCTTTTTGACTCGTTAACAGGAATTAAAAAGGCAGTCCACTTTTAGCTCTTTTTTGATTGTATAAACATGAAAAGATCGTCGGACTTTTGTCATTTCTAGTTCGATACTGGTTATGAAACGACGTGTCTTCGAAAAGTAATTACGAGGCCACTAATTACGAAAAGTACTCCTTGGTTGTAATGGTCAAGTGGTTCTCTCGAGTATTGTTTTCTACTTTTTCGAGCTCGAGGGACACAAATTTACGAAAAAGGACTCCCCTGGAGTTTTCTTTTCCGTGTATTTTTCAAACTCTCTAAACATGAAAAAGACTCTGAGTTTTACCTATGTCAGACTCATTAAACCCTGACGACATTGGACTCATCACCATGACGAGACTCGAGCTTCTCCTCCCTAGGGCTCGTTAAACTATTACTAGGTTGGATTCGACCGAAGGTCAAACTTATATTACAAGCATATGCTATCCCCTTCAAGCTTGTTTTCAAAAATAATTGGGGTACTCGCCAGTAATGGTGGGGGAAAATTTGGAAATCATCATTGGTTATCTATGGCAGCTAGTCACTCTTGAACATTGACACTTTTGCTTCTTGTCGGGTTGGGATATCCATACATCATCATTTGGCCTTCCGCGAGTCTGGGTCGCCATTTTGTCTCATTCCATTTGATCCATGTCACTTCCATTAAACCTCCAATCCCTTGGTATCAAAATGCTACCATGTTCCAGAGTCGTGTCGTTGTTATGTTCAAGAGTATAATCTTTCTGCAGTTTACACCCTTACCTCCTCCTCTGATATTCTGTCTCACCATCTACCACTTGTTCCTTATCTCATGTCGTTGATGGGGGAAACATCATGGCCCTCCTGCGATGGAGAATCTCCTATCAACGCCAGCTCCTTATCCGGGAGATTGATCTAGAGATC
Source organism: Pinus tabuliformis (assembly GCA_031772625.1). NCBI lineage: Eukaryota > Viridiplantae > Streptophyta > Pinopsida > Pinales > Pinaceae > Pinus > Pinus tabuliformis. The sequence continues at coordinate 485,642,111 of CM062807.1, forward strand.
CCTTTTGGTACCTTGGAATTTGCATGCCTCAATGGCAAGTTCTTTGCACCTAACGATAGACTTTCCTCATTGGTCTTCAATTGGGTGATTCCACGAGTGTTCAACTTCAGCTCATTTTTCACACTTAGTGGATTGTATTGGACAGTACCTTGAGAGTCATTGGCACTATTGATGGTTTCTCTCACACTTGTTAATGGTTTTCATCATTGACCGGTAATCAATTGACTTTCTATCATGTTCGACTTCAACACATCTGTTCACATGATAGGATTTGTACTATGACCGGTTAGGTTTCAAGACCCCGAACTAAGATTACGTATGTTCAAGCTGCATGGATTGGTTCGTGATTACACATATGACTCTTTGATGGATGGTTGTGACCATACCTTTTTCATTATTATGGTCTTATCAACTAGGTGGTTGCGTCCATACCACAGATCAAGTTTTATATGTCTTACAGATGGTTGCACCCATGCCTAGACTATATGTATTTCACTATCACAGATATCAATTGTACTTGTGCCTGCAGGATCTTCAAGGTGGTTCTAGTTCAGATAATTTCGTAAAGCATTTCACCCCTCCCACTCTCTCGGGCTTCATGCTTTAGGGGGCATCTATTACACAGTAATTTTCCACTGTCCTCATCTCAGTCCCTCTGCTGTGTCATGTGTCAAATAATCATGTTCATATCTTCCCACCAATGTAAGAAGATTAAGAAAATGCTATCTAATGCTAAAGATTGACCCTTTTTGACTAAATTTCTACATCATTGCTAGTAAACCATTAAAATCCGCGACGATTCTCTATCATGCACTGTATCGTTGCGACGTCGTCGCTAGTCCCCAGTTCATGACCCGCGACGATCCAGGTTTGGCAAATTAGTTCAAACAGTCGACCTTCTGGATGTTTCTAGAGCTGGTTGTTGGGTCAGTTTGAGTCGCCTTTCCTCCTCTGGGGTGATGGTTCTGCCCCTTGTGAAACCTCCCTTGAGGATAAGCTCCCTCTCCCTCATTTCATGGAGATTCCTTCTCCTATAAAATCACTCACCATTGCTATGATCAGCTAGTTACTAGTTTTTTGGAGTTCCTTTGGTTGGGTAGCGTTGCTAGTGCTTTTGGAGTTTGATAGATAGCTGGTGTGGGTGTGACAAGTGTGGGATTGTTGATAGCTTGTGGAAGGTTTTGGAGTGCCCTTAACTTTGTGTTAAAGCTTATGAGTGAAAGAGAGAGACATTGTATATTGGGAGATTCATCCTTGAAAAGTGAATGCTTGAGAAACATACTGGCTAGACCCTCTGAGAAGGCTTGTGACGTCAAGACTTGGTTGCAAGCTTTCTCTTGATTCATTATTAATACAATCAATGATGTTTTCCTATGTCTTTTATGTAATTTACTTGATAGCTCATGAATTCTTGACTTCATGAGTAAATAGATCATTGTTGTTTCCTGGTTACGTGCTTTGTTTTTTTCCTTTGTGTTGTTTCAGGTTAATCACTCATTGAGGAGAAGGAAGCAGAAGCTGGAGTGATGCAACGAAACTTCATCGACCAGCGGTTGAGGTAGGCCTCCAATGATGACTGTTTAAGGAAATTAATCGTTGGTCTGTCTTTGCTGTGACTAGACCCACTCTAGGGCTAGAGGGGTTGCCTCTGTCTACAGAGGGAACACTTTCCTGCATCACACATAGTGCCACTCTGTGATAGGATCTTGATTTGGAACTGCAGACACTATTCCTTAAGGTATAGGGCATAGGATTTAGCTGGCATCCTGAACTAGATTGCTTCCAAAGAGAGACTGGGCATGGATGCCAATTGATTCTCTCTTTCTTGCAGTTGACCTTTCAACCATGCATTTTTTGTCTCTAATTGATTTCTCATTATGGCCTCTCTATCCCTCAAGCTACTTAGCTCTCTTCCCATCTCTTTGAGCTTCTCTTCCATGTGACCAATGTCCTCCAACCCCTTGGACTTGGCAATCTACATCCATCTATGAGTTCTGGCTCTCTCCTTCTCAAGCTTAAATAATAATGGAATAGCAAATTTTTGTGGAATGACCTTGCCCCCTTCAATAAATCTGTAGTAGGAGTCAAGGTTAGGTTGGGGACTAGGTTCCCTTAGCTCTGGGTCCTCCTCTTTAGTTTATTGCTATAGGCTTCCCTCCTTATCCAATTTTTGAGTCTCTTGTAGGTTTAGAAGAGTCTCTTGTAGGACTGCTTCTTCTTCCTATAGGTCCTACTACGATCTTGTAGGATTTCCTATGTAATCCTGTAGGAAGTCGTGTGTAGGAGAAAGGTGGAATTTTCCTCTTCTCTAGGTTGCCTGGGTATGAGAGAGACTTTGCTATGGTGAGCCTCAAGGAAATGAATACATGAGTGCATGGGGATCAATGATTATTTCCTCTTATGGCCAAGTTATGTGAGGTGGTGTGCTAGTAGCGGAGGTAAGTTTTCTATTTTTGGACCTTTGGTCCCCACTACCACCTCATCATTCCCCTCTCCTCGTAATCAAGTCCCAGTTCTTTGTCTTGACTGCTACCATGTGTGGGAGGACCAAATTTTTTGTCTTCGTCAACTGAATGAAGGTGACCAATGAGAGAGTGAAGCGAGATACTTACCTGTGGTGCTACTACCTTGCTGCAGTTGTTGAAGACCTAAGATGCTTTGCTATAGGGATTAATGCACAGGTGCTTGGTGATGTAGAAAACCCTCAAGGATCTTCCCGGGATCCTCGACAAACAGTCAAATTAGCTGCATCTGTCACAAAGATACGTGCATATCTATGTCTAACAAATGAATATCAAAGTGAGAAGGAATTATTACCTCGAGTCTTAGTGTGGTGTTGCTAGAGAGCACAACGCAGGTAGGCAGAAGACCCCTGAGCCGGCTCCAGATCAAAACTTGCACAAAGAAAAGTCAAGCGTAATATCATAGCATAAAACCTTGATAGACAAATGCGTGAACATGTAAAAGATATCTAGTTGCATATAACTAAACCACTTATGCTAAAAGATATTAGATCAACATATAAACAATTTTATACTACCAACATCACGGAGTGGACAACACAACTGTAGTTCTATATTAATGTAGAAAGAGTGATTACAACCATCAGTTGAATCAGCCTTCCCTTACCCCTCCAGCTCCTCTCTCTCTCTCCCTTCTTAACCTCTTCTGATGCCTTAGTCTAAGACTCTACTTGACAGTCAAATAGGCAATCCTTTCAAATGTTTCGACCTCTTTCACAATGGCCCAAGCCTTGCATATATATCATGTAGGTTTAGGGTTGTCAAGTCCTTCATGCGTTCCATTAAGCAAAATAGGTGATGTTTCTTGCTTTAGTGCTCTTTCCCATTTGTATACTCCATTAGGAATTAGTAATTCCCCCAAACAGGTAAAGTTTTGATGTTTCCCTGCTTTTATGAGCTGACATAGGAGAGAATATAGGGATATTTTTTCAGTCAATTCGCTCCTTTGACCCATAAAATTTGATGTAGGTTCACTAACATTGTTCCTCAGCTAACAACTAGAGTTACCCTAGGCACTAATGCACCCCTAAGCTTGCTAAGAATCTTTATAAAGTAGGTTGCTAGTGTCTACACAACGTTAGCTTGACAATTGGGCCTGTGAACTTGGCCAGTCCTTTAGTCATCATGTCTTTGTCCTCTAAGTTGATAAGGAGGTCATTTTCCTGTATAACAGATGCCCACTAAAGTGTGATATCAGAGGCTACAATATAGCCGAAATACTTTATATTTAGCTGTCCTTTTCTTTGGAAAAAAGAGAGAGGGGATCGGAGCTTCGGGCAGTAGGGGAAACTTGATACAATATATATATATATATATATATATATATATATATAGATAACAACTAAAATCATGTCCTGAGTTGGGAATTCCCAATCTTGGTAGCTATGTCAGAGTGATTTTCTTAGAAAAGAGATATGATGATGTTGGCCGTCGATAAGCATAATGCGAAACTGTTGTCAAAATAGGATCATTTTGATGAGCTATCTCCAAAAAGCAATAACCACAGCTTGGGAGAGGAAACAAGGCTGAGTGATGCAAGCCTCTACCCAAGGTCTTGATTTCTGCTTCACCGAACAGCATAGATTGATACATGTGAATATATGCATTGATGTCAAACATGCACGAAACCATATGATTACCAGTCAATAATGGAGACCGTTAACAGATGCGAGGAAGGCCACCTGTAATGGTGATGGTCTCCAAGATTCACAGTATAATCTAGCGAGTGTGAAAAAAAATTGTCGTCGAACACTCATAGAATCGTTTAACCAGGAGCCAATAATGAAAAACCCCTGTTCAAACACAAGGTGACCTGCCACTGATGTCTACAAGTGCCAAAGAACTGAATTGTTTTTGGGTCTTCTTCCTAGATAGAGTGTTAAAGTCAATAGGAAGATACCTATCGAAAGGTAGGCAATAAGGTATCCTACACCAGTCAACACGAAACAGGACAAGGATGATTGCTTTTTGAGGAATATTTTGAACATTAGTTCAAAGTGACATAGGGCATGATGGTAGGATATGCTTGATGGGTTGATGGAGGAAACAGAAGAAAAAAGTTTTTCCCTTGAACAACAGAAGGCATGACATTGGTTTTAACCATGCAACACTAGACTCTTGAACACAAAAGAGTGTTAGGATATAGAGATGCAAGAACATCAGGGTAATAGGCTAAACTCATAGGATGGTAAGATTCATTTTGAGAGGCCATCACAAAGAAGTTTTATTTGAGGGAGTGCCATGTTCAAGGGAATGAATGCTGCCAAAAATCTCTTTCAAAATACAGAACATAACACATTTGTATTATCCACTTCCCCATTTCATTAGTTTAGTGAGTCCAGACAGGTAAAATCATCGGTCTTTTCATGTTTTAAGAGTCTGAAAAGGATCACAAAAGGAGCGACTCTATGCCCTATCTGATTAGTTTAATGAGTCTAGATAGGAAAGCTCGTCGATCTTTTCATGTTTTAATAGACTGAAAAGGATCATAAAAAGAGCGACTCTATCCTTGATCTGTGTAATTTAATGAGTCCAGATATGATAACTCGGTGGTCTTTTCATATTTAGAGAGTCTGAAAAGATCGTAAAGAACGACTCCAGGGTGGTCCATTTGTCATAGTTTTTAACCGAGTGCGATAAAAGTTTAATAGTATACCTAGAATAGTTCCTTTTCTATGAGTTAATCTACTGACTCTGGATAAAGAGAAACCTATGCTCATAGATATTTTACTCATTTTGTTATGAGTACGAGGAGATGGATTAAACTCGATTTTCATCATGAAATTTTAATGAGTCATGCGATGACAAACTCAATACCTTCATCGAATTTTAACGAGTCAAATGAAGAAAACTCAGGGTATCTTTTTTCAATTTAGTGAGCGATGAAAAAGAGGTAAAAGAACTTCTCATTCCTTCTTCATAGATTTAACGAGCCTGAAGAAGGGAAAAATTTGGGGATTTTTCGATTTAAAAGAAATAAATAGTATCGAAAAAGAAAGTAGTCATATCGTCGTTTGTAAATGTTTAGTAAGCCTGATGATGAAAACTCGGGGTTTTTTCGATTTAACAAGCGATAAAAGTTCCTAAAAAGAATTCTTAGAGCTTCTTCATAAGTGTTTAACAAGTCTGAAGAAGTAACTCGGGGTTTTTTCAGTTTTATGAGCAAGAAAAAAGTCCCAAAAAAGAATGCTCAATCGATCTTTTTCAGTTTAATGAGCTAGAAAAAGAGGGAAAAAGAGTTGCTCGGACCATCATCTTATTTTGTTGGCTTGAGGGGGCCTAACCCAGGTTCTGCATTAATTATCCAAATAAATCCCTACACTATTGGCCCTTTCGGCATCAGCCCGTGGAGCGGGGACCGAAGTCTCACCCGAAGCAGTATGGGGGGATGCTGGAACCAAGTTTCTACACCCTGAGAAGGTTGTGATGTCATTTAATTCCCTCTATTCCTGCCTTCGCATAGTTCACTTTGCTCTAGGTATTTCAAGATGATCCCTTTATTCCGTCCTTCCATACCACTGTGAAAGGGTATGTCGACCTTTGCGCAGCCCTAACCCACTGCTCAGGTACTTTCGCGCTACTGTGGCAGCGAGTTGTGCAAATTCCCCAATTAGTCTAATTGATTTTCTTATCTCATCAAATACTTAAAGTTAACACTGCGTAAGTAGATATTCATAATTGCGTTCAATTATTCAATGTAATTGCATTCATTCATGTATCATATAAGCACAATAAAGGAAATTCATACATAACATATCAAGATGAAATAAGAAAACAAAGACATAGAAATTGCATAATATATTTCTTTATTAATATCTTCCAAGTGTTTACAAACTCTGTCCGCCCTGCACACACAACTACAGGGGTCCGCACACTCAGCTGCGGACTTCTACCTTAGGCCTCTGTGCACTCAACTGCAGATCCTCTACCTACGCTACAACCCAAGACTTAGACTTCTTGCCTCCAAGCTATGACTCCATTACATCATGTGTCATTCTATATTCTTCTAACTACTTAGAGCTTATCTCTTTATATACAATCCCATGTTCCGCGGACCATGGGTAGATCTCTTACAGCCAACTTTACTTTACAAAACTAAGGGTGGACTTCCCTTTTTGACACATAACACCTTCATGCTCCACGACCACAAAATGTGGAGTCTTTAGAATTATATTACAAAAATTTACTTAAACATGGGTTTTTAGCCCCAAAATTTCGCTTGGGGGTTCCCTCTCCCAACAGGCCCCCAACACAAACATCATGACTCACCATCTAGACACTCAATAGGCATGGAGATCTTTGCATGAAGCCCATCTAGCGCAACCCAAATGACCGCAACCTCGGCTGTGCACTGAGCTGCTACCTGCTTTGCATCTTCAATTGTCTTCTTGGTTACTGCTCCTACGCTGTTAGCCTGAAGCTTTTGTTGTGTCTCTTGCAAAGTCACAAGCTTGCCTTTGATGTTTCCTGTGACTACGTAAGCTTCCTCCATCCAGGGATTTAATCACGCCTTCAGCGCTGCTTGCTTGTGCAGTGCTCCATCCACCTATTCCTTCAGCTACTTGGCTTCCTGCAGCTTGGATAACCTCTTTGTTAGTGCGACAGTTTGCATTGTGCCCTTAACTTCATCGTAGTGCTGTTGTAGCTCGCGTGCTTCCGCCTCTAGCCTCTAGATGTTTGGGTCCTCCTGCAAGCTAGTCAGGACCTCAAACGATTGCTCGAACAACTGTGTGCAGTTTGCTACTGCACTCTCCACGGCCACGACTTCTTCTATGACAGTGATCGTCCATTGTTCCTTTACCTCTAGTGGTGTTGAAGGTTGGGCCCTCAACTGCAGCTCTATAATTTGTAGGTTCAATTCCAGCTGAACATGTGCCATCTCAGTCCGAGTGTCCTACACCCTTGTGGCCAATTTACAGATGCAGACCTTGACTCATTCTTCCTCCGGAATGGCCAACTCTGGGACCATTCTACATGCCTCCTCAATGACCTACATAATCTTCTTGCAATGATTGGTCACCTTGGTCTCAACGACGATGGAAACATTTCTCTATATGCCATATATTCATTGTTGATCCATTGTTCCTTGATCACCTGGAGGGCGTGGTGCTGTCGGGCCCTCAGTTCTGTAATTTCTCCATCCTGCAAGAGGTGGAGTGCTTCGCGCAGAAGCACTGCCAGGTTCAGTCCAACTCCTTTCAAGACATTGAGAGTGGGCCTGTTAGTATGATTTTCTATGGTCAGTGCTCCACCAAGAAGCACTATCACACTAGAAGCCTTCATGTGCAGCATATCGGTAGCCTCTGGCATGCTGATAGCCAAGCTGGTAGACATTGTACCAGCCTGCGACACGTGGGTCTACAAATCCTACAACCCGGTTAGGATGGCCCCTAGTATGATCTACTACTGCTTTTCAAATTGCTGCAGGGCCTCTGTGGTGACATCTCTGACTATGTCACTGATGTCATATAAGTCACCCTCCGTTAATGTGATAGGGTCCAGCAAGGTCTTGGTCGCTTTGGATTTCTTTCTGGACCCTCCCTTCTCTAGCTCTCTCAAGTGCTTAATGCGGGCGGACGTCTCTTGAGGGTTTGCATCATGTTGCTCTATGTCTTCCTCTTCAGTCTCAAGTGAAGGTGACCACGTGCCTTTGTCAGAGCCCTACTCTGTGCCACCTATCTATTTTCCTGCCTCCTTTCCTGCTTGTTCTGCCTGGGCCTTCTCAACGGCCTCCTTTTTCCTCTTTTCAACCATCTATGCCATCTTCAACTTGGCCTCCTCCTTCTTCTTCTATGCAGCGGACTTGCTTCCACCCACCACCAAGTCTGTGGTAGTGCACCACTCCGCTAACCATTTATCAGGCACCACATCGATGGCATCATCTGTGGCCAAATACAGAAAGTCATGCCACTTCTGTGCAGGGTCCTTCCACACCCTGATTGAAACTCGATGGAAATCAGCTTTAAACTCAGTGTACCCCTGCAGGTTGGCATACACCATGGGTGACAATCGCTGCTTGCGATTGATGGCCATCCTGATATTCATTTCCATCAAGATCGAGAAGATCTTGTTATCCCTAACCCTCTCCACATCCTTGGTCGCCCACACCGAAGCGTACTTCACTGCTTCAGGAAGGTCTGGCATGACTAAAGGGAACTGGCTCTCCTCAGGTAACTCCCACACTACCAGCGCAATCAACAGCAAGAGCCACACATATTGGAATGTCTTTCTTTTCTCTTGCACTTTGCAGCAGTTCACCAGGAACTCTCTGCGAAGGCAGTTAGACCAGTTAAATTGGACTCCTTCCACACACTATTATGTGAGTGCGACGATAGGCACAAGCACCTCGTCAAAACGACACTTCCACATCACCTTCCATGCAAGGATCTGCATTTATACCTTCACAGTGGGGTCGCAGATGTTTGAGATAGCGTAGCCCTGTGGCTTCTTCACCATCTTGAATTTCTCCTTCATTGACTCTAGTAGCACCTGCTCGCCACCCTTGCTGCCAAAGATCATTGTTGGATTTTCACCTATATACAACATGCCCGTTATTTGGTGGATTAACATATTTGTGATGGGTATCAGCTCTTCCAGCCACAAACACCCATCATGCACCAAGCATAGCAGCTACTTCATGACCAAAACTGTCATCGAGGTGCGGTTATAGTGTGGCACCTAGAGTAGGTTCAACAATATGGTCTTCTCTACCCCATTGAGCCACCTCCATAGCTCCAAGGTGGTCGTTCCCGTATTTGTGTCTATGATGCGGCACACCAGATGCTTGGTTGCCAGGTGTGGGAACTTCTCTTGGTCCGCCAAGTCCTAGTGTTCAAGCTTCAGTATTGGCACTCAGGCCAAATGCAGATCGTCGAAAGTAATTTCATTCGGTAACAGAGGGGTTTTCAAGGGAGTCTTACTCTCATCAATATCCCTTGGGACCTTGGATTTAGGCTTCCATGGAGGGACATACTCCAGAAACCATGTAATAGGGTCCGCACCCCAGGTTTCAACCTCCTCTACTTCAACCCCCACATCCTCATCGTCCATCAAGATGTCTTCGATGTCCTCCTCCTCTTCCTCTAAGTTTATGGCCTTGCCCTTCTCTTGTGTAGTGGTTTTTTGTGGGTTTCGTCTTGGTGAGGAGTGCACTGGTACAGCAGGCTGCTTGCCCTTCTTGTCCTTCACAATCGCCTTGGTTGGGGTTGGCTTCGGTCTCGATGTTCTTGAGGATTTAGGCACCTTCGCCAATACTTTGGCTACTTTCGGAGAAGCTATTTCCGCTTCTATGTCTATTTCCTATACATTCTCCTCAGTTGCCACTTCTTCGGTGTCCCTAGCTTCTGTGTGTGTTGACATGGCACTATTCACTAGTTCCTGTGTCTCCTTTGACAGTGGTTCAAATGCTGGACTCGCTATCAGATCTTGAAATAATTCATAGTTCATGTGCACCTGAGAGCACAATAACTCAATTCTCAAAATTCCAAGTGCTTTTCGTTGGGTAGCCACCCGTAATTTATAGGTCATTTTGAATTCAAATCCAACTGTTCCCCCCAAAATCGGTTAATTAATGTTGGATTGGTGTCAAATTTTCAAGGATCCAAGCCATAAATTTTGTCTTAAATGTTAGCCGCCCACTCCATTTGGCCTCACTTTTTTCGTCTTGTCATGAACAGTGATTGTAATGGTCACTTTTCAGCCAACCTACATGATTTCTCCCTCGATAGTGCAACTCCCTCCACGTTGCTGCGAACCCAGTGACACTTCCTTTCTTCATACCATTCGCCAATCGCGCAGCTCTCCAACCCGGGTAGTGTATTTTATAGTCCCATGCCTCCTTTTAGTTGCCTGGAGAGCTAAGACTGTGCTACCTTCGTTTAGTCACATGCCCGAACCGCTAGTGTATGACTTCAAGCGACTTCCATTCACCTTTCCTGGGAAGGGTTGTCCATTCAATTTGACCATATGCACTGCTCCTCTGTCGGTAATCTCCATAATAACATAAGGCCCTAACTAGTTCATCCTAAACTTCCCTAGAAATTTATCAAACTTATTATCATATAGTAAAACCTGGTCATTTACCTTAAATAAGTGCAGCTTAATGTGTCAATCATGCCATGCCTTTTCACACTACTTTTGGACCTACTGGTGAAATCCTGCTAAAAATATTTCTTCCTCCAGTTCATCCAGTTGTGTGAGCCTCTCCTTTAGGGCTCTGTGATTCATCATACCTATGAGCACTGCTTTGCGTAGGCTAGGCACAATATACTCCATAGGCATTACCACTTCAACACCATAGACAAGCCTAAAAGCGGTTTGTCTAGTCAACTTCTTCCATGTCGTTTGATAAGCCCACAGTATTATAGATACACGTAGGTCCCAATCACTTCGTTGAGCATTACAAGCCTTAGTCAACACGTTTTCAAGCACTTTGTTGAATGCTTCTATTGTCCTGTTAGCCTGCAGGTGATAAGGCATACTCTTCTGGTGGTATACCTTAAATTCCTCCGTCGGTGCGTTGATCGTCTCATTCATGAAGTGCATACCACGATCACTCATCAAGATCTTCGAATAACCAAATTGCGTCAGTACATGCTCAAATAGGAACTTCGCAGTAGTCGCGCCCATGCAACCGTTCACCAACTGTGCTTCTGTTCAACGAGTCAAATACTCCGTTGCAGTGATAATGTACCTTGCTCCCATATTTCCTTGGGGCTGAATAGGTCCCACGAAATATATCACCCACTTCTCAAAGGGTTGCAACATCATCTATGGATTCAAAGGAATCTCATCCCTTCGTGATGGCCTGTCAGTCCTTTGACACACATCACACACCTTGCAATATGCTTTTGAGTCCTGATGAAGGGTTGGCCACCATAACCCTGCACATAGAATCTTCTGCGCGTTTGCTCTTCCTGCATAATTTCCTCTTGCAGCGCCCCCATGAACGTCCATGAGGATGTTGCTTCTTTTGAACTCAGGTTCATATGATCGCAATATCTCACTAGTCCCCATCTTGTACAAATTCCCAACAATGACAGAGAAATCTGCCATGCACACCACTAATTCCTTCTTTTGCTGGATAATGTATCCTTCCAGTGTAGTTTTTGCTGTTAGGAAATGTATTATATCCTCAAAATTACCATCCACGACATGCACTACAAATAGTTGCGCATCAGGCAATCCTTCTTCCAAGTTAGTGGGTTCCTCCCTTGTTTCGATGCACAACAGATGGTCTGGTCCCGCATTCAGTCGTCCAAGATTCACAACAACTTCAAAATCATACTCCTTGAACAATAAGAGCCACCTGCAGATTCCCCCCCCCCCCCCCAACACAGGATTATTGACCATGTACTTTAGTGAGGAGTGATCTGTATACATCTTAAAATGGCCTCCCAGCAAGTAGTTCATATACTTCTGGAGTGCACACACCATAGCTAGCCCCTCACGCTCTGTGGTGGAATAATTCTTCTTTGCTTTGGCCAAATGGGCGTGCAGATCATCCTACCTGTCATACTTGTCTGTAATTTTCATTTTAAGCTTCCCAAATCACGTTCTCATCATCCTCCTACATTCACACCAATCATCAAAGCTTCCTTTGTGCGTACCCCACCATCTTGCGGGCGTAGCACGCAATGCCCTGTCCAATGCCTGGAAGCGCTGCTTTTCTTGTACCTCCCTTTCAAATGCATCCAAAAATATATCTAGCTCATTCAGACCATCATAAGTAATTATATTTCTTACCTTTGACGACACACAATGTGTTATCACTCAAGTTGTCCTTAAAGCTCCTTAAAGGATACGGACAAGGTAACCACAAACCAATCTTTGGACTGCAGGTGCTAGCCCACCAGAAGTCAGAGAGGGCTCTCTCTTTAGGATTTAGCTTTGTTGATGATGATTTTAGGCTAGTTATTGAGTACAAGCGGTTTTATTTTAGTTTGGTGGGAAGGATGATGCTTTCAAGTAAAGAGGCAGGGATAGCATGAAAGTTTTAGAACCATTGGACGTGGAGTTAAGGAGTAGGACTGCTGGTGCGTTTTCCTGGTCACAAGAGGGAATATGGAGCAAGCTAGCTGCACATGAAACAATGATTCAAGATAAAAGGATGGAATGAGTGCTAGGAATGAGAGGCAGTTAAGAATCTCTCGTTCAGCTTAGCAGAGGGAAGGTGAATGAGCTCTATCTAGGAGCAGTGAAGAATCCCTAGATAACTGTCAAACATGAGTGAATTATGGGAAATATGAGCCACAGGGAATTCATATTCATTACTAATTCAGATGAAAACATAGAGAAACAACATAAATTGAGCATAGAGTGCAGTTAAACAAGTTCTAAGCTAACCTTTCTTTCTGCTATTTAGATTGTACATCAATGGAAAACAAAGGTAAGAAACACTTATTGAGTCATGTTGCAGCACAAGAATTCCACATTCAATTCTTCAAAACATTAATACATAGCACACAGTCATTCCTCCAAGCTTTTCAGCAGTCTTTGATTAAGAAAAACATCATGTATATAGAGCGAGTCTCTCTTGGAGCTATACAACCAACCAACCCTTAAAACAATGAATTAGGGTTGTTTTATAGATAAAATATCTACAAAATCAGATCTCAGACAGATCTACTGCAATAAGTGTCTTTAACCTAACACATGTCTGAAATAAATGCGGGAAAATATCCTCGAGCTGCGTTGGGGCAGCTGTATCAAAAAGGAATTAATGTGTTGCCTTTATGGCTCTGTGCTGATCACTTAGCCATAACTGTGCTTTGGGTTTTGATCCATGCTCTTGAGTGGTTCCGAAGTGCATTAACTGTGATGGGAGAGCCTTGATTAAAGCTCCACCGTTTCTTTGACTTTGTTGGAGGTCATTCAATGTTCACCTGCATTGGGAATAAAAGTTTTTCATTAAAAACATTCGACTGATACTCTTTTCTGCTTCCTTGATATGCTTTGGCACTGAATGTGCACCTTTCTCACTTCTGATACTCTTTAAACTGCTGCATCAACCTTTCATGGCTACTTTTCGGCCCTCTGTTTGCTTTTAAAACTGTGTTTTCCCCTTTCTGAATGTTGCGCGAAGAAATTCATGTCATTCTATGCCTTTCGGGCCTGCTGGAGGTCGAGCCATGAAAGGGCTTTCCATTTTGGCCTATTTCTCGTAGCAATGCGCGATTAGCCCTAGGCGCTAATCGCGCATCAAAAACTACCTCAGATTTTGATTTTGGGCTTCCTAGGCTGCGATTTGCGCCTTTCGCACTTTTTGGACGATGACGTCAGTATGACGTCAGCGGTGGGTGCCAGTACGACGGTGACGTGGTAGGGTGATGTCAGCAGGGTGATGTCAGTAGTACGACCGAGTGACGTGGCGGTACGGTGGAGGTGATGACGTGGCAATGATGTGGCAAGGACATGGTGGCATGGAGGTGATGCAGGTTGATGACATCATGGGGGAGATGTGGCATGGTGACATCACACAGGGGAGGGTGGTATCCGGTTTCAGGCGCACCGCTTTTGTGCACAGGCGATTTCGGAGGAGGGGGCTCCGCCACAGCCGAGAGGGTGACGCGTGGCAGGAGTACGATGGGAAAACTGCCCATCTCCCGAGCGTTAACCCTCGACACATCAGGGCACAAAAAGGTCCGCCCACGTAGATCTTGGGCGCGCCAGATCTGACGGTCGGCGGCACGAGTAAGGCGGCGAATGATTAAAAACGGGGCCCGTGCATATTTTATTGTGTTGTTTAATCCGGCGGGGTGGAAACCTTAATAAAATTGGGGTTTATGGGTTATATACAAGCGGGGAAAATATATTTATATGCATGACCTTAGGCTAAGGGCGGGAGATGAGTATTGTAGGGTTAGGACTTAGGGGAAATGGTTATTAGTGTGACCAGATGTCAGACTAACTCTAGGTTAGGATACGGAAGGGTTAGTAGGGGCCCCAGATGGACTACTATTTCCCGGACTTGATAAATGTGGCTATAATTCCAAGGGGTGGGAATATGTACATAGGGGAGTTATTAACATATTTTTAGTAGGGGAAGGGGAGATAGATAGGGAGCTACATAGTAAAATTAGTAGTTAATATGACAAGTGATAAGAAAGCGCTAAGTATGTGAATATTAGGCTATTAGGGGGGAAAATGATTCATAGAGGAAGTATGAACATGCCTTGAGTAAAGTAGATCTTTACCAAGGCAAATGATATGGAAAATGATGAAACTAAGAGGTATCAAGCAGATCTTGACCCCTTCAGGGAAGTTAGTGAGTGATTTGGGAAATAAGAAGAAGGGGGAGTTAGACATGCCTCGCTTGAGCTCCTCCAAATGGAAAACTGCATCATAACTGTGATCTGTGAAGATATAACACCTGAAAACTTGAAATGGACCACACAGCTTTATTCTGCAACACAAAAATACCTATCTAGCCTACTTACCTAGCATTTTTTCTTCTTTTTGCATGGGTGCACTTAGACTTGCAGACCGTGATTGCCTTTTCTTTTTGCTGTCCTCCTATCTAAATGTACACTTATTTCTTCCAAGGGCCCAGATTAAGCAGTTGGGCTCCTTTGTTTCTCTACCTATCTACAAATCTGCCAAGATTAAACTGTTTGGACAGATAATGATTCTCTATATTGTAAAACAAGAAATTGAAACCTAGGGAAGCCAATATTAGCCTGTTTGGACTTCCCTTAACCAAAATTCTTCAAAAATGGTTAATTTATCAAAATTGGATTACAGTAGTGGCACTTAGACTGGCACACTTTCATGGCCTCTTCTTTTGCCTCTTTTGGAAAAATGGAGCATTGAAGCATGCAAAGTATGACATATTTGGCATGTAAAAATGTCAATCATGAAAGATGAACACCTGTTGCAACAGAAGGCTAACAGTGGCTCCACTTGGGGATGGCTTTTCCTTGTGAAAAGCCAAGAACAGCAGGTCAGATTGCCTTGATCTTCTATTGCTACTGTGGACTTGAAAATTTCCTTGTGATGGCTGCTAAAAGTGGGAAACTTTGAGATATGAGCAGCCCTCTCCTCAACTGAAATATTGTGAAATACATAGCACTGCCTGCTTTCTTCTGCGTGCTTGACATTATATACAATGTTGCTTAAGCATTGCCTTTGAAATAGATCCAAAATATGGATCAAAACTGATGTATTTCCCTTAACCTTGGTCTAGAAACAGTTACTGATGTGAAACTAAAAAATGCTCCTTTCTTATTGATACTGTTTGAGTGAAGACTGCAAGCTGCAAATAGTTTCTTTTTACCATGAATTGTTGTGATATGACAGCGCTACTCTTGCTGTTTTGCTGAGATTAATGCAGAGACAGAGCTTTTTAAAATGGAATACTGACATTGGCTGTGTCTTCACAAACTTTGCTGATGCTCCTCTAACAATCAGACTGCTTATACAAAAAATAAAAACAAAGTGCTGATATATACAAATATCAATGTACAAAGAGATATATATAGAGCTGCATTGTATCCCTTAAAAGGGATCATGGTAATGTTTTAACATTCGGCCATTAACAGGGCCTTCTTCAGTCGTGCTGCCCTCTACAGATTTGAGGAAATATGTGTTATTTCCCTGAACAACAGAAATAACGAATGGCCCTTTCCATAAAAAATCAAATTTTTCATGTTTTCCCTTGTCTTCTCTTCGTGAATCCCACCTTAGAACTTTGTTGCCAATGTAGAAATCCTCAGCCTTAGCTCTCTTATCAAACATCTTTTTGAGTTTCTCTTGCAAAATTTGAGCTCTGTTATAAACTTGCTCTCTGGTTTGCTGAAGATGGATGGTCTGATTGATTCTTCTTTGAATATCATTTGGTTATGCTTGGATCTCTTGTAACATTTTCATGATAGGAGTGCCCAAGGAAGATGGAAATCTGGCCTTCATGCCATACACCAGCTCATAAGGGCTCATCCCAATGGATTTCTTTGTTGAAAGTCTGTTTGCCCATAGGGCATTTGTGAGTTTTTTATGCCAGTTCCTCTTGTTTTCTTCTAAGACCTTCTTGATAATATTAATCAGTTTCTTGTTAGATGACTCGGCCAAGCCATTACCTTGGGGGTAATAGGCTGTGGAGTGGCCCAAGGTAATGTGAAATTTATGGCAGAAACTGATCATCTTTTTGGATTTGAAAGCAGTGGCGTTGCCAGTGATGATCTTCTCAGGGCAGCCAAATCTAGAAAGGATATTGCACTCAAGGAATTGGATAATGATGGAGTCATTGGCCTGTTTGCATGGGATGGCTTCAATCCATTTAGTGAAATAGTCGGTGGCTGTTAAAATCCACTTGTTCTGGCCTGAGGAAGAGGGGTGGATTTCTCCAATGAAGTCAAGACCCCATTGTTGAAAAGGTTTCTCGGTTGAGATGGGCTTAAGGGGCAAAGGTAACAGCTTTCTTTTGCCCTCAAAGATTTGGCATTTATGACATGAGATAGAAAATTTCTTTACATCTGCAAATGAAGAGGGCCAATAGAAACCGGCCCTTAAAATTTTATCCGTAGTGCACTTCCAGTATAGATGTCCTCCACAGTCCCCTGCATGGAATTCTTTCATGACATTGTTAGTTTCATTCATGGTTAAACAGTTAAGCAATATTTCTTCATGATTTTTCCAAAATAAAGCACCATTTATGACACAAAACTTTGAAGCCTTCATCTTTAAAAATCTTTTCTTGGTTCTAGACAATCCTGGGGGAGCAAACAGGTTTAACAATACAAAGCATATATCAGCATACCATGGGGATTGCAAAAAGGTTTCACTGATCTGTGGAGTCGCCAGCTCTTGTTCATTGTCAAGTTGGTTGATGTCTAAGGCTTGAAAGTTTGTTTCGGACATCAGTTTGGCTAAACCTTGTCCCTTTATGAGCTTGGTTGGTTTAATTTCTATGTCATACTCAAGGATACTAGCAATCCACTTGCCTCTTTTGCCTTCTAGCCCCTCTTGGGTTAATATGTCTTTTACAACAGCATTTGGGACATAGGCAATCACATGTGAATATAAAATGTAAACTCGGAAATCTTTGATTACTTTAACAAGGGCATAGGCCCGCTTCTCCATGATTTGGTATTTCAAAGGGGCATCTCTTAAGGCTCGGCTGAAAAATGCAATTGGCTTTTCAGCTCCCTGATCATCCTTTTGCAAAAGGACAACAAATATGGTGTGTTCAGATGCGAATGAGAATATGATAAAGTCCCTATCAAATTATGGACTTGTGAAGACAGGGGCTTGGGTTAAGGCAGTTTTGATACTCTCAAAGGCTTGCTTGGTCTCAAGAGACCATTTTACCTTAGCATCCTTTTCTAACATGTTGCTTAACAGTCTTATTAGCTCGACTAGATTTGGAATAAATCTCCTTAGGAAGTTGATTTTTCCAAGGAATGCTTGCAACTCTTTTATGCTTCTTGGATATGGGATTTGGAGGATGGCTTGGATCCTTTCCAGATCTATTCTAATACCATCTTTTGAGATGATATGGCCAAGGAGTTTTCCTTCTTCAAGGCCAAAGAGGGATTTCTTGGGGTTCAAGGAAATGCCATATTTCCTACATGTCATGAATATTTGCCTCAAATGTTTTAGGTGCTCTTGATCAGATTTGGAGAAAGGGGTTAAGTCATCGAGGTAGACAACTAGGAAATCATGTATTTCCTTGGAAAATGCAATGTCCATTGCCCTTTGAAAGGTAGCACCAGCATTTTTAAGTTCGAAAGGCATCTTCACATACTTAAATGTTCCCCACGGTGTGGTAAAGGCTGTCTTGTCTTGGTCATCTGGGTGAACCAGTATTTGATTGAAACTTGAAAAACCATCTAGCAAAGATATTCTAGATGACCCCACTACTCTTTGTAGAATGTGGTCCATTTTTGGCAAGGGGTAGTGGTATTTTAGGGAGACTTGGTTTAAATTTATTAGGTCTACACATAGCCTAATCTTACCTGTCTTTTTTCTTGTGGGAACAAGATTGGATACCCATTCAGAGAATCTAATGGGTGCTATGATACCTGCTTCAAACATTCTTTTCACTTCCTTTTCAATCAAAGGAAGGAGCATAGGATTAATTCTCCTCAGTTTTTGTTTGAAGGGCTTTTGGTTTGGTTTTAACGGAATGGTGTGTTGGATCACTGAGGTGTCATAGGACTTCAAGTCTTCATAACTCCAAGCAAATACATCTTGGAATTCTTTGAACAAATCAACATATTTGGGTTTTTGATCGGGTGGTAAAGTTTGAGATATTTGATCATTTTGGGCTTGTCTGCTGTCCCAATGTTGTGTTCTTCTATAGCAGTGTTTAGGGGCTGTATTTTTGGCTTTTTGGGAATATCATTTGCATCAAACATATCTTCTAATGGAGTGAGGTCAGTAGGGAGAAAGTTATCTTTTAGATCAACGATCACGGCCTCTGTTTCTGCTATTTCCTCCAAATGCATATGTTTCATCTCTTCTATGTTTACATTGTCAAAAACAGTTGGGTTTAGGATTTGCTTGTTGTTACTGTGGTTACAGCCTGCTGATTTTCATTTGTTTGCTGTTGTTCATCTGTCATAGCATCCATGTCAATGTTAATATTTGAAAACTCATGCTCAAGAGTGAGGAAATTGTTAATTTGTTCATCACTTTCAAACACTTGCCAATCTTTAACATTATTTGGGATAGCAGGCCTATGTGTTATCTTAGCAGTAAAATGGTGATTTGGCTCAAAGGGAAGCTTTCATGTACTAGAAAAAGTGGCTAGGCTGTGTGCATGAATGTTATAATCTCTTGAAATCTTGGCAAGCTTGGATTCAGTGAATGCATTGAGTATATTAGTGGTAGCAGTCCTTTAGGCCCTCATTCTATTGTCATTGGTAACAAAATTGCCTTTCATTTGTTGTATGATTAAATCAGAGTCACCTAGAATAGACACTTTTGCAGCTTCTAGAGCTTTGAGCAGTTTAAGGCCTAAAAGGAGAGCCTCATACTTTGCCATGTTATTGGTGCATTTGAAATTTAGTCTGTAGGCATGACCTTCTGCATGATTGTTATGTGTATTGTGAATCCAGACACCTGCCGCTGCTCCTAACTTGTTGATAGAGCCATCAAACTCTAAATACCATGTGATTTCTTGCTTGTGGTTAGTATCAAGAGTTTCAGTCACTTTAGGATTGGGCAGATTTGAAATTTCTGTTTGGGGAGGTTTTTCATGTATGTTGGTTGCCTTGATTGTTTTGACAGTTTCATCAGTATGGGCAACCAATTCTTCATCGGTGTGTGTGTTCAGTTCTAAAGCCAACAACTTATCTTCAATTGGAGGACCTATTTCATCATTAAATAAAATAAAAGAATCCATATCAGAATGGATTGAGTGAATAGGAAAATTTTGGGGCTTTTCCTCACTAGTTACCACATACTTCATCAGTGTTTCTCTATATAGTCTCTTTGGTTGCCCAAAGACAAATATAGTGGCATAAGAGAGGTCTAATTGGAGGGATCCTTGGAGTTTTGCCCCCTAAGATCTTGATAATAGCATGCCATACTTTGGTGGAATGTCAGCAACCACCACATCCATGAGGATTGTCTTGTTGGGATATTGGAATAAGGAGACACACAAGTCTTTGATGAGGCCTAAACACTTAACTTGACTTGAGTCAAAGGAGAATAAATCTTTTTATGGTCTTGTAACATCAAGGTTCAGTTTTTCCATTACAACTTTGGGCATAAGGTTGTGTGAGGCACCTGAGTCAAACATAGCATTGTGCAAGACTTTGTCATGTATGTGCAAACTGACATAAAAAGGTAGAACAGATCCATATGTTGATTTTCCATTAACTTTTGGACCGAACAACAGTTCAGGTTGATCATCAAGAACATTCACATCATCCTTAACCTCTGACATTTGAAGTGATCTTTGAATTTGTTGCCTATACACATCATGTTTGGCAAGTTCAGATAAGGGGATGGATATCTTCAGTTTACCTATTTCTGCCTCTAAGTCAAATGATTTTTCAGATTGGGTTTTAGTATTTTGAGAGGCAGGCTTCCCTTTTTCTATTGGAGTATCAGCAATTTGGTCTTGTTTATCGGTGTTAAGGGAAGTAATTGCTTGCGGTTTTTCAGTTTTAGGAGGGCTTTTTGGAATGTTGTTCAAATTTTCTTTAGAGGAAGAAGGTGGCAGAGGCTGATCATTAGAGGACTGCATGTCCGTGACGTCCTCTATGGTGACATCCTTTAGATTAGGGACTGTTTTACTAGCAGTTTCTATGAGGGCAACCTTTTCTTTGATCTTCTTCGACTGCTTGGTATCATTTGGTTTAACCTTTTCAGGCACATCTATGGTTCTTGTCCTCAGCTTATATTGTTTGTGGACCTCATACATAGTAGTATCATAGCCTTGTTTAAAATCAAAAGATTCACTAGATTTAGTTTGAAATCGATTAAAGTCATGCTCATCTTGGTCTTGTTGAGTTAGGAAAATTTGTTCCTCAGCCTTCGAATCCACCAAGTTCATGTGAGTATCTTCCGTCTGTTCACTAGATGTAGATGCTTCAGTGTAATTCTCATGAAAAGGAGGCCTTACATCATGGTCTGGGCTAGACCTACCAGCATTTGTATTCTGAGTTTTCCGGAAATCTGGGTTCCTTATGGTATTAGGTTATTGTCCTTCCCATGATGATTTCCTCTCAACACTCTCTACTCTGTCTCCCAGCCTGTGCATGCCACTGATAATAGCATCCATCTTTTGATCTAAGGCTGAGGGTTCCTCTTTAAAGGTGGTTCTTCTCTCAGTTCTAGCTTTGTTTCTTTTGGCAATTAGATTTGCCTCTACGCTAACAACAACATTTTGCATGTCTGCAAGGGTTTGAGGGGCTCTTTCCCTTAATTGATAAGCCATGTCAGTGTCAAAACCATCAGGGAATTTATACAAAGCAAGATCAGGTGGAGGTCTTAAGTTCTGTGGTATTGCATTATAAACATTATTAAATCTTGCACAATAGTCCAAGACAGATTCTTGAGGGCCTCTTTTGATGGTGTCATATTCAGATAATATGTGCAAGGGGTCTTTCTTTTTCTCCCATATGTTGATAAATGACTGGTATAAGGCTTCTGGGTCTACTATGGAATTGGCTGTGAGTGCTCTAAACCAAGTTCTAACATCACCTGTCAAACTTTGGACGAAAATCTTCATTCTCACGCTATCGTCATCTATCTCGTAGTTCTCAAAATAGTCTTGCATCTTCTTTGTATGCTGAAGGGCTGTGCAAGAACCAGTTCCATCAAAATATGTGATTTTAGTTTGATAATCCTGAGGCATAGCCCCTAGATTAGCAGGTAATTGCAGGGGTGCATATCTATTAGCCATGTTTACGGGGATAAGTGGAACAACAGGAACAACTGGAACGGTTGTAACAACAGCGGTAATGGGAGTATGTGCAGTAAATGGAGGTGTGGAAGGAGTGCTTTGAGAGGTGGATGATGAACAAGGGGAAGTGGGGGTTGAATGAAATAAAACCTTGACAGGGGTTGGAACACAGCTTGGCTGAACTGCTTCAGGGCTAAAGTCAACAAAATCTTCTCTTTGCTCTAGCTTCCTGAGGTTCCTTGGGATTAAATTGGGATTTTCACAAATAGCTGGGGGATTTGGGTCTGGATTTGACCTTGTATACCGTGAATTCCTTTTGGGAGCCAGATTCTGAACTTGTTTTGGTATTTTCTGTGAATTCTTTTTAGAATTAGCAAGGAACTGATCAAATTTTGAAATAGCTATGTATAACTTAAAACTAGCACGAAGTTTGACTGAAGCAGCATTTGTTTACTCCTGTAAATGCAAAGCAAGAACAACTTCAAAGGCTTCCTGGCTGACATTCAGGCTTCATCTGTAGTTTTAAGGAATATGCAGCAATTGGAAAATTCATTGCTTTTCCCTAGTGGAGCTTTCCAACTTGATTTGTGAGATTTAACTGAGGATGTTCCCCAGTAGAGTCGCCATTATGTTATCACTCAGGTTGTCCTTAAAGCTCCTTAAAGGATACAGCTGAGGTAACCACAAACCAATCTTTGGACTGCAGGTGCTAGCCCACCAGCAGTCAGAGAGGGCTCTCTCTTTAGGATTTAGCTTTGTTGATGATGATTTTAGGCTAGTTATTGAGTACAAGGCGTTTTGTTTTAGTTTGGTGGGAAGGATGATGCTTTCAAGTAAAGAGGCAGGGATAGCATGAAATTTTTAGAACCATTGGGCGTGGAGTCAAGGAGTAGGACTGCTGGTGCATTTTCCTGGTCACAAGAGGGAATATGGAGCAAGCTAGCTACACATGAAACAATGATTCAAGCTAAAAGGATGGAATGAGAGGCAATTAAGAATCTCTCGTTTAGCTTAGCAGAGGGAAGGTGAATGAGCTCTATCTAGGAGCAGTGAAGAATCCCTAGATAACTGTCAAACATGAGTGAATTAGGGGAAATATGAGCCACAGGGAATTCATATTCATTACTAATTCAGATGAAAACATAGAGAAACTGCAGAAATTGAGCATAGAGTGCAGTTAAACAAGTTCTAAGCTAACCTTTCTTTCTGCTATTTAGATGGTACATCAATGGAAAACAAAGGTAAAAAACTTATTGATTCATGTTGCAGCACAAGAATTCCACATTGAATTCTTCAAAACATTAATACACAGCACACAGTCATTCCTCCAAGCTTTTCAGCAGTCTTTGATTAAGTAAAACATCATGTATACAGAGCGAGTCTCTCTTGGAGCTATACAACCAACCAACCCTTAAAACAATGAATTAGGGTTGTTTTATAGATAAAATATCTACAAAATCAAATCTCAGACAGATCTGCTGCAATAAGTGTCTTTAACCTAACACCTGTCTGAAATAAATGCGGGAAAATATCCTCGAGCTGCGCTGGGGCAGCTGTATCAAAAAGGAATTAATGTGTTGCCTTTATGGCTCTATGCTGATCACTTAGCCATAAATGTGCTTTGGGTTTTGATCCATGCTCTTGAGTGGTTCCAAAGTGCATTAACTGTGATGGGAGAGCCTTGATTAAAGCTCCACCTTTTCTTTGACTTTGTTGGAGGTCATTCAATGTTCACCTGCATTGGGAATAAAAGTTTTTCATTAAAAACATTCGACTGATACTCTTTGTCGCTTCCTTGATATGCTTTGGCACTGAATGTGCGCCTTTCTCACTTCTGATACTCTTTAAACTGTTGCATCGACCTTTCATGGCTGCTGTTCGGCCCTCTGTTTGCTTTTAAAACTGTGTTTGCCCCTTTCTGAATGCCGCGTGAAGACATTCATGTCATTTTGTGCCTTTCGGGTCTGCTGGAGGCCGAGCCATGAAAGGGCTTTCCATTTTGGCCTATTTCCCGTAGCGATGCGCGATTAGCGCTGGGCGCTAATCGTGCATCAAAAACTGCCTCAGATTTTGATTCCGGGCTTCCTAGGCTGCGATTTGCGCCTTTCGCGCTTTTTTGACGATGACGTCAGCATGACATCAGCGGTGGGTCCCAGTACGGCGGTGACGTGGTGGTACGGTGGAGGTGATGACGTGGCAATGATGTGGCAAGGACACGGTGGCATGGAGGTGACGCAGGTTGATGACGTCATGGGGGAGACGTGGCAGGGTGACATCACACAGGGGAGGGCGGTATCCAGTTTCAGGTGCACCGCTTTTGTGCGCAGGCGGTTTCGGAGGAGGGGGCTCCGCCATAGCCGGGAGGGTGACGCGTGGCGGGAGTACGACGGGAAAACCGCCCATCTCCCGGGCGTTAACCCTCGGCATATCGGGGCACAAAAAGGCCCGCCCACTGTAGATCTTGGGCGCGCCAGATCTGACGGTCGGCGGCACGAGTAAGGCGGCGGACGGTTAAAAACGGGGCCCGCGCATATTTTATTATGTGTTGTTTAATCCGGCGGGGGGGAAACCTTAATAAAAATGGGTTTTATGGGTTATATACAAGCGGGGAAAATATATTTATATGCATGACCTTAGGATAAGGGCGGGAGATGAGTATTGTAGGGTTAGGACTTAGGGGAAATGGTTATTAGTGTGACCAGATGTCAGACTAACTCCAGGTTAGGACACAGAAGGGTTAGTAGGGGCCCCAGATGGACTACTATTTCCCGGACTTGATAAATGTGGCTATAATGCCAAGGGGTGGGAATATGTACATAGGGGAGTTATTAACATATTTTTAGTAGGGGAAGGGGAGATAGATAGGGAGCTACATAGTAAAATTAGTAGTTAATATGACAAGTGATAAGAAAGCGCTAAGTATGTGAATATTAGGCTATTAGGGGGGAAAATGATTCATAGAGGAAGTATGAACATGCCTTGAGTAAAGCAGATCTTTACCAAGGCAAATGATATGGAAAATGATGAAACTAAGAGGTATCAAGTAGATCTTGACCCCTTCAGGGAAGTCAGTGAGTGATTTCGGAAATAAGAAGAAGGGGGAGTTAGACATGCCTCGCTTGAACTCCTCCAAATGGAAAACTGCATCATAACTGTGATCTGTGAAGATATAACACCTGAAAACATGAAATGGACCACACAGCTTGATTCTGCAACACAAAACTACCTACCCAGCCTACTTACCTAACATTTTTTCTTCTTTTTGCATGGGTGCACTTAGACTTGCAGACTGTGATTGCCTTTTCTTTTTGCTGTCCTCCTATCTAAATGTACACTTATTTCTTCCAAGGGCCCAGATTAAGCAGTTGGGCTCCTTTGTTTCTCTACCTATCTACAAATCTTCCAAGATTAAACTGTTTGGATAGATAATGATTCTCTATATTGTAAAACAAGAAATTGAAACCCAGGGAAGCCAAGATTAGGCTGTTTGGACTTCCCTTAACCAAAATTCTTCAAAAATGGTTAATTTATCAAAATTGGATTACAGTAGTGGCACTTAGACTGACACACTTTCATGGCCTCTTCTTTGGCCTCTTTTGGAAATATGGAGCATTGCAGCATGCAAAGTATGACATATTTGGCATGTAAAAATGTCAATCATGAAAGATGAACACCTGTTGCAACAGGAGGCTAACACAATGCACCGATCATGTCATCATGTTGCAATTTAGCATAGTTACTTCATGTAATCAATTCTCCCAGCGCTCTATTTCTTCATCGGAACCCAAAGTGCAGGAACTCTCATGATCCCATGTAATCCGTCCATCTGTGGTGGGATTCACCCAATCTCGGTCTCACGTTGTTATCTTATAGATACAGTCCAGATTGTCATCACTTTCATAATCGCAGACTGGTTTTGTATAGCGCGATCCTTCAGCAGGATCTAGAGGTATTATTAAACGCAACATTTTCTTCTTGAAGATCATCTTCCGCTTCTTTAGATTGATTACCCCATTCATATCAGTAGCCCAGTTAATTCCCAAGAGCGCAGGATAGGGATTGTTGTCATCCACTATCTCTATTACTTCAAAGTCAGCCAACACGTTTGCTCCCTCAATATCCACGATCACCCCCTGTAGTCGCCCCATGGGGATGAACTTTTGTTGATTCGCCATCCTTAGCTGAATCAGAGACCATTGCAGTGCAGGTCTCCCCATTCATTCCCAATTCTAATTCCATAGGATGCTCCCATCTAACCCCAGGTCCAAGATAAGCTGATCCATTCCATACTCTCCTATCTACGCGGTCAGTCTCATCTCCTGTCCCATCCTTGTTTTATGCTTTCCAATCTTTCATACTACATGCGCCTCACCTGATACAGTTCCAGCACATCTATTGATGAGCTCTTCTAACCCTTTCATAGCCTTACTATCGCGTAGTAACTTCATAAAGGTCTCTAGGGAATTTGTGAGCATAGAGGGGTCCATCTCCTGCTCAGGGTTATCCTTGCTTCCTGAGGTGGAGGCCTCAATGAAGCTCTTATTAGCTTCCATGAAGGTTTCACGTGCGTGCTCCAAATTGAACTCATCCTCCTTCGTTGGAGCTTTGCGAACCCACGTATTGTCTTCTAGTTGTTTCCCCTTGTCATCTCCTATCGTGATTCCACTTCTGAGCACTATATTTACATTTGGATCCTCTTCGCATGGCTCAAACCTCATCATCTGCAGGTTCTGAGTCAGCAGAGGTGGTAGCGCCCCTTTGTCACATATCCTAGCTATCAGCATAGGACAGTCTTTCGTTTCATGATCAAACAACGTGCAATACTTGCACGATGGATGCGTTGGATTAGTGCAATCATAGGCATAGTGTCCTGGTCCTCCACAATTGTAGCAAATCAACTATCCTCAACCTCTGCCAGGTCCTCCTCCACCTCGACATCGTCTGTGCCTTTGAAATCCTGTCTGTGCCATCCCTGCGCTCTGGTCAAGGGGCTACGTTTTAGCCTGAACCCTATAGGCGGGAGTTCTATCCATCATCAATTCATATCTCCTGCAAGTACGCTCATCATGCCCTACCGACCTACAAAAGTTGCAAAACAGCTATTGCGGCGTCTGTACAAACTTCTGTAGCAAGTGACAGTTATCTGTGGCATGTTTTCCGACTACCTGACAAATAGCACACCATAATGCAGGCCCGGCGCTAGGTCCTGCTTGTGCTTCTAGCCTTAAAGGCATTGATCCTCCTCCTACAATATAGTTCGCAAATACCAGGCAATGGTCTTTGTCATGACCCTTACTCTTGCATTTCAAGCGCAATCGCAGGCATAGTGTCCTGGTCCTCCGCAATTGTAGCAAATCAACTATCCTCGACCTCTGCCAGATCCTCCTCCACCTCGGCCTCGTTTATGCCTTTGAAATCTTGTCTGCGACATCCCTGCGCTCTGGTCAAGGGGCTGCGTTTTAGCCTGAACCCTATAGGGGGAGTTCTATCCATCATCAATTCATATCTCCTGCAAGTATGCTCATCATGCCCTACCAACCTACAAAAGTTGCAAAACAACTGTTGCTGCATCTGTACAAACTTCTGTAGCAAGTGACAGTTATCTGTGGCATGTTTTTCGACTACCTGAAAAATAGCACACCATAATGCAGGCCCCGCGCTAGGTCCTGCTTGAGCTTCTGGCCTTAAAGGCATCGATCCTCCTCCTACAATATAGTTCGCAAATACCAGGCAATGGTCTTTGTCATGACCCTTACTCTTGCATTTCAAGCACCATACCTCCTCATGCACCTCTAATCGAACCGTCCTATCCTGCTTCAAACTTTGCATCTCAAGGCACAGATTCTTTAGCTGCGCATGATCCACTGAAATCCTAAATTTGGATCTTGCATTGGAGTTTCATGTAGTCTCATGGAAATCTCCAAGGTCTCCACCTGAGTGGTTATCTTCTACTCTGACAGCGCACTCCTTAAGTGTGGTAGTAACGAAGCCACAAGCCACTCATGATGATGTCCATCTGTAAAATGCATGTTGGCTTCGCGGATTGTACATTTCAACATCTGATCTAGTTCCCAAGGCATCTCACCTAGTTGCATCGCGATTTCTTTGAATCCCATAATCGACTGTGCCTTAGATTTAGGCCTACTAAATTCTCTATTCAGTTTTGACTGGATGTCTGTCACTCTAGCATTCGGGTCATCATTAGAGTACTTAATATACCAAGTTAGCATGTGATCTTGCAGAGCACTAACCAGTGTTTCCTTCTTTATATGATCATCTGTAACACCTTAATATTCCCATACAGCCCTCACAACGAACCAGAATTGGTCTGGGTCTTCATTTCCCAAGCCTTTGAACAAAGGCAACTTCACTGTATTTGCCATACTGAACTACGGTGGAGGTGGAGGTGGTATGGGTGAAGTTGGAGGTGATGGCAGTGAAGTTGGAGGTGGTGTGGGTAGAGGTGGTATTCGCGGGAATCCTTGTCTCATTAACTAAATATCACTTTGCAGAGAAACCTTTGCTATCTCTTCCTCATCACCTCATGGAGGAGAAATCAATGGACTATACTCTGGACCCATTTTTCCTTCATTCCTATAAGTTTTTCCACTTCGCATAGTTCCAAACATCAAGGTAGCTACATAACCCGTTTTTCGCACAATAGCATGTTAATCCAGGTATTCAAATATTTTATGTACTTACCTCGTGGTCCTTTGAAAAAGCATCACTCTACCTCGTTGTAGCTGATTTAGGTGTCAACGGCGAATTCAGTCACAAATCCTACTGTGATGTGATCGAGCCAATGATCGACAGTGTGGGCGATATTGTGCTCAGATTCTTCCAATTTTTGTATTAGCTTAAGGTTCACACAATAGGACCGTCAAGTTTCCACTTTCCCTAGCTATCTACTAGCTTCATGATCCACTCGTATAGCTCAATATGGAAGGAGCAGAAAAAGATCTTGTGGGTCTTTGTATACAAGTATTTCTCCAACCACTATTCCTTTGTTAGTCATGGATTTCTATCCTCCTGTGCCGTGAATTCGTGGATCTTCCTGTCCAACCAGTCTCCAATATCTTTCTTAGTTGGATTCTAATGATACAACATCACACATCTCTTATGCAGATTCTAGTCCCTTCAACAAAACCATTTGTTGGCTTGATGGGGCCTGACCCAGGTTCTATGTTAATTAGCCAAACAAATCCCTAAACTATTGGCCCTTTCAGCATCATCCCGTGGAGGGAGGAACCAAGTTTTCACACCTTGAGATGGTTGTGATGTCATTTAATTCCCTCTATTCCTGCCTTTGTGCAGGTCGCTTCGCTCTAGGGCTTGCAATATGAGCCCTCTATTCCATCCTTCCATATCATGGCGAAATAGTATGATCAACCTTCACACAACCCTAACCTACTACTCAGGTACTTTCGCGTTGCTGCGGCAGCATGCCGTGTAGATTCCCTAATTAGTCTAAGTGATTTTCTTATCTCATCAAACACTTAAAGTTAACACCGCATAAGTAGATATTCATAATTGCCTTCAATTATTCAATGTAATTTCATTCATTTTTGCATCATATA
Organism: Pinus tabuliformis; assembly: GCA_031772625.1. Classification (NCBI taxonomy): domain Eukaryota; kingdom Viridiplantae; phylum Streptophyta; class Pinopsida; order Pinales; family Pinaceae; genus Pinus; species Pinus tabuliformis. Next base: position 485,671,561 of record CM062807.1, read on the forward strand.
AGCACAATAAATGAAATTCATACATAACATATCAAGATGCAATAACAAAACAAAGACACAGAAATTGCAGAATATCTTTCTTTATTAATATCTTCCAAGTGTTTACAAACTTTGTCCACCCTGCACACACAGCTGCAGGGGTCCATGCACTCAACTACGGACTTCTACACTAGGCCTCTATGCACTCAGCTATAGAGCCTCTACCTACATCACAACCCAAGACTTAGACTTATTACTTCCAAGATATGACTCCATTACATCATGTGTCATTCTATTCTTCTGACTAAGAACTTAGCTCTTTTTATACAATCCCATGGTCCGCGGACCATGGGTAGATCTCTTACAGCCGAATTTACTTTATGAAATTAAGGGCAGACTACCCTTTTTGAGACATAACACCTTCGCGCTCCGTGACCACAAAATGCGTAGTCTTTAGGATTATATTACAAAAATTGACTTAAACATGGGTTTTTAGCCCCAAAATTGCCCTCAGGGGATCCCGCTCCCAACATATGTGTTTAACGAGCCCAATGATGAAAAACTTAGGGATTTTTCAGTTTTAGAGCGATAAAACATCCCATAAAATAAAGCACTCATAGATAATTGCACATGGTCATTTTTGTCGTTCATTCCTGAAAATTCTTTCATCACAACATGAGTAATTTCTGTCAATTTGGGGTCATGGCGCATGATAATTATCATTGGAAATGGACTACTTCTACTTTAATGGCTTCAATTAAGATAAGTCATGTACCCAAAGTGACTATAAGGGAGTTCTTGAGCTTGTACTTTCACCATTTGCATCATTTGAGAGCTATGAGAGTGTTTTCAAGCTAAAGAGGACCAGATTTTCCACGGACAATTGCGGGAGATCCGGGCGACCATTCGACACGCCATCAGTCCTGGGTAGGAGCTAAAACCTTAATATTGCATTATTAAACCTTTTTTACCAACATTTGGGGTGATTTTTTGGAGATCTGAGGAGCCCTGGTTCTTCAAACTCGCATAATGCCCCATAGCAAGCCTATAGGGGCATTAAATGCCCTTTACGACTTTTTGGAGGGTGTTAATCCTCCATGTACCTCACAAGTGGGGGTGTTAGTGCTTGAGGGCGCACCCCAAAACCTTAGGTAGTGATTTAATATGTATTTTTCCCTATTTGTACTAATTTTTGGGTTGATTTGTGCAGGTTTTGAGCCATTATGACTAGTCTATGGAGAGAACAGGCCCATGGCTGATAATAATTGCTGATGCAAAATGATATTGCTTGCTTACTTGAAATGCACCATTTTGGGTTCATGAAATATGCCCAAGTTGGACTTGATGAAAGGGTAGGAGGACTTGTTGAGATGGATTATTCAGCTATGGGATGAACATGAGCAGGTGTTCATGATTGGAGATCATGACTTAGCCATTGATTGTGATGATATATACTTTTTGATTGGTTTGCCATGTAGGGGAGCACATGAAAACCTGACTAGGGGTAGGCCTAATCCTTGATCCACCCTAGAGCTGGTTCAAGCTTACTGTATCCCTGAGAGTGGACTCATCAGCAACAGAGTCCCCATAGAGAGGATTAGGTCCAAATCTATGAGGGCCATTTTATGGTTGATTATGCATTTGGCGGGGTCAAAGAGTCCCCACATTGCAACAAAGGCCCAACTATTGCTTGCAGTTGATTGTGTCCAGCCTCATATGTTCAACTGGTGCAAAGCAATGCTTCACCAGTTGAAGGTAGAATTGACTGCATGCAAGACTCAAACCTAATAGAGTTTTGGTTATGGCACTCTCATTGTCTCATTCATACTTGAGAGGGTACCTGTTATGCGCCCGAGGAAGAGCTTACGTACCTTTCATATGAGGGAGCCAAGATAGGGGCGATGGGCATAACTTGATCCTTGCACAGGAGGACCTATCCAACACTTTTTCGAGGAAGATTTCTTCGAATAGCTTAATAGCCAAATTGTGATGATTGATGACTATGCCTATGAGGGCATGGACTTCACCGACGACCCTGACTTGATGCTTCCTCTCAGGACCAATTGGGGTCCTCAAGGTAAGAATGATTTTTTAGAGTACTCAAAGTATTTTTAAGCTTCTGAATATTTATGTTTTTTTTTTTTTTTTTTTTTTTTTTTTTTTTTTTTTTTTTTTTTTTTTTTTTTTATATGGGTGAACAAGTACTGACATGAAGATTTTTGCTTTGACACAGATGTGGCACCAGTACGACCTGCAGGTGAACCTAGCTAAGGGAGGCGAGGAGACCTACTACCTGGCGGGGGGGTGATGTTGATAGTCTTTGCGAGGTTTTGAGGAACCTGGAGGGCCTGAGCATGGGTGTGCCCCCCCTTCCTATGAGGGAGATCCTCGCTCATATGCAGCAGCACACGATCGATTTTCCTGAGCGGTTTCTGGTTCCTCTTCGAAGGATAGCTAGAGCAGTGTTATCCTTTCATGAGCAGTAGGCTCTTTTAGCAGGCACTTTTGCATAGCCAACGAATGTTTATATCTAGTCTTAGTAGCCATTTTGTACTTAAAACACCCAAGTTTTGGAATATTTTGATGTAAAAGACTCGATTCGATATATATATATATATATATATATATATATATATATATATATATATATATATATCTATATATATATATATATATATATATATATATATATATATATATATATATATATATAGATGTGTATGTATATGTATATATCTACAGATATTTTGGTATTTTATAATGTAAATGTTTCTTAAGTGTTTTTTGTAAATTTTTAACTGTGTAAATATTTACTTTTCATAGATGTATCTATAGTGAATGAGACAGATGCCATTCGAACACATAGTTTTCCAATGAATCAACAACTGTATTAAATTCTCTAGGAATGTGCTCATATGTGATAACTTCAAATTGACATTCCAAGAGTCGTACCCTTAAATAATGACGCAACAAAATTGGATTATGAACGTGATAATGATTTTTCAATTGCATAACAACAACTTGAGAGTCTAACCTAACCACTAGATTGGAGATGTCCCTTGATGATGCTTCAGTGAGAAGTGAAATTACAGACATGTACTCAGCAATATTGTTGGTGGAAAAACCAAGAAAGACTCCCCCAGAACAAAACAGTTCTGACTCATGTGTGTAAATGACCCAAGTAGCTAATGCAATGTTCCGTGTGTAACGAATGGCACCATCCGCGTATCCTATGTATGCTAAGGGTAATGAAGGAATCTGCATCACGAGAAAGATGTATGAGACAAATACTTCAATAAATACCAAAAAAATCCAATCACATCAAAAAAGAAGAAAAACTTATAAATACATAAAATTACAAAGCACATGCCTAGTGCAGTACTAGGCATAATACTTTTTCAGATGGAGCCCATTTTGGGGCTCAACGAGTGGGACTCCTTCCCAGTCATGAATTTCATATGTCCCCTTTTGGGAGGGATTTTTTGATGACATATAGACCAATCCATAAGGGTTGAAGTGTTCCTACCCCCAAGAGGTCATGTTTTTTATCATAGAGTAGAACAAGATCTCCCTCTTTGTAAGAATGAGCCTTGACCTTTTTGTCATACTGGGATTTGACCCGGTGCTTGTGGGCTTTGAGTGCTAATTTGGCATCTCGACGGGTTTCATCCAATTGATTTAGGTATAGCAAGTCCTCTTCTTCGGCAGTAGTGTTAGGCAAGAGTTCAACGACAATTTGTAAGGAAGGAATCTAACACTCGATTGGTAAAACTACTTCCAGGCCATAAGCTAGTTGAAAAGGTGTGAAGCTTGTAGCAGTCTTAACTAATGTTCGGTATGCCCATAACACAGGATATAACATTTGATGCTAGTGGGTTTTATGATTCCATACTAACCTACGGATCATGGTTTTCAAGACACCATTGACGGCCTCTACTTGACCATTAACTTGGGGGTAGTAGGAGGATTATTGATCCCGACGAAAACCTAGCAGCGATGTTAAGTCAAACATCATGTGATTTTGAAAATGAGACCCATGTTCTGTAATGATCATGCAGGGCACCCCGAAGCGACAGATGACCTAATTAAATAGGAATAGCATCACGATTTCCCCATTGGCTCGGAAGGTGGGAAGGGCTTTGGTCCATTTCGTTAAATAGTCTACAGCTACAATAGTATAGTTGTGTCCAGTAGAGGAAACAGGGTAGCAAGTCATGAAGTCTATCCCCCATTTGGAAAAGAGGTTGACAGAGATAACCAAGTGCAGTGGTGCTAGAGGAGTGTGCATTTTCTTTGTAAACACTTGACAAGGATGGCATTGCCGGATAGCCTTGATACAATCTTTGAACAAGGTAGCCTAGTAGTAACCTACGCGTAAAAAAAATTGTGCAGTAGATATGCCAGAAAGATGACCGCCATATGCCCCAGCATGGCAGTCATTTAAAGTGTGTTCCACCTCTGCATGAGTGAGGCAACATCGAAGAACTATATTTGCACCATGGCAATATAACGTATCGTTAAGCACTAAATAGTGTCGCGCTTGGTGGCAAATGCAACGACGGTCACCTAACGATAGCTCAGGGCAGAACCATTGCACTTAGAGTTAGACAAGAATGTCACCATACCAAGGGTCATTTGTGTCGATAAGATATACAGCTTCATCTGGAAGAGGATCATGGGCTATCTCATTAGGGTCGACTACGGGAAGACTAAGGAATTTTTCGCCTTGGCAGCAGTGAAAACCAAATCAAATTATTGGAGGATCACGATCCATTTTGAATATTTCCCTCCAATTACTTGACGAGACAATATATGTCTCATAGGATTCTCCAAGGCAATGACAGTAGTCTATCACAGCAGTATGTAATGTCGGAAGTAGTTGACAACAAAGACAACTGCCAAGGACAAATTTTCCACATGTGAATATCTGAGTTCGGGCCCAGCCAAGCCTTTTGACAGATAATATATCACATGTTCACTCTGGTCATCATGAGTTTGAACCAAGACCATTCCTAGAGAGGATGGCAAGGCTGCCAGGTATAGAAGAAAGTCGCACCCATAATTGGGAGCGCTAAGGAGTGGGGCTGATATAAGTGCCTTTTTCAAGGCATCAAATGATCGTTGAGATTGATCATCCCACAGATACGACACTTCCTTCTTAAGTAGACACATAAAGCCTTTCTTCAACTCAGCATAGTTTACGATGAATCGTCGTAAAAATTTTGCTTTCCCTTGCAAACATTGGAGCTACAGATTGGATTTTGGTTCTGGCAATTGAGTAATTGCCTTTACCTTATCAAGATAAACCCTAATCCTATACTTGGAGACAATGAATCTAATTAAGCATCTAGACTTGACAAATAAAAGACATTTATGCGGATTCATACATATGTTATAAAACTGGCACCTAAGAAAGATATCTCTTAAATGATCTAGGCGTTGCGCTCATTGCTTGGAATAGGTTGGAAGGTCATCCAAGTAAGCTTGAATGATATGTTTGATATCGTGAAATGCGTATTCCATGGCCCTTTTAAATTTTGCTCCTACATTCTTTAAGCTGAATGGGAGTTTTTGATAGGAAAATATTCCCCATGGGAAAATGAAGGTGGTTTTGTGCTGGTCTTTGGGTTTTATAGCAATCTGGTTGTAACCTTAGAATCCACCCATGAATGAAAATGATTCACAACAGGTGCAGTCGTCGATGATTTGATCGATGAACGGTGTCGAATAATTATCCTTTGGACATGCGGCATTAAAGTCTCAATATTTGACACATACATTGATGGTTCCTTTTTTCTTATCGACAGGAACCAGATTGGAGACCCATTCTATTAAGGGAACGAGATAAATGAAACCAACACATAACAATTTTTCCACCTCAGTTTTGATGGCTGCCATTTTGAGGGGGTGGATTGGTCAAAGTCTTTAGCGGACAGGTTTAGCATTTTCATATATCTTGATCTCATGCTCAACAATAGAAGGATCTATGCCGAGCATTTCCTTGTAAGACCAAAGGAATACATAACAGAATTCCTTAAAAATGTAGGTGAAGCTTGCAATTTCCTCAAGATTGCAATCTGCTCCAACCTGGAAGTTTTCTACGATGCCTGTCGTGACAGAAATATCGATGAGCAATGTCTTTGAAATATTTCCCATATTTCCTTCTGAGTCCAAAGTTTGGATAGTCGTATATGGTGAGGAAACAATTTCAGGTGCGTTGGGTGACAAGATTTGAAGAGGCATCATGTCCGAATCAGATATGGAAACATGATGGTGTGAATCCTCCCAAGGTCGCTCTTCTAAACTCATGATCCCTCTAATAGCTTCATCCATAGGTAGGACTTGATTGAGGGGATCGAAACAAGGAGAAATTATGGGAGGGGCAGTGGTACTATTGGCCATGAGCAAAGTGACCGGAGACTCGGATGTATATTGACTAGCTTGGTAGGCCAATTTAGCTGGTGACAATGACATTTGTTCTCCATAAGTGTCAATGTCCGAAGGGGCCAGTAGGATCCAAGGATCGGTTAGTTCGTGAGGAATGGATGAAACCATATTGACCGTCTGTGGAACCACTGGCAGAAGAAGAGGAAACAACCCATCAGGGAAGAGCCCTTCAGTAGACTGGTATCGATACTGACATAAGAGTTAGGTACACCACCAACTAAGGGTACAGAGCCACATCATAACGGGGAATAATCAAGGGTGAAAAAGGATAGTTGGTCCACTATGACTACCTTTCCATCCAAAGGAAATAGGATGATGCGAAAGATAGTAGACACAATGTCAGTCATGACGTATGTCCAACAGTGACCCAAGAAGAGATTATAGTCGAGCTTTCTATTTATGACTTCAATGTCCACCATTACTATTTTCCCATACAAGTTGGGTAGCTAGCTAGGTAAACTTTTGGGATGAAAGTGTGGCCATCGAAAGCTTTAAGGGAATTTGATGGTGGGGATAGGGTAGGAGAACCTGAAGCGAGCCAACATGAAGTCGACATTACACACACCTTCGTCAATGACAGTTCTATGTATTCCTTTACCTTTCGAAAAGATTTGCACCTGAAATGCAAACTGGTAAGAAAGGGGAGGTTTACATTTTTCCATGTCAAAAATTGCAAGCATGGAATCTTGAGGGTCGATACCACCAATGGCTAAAAGTAGATCTTTCCTTTGTGTTGGACATGTTTGTAATAATTCGAGCACCGACATAGCTGATGGTCCTTGTGCCAAGTCTTCTACAATGTTGTAGTTTTGGGTGGCACATGCAGATGTATTGTGCATTTTGCGTCGAAGTGCCCCATTAGGTGGCGAATCACAAGGTCAGAAACCAGCCTTTAGATATGAATATCATTAGGTAGCGATGGATTTTGACTTGAGGAGGGTTCCTCTGCATGAGCGACAAGAGCTCCATAAGATTTGGCTCTAGTTTGTAGATATACCGTTTAAAAGGTGTAAATGATAGAGGGTCCTTCACCAACTATAGGATGTTGCAAACCACCATTTCCCCCTTGTGGGTGTTGGGGTTGGTTTGCGATAAGGTGTTGTTACTGTTGAGCAGGGAAAGGATTATTCAGGACAGCAGGGGTCCTGCCAGTGTCCTTTTTAGCAATGAAATCTGTGCATTCCTGAAGACGCGGATAGTGATAGGTCAAGTGGTCCGTGGCATAGATTTTGCAAGGGAATCTAGCAGGTTTATCCTTTCCATCATTAGAGGGCACAACAACCTTTTTCTTTGGTTTTTATTGCTTTTTTGACTGCTCTTCAGAAGGAGCAGTCCTTTTATTATTCTTCTTGTTCTTACCACTGGGTTTTTGTGTATACTGCACAGAGTTGATCGCAGTGGTAGGAAGAGTAGTCGATTTAGTATAGGGGTCCACTGACATCTAGGCAATGTGACCGCTGACTTGTTTTACAGCAGCCCCGAAGGTTACACCGATAATCCCATTGGTGTGCGCTCTGGGTTGCTGAGTAGTGGGAGCATTGGAGTTGCGAGGGGAATTGGGAATTATGTCGTATAGAGTGCTAGACTATGAATATATCAGATCCAAGTGTTGGGCACGATGAATGGATTGGTCTTCTATGACCGCACCACCTAAGGTGACATCCTTAGCGATTTAGGGGAGTAGAGACTTGCAGAACCAATCCGCTAAGAGATAGTCTGGGAGTGGAGCTTTGACTAACCTCCTCCTATGTCTCCATTCATATATGTGATCAGAGATGTGGGTGGCGGTATCCTGACATAATGAAGTGAGGAGTTCCATCCCAGTTTCATAGCGGATGGATAGCTGGAAGTTCTTTAAGAATTCCATCACTAGAGCACCAAAGGTATTGACTGATGCACATGGTAACTCAATGTACAACTTGGATGCGTTGCCAGTAAGGGTGTGGGGAAAAAGATGTAACCGGATACTATCATCCACCATGGGGTTAGAAACACACCATAGATGATAGGTGGTGATGTGTGTACCTGGATCCTTCCCTTGTTTCCCTTCGAACTGCAGGATGTTTTTTGGTATTTTATGTGGGATTGGCGGCCAAAGTAAGTTATGGTAGATGGGGTCATTTGTGAGTTTGTACAAGTTGGGGAGATCAAGCGTTGCCAATAAAGGAAAAGTGTTTTATGCCCCCGAATTAGACCAAGGAGATGACATATGACTTGAGGATCCTTGCGGTCCTCCCATCGTGTTGTTCCCAATATTATACACAGGTTGCATGGTATAGTAGGTGCCTTAGGGTATGGTATTCTATTGTGGGTTTCCATAGGGATTGTTAGGCTAGGGGATAGAAGTGCCCCCAGGATAAGCAGTGCCCCCTTGAATCATTTGAGGTTTTGAGTAGGGTTCCCCCATGGATTGATTGGGACCCTCTTGAGGATTCAAGCTCACCACATAACTAACCATATATCCTTCACTAACATAAGGAGGGTTCATTTCAATCAATGACTGACCATGCATGCCTAAAAATGGAGGGGGAACTGTTACGTTCCCGGCTAGTATATGAATATTGGGAGTGCCCCCAAATACTTGAATTTGGGGGTTAGAACTATACAATGGATGCCAACCATATTGTTGGTTGAAGGGACCCACTCTAACTGTGCTATATTGAACATTATAAGGAGCGCTATATGTAGCACTTATTGAAGGCACAAGGGTTGACACAAAAGGGGTGGAACCCGAAATAGACTGGGTTCCACTCATGGAGGGTGTCACCATAGGATTTGAACTTGGGACAAATGGGATAGCAGGGTTTACCATCAAAGGTGTGGTATTGACTATCGACTGGGAAAGTGGTGGGGGACCAAAAGTGTCCAAAACATCCCATGACTTGTTAGTCATCGACAAGATGCGTGGAAGTGTTCCAACTAAAGACAAAGGAGGTACAGATGCAACGGGAACCAAGAGTGGGCCCAACGGATTCATGATCAGAGGATTGTATGGAGGAAGAAATCCTTCAATAAATAAATCCCTCAGTGAGCTTGAATTGTTGGATGTCCAAACTACTTATGTGTGAGATCTTGGAGACTGATTTCATCAAGACGGGGAATCTGGTTCACTGGAGCTCGGCGAATCCTGCAAAGTGAGTGGGGGAAGACCTAAAAACCATCTATATTGATGACGAGGGCCAGATGTAGCCACGGCGGCCAATAATTTTTATCAGTGAATTTTACAGTGATGTTTATTAAAGTATCAATGATAACACTCTGGCACCTAAAAAATAAAAAATACACTAAGTAAATCAATCAGCAAGCAGAGGGAAATGACCCTGTCTGATCAGCACCAATCACTGGAGATGAAACCCAGTATCATAATGAATAACAGAGAGAGTTGACCAAATGTACAGTTAGGGTTACTCTGGAGCTTCACTCGAACCTTAGATTAAGGGGCCAAGTACTCTTATGAAGACAAGCACCCTCCCAAAAACCGAGGACGGAGTAGGTCCGTCTGTGTTAGGTACTAGGGCAACCCACCCCAATCACCTTGTGTTAGTCCCTAATTGTATGGCCACTAAGAATACCTCATATCACAGACACTACTAGGGGACATAGTTGCAGATAGTATGCTATGTGGGCAGGATACCTGAGTCCTCAATTCAACTCCGATATCCCCGAAGGGATCCCCAATACACAGAATACCCAAAGGAGATGTAAGAAAAGGTGATATACCTTCACTGACAGTACAATGTTGTCTCGTATTTAGCTCCGCTTTTACTGGAGTGGTCCTGTATAGTATGAGTACAGAAGAAATTCTCTCTTTTAATGACACTAATTTCAGTGTATGATCTTGGGCAGTTAACTCACACTGCCTTTCCCAAGATCCTAGCCTAAACTAAAGTGTGTTTACTCTAAAAAGAGTTGTTGATTGATTTTATTAGGTAGATTTTAAATGTACTTTGTTAGAGTCTTCGGTAGGGGTGTTGACGTATGAAATTATACGGGACTCTGACTCAAGTCATCCAAAAACAATGCTTGTAAATTTTAACTTTCGATGTGTAGAAATTCTGACTGTAGATTAACCTAATAATGCAATATAACTAAAGAAAAATACTTTAATCTAATTCTACAATCAAACTTGTGGAAGATTAATTGATTTGGAAAGATCAAGCGGAACACATATAACCAAAAGAAGAATCAATGCACATGAAACACAAAAGAATACTCAGGTGAAAGCCTCAGCTAAAAACCCCACTATCTGTATTATCATACAAGTGGAAATATCTTAGAATTACACAAAGCTTTAGCTCTCACAGCTAGCCAGCTCTTAGTACAATCCTCACATATGCTCACAGGCAAGCTAAACTTCTCATAAGTCCTCAACACTGCCCTCCAAGCTCCTATTTCCTAGCGCATTTTTTCCTAGGTGATCCTACTGTTACCATGTGTAACACTGATCACTCACACTAATCTCACACCCTGTAAAACTATGCAATCCTCAAGGAATGAATTCCTTCTGCATGCATGAGTTTTCCTTATAGGAAAATTTATGCAACTAATAGTACAATGTCCCTGTCTTTAATCTCAATTGGGTCTTTCTCATAATAGACATGCATGAGTTAATGATGAGAGAATATTCAGTTATCTGGAGTACACTAGTTTGATGCATGCATGCATTGACTGATTGAACTCACAATTAGTTCCTCAAACAGTTTGGAACTAATCTAACTGGACTTAACTCAGTAAACTAAACTAACTAATTACAACTCAAATAAAACTCAACCTTATCTCCTTAATTAAGGGATAATCTCCTTAATTTAAGGGATAATTTTTGCATGACTTCATAAAGACTTCTAAATTGAATTTCTCCAACTAATTAACTCATGATGAATTAATTGATTATTTTTCAAGCAATTGGTGAGACTAAATTCGAATTTTAATTCAAGGACAGATTAAAATTGGAATATTCTTGTTGCCACATTTCAACACTCCCTCTCAACAAGTGTAATGCCCCACTTAAATCTTATCCTATAAATTTTGTTAATATTTACATTATCTGAAAATATTGAGAAATATTGGTCTAATATAAATTTATGATTTCCATTATTCAAATTCCCCACTTACCTTCTCAAATTGAATATTATGTAGGATATGGTCTCCTTCCATTATTTCATAATATATGTATTCATTTCACATTCCCCAATGTACACTCACATTTACTTGGGAGAAGACATAGTCCTCTCCATCTTATCATCAATATATATTTATTCATTTCACATTCCCCAATGTACCCTCACATTTACTAAGGAGAAGACATGGTCCTCTCCATGTAAGTACATTTCACATTCCCCAATGTACCCTCACATTTACTTGGGAGAAGACATAGTCCTCTCCATCTTATCATCAATATATATTTATTCATTTCACATTCCCCAATGTACCCTCACATTTACTAAGGAGAAGACATGGTCCTCTCCATGTAATTACACTTCACATTCCCAAATGTACTTTTCAGATTTACTTGGGAGAAGACATGATCCTTTCCCATTAAATTCTCAATTTTATATTCATGTCACAATTCCAAATGTACTCCTAGCTTAGAAGAGAAGTCAACCAAGGATGGGTGAGAGTTAATGACATTAATGAGAGGTGGTTGAGGAAAGAGGGTATAAAAAGGGAAGGGGGAAGGAAGAAAAGGGGGAGTTGGAGTTTTGCTTAGGATTGTGGGGGTTGGTTGTGATTTTTTGGCCTTGTTATGATTTTTGGGAGACCTTGGAAACCTGTGGAGGTTTCTTGGGTTTGAGAGGAGGAAAGTATCATTATCTAGTTTTGCATATTCTTCTTGAGGACACACTATATCTGGTTGGGCTTGGGCACGGAGGGCTAGGGAACCTGTGGAGGTTTCCTGGGCTAGGAATTTATTTCCTAGTTGGCTGGGAGGTAAATCCGGTTGGGTCGGTCAGAAGGAGCATTCAGCTGGAGCTATCAGACAAAGGTATCATCATCAATCGCCAGAACAGGTATTTTCCATGGACTACTCTTGTTAAGTTGATATCAATGGAATGCTCACCTTAATTTATGTTGCTTATGATAAAATGATTAGCTTTAAATGTTTAAAGCTATGTGAAAAGGTCAGCAGACTCCTTTTATTATTTATAAAATAACAGTAAAATAGATGTGTTAGTGTATAACGAAATAGAGGCTCTAATAATAGGAAACAGGTCCTTACACATGGTATCAGAGCGAGGTTCAAAATCTGAGGCCTAACAGTGGCTCTCCTTCATCTAATCAGCCGTGAGTAGGGGGTATTTATTTTGCTAAAAGCTCTGAACTGTCCATCCAAAATGATTCTCATAGCTTCTCTATGGTCTTCACTTGAACTTTCCTTGCTTTTAAATTTGTTGTTGTTAAAACTACACAATACATCCCTCGAAATACCTGTGCCGTCATGCTTTTACTATAGACCATTGAAGGGATTAAATCTCAGCCTTTCACAATGTCAGTTATGGGATTAAAGCATTAAGCAAAGATAGCAACAACCTCTGAAAGTAGCACCCTATTGTTAGGGTCCCTTGTCTTTCCATGAAGAAGCTACCAAGATATATTGGCACTAGAACTTCATCGACGTCTTTAGGGTAAGCCCATCTCTCTCCATCTCTCACAGTTTTCTTAAGAAGGCCTCACCTTAATCATCTTCTTCTTCTGCTTCACCATATAAACCTCCTCCTCGTAAATTTCTGCTCTGTAAAAAAAAAAAAAAAAATCATTCGACAATCAACAAATTCATATGTGTGTAAGAAAGCTCACCTTCTACTTCATCTATAGAGAATGGTGTTTGCCACGGTGAAGGTCCCCTTGCTTCTGTGGATCTGCCCATAGCTACAACGCAGGGGAAGTGAGTGATGTGTCTGTTCATGCAGTTAAGAGCGTGTTTCATGCATTCCTTGCATTGTTCATGCGGTGGTGGACCTGTTAGTCCATTTCTGCCTAATCTGATGCGTTAGGTTTGATCTTACACAATGAGTTCGCTTATGAGTGAACCTCTCTGCCAACACTGTGAACCTCTCTACCTCACGGTGAAAGGTGGTTCCTGTTGAGTTGTGGAGCAGCCTGTTCGTGCCTCTGCAAGTTCTAACAGCCTATTCGTGCCTCTGTAGATTTGTTTGCGTTGGTGGTGTCGTGGTTTTCCTACAACTTTGGTGGTCCGTGTCTTCCTGAAATCGATTAATTAAATTGAATATATTTCCATGGTGGAGCGTTGACTTCCAATCTGTGCCGAGTCATGCCTCTATTCGTAAGTATTGCCTCTATTTGTAAGGAATGATAAGAATTTATGATCTATTTGTGCCTCTGAGCAACGTGGGAAAGTAGTGTGGCGCCACCGCATCCCCTCCCAGAGACTGAGGTTTGTTTACAGTAAGGAAACTTACGAAATTAAATTTCTTGCTATGCAACGTTTCAATTCTCCTTCGAAACCTGCGGTGATATACCTTTAGGACAAACGAGTAGACTAGTCTGGCGGTGATAGCGTGTTTCATGAAATTTTTCCCTTGAGAGCAGGGCTCCTTCTGGCTGTTGCTTGGGTTGATATCAACAAGAATCACTTTTCAACATTATTCAGTTTCTCTCTCATTAAAGAATCCAACTCAGTACCTTGATATTGAGATTCTGGAAAAAACAAACTTACTAATAGGATTGGCACTTAATTAAAAGAATCTTTTGGAACAAAAAATGAAGAATCGAATTCAGGAGTCTTGCTCAACTGGAACAGAAGAGAAGCATAAATATGAAGATCTAAATTGGGTTGCCGAAATTGATGAAACAACCTTGTTCAATTAAGATAAGAGTTTTATCTTTTTAAGCCCAAGGTTTAGCTTGATTGGTATATGCTCTTGTGCTAAGTCCATGGAAGTCTCGAGATCAAACTGCAATGGACCCTTGGGGGTTACTAGCAGCTGGCAACCAATCCGTCTTCCATCAGAAATTCTGGCAAAAAAATGGGAGAGATCCACAAGGGGAGGTATGGTATTAGAAGCCTCATTCTTCGCTGAAGTGTTGAGGGTGGGGAGATTGTTTTTTCGAACAAAAAGACATTTTATCTTCTTGTGATACTGTTTCTTTGTCTAAAAACTCAGGAAAAACAGTCTTGAATTTCATAGCAGGAACCTTTTCACTGATTATATTGATTTGTAATTTTTGTAAACTCCTGGTATGATTTTCTTTTATTAGCAAAAAGAGGAACAATAAGATTCCTTCATGTGTTACATCTGGGTCTGAAGGTTACCTAGCATTTCCTTTTCCCCACCTCCACTTCATTTCATTGACCAAACTGTTAACAATTAATGTTATTCAAATCACAACTAAATCCAGCTAGAATTTTCAAAACATGTACCCAACAAACAAATTATCTAAACATATCATCATCAAGCTAACACTCAATGTACTTGTATGTCTCTCTCTATCTCAAGTCAAAAATGGGATGCACTGTTTAATTAAAAACAAAAATGAAAATGCAATCAAATACTAACTCATGATTCAGAACATAACGAAGAGAATTTCCAAGAGTATGGTCCTCGTCATTGAATGCAAAGGTTGAAGAACTTGGATTTTCAACAGAGCCCAATTCCATTGCAACACCACGAAGAAGTGCATGAGCTGCACCTTTTATCAAAGCCAAAAGATGTTGCAAATTCTTTTACTGGCAGATCCCTGTAGCTTCCTTATAGTAAATGACCTTTCAAAAGATAAGCTATCAAAATTCACATCTTTCCGGTTTACAACTTCGATTGTGAACAAGATCATCAATCGTTACATCTAATCAGCATTCGGTAAGATTCAATCCTAGTTTTTATATATAGATAGATAAGTCTTTCCAAAGATATATATAAAGTCATATGCCCAAAAGGATTGGATCCATTCCCTTGGTGAGGAGCAAGAATATTTTTACCATTGGGTAAGGTTTAATCACTGTTATATATAAACACATCACGCATATATAAACCATGGGTAATGCAGGAGCAATGTAATTTATCTCATGGAATTTTAGTGATCATTGCAAGTAAAACAACCTAGTATGATCCTGTGTGTGATTTTGTGCCCAGTAAGGTTTGAATCTGGATCATTGACACGGTGACACCCTGTTTCAACCACTAGAACACAACCTACTGGACTTGGGGGTGCTTTTGTTAACACATGAAACATGTCAGATACCATTATCACGACTACACTAAGGATATTAATTATCACTTAAGAAACCTAGAAATTTGGGACTCGGTTGCATGAAGGAAGCTGTTTAACGTGTCAACATCCAGTCAAAGCAATACCTCAGGTTTTACCAGGTCCATGAAGACAATGAAGAAGATTTTGATGAGGCAGGTCCATAATTAGTGTCTCAGCACTAACTCAGATTCTACTTAATGGTATGACTGATGAAAATATGACACCACACCGAAGGATGAAACCAAAAAGGATTAATGCCTTTGAAGCTCTTCCGAAAAAAAAAAAAAAAAAAGGGGGTGATATTAACAGGACTTTTGAAATCTGCAATTATTAGGGCCTCCAGTGGAAGTAATGCAGCCAGGGGCTGCAGGTGATGATGGAAATGAAAAACCCCACAAGAAAGGTAAGGAAATTATGTTAGAGCATGAGAATGATATTGTGAAATCCAAGAAAGAGAAAATTCTCAATAACAGAGATAAGGGTAAGTTGAGATACAGTTTAGTGTCGATTGAATTGTAGTCTAGCAGTAGACTTGTGGGAGTTTACCAAAACCAGCCCAGACTCGATACTCATGCAATCCATGCGTGGTCTCTACTTGAAATCCCTGCAGTGATTATTGCATCAGTGCAGTTCTGCATTGGCCAAAATTGGATAGTTTCTGTTAAAAATAATATATATATATATATTGAATAACCAGTAGTTATAGTTAAGCTAATATATAGACAATGAATAAATGTATACTTTTATCATGTATTTGAAACATTTTAAATTTCGAATAGCCACTCCACTTATTATTAAAGACGAACAAAATTTTAATGATCGAAACAAATACTAGGAAAGAATGGTTATTAATTTATTTTCAGTTGAAAGCGGGATGAAAAGTATCAGCAAGTTTATTTATAATTTATGAACAAGGCCACCCCCAGCAGGTGTTCACAGGTAAATAATAAGGGATTTGAACATAAGACCTTTGTATTCATATTTACTTTACATTTTACAAGCTTGGTAAGTGAACAGCTAACAGTGTTTACGAATGAAGAATTCCAAGAGTGAACCTTTTCTTTTGTCTAAGCCATCCTTGACCTTGTTGGTTCAATTATTATTTCATGGTTTGCTTTTCTGTACCAATTTCTAGTTGTATTGGTATCAACTTAATTTCATCCATAATAGTGCCTTAGGTACGCATGTAGTTGAGATTGTGAGTGATCGAACAATAATCATGCCCTTAAAGTATAACATGAAGAACTACAACCAACAGTTAATATATCTCCCCTACAGATATAATGTGGTTGGAGGGATCTTCTTTAGGTTTACCATTAGTTTTAGGAATGACTAAGGGTAGATTAGCTGGCATATTGGCCAATTTGGATAATTATGGATAGGAACATTAATATTATTTGAGGAGATTCAAACCTGCCATATATGTAGAAGGCACTGGTTGGCATTATAGTATTCAAAGATGGGGTTGAGGAGATTAGTTCACTATATCATGTTATCAAAGTAGGATCAGACTTTCTAGGTTCAATTCAGTGGACCACTCGAATGCTTGCACATTGGTTGGTTTAATACTCAATTGTAAACTGTCAATTACAGAACCATCACAGTTAAGGTCCTTTCAGGAATATCAAAATTTTGGGTTTATTTCATTGCAATTTGAATCATGTGTGTTTTTTTTAAGTTCCTCAAGTATGATTCTACCCAATAACAAATTTTCATTGAAGGATTTCACAATCTCAATGGATACTTATAGTTAACAATGACAACATCTACACAATGTTCCCCACGTTATGCTGATTTTGAACTAAGAGATTACTGGAACGCTTACATACGTATCATGTATATCACCACTTTTAACTTTCTCATCCTTTCTCCCCAAACCACAATGAAACAATAACAACAACCTCCATGACAAATGCAACGATCGTTCATTGAAGGAGGATATGGATATTTTGTATGACAAGAGCTATCGAGGTTTACTAATTGACCCTGATGCTGCTATATTGCGAGCCTATGCTGATATCCATGCGCCCTGAGAGAGCTAAAAACACCATACCCAAATAGTTATAAGTGGCCTTTAACAAATCCATTTTGAGATAACAACATCGTAACCATGTATGCCAAGTATGGAAGTCTAGGAGATGACCGACTATTTTATGATAAAATTCTAGGAAAAATATTAACCCATGGAATGTAATTATGAGAGTTTGCCAAAAACCGGCTGAGCGGGCAAACACCTACACTGTAGTACCAAATGTAAAATGAAGGCATATTTCCAATTGACTTTACGTTCCCATTGGTACTAGGATTGTAGTGACATATCAACTTTGCAATAGGGCAAGAAGTTCATTATCATATAGGCATAAATGGGTTCAATTCCAACGTTTTGTGGTGGATGAAATCACTTCTATCCTAAATTTGGATTTGTCAAGGTTCATGCCAAATGTTGAGAAAACATCTAAATTGAGTGTGGTTTAATGCTCTACAATGCTTCTCGGTTATGCACTGAGAAATCATAGATCATATAAGGAGGTATTCGCATTCTTTCATCAGCTGTAGCCAGTGGGTGTGATTCTGGACTCAGTTACAGTGGTAGGTGTGCTCTAAGCTTGTGATCATTTAGAAACTCTAGAAGAAGGTAAATTGATTCATAGTTATGTAACTAGGAATGGATTTCAGTCAGATGCTTTTGTAAAGGTTGCTCTTATGAGTATGTAGTGTGGTGTTTTGGAATGTCATGATCTTTGTGTATGTTGTTGAGGTAATTCTGGATCTTGAAAAATAGAGCGGACTGCGCAGAAGTGCTGGGAGGTTTCCAGAAAGAGTTGCAGCCTCAACAGGAAGAAAAATATTTCTTATATTTTCTGTGAAATAGAAATATTGTAGCAATGGAAGCTGAAATATGGCAAAGGATCACAAAAGAGTTGTTGCATATGATTTTAGCGAGGCTGCCCATTAGGGTTCTTGGCAAAATGAGGACTGTGTGCAAACAGTGGAAATATCTACTGTCTTCCCGTGATGCCTTCGAAAGACTTGTTCCAATTTGGTCACTGTACTCCACCCCTGGGTTTTTTATTCAGATCCATTGGAATCCAAAAGATGACGTGGATTCTTGGGTTATAGAAGAACGCAGTTCAGACATGTACAAAGTTCCTTTGCTCAATCACGTCGTTGTGAATACTTGCAAGGGCATCTTCTGTTGTCATAGAAAAGGGGATATGTTGGATCTTTCCATAGGCATTCCGAGTACCAGGAATTGGGTACAGCTGCCTCGTCCTCCAATACTTGCTTTCGTTTTCAATGGATTGGCTTTTGATTGTTCCACAAGGCATTGCACTCTCCTGCTGGGCAGATATTCTAGTAGCAGGAGAAGAATTGTGATGTGTATTTATGATTCAGAATCCAACGGCTGGACTCAAGTTTCCATGATGGTCCCGGACCATATTCGGCCTACTGGAAAGGGTATCTTCTGTAATGGAAAGTTTTACTGGGTGTCTCTGCCTCCCAATCCCCCGAATCCCATCCCTAATCTCATGGTAGCCTTCAATATTGCCGACGGGCTGTGGACAGAAATCCCGTTGCCACAGAGATGCAAAAGGATTAGTCCTGAAAATTTAGGGGATTACAATGGGCAAGTGGTGCTAGTGGAGCACAAGGGCCATGACTCTGTTCGCATATGGAAGTTGAATGAAGCAGAAGTATGGTGTGATGTAAAAAAGAACCGTTTGGCAAAATGCAGCATTCCATTATTGGATTCAGTATTAGTTAATAGCAGTGGGTTGGTAATGGTAATGGATCGGAAAATGAATATATCGATATATAACTGGAATGGGAAATTGATAGTCTGGCGATTGAGATTCCCTGGGCCTCGCATGTCTCAACGACCAATTCGAGTATCGATATCAGCCTTCGAATCTAACAACTTATGGTGGCCTCAACCATGATTTATATACTGATCCATTATTTAGGAAATTTTAGATGGTTGTGTTTTATTTTTCCTAGTTCTTTTTCTAAATTTCGATGATAATTGAAGTGCTCGGTTTATGAATATATTCTTTCTTTTTATCATATATTACCAGCGTAACATTTTTCATTTACTCAAACTATGGATCCTGAAACTTTATTGACAATTAAATTAGAATTGTGGAAGTTAGTTTCTAAACTTGCAGAGCTGTTTTATCTATATATGTAAAAGAGAAGTAAAAGGTATGAATAGAGAAGAAGATTATTCATCGTTATATGCAAAAGAGAAGTAAAAGGTATGAATGGAGAAGAAGATTTGGAGGCTTTTTGGTGTTTATTTTGCAGTTTTTGAGATGGCTAGTAGTGTACCATAGCTTGATGGGAAAATGGTATCTGGTGCATCAAGATGAAGACTCTTTTCTACTTGTAAGAAATATATGAGATATCCAAGTGTGAAGATGATGATAATGACTTTGTGAGTTTTGCTATATTTTTTTAATCTGATTCTATTTATTTTGAGAATGTAGTAAAAGAAAGAAAATGGTGTGATGACATGGATGAAGAAATCCAAACAATTGAGAAAAATGAGACGTGAGAGATAGTAAATCTTCTAGCAGAAAAAGGAGTTATTAGTGTGAGGTGAGTTTATAAACTCAATAATGATGTATAATTCATAATTGAAAGGCACAAAGCACAACTTGTAGTCAAGGGTACAAACGACAATATGGAAGAGAATATAATCAAACCTTTGCTCTTGTACAAAGAATGGAAACCGTTATAGTTGTCATGGCAATAGTAGCTCAATACAAATGATAAGTCCATCAGATGGATGTAAAATCAACTTTTCCCAATGACGTATAAGTTAAGAAAAGCATTGTGTGGGTTCAAGCAGTTGCCAAATGCTTGGTATAGCTGCATTGACTCGTAACTATTGAGCAATGGTTTTAGTAAAAGTAGCAGGAAGCCAAACAGTTTACATCAAAGTTAGCAATGAAGGTGAAATTATCAAAGTTAGCAATGAAGGTGAAATTATAATTATTTGCTTGTATGTAGATGATTTTATTTTTACAGGAAATAATCTATCCATAGAAGAATCTAGATTAGCAGTCGAGAAAGAATTTGTAATAACAAAAATGGGCTTATTGAGATATTTTTTGGTATTAAAGTCGAACAAACAAATGAAAGTATCTTTATATCTCGAACCAAGTATGCAGGGGTTATCTTGAAAAGATTTAGGAAGTTGAATAGCAAGCTAACGCCAACAACAGCGACAAGAGATCTGAAGCTAAGCAAAGATAATTGCAGTAGCAATATAGATCCAACATTTTATAGAAGTTTGGTTTGAAGTCTTATGTATGTGACAACAACAAGAATTGATAACATGTATGCAGTCAGTCTAATCTCTCCGGCTATGGAGACTCCAATGTAAGCACACTTGCAAGCAAGAAAGATATTTTTAAGGTAGGTGAATGGCACCAAAAACCATGGAAGAATCTTGTATATTGCAGTACATAACTTTGAGTTAATTGGGTACATTTATTGTGATTGGAGAGAAAACATAGGTGATGGAAAGAGCATATATATTGTGTTCCAAATTTGGGTCAGGAAGCATCTCACGGGTTTCAAAGAAACAAGCCATTGCGTCATTTTCCACAAAAGAAGTGGAGCATGTGGCAGCAAACATAACAGCTTGTCAAGCTATATAATTAAGAAGGATATTATAAGATTTCATGAACAACAAAAGGGAAGAATAATATTTTGTAATAATCAAGTGTTTCATAGATGCAGCAAACACAGCCATCAGATACCATTTCACAAGAGAATTCATTGGAAAAGGAGAAATAGATTTGGAATTTTGCAAGTTAGAGGAGCAAGTTGCAAAGAAGTCCACAAAAGCAAATTCGAAGGAGAATTTTGAACAGCGAAGAAATGATCTGAGACTGATCGATTTCAACAAACACTTGAATGACAGCACAACTATCACTTCAGTCTTGCAATCCTAGAGCTTCTTCACAACAGCATCTCAGAGGATTATTATTATAAATGACTTGTACATGCCTACACAACAACTGGGTTGCAGCTTCTCTTGCCTTTCACTCATCTACCATGAATATGCTATTTTGATATATAGTTTATAAGCTTACAATGCTGCTTCATCTTTATATGCAGAAGAGAAGTAGGGGAATCAGTTGATAGATTTGATATTAATGATAGAAATGGTTGATGCATGGACTACATGTATGACTCACTTAGTGATGGACTATCTAGTGCGTAACTTATCAGAATTACTTTGGTTCATATATAGCTCAAGTGGATATGATTTATTTAAATGAATGACTTAGCGAGAAATCTTGGATTGACACATGGATACTAGACTTAGTAATGTGATGATTATATGTCTTGTTGTTATATAAATGCACGAATGAGAGGCTAACCCGCAGGGGAAAAGAACTATGTGATAGCCAGGAGGGAAGGATGAGACCTCCCATGAGGAAGGTATAATGTACATTATTTTACTTCATTGGTATCTACTTGATATGCACTCTTATGACACGAGAAAAAAAAATGCAAATGACAGGTGGCAAGACGACCTGACTGGATTATTCGATGACAAGTCCAACCAGCTCTGTAGTGTGGTCTGTGCTCTGAAGGAGTGGTGGAGGTGTTTCCCACCGTGTATCCTCTGAAACCTGGAATCGTGGGGAGGACAGTTGAACGCTCCCCCTAGACGTGTGATGACGATTTCCAGATTCCTGCTGGAGAAAGTTTGGTCGAGGCATTCGACGCTTCCACCATGTCGGTTTTATCAGTGGTCAGTATGGCCTTTGCCACTGATAAGGCAGCAGAGGACGGATAGGGCGGAAACAGAAGTAGGCCAGGGTGGATAGGAAGATATAGATCAGTTGGAGACTCTTGATGGGAAGTAATGTCATTGTTTGACTTATCGAATTTTAATGCTATAACTCTCTCTGGTTTGTTATGCTTTCAAACTCCTTGTATCTTTTCATTCTAACTTCGGGACGAAGTTTTCTGAAGGAGGGGTGTATGTAATGCCCCACTTAAATCTTATCCTATAAATTTTGTTAATATTTACATTATCTGAAAATATTGAGAAATATTGGTCTAATATAAATTTATGATTTCCATTATTCAAATTCCCCACTTACCTTCTCAAATTGAATATTATGTAGGATATGGTCTCCTTCCATTATTTCATAATATATGTATTCATTTCACATTCCCCAATGTACACTCACATTTACTTGGGAGAAGACATAGTCCTCTCCATCTTATCATCAATATATATTTATTCATTTCACATTCCCCAATGTACCCTCACATTTACTAAGGAGAAGACATGGTCCTCTCCATGTAAGTACATTTCACATTCCCCAATGTACCCTCACATTTACTTGGGAGAAGACATAGTCCTCTCCATCTTATCATCAATATATATTTATTCATTTCACATTCCCCAATGTACCCTCACATTTACTAAGGAGAAGACATGGTCCTCTCCATGTAATTACACTTCACATTCCCAAATGTACTTTTCAGATTTACTTGGGAGAAGACATGATCCTTTCCCATTAAATTCTCAATTTTATATTCATGTCACAATTCCAAATGTACTCCTAGCTTAGAAGAGAAGTCAACCAAGGATGGGTGAGAGTTAATGACATTAATGAGAGGTGGTTGAGGAAAGAGGGTATAAAAAGGGAAGGGGGAAGGAAGAAAAGGGGGAGTTGGAGTTTTGCTTAGGATTGTGGGGGTTGGTTGTGATTGTTTGGCCTTGTTATGATTTTTGGGAGACCTTGGAAACCTGTGGAGGTTTCTTGGGTTTGAGAGGAGGAAAGTATCATTATCTAGTTTTGCATATTCTTCTTGAGGACACACTATATCTGGTTGGACTTGGGCACGGAGGGCTAGGGAACCTGTGGAGGTTTCCTGGGCTAGGAATTTATTTCCTAGTTGGCTGGGAGGTAAATCCTGTTGGGTCGGTTAGAAGGAGCGTTCAGCTGGAGCTATTAGACAAAGGTATCATCATCAATCGCCGAAATAGGTATTTTCCATGGACTACTCTTGTTAAGTTGATATCAATGGAATGCTCACCTTAATTTATGTTGCTTATGATAAAATGATTAGATGTTAAATGTTTAAAACTATGTGAAAAGGTCAGCAGACTCCTTTTATTATTTATAAAATAACAGTAAAATAGATGTGTTAGTGTATAACGAAATAGAGGCTCTAATAATAGGAAACAGGTCCTTACAACAAGAAAGGGATTATCTGCCACCCCGATCCTATCTTTATGGAACTTAAATTTACACTTTAACAATGCCTTTGTCAAAATTTCAGCATCTTGATCCTCTGTTGAAATATATTGCAGCAACATGATCCTCCTCGATACATAGTCTTTGAGATGATGATATCGGATATCGATGTGCTTGGATCGATCATGAAATACTGGATTCTCAAAGATTTTGATACAACTCTGATTATCACAATAGATCACAGTTGGATCCATCCTCTAATCAAAAAAACCAACTAGAATCTTTTGCATCCAAATGGCCTCACATGTTGCCTAACTTATAGCCATGTATTCAACCTCTGCCGAGTTGAGTGCAACCGACCTCTGTTTCCTGTTGTACCAAGAAATTGCAGCTAACCCAAGGTTGAAATTCCCTTCGATGTGCTCTTCCGATCTGATGGACTCCCTGCCCAATCTGCATCAGTAGATCCCTATAGCTTCACTCCCTTTGTTCATCTGTACCATAATCCATACTAATATGTGCCTTTGAGGTATCTCAATATATGCTTTGTCTTCTTCCAAAACAGCTTGGTAGGTTGAACCATTGCTTGACTCAACTGGTTCACCGCATAGCAAAAATTTGGTCGTGTGTTCACTAAGTACATTAGTGAACCCACAAGCTACCTATACACAGTAGCCTCTACCACTTCTCTTGAAGTAACATCCTCCTTCCTCTAGTTACCTGCTAGAGGAGTCTGCATGGGCTTGCACTTCTCCATGTGGAATATCCTGAGTATCTCGTTGGCATACTTGCCCTGAGACACAAACAACTCCCCATCCTTCTGCCACACTTCCATGCTAAGGAAGTAATGCATGAAACCCATGTCTTTCATCTCAAATTCTCTTGCAAGATCCTCCTTACAGGACATGATCAACTGATCATCACCTTTCAATATGAGATCATCAACATAAAGTACAATGATCAACTACTTACCTTTCACCATGATGTGGTACAGGTTTGCATCCGCTTCACTCTTTTTGAAGCCCAACCCAATGAAGTAGTTGTCTATCTTGGTGTACCAAGCACGAGGTGCTTGCTTCAACCCATACAAAGCTCTCTTGATTTGGCACACATGTGACTCACAATCAAAGGTCTCAAAACCTTCTGGCTTCTCTATGTACACCTCTTCCTCAATCTTTCCATTGAGGAATGCAGTCTTCACATCCATCCGATGGATCTTCCAACCCATCTGTGCTGATAGTGCCAACATCAATCTGATAGATGAGTACCTTGCAACAGGAGCAAAAGTCTCATCATAGTCAATCCCCTCGACTTGTGAGAAACCATGGGCAACAAATCTTGCCTTATTTTTCTCCATGCTACCATCAGAAACTTGCTTTACCTTGTAAAGTCAACGGGAACTCACAAATGACATGTTCTTCAGTCTCAGAACCATGCCCCAAACACTGTTACGAACTATGCAGTCATACGCCTCTACCATAGCATCAACCCAAATCAGTTGTTGCACTGCTTCCTCAAAGGAAGATGGCTCGGTCTCAACACATTCCCTAATAAGGGCCATGTATCCAGTGTACCTCTCAAGTGACCTCCTATGTCTGCGCAGAGAAGATGGTTCTACCACATTCTCTCTCGCATCCGACAACAATTTGTCAGCTTCTCTTGTGCGCTTCCATCCATCTCTGGAAGACTCAGTTTGAGTGGATGTCTCCACTCTTGGATCCTCTGCATGCACCTACTCTGCATCAATATGAGGCTCCTCCTCCTTAGGAACCAGTAGTTCCTCCACAGCCTGTAGTTGGAGCTCCCTCTCAAGGGAAACTCGCATGGCCTTCTACTCATCAAACTTGAGATCTCTGCGAACCATTGTCCTCCGACTGGTAGGCAGATACACCGGATAGTTGTGGGGTGTATCAGTGTACCCCACAAGTATCCCCAACTATGTTGTCAACTCAAGCTTCTTCCGTGCATCCTTTGTCATAGGGTAATATACCGATGAGCCAAATATCCTGAAGTGACCCACATTTGGTCTCTTACCGAAGAAAGCTTCCTATGGTGTCTTCATCCCAAGTATGTGATGTAGGCTTATATTCTGCAAATAGACTGTTTTGTTGCATGCCTCAGCCCACAAGTGAAGTGGTAGACCTTGGTCATGCAGCATCGCTTGTTCTGCCCATACAATCATTCTATTCTTCCTCTCGGCCACCCCATTCTGTTGTGGGTTATAAGGTGTCATTAGCTCTCGTTTAATTCCTTCCACTACACAGAAATCCTTAAACTATTGAGAGACATATTCTCCACCATTGTCACTTCTCAAGGCCTTGATATTCTTCCCCGACTCTTTCTCGACCAAAGCTTTGAACACACAAATATTTGAGAAGGTTTGGTCCTTCTTTTGCATGAAAGAAATCTAGCATTTATGAGAATAATCATCAATGAAAATCACATAATACCTTTGCTTCACTGTGGATTCTATCGAGAATGGTCCACACAAATCAGTATGAACTCGCTCTAAGATCGCTTCTGCTCGACTGTATCGATCATGAAAGGAAGACTTGGTGTACTTTCCCAAGGTACAACCTTTGCATGTGTCAACTTGCTCAAGTTTACCTTTGGGAAATCCTGTAGAGATCTGCTACATTATCTTCAAGGCTTCATGATGAAAATGGCCCAACCGCCTGTGCCACAACTCTCCAATGTCTTGGCTTTGCACCAATTATGCTTTCAAACTCAATGTTGCACAATCATCTACCTCTAGTTTATAGATATTCTTCACCTAAATCCCAATCCTCTTGATCTGACCCGTGGCTATGTGTCTTAGGAACACCTTTCCTTTACTAAAGGCAACATCGTAGCTTTGTCCTCCAACATCGTGACCAATACCAAGTTCTTCTTCAGTCCAGGCACATACTTCACATCTGTCAAGGTGAGAGGAGCTCCATGCTCCCTCTTAAAACCAATCATGCCTTCTCTTGAAACACAGTACTTTTCGTCGTCACTCATCTCTATGCGGATCATGAGGTCTTTCTCCTCCAAGGTACTAAATAAACTTTTGTCGCTGGTCATGTGGAATGAGGCTCCACTGTCAAGATACCAAACACAACCCACCATCGATGACACCATGCATGCGATGAGGGTAAAGTCCATTTCAAACTGAGAGGATAATGCCTCACCTTCTGATCCTTTCAAGGATCCCTTCTTGGACTTCTTCGATGGGAAATTAGTTGCATAATGTCCCATCTCATGACAATTAAAGAATCTCACTTTAGACTTGTCAACCTTCTTCCCTCAATGAGAAGAATTGGATTTGGAATGGGAAGCCTTCCCCTTCCCTTTCCTTGCCTTACTAAGGACAGATTTTCCTCATCATCATTCTTTGATGAAGAACCATTTTGTGTGCTCCTCCTGAGCTCCTCCTACATCAGATCTAACCATAGTCATTCCTAATCCAAAATTTTCTCCCTTCCATTCACAGAGTCCTGGTAGCTATTCCAGCTCTTTGGAAGGCCGAGGAGAGTGAAGCTCACCATATCATCATCGACAGTAGTTATTCCCACACTACCAAACTCATCTCTGCAGGTGGTGAGCTTGTTCAGATATGTGGAAATAGTATCTCCATTCTCCATATTGATTTTCCGAAGCTTATCCTTGAGCGCCAATTTCCTCTGGTCCCTACTATTCTGATAGAGGTCCTTCTATGTCTTCCACATCGAAAATGAAGTATCCTTCCCATGGAGACTCGAGACAATATGGTCTTGAACTCCATCCGGGATGATCTATCTCGCCTTCGCTACAAACTTCTTCCACTCAACCAACTCTTGTGCATTAGCTACAGATGGCTTTGGGATTTCTTGATCAATGAAATCCTTCAAGCCATTGTCTTCTAATACAGCGTCCATTCTATCTTTCCATGTTGTGTAATTCAAGTTGCCTTCCAAGGCACATACTTGAGTCTCAATCCATAGAATGCCATTGACCAACCTAAAGTATGATATGAATTCGATTTGTACCTACAAACCTGAACTTCAAAATTCGAATTCTCTTCTCAATATACTATTCATAGCTCCGATAGCCTTTGCTCTAATACCGTGTAGAAATTTTGACTGTAGATTAACCTAATAATGAAATATAACTAAAGCAAAATACTTTAATCTACTTCTACAATCAAACTTGTGGAAGCTTAATATATTTGAGCAAGATTAAGAGAAACACATATAACCAGAAGAAGAATCAATGCACATGAAACACAGAAGAATACTCAGGGGGAAGCCTCGGCTAAAAACCCCACTGTATGTATTATCATACAAGTTGGAAATATCTCATAATTACATAAAGCTTTAGCTCTCATAGCTAGCTATCTCTTAGTACAATCCTCACAGATGCTCACAGGAAAAATAGACTTCTCATAAGTCCTCCACACTGCCCTCCAAGCTCCTATTTCCTAACATATTTTTTCATGGGTGATCCTACTATTACCATGTGTAACACTGATCACTCACATTGATCTCACACCCTGTAAACTGCGCAAACCTCAAGGAATGAATTCCTTCTGCATGGATGAGTTTTCCTTATAGGAAAATTTATGCAACTGATAGCACAATGTCCCTATGTTTAATCTCAACTAGGTTTTTTCTAAATAGACATGCATGAATTAATGATGAGAGAATCTTCAGTTATCTGGAGTACACTAGTTTGATTCATGCATGCATTGACTGACTGAACTCACAATTATTTCCTCAAATAGTTTGGAACTAATCTAACTAGACTTAACTTAGTAAACTGAGCTAACTAATTACAACTCAAATACAAATCAACCTTATCTACTTAATTAAGGGATAATCTCCTTATTTTAAGGGATAACTGTTGCATGACTTCACAAAGACTTCTAACTTGAATTTCTCCAACTAATTAACTCAAGATGAATTAGTTAATTATTTTTCAAGCAGCTGGTGAGACTAAATTCGAATTTTAATTCAAGTACAAATTAAAATTGGAATATTCTTGTTGCCACATTTCAACACGATGAATAAGTTGCTTCTACAAAGGGAGAGTCGTTCATATATCAATATTCATTCCATGCATCCTATTCAGTACAACACTAGCATAACCGACAGAACTTCAATGCTCACTAACAACTATTGAAACCAAATAATGCAGAACTTAACCAGCTAAGCACAAAACAGTAAAAAAAAAATGTTTTTTTTTCTTTTAATGAAAATAAAAACTTTAAGAAGTAAAGCTATTTTCTAAAAAAAAAAACAAAAAATTGTTCAGGACATAGATCAGTCAAACAAGTGTAGTTCCAGATACTTGATCAGTCTTTAAGAAGACTTCCCAACCCACGAGTTCATAGGGTAAGTTGTTTATCAAGAAATGGTTGACTAGCACTCTGTACCAGAGGCTACAGAGAGTTAGTTTCAACACTAATGCTCTGTTTGTGAGGGCACAGTGCTTTATAAAGCACTATTTTCACTGGTAACCTATGTTAGTGAGGAAAAACGCTCAAAAAATAGGTTGTGGGAATCAAATCTACGACTGAGAACTGAGAGAAGGGTGTTGTATTGGTCTTGAGTGGTCGGAAAGGGAATGAAGAAGTACAGGAAGGCCTGGAAGAAAGAGATATCTAGGAACTTTCTGGGTAAAACCGAGAACTAGTGTAGTCCCCAATGGAGTCACCAATTCTACTATAGGGATTAATGCATGGGTGTTTGGTGATGTAGAAAACCCTCAAGGATCTTCCCGGGATCTTCGTCAAACAATCAAATTAGTTGCATCTGTCACAAAGATACATGCATATATATGTTTAACAAACGAATATCAAGGCGAGAAGGAATTATTACCTCGAGTCTTAGTGTGGTGTTGCTGGAGAGTGCAATGCAGCTAGGCAGAAGACCCCTGAGCCGGCTCCAAATCAAAACCTGCACAAAGCAATGACAAGAATAATATCACATCATAAAACCTTGATAGACAAATGCATGAGCATACAAAAGATATCTAGTTGCATATAACTAACCCACTCATGCTAAAAGATATTAGATCAACATATAAACAAGTTTATACTACCAACATCACAGAGTGGACAACACAACTGCAGTTCTATATTGATGTAGAAAGAGTGATTACAACCATTAGTTGCATCAGCCTTCCCTTATCCCTCTAGCTCCTCTCTCTCTCTCTCCCTTCTTAACCTCTTCTGATGCCTTAGTCTAAGACTCTACTTGAAATTCAAATAGGCAATCCTTTCAAATGTTTCAACCTCTTTCAAAATGGCCCAAGCCTTTCATATATAGCATGTAGGGTTAGGGTTTCCAAGTCTTTAATGAGTTCCATTAGGCAAAAGCAATGATGTTTCTTGCTTTAGTGCTCTTTCCTTTTTGCATACTCCATTAGGAATTAGTAATTCCCCCAAGCAAGTTGAGTTCTGATGTTTCCTTGCTTTTATGAGCTAACATAGGAGAGAATATAGGGATATTTTCTCAATCAATTCACTCCTTTGGCCCATATGAACTTGATGTAGGTTCACTAACGTTGTTCCCAAGGTAGCAACTAGAGTTACCCTAGGCACTAATGCACCCCTAAGCTTGCTAAGAAGCTTTATAAAGCATGTTGCTAGTGTCTTGACAACGTTAGCTTGAAAACTAGGCCTGTGAACTTGATCAGTCCTTTAGTCATCATGTCTTTGTCCTCTAAGTTGATGAGGAGGTCATTTTATTGTATAACATGCTTGTTATGTGTTGGTTTCATGCTAATTATCCTTCCTTTTTTTATTGCCCTCTGATGATTCCTTTGATGTGCAGGTACCTAGTGTTGAAGATGATGGTGTTGTTGCTACTTTGGAGCTCCTTTTGCCCTTGGATCTTCATGTTGGGAGCTTGTTGCAGTCATGATTTGTATTATTTGGGATAGGCTGCTATAGGATTTCCTACAGGATGTCCTATAGCCACTTCTCCCTCAAAATTTCTAATCATTTCTTCTGTTGGGATTTTGAGGATGATGACATGGATTGAGAGGAAGACTAGGAGTGTGGAGAATGAGAAATACTCAGGTGTTGCTCCGCTCTGCTCTTTGTTTTATTTTTTTGTGTTTTCTCTTAAAGACTATGAAAAATATTTTGAAGCTAATTTTTTTATGATGAATGCAAGGGTGATGAAAGTGAAGATAGGTATAATGAAGTGGTGATGTAGAGACGTAATTTTTTTTGACATGGCAGGTCATTTTCGCACCCTAGGGTCACTTCCTGTAGGATTCTCGAGCCACTCTAATTCCTACAAGATCATCCTGTAGGTTTTTAGGCAATCATGTAGGTTTACAAGGGATCCTGTAGAAAACACAACCCCCTTGTAAACCGAAGCAAAGGAGTGAAAAAATGAAAGAAATGGTCGAGTGATGAATGATGATGGGTGGAAAAATAAAAATTTGAGTGAAATAGGTGCCTTTTTATCCTCTTTTGTTCTCTAATCGTCCTCCTTGCTGACATGCAAATAGAAATTTTCATGATTTTTTCTCCCTTTTTTTTTGAAAACAACTAGTCTGCCTCTAAGAGGTTTTCATCCTAGTTGTTTGCCCTAGGCGCCCCAAGAGAGGTTTTCACCCAGAGATATTTTCATTTTCTCTTTCTTTTTTTTTTGTTTTTTTTTTTCGACACCATTGGGCCACCCCAAGAGGTTTTCAACCCAATAGTGGGACTCAGGCACCTCATGGAGGTTTTCACCTGAGTCCTTATTTTTCTTTTCTTTTTTTCTCAGTGATTTGATGAGGCAGGAGTTGAAACTTGCTCCACCACCATCACTGTTTTATTGATACCATCAATGAACTCTTGCTTTGACAATGGCCTCTTGTAAACTTTCAGTCTGTGTCCATTAACAAGTAAAGGAATGGCCTCTGCATCTATGGTTCTGATCTGCACTGAACCATTATCATGACATTTCTCTATAACATAAGGTCCTAGCCATATTTTCCTTAACTTTCCCTTAAAGTATTTATATCTGGAATCATATAACAAGGCCCAATCACCTTCTTGAAATTGCCTATCCTTGATGTTCTTATCATGCTAGATCTTCCTCTGAAGTTGGGTTACCTCTATGTGTAGGAGGGCCTACATTCTGAACTCATCTAAAGCATTCAACTACATCAATCTCTCTTTTTGTGCACTGCTGAGATTTAGATCTAGTTGGGCTACCATCTTTAATGTGTTATACTCAAACTCAATGGACAGCAGGGCCCTTTTCCCATAGACCATCTCATAGGGTGTGAATCCAGTGGTGGTCTTCCAGGTGGTATTATAGGCCTAAGTGGCCTCAACTAGTCTATTTGCCCAATCTTTCCTATTGTTTATCACCACTTTGGTAAAGATGCTCTCCAATTCTATGTTAGTCACCTCCACCTGCCCATTGCTTGTGGGTGATAGGGGGTGGAGGTCCTATGCTTGATCTTGTGCTAGTTGAGCAAGTCTTCAATCATGTTGGAGGTAAATTGGCTGCCTTGATCAGTGACCAGCTCTCTAGGGTACCCAAATTTGTAAAATACATTATCCCTTAAGAACTCAGCCACCTTCTCCTTTGTTGTTGCCTTAATTGCCTTGGTTTTAGATCATTTAGTCAGATAGTCAGTGCACACAATGATGTATTATTTTTTCTTGGAACGAGGGTAAATAGTTCCAATGAATTCCATGCCCCACTTGTCAAATGGCTCAAAAGTCACTTTAGGTTGCAAAGGCTTTTCATCCCTTGGAGTAGGCTTTCCCATACTTTGGCACCAATCACACTGACTAATATATCTTTTCACATCCTGATGAAGACTGGGCCAATAATAGCCTACTTGTAATGCTAAGTGACCTCCACAAGGCCCATCATGACAGGTCAAAAGGATTTCAAATACTTCCTCCTCCCTCACACACCTTTTCAAGATTTGATCTGGGCCAAGTTTGAAGAGATTTCCCCCAATCCAAGTAAAGGGGGCTCTCTTCCTTATAATCTTGCTTTTCTCTTTGGAGGACAGGTTTGGTGGGAACTGTGCAGGTACCAAATAGATTTCTATGTCAGCAAACCATGGAGAGATAATTGAAATGGAAAATATGTGCTCATCCAGTAACCAACCATCAAACATTCCCTCTTCACCTGCAGGAAAATTTAATCTGGACAAAAATCTCGTAACAACATTTTCCTTACCAGGATTATCAACAATAGTTAGATCAAACTGTTGTAATAAAAGTAACCATCTTATAATATGAGCATTCACATCGGTTTTATTCATTAAATAATTGATTGTAGCATTGTCAGTATGGACAAATATTTGATAGCCTATGATATAATGCCTAAATTTTTTCAATGAATGCACAACATCGAGGAGCTCCTTTTCGGTCACTATGTAATTTAGTTCGGACTTTGACATATTCTTACTGATAAAGTAAATGGAATAAGGCAATTTTTCATCTATCTGACCTAGGTCTACTCCTATGGCTTTGTGTGAGGCATCAACATGAATGTGAAAAGGAAGGGCCGAATTTGGGCCTCGGAGAATCAGTGCAGTGGTTAACTTATTCTTCCGGATGTCCAAGGCCTCTTGATAGCATTTTGACCATATAATAAACTCAGATTGCTTGGCCAACAACCCAAATAAAGGAGAGGCCAACTTGCTGAATTCCTTTATGAATCTTCGGTAGTATCTAGCTAACCCTAGGAAACTTCTCACATATCTCTGCTTTTGAGGAGGTGGGACCCTTTGGATGATAGCTATTTTGTTTGGGTCTGCCTGCAGTCCTTGCTGAGATATTGAATGACCTAGCACGGTCCCTGCAATCATTAAGAACTCACATTTTTTAGGACTGAGACACAAGTTCATTTCAATGCATTTGTGTAGTACCTTACCTAAGTTGGACAAAGCCTCCTCGAAATCACGCCCATAACGTGTGAAATCATCCATATAGATTTCTACTGCATCATAGACCAACTCAGCAAAGATACTCAGGACTACTCTCTGAAAAGTGGCAGGAGCATTTCATAAACCAAAAGGAAGGACCCTATAGGAAAAAGTGCCCCAAGCACAAGTGAAAGTGGTTTTATCCTGGTCTTCCAGGCTAATATGGATTTGATTGTACCCACTGAATCCATCTAGGAAAGAGAAAAACTTTTTCCCTGCCAGGCCATCTAGCACTTGGTCGATGAAAGGTAAAGGGAAATGGTCCTTCTTTGTGGCTTTGTTCAACTCCCTGTAATCGACACAAATCCTCCACTTACCATTTTCTTGGGAACTAAAACTAATGGAGAGACCCACTCATTGCCGGAGATAGGATAAATGAATCCTGCATCTAGCAAATTTTGCAGTTCTTCTTTGACTATATCTTTAAGATCTGGATTCATCCTCCTTTGGGGTTGTTGGACTGACTTGCAACCTTCCTTGATATAAATATGGTAAGTACACACTGAGGGGTGCACTCCCTTCATTTCTTTGTAACTCCAAGTGAAACCATCTAGAAGTTCCTTTAGCATGTTGCATAACTTCTCCTCTTAGAGAACAGAAAGAGATGGATTGATTTTCAAAGTTCTATCAGGGTCGAATCCTATGGTTTTGACATGGAGAGGGTTGGAATCGGCCAAGTATAGATCAATTGGATGGTTTCTTTGGGTTTCCTTTACTACTTCTTCTAGGGAAAATGTACTGGGAGTTGGACTTTGGAGTAGGTGTTCAATCAAATCATCTTCATCCTGTTGTCCTCCTCCCATAGTTGTTTCTAAGATATACATTTGGGCATAATAAACTTCATCTTCTTCCTCCTCTTCCAGCCATAAAGGTAAATCATGTGTTAGAGATGGTTGAGAAGGAGGGTATAGGACTGACTTCTTAGACATATGCCCATTCTTGATGGTCATATTACTAGCTCTGCAGCTGATGTAAGAATCAACAAAGGCCAATCAGGACCTCCCAAGGATGAGAAGGTAACGAGAAAGCTTATCCTTAGTCTAGAGAACTAGGAAATCTGTAGGGTACTCCCAAGAGTCTGTTAGAGCCTAAATTGACCTCAGGCTGAAAGGAGGCAATTCTAGGGTAACTACAAACCATGCCTAACCTGGTAGATAGCCCTACCAGGTCGGGAGAGGGCTCTCTCCTTGTTAATCTCAATTAAAATGACTGAAATTACAGCTTGAGATGACTGAAATGAAATTATATTTTAGGCTAGGTATAGTAGCTCAAGGGTTTTTGGTCAATTTTGATGATTGGTTGCTGGATCAAATGAAGTAGGTAGGTTGGATCTGGGAAATAAAGTCAGGGATACAGACATGTTCTATGGGGCGAGGTAGAGAAAGGATTTATGTACTATATATAGGTTACGATGGTAGATTTAGACCACTAAGGGGTTGAAGAGGGCATGAGGAGCATGAATCCTCTTCAAACTATTGAAAAACACAGAAAACCAAATGCATTCCCAAGACAAAGCACTATAAATTAGTATATTTTGTCTATTCACCTTGATTCATTTAGTTTAGAAGAGAGAGATATGTGGATACATATAAAACATCAGAAAAAATAATTACAAAGAAGAAACAATACATAAACTCAATATCACAAGAATCCCACAAAAATAGTTGTGAAACCTGGTTTTATTCCTTGCCAACTGTTGTAGAGATATACAATAGAGCTCAGAGCTTCCACAAGAGTCCAACCTTTACAAATGACTAAGAAAGTACATAATATAGGCATCAAACCATTCATGCTAGCTATCAGGGGTCGAATCCATGAGAAGTTGGGTGGTTTTCACCATATCTAAACTAGGAACACAAAAGTAGGCAGTGGAACAACTTGCCTCTAAAACTTAGGAAACCAATTCATTCATCATCAAAACCACTTGAAACTTTATGTATCTACCCTATGAGGTGTTTTTAATCCATATTTACATCAAATACATCATTTACCATGCATACATTTACCAAGGAATGAGGAAAAAGTCAATTTCCAAGAAAACTAGGAAAAATCCGGAAATTTAAGCAAAACTGGTAAAATCAGTTTAATGTGCAGCACCATTTCAGGGCCAGTTTTGGAGGCCTTCTCAGTCTCCAAATCAGGTGCAAGTTGTCTTGTTGGAAATCCCTGTCTGTCTAGTTTCTGGAACAATTTGATTTTTCTGATTTGGAGCTCATTTACTCCTCCAAAATTTGATTCTCCCAAAACTTCTTCCTGTGTGGCAAAAAAGTGGCAGAGAGGGCACTTTTTGCGTGTTTTTTGCCCTTTTGGTGACCAAGACCTTGTCCAAATCTTCTCAATATTTTTGGGTTTACTTATTTTTCCATGCTGATTCCAAATATACAACCCATTTTGCAAATATAGGTCCCCATCAAAGCACCTATTGGATTTTCCTGTTTTGACAATTTCTATGCGCAGTGCCACTGATTTAATGCACAACGCCGCTTTCAGACCTGGTTTTGGAGGCCTTCCTGATGTCTAAATTGGGTAAAGGATAGATTTTTAGAAATATTATTGAGTCTAAATTCCAAAAAATCTTGAATTTTTCAATTTGGAGTTCATTTTTCCTACTAAACATCAAATCTCCCAAGACTAGTCAAAATGTGCAAAATGAGGCTCCCTAAATGCAGAGTGTTGTTGCAGTCAACTTTTTAAGGTCTTCCTCAACTCCAAATTGATATCATGATAGCCCATTGGAAATATATTTGTAACTAGTTATCATTTCACTCATTAAGAAAGTCATTTGGCCAACCAAGCTAGGAGAAATCTTGATTTTCCTAAGGTCACTCCAGAGGTGCAGCAACTCTCTTGAGGCAACTATATTTTTGACATTTCTCTAAAACCATGACACCTATGTAAAAAGTGAAGGATTTGTTTCTTCCTTGGCCTATTATGGACAAAAACCCATCTCACTTTTTCCAAATTCATTTTTTCTTGCTCAGAAACATCATTTGGGTAAAAACTATCCCGATGTGTGGAACAGGGGATTTGTCGAAATGAAGTGAAATGAAGGGGATAAGGGGCTTCTAAATTCTTGAGAAAGTTTTTGGAAGTATGGAGGGATGTTAGGAAGTAGGGGAAAGTGGAATTTCAAATTTTGAGTGAGGGGAATGGGTTCAAAAGGGAAAAACACAAGTCTAGCCTAGAAAATTGTCAAATTGTAGTAACAAGCTAGGGTTTGTGGGAAAATGATGAATTTGAGGGATATCAGTGATGGGAAGTGTTTAATAAGGTACATTAAGGATAGGGAAAGGTGTATGAGCATTAGAATACAAGTTTTGTTGATGATTTGACCATCCAAGAGAAATTACCTTCAAAACCCTAGGAGAGGGAAATGAATCTTACCTAGGCACAACTGAAGCACGAACAAGGTGTAAAATGACCCATTGGAACCTGAAATGATGATGACAACTCTTTGAATGATGGTGCACTCGGCTGAATGGTGACATGGGCTGACACTTGGAAAACTTTGGAAGGAGTGAAAACAAACCCTACACCTAATACCTAGTAACCAAATTTTACTTGAAGACTCACTGAAATGACAAAATTTGACTTTGACACCCTAAAACCACTTTGTAAGAGCATATTTGATCACTGGTGGAAGGTTTCAAAGACTGGAACTAACATTGGCTCCAATGGGGGTGGTAGCTCCTTGGAGGTGCCAAGAACCGCAAAACTTTGGGAGAGCAGACAAGTGCCTTATCCATTGGGCAATATGGAATCAACATCTTGGCAACAAAAACATCAAAACTCAAGACTCATAAATGAAATGAGTAAGAACTAAGACTAAATTAAAACTGAAACAAGACACTCAAAAGTTGAAAGTAGACACTCAGCTGAAACTAGACACTCAGCTAAAACTAGACACGCAGAAGATGAAACTAGACACTCAGTAGCTGAAACTAGACACACAGAAGCTGAAACTATCTTGAAATTGACAAAAACAAAAAATGACTCAAGACTTACTTAACTAAAACAAGTACTTACAAAGATTTTTAATGGCAGCAGTCCATCGAGATTTGAGGGCTTCAAATCATGATGACAACCACCTGCCTACTGATGAAATATGTACAATCATGTGAAGTGGGCCTTCCAATGTAACCAATCCAACAGATGGCTACTCACTAAAATTTTATTCTCGCTTTCGTCGAGTGGGTAGAATGATGTACATGTAGGCAACTCACAATAACAATTGAAACCAAGGCTTATGCTAATGAACCAAGCAACATCCATCTTCTCTAGTTCTTGCAAAAGAATGCCAAAAGGATCTTGAAAGTCTTGAAGCACTAGCTTGTCTTGAGATCTAGCAGCAAAAATACAAGTACTCCCTTCATTATGATCTGAAAGAAGAGTTGGCTGCTGATTGATAGGAAGGCATAGAGCAGTGTAAGCTTTTGCTATCTGAGTGCTAGCTGTAAATTCCTCGACCATGAGAAACGTTGACTCGAATTTTGGAATATTGTCTCTCTCAGGCTCATACTCCTCAATGTCATAATCTAAGCCTTTCTTAAACAGAAAAAAATCTTCAAGATTATCAAACATGACAGCCATATCATCTTCATGAAGGAAAACATTATCTGTTCACTGATCTATAAAGCTAATTTGAAGACTATCATCATTTTCAAAAGTGGAAGAAGCTTCACCAACACCTTCTTGACCATGTGCACACTGCAAACCTGAATTAGCTTGGGTTGTAACATGACCTTTTAGGAGTTGATCTATCTCATCTTCAAATAGAGGAGATAATATTTTTTGTTTTCTTTTACTCAAATAGTGATTGTCTTCTTTCCCTCCTAAAGATTCACAAGGTTGTTGAATATCTTCATTAATTTCAAACAATGGAGTATATAAATTTTCCTCATACTACTAATTCATTTTATATGATTCCTGTTGACTATCAAGATGCAAAATTAATTCATCTTCAAGCAAAGAAGAAGCTACTATATGCTGATTATGATCTTGTGTAACAAAGTGGCTGGTTTCAATGATTTCCTCATCATCATGATCTGAATCTTCTTCATCATCATGATCTGAAGCTAGATCTGAATTAGTCAACTTGAATTTATCACAATCTAAAATTGAAACTTGATTTCCCTGACTACTGTCTTCTGCTATGATCAAATCTAAAATAAGACCTTGTCTTCCATCATTTTCAATTGAACTAACATCTTGAACCTGCTACAATTTTCCTGATCATCTTGATAAGTATTTCTCTCTTTAAGCTGTTGAAATGGATTTTCATACAGGGCTTCCATGAATTCATTGTCCATGAAGTCATCATCTTCATAAACTTTCTCAATATTTTCAATAAAACTATAAGCATGTCTACAATAGTTCTAAACTAAGTTTAAGGATGGACAAGATTCTTTATACCTTTCAAAGAACATGGTATGAAAATCCTTCAAACAGTAAATACTAGCAGGTGAAAAAAATTTCGTACCAAGAACGGGTTTCACCTTCTAGAGTGGCCATGAATATTTTCATCAAGAAGTCTTAAGGAAAATCAACCTTCAACTTGCGAATATGCATGTGAAATCTAACCAGATGTAAAGCAGCATCATTCCTATCATCATCTTTAAACATAGGAAAATTCTTTTGCCAATATACCTTAGGAATTTTATTTGGGAAACCTAGAATGTGATCTCGGCTCATGGGAGCATACCTTTGATCCAGCGAATCCATTTTGATAACAGTGAATTCACCAAGAAATTCTTCAGGCTACTGGTTCTTGAAGAGTATAGTTGTCATAAAAAATTTGAATCTTGGGATTTTTCGACACTGGAGTTGCTGGGTGAATGATTTCAGCCTTCCGGTGTCTAATCGTTGTCCACCATCAACAATCAAATCTGAACTTGATACATTTTGCTAAGGAGAATAACACTGTGTTCCCCAATATGGTCGCCACTATGTTAGAGCCTAGATTGACCTCAGGCTGAAAGGAGGCGATTCTAGGGTAACTACAAACCATGCTTAACCTGGTAGCTAGCCCTACCAGGTCAGGAGAGGGCTCTCTTCTTGTCAATCTCAATTAAAATGACTACAATTACAGCTTGAGATGACTGAAATGAAATTATATTTTAGGCTAGGTATAGTAGCTCAAGGGTTTTTGGTTGATTTTGATGATTGGTTGTTGGATCAAATGGAGCAGGCAAGTTGGGTCCAGGAAATCAAATCAGGGATACAGACATGTTCTGTGGGGCAAGGTAGACAAAGGATTTATGTACTAGAAATTGGTTAAGATGGTAGATTTAGACTGCTAAGGGGTTGAAGAGGGCATGAGGAGCATGAATCCTCTTCAAACTATTGAAAAACACAGAAAACCAAATGCATTCCCAAGACAAAGCACTGTAAATTAGTGTATTTTGTCTATTCACCTTGATTCATTTAGTTTAGAAGAGAGAGAGAGATGTGGATACATATAAAACATCAAAAAAAACCCATTACAAAAAAGAAACAATACATAAACTCAATATCATAAGAATCCACAAAAATAGTTGTGAAACCTGGTTTTATTCCTTGCCAACTGCTATAGAGATATACAATAGAGCTCAGAGCTTCCACAAGAGTCCAACCTTTACAAATGACTAAGAAAGTACATAATATAGGCATCGAACCATTCATGCTAACTATTAGGGGTCGAATCCATGAGAAGAGGGGTGGTTTCAACCATATCTAAACTAGGAACACAAAAGTAGGCAGTGGAACAACTTGCCTCTAAAACTTGGGAAACCAATTCATTCAATATCAAAACCACTTGAAACTTGATGTATCTACCCTATGAGGTGTTTTTAATCCATATTTACATCAAATACATCATTTACCATGCATAAATTTACCAAGGAATGAAGAAAAAGTCAATTTCCAAGAAAACAGGAAAAATCCAGAAATTTAAGTAAAACTGGCAAAATCAGTTTAATGTGCAGCGCCATTTTAGGTCCAGTTTTGGAGGCCTTCCCGGTGTCCAAATTAGGTGTAATTTGGCTTGTTAGAAAGCCCTGCCTATCTAGTTTCAGGAACAGTTTGATTTTCTGATTTGGAGCTCATTTTCTCCTCCAAAATTTGATTCTCCCAAGACTGCTTCCTGTGTGGCAAAAAGTGGCAGAGAGGGCACTTTTTGGGTGTTTTTTTCCCTTTTGGTGACCAAGACCTTGTCCAAATCTTCTCAATATTTCTTGGTTTACTTATTTTTCCATGCTGATTCCAAATATGTAGGCCATTTTTCAAATAGAGGTCCCCATCAAAAGCACAGCGCCAGTGGCGCTACGCACCTATTGGGTTTTCCTGTTTTGACAATTTCTATGCGTAGCGCCATTGATTTAATGCGTAGCGCCCCTTTCAAACCCGTCTTTGAGGCCTTCCTGGTGTCCAAATTGGTTGCAGGATAGCTCTTTGGAAATCTTATTGAGTCTGATTTCCAAAAGATCTTTAATTTTTCAATTTGGAGTTCATTTGCCTTGTCAAAAGTCAAATCTCCCAAGACTGGTCAAAATGTGCAAAATGAGGCTCCCTAAATGCGTGCTGTTGCAGTCAACTTTTGAAGGTCTTCCACAACTCCAAATTGAGATCATGATAGACCATTGGAAATATCTTTGTAACTAGTTATCATTTCACTCATCAAGAAAGTCATTTGGCCAACCAAGCTAGGAGAAATCTTGATTTTCCTAAGGTCACTCTAGAGGTGCAGCAACTCTCCTAAGGCAACTATATTTTTGACATTTCTCTAAAACCATGACACCTGTGTAAAAAGTGAAGGATTTTTTTCTTCCTTGGCCTATTATGGACAAAATCCTCTCTCACTTTTTCCAAATTCATTTTTTCTTGCTCAGAAACATCATTTGAGTAAAACCTATCCCAATGTGTGGAACAAGGGATTTGTCGAAATGAAGTGAAATGAAGGGGAGAAGGGGCTTCTAGATTCTTGAGAAAGTTTTGGGAAGCAGGGAGGGATGTTAGGAAGTAGGGGAAAGTGGAATTTCAAATGTTGAGTGAGGGGAATGGGTTCAAAATGGAAAAACACAAGCCTAGCCTAGAAAATTGTCAAATTGTAGCAACAAGCTAGGGTTTGTGGAAAAATGATGAATTTGAGGGATATCTGTGACGGGAAGTGTTTAATAAGGTACATTAAGGATAGGGGAAGGTGTATGAGAATCATAATACAAGTTTTGTTGATGATTTGACCATCCAAGAGAAATTACCTTCAAAACCCTAGGAGAGGGAAATGAATCTTACCTAGGTACAACTGAAGCACGAACAAGGTGTAAAATGACCCATTGGAACCTGAAATGATGATGAAAACTCTTTGAATGATGGTGCACTCAACTGTATGGTGACATGGATTGACACTTCGGAAAACTTTGGAAGGAGTGAAAACAAACCCTATACCTAATACCTAGTGACCAAATTTTACTTGAAGACTCACTAAAATGACAAAATTTGACTTTGACACCCTAAGATGACTTTGTAAGAGCATATTTGATCACTGGTGAAGAGTTTCAAAGATTGACACTAACAGATTCAATGGAGACCATCACATCCCCCACAATCCCCTCAGGGGTCACTGTGGAGTAGTCTGCAAGTTGCAAGATTATTGTGGTCTTTCTTAATGAACCTTAGAGGTTGAGCTTGACCATGGTGGCCTTGGTCATCACATTAATGGTAGCCCCAAGATCGATCATAGTGTGTGGGATGATGATGCCATTGATGTGCACATCTACTACAGGGCTTCCAGGGTCCAAATACTTTGGACAGATTACCTACCCCAGCATTAAGTCGAACAGTTTTCCAATGACATTAATGGTAGGGGCATCTCTTTTTCGCCTCCCTGAATGCTTGAAACACTTCTCCTTAATCAACTTGTTATAAATAGGTACATCCTTGATGGCTCGGAGAAGTGGAATATTGACACATAGGTTTTTCAATTCTCCCAAAAGTTCAGTCTCTTCTGGGGTAGGCTGGAGTGGTTGAGTTAATCTCTCACGAAAGGGTGGATTTACTTTAAGAATGCTTTCCTCTCTTTCTTCTTCAACCTCCCTAGGTGGAGGTGGAGGTTGGTTATCTGGGAGAACTCTCCCAGATCTCAAGTTAATTTCCTGAATCTCCACAGCATAAGCTGTATATGATGTCTCTCCACAATATACTTGTTATGCTTGTCTGTTGTTCGGGTTCGTATTTTGCTCAGTAGGAATCTAGGGTTGTTTAGGTTGAGCAGAGTGTAATAGCTATGGTTGGGCAGGGGGTTAAGGTAATAAATCTAGTACATTGTTGTATTGGGGCCTCCACCCCTAGGACGGTGCATTCCACTGAGGTTGTGGCAGAGCATATGGTTGAAATGACTGGATGGCTGGCTGGGTATGATACTGAGATGCAAAGAACCAAGCAAGAGGTGTAGACCAAGAAGGATGAGTAGTGGGTCCCCAAGAATGTATCGATGTGGTCTGGTTGGGGTTGTAATATGCATGGGATGACCCTTGCATGCCCTCCTAGTATGGCCTAGGCCCATGAGGTCTCCTTTGGTTTATGTAGCATAACTTCTCTGACCCCTTCAACTCCTTGATATATAGCTTTGAGTTCAGGCAAAGAAGGGCACTTGTCTGTGGAGTGGTTTTCTTCACAGACTGAGAAAATTTTAATAGAATTCAATGGACATTCATTCCTAGGGTGCCTTCTAGTGCATCTAGGACAGAAAATGGCCAAGGCTCTCTATGCTTCCTCATGCTTTCTCCTAATGCACATAGTTTCCATCTATAAGGCAAGGGTTTCCAGCATCTCACTCTTAAAATCTTCCGGCATGTTTCCAATTTCACCCTTGATGGATGAATTGGAAGAGGATGTATTGACCACAGGTTGACTTCCCCTACCCTTCTTCATAGCTGCCCTAGAATGGTGTCTAAAGAAAGTATTACTATCCTCATAGGGTAAATGGTATATATCTCCTCCTGCTAACAAGTGTAGGGTATCCAAAAAGTCTTCCCTTACTCCTCTAAGCAAGACCAGCTTCAGTGACTCAAGGTCAAGTGTGCACC
Organism: Pinus tabuliformis; assembly: GCA_031772625.1. Taxonomy (NCBI): domain Eukaryota; kingdom Viridiplantae; phylum Streptophyta; class Pinopsida; order Pinales; family Pinaceae; genus Pinus; species Pinus tabuliformis. Next base: position 485,715,404 of record CM062807.1, read on the forward strand.
TAGCCCTTTTGTAACTAAGATGGAATCTTTCTTCATAGTCCTCTGGGGATTTATCATTACCTAAGGTCATCCTAAAAGTCTCTTCTTTAGTATCTTTAGACCTACAGTAGTCTCGATACTTGTTGTTGAAATCTTGTTGCATCTGAGCCTAAGTTGTGATTCTATCCCTAGGTAAACCCATGAACCAGTGAAAGCTACATCCTTGAGGGTAGATGGAAATAGTTTCAACTTCTGCTCATCATCTATATAGTCATAGGTTTGGAATATAACAACAAACTCAAATAGGAAAGTGTTGGGATCTTATGTGGTGAGGCCATGGAAATGACGAAGGGCAGAGGGGCTTATATTTTTCATCTTAGTGTCCCCATTGGTTTCCCTAATGGGGAAGGCACCCTCAACTCTCTCTCTATTTCCTCTGTCATTTCTATTTTCAGCCATTGGCTCGGTGATCCAAAATGGATCCTAAAAACCCTCTAAGTCTTCAATACTTAAAAACTATCGCAAAGGATAAAACTTCAATAATGGCGGATTACACTATCGGGCAAGAAAAACACGCAGAAATAGTGAAAACAGCCTATCAGAGGCCAAAAAAACGATGCACGGGAGCCGTTGGATCTGGCCAATCAATAGTCTAGATCTAATTGACATATCGCAATCGGCAGTAGCAGGCGGAGTTAATCGGGCATGGCCTTATCGAAATTGCGATAACGATCAAGCACGATTAGACGAGGACCATCATTCAAGCACGCAGATCCGATGGACTAGAACTACCTACGTTATATCACATCGCTAACATAACACAGGAAAGGACTTAACTCGCAACCCAGAAGTTCAGCGATATGCAATTGCGATGTCGCAATATCGCATCACAGCTTTGTAAGGGGTAATGCCAAGGAGGCCAGCAACCATGCGGTGCGCCGATAGCCGATAAGGCCAATCGGCGCCAGTCGACGATCAGAAGCCAAAATGGATATGCGATAGCAATATATAGCCAGACCTGAAAAGGTTATGAATGCGATATTATAATATTTGAAGTCCGATATGGAGCATTTTTATCGAGTTTTCCTTTGTATTTGGGTTTTTTCGCTATAAACCCAAATACGAAGGAAACCACGACTAAGCGATTTGTGATAACGATTTAAAGGTGGACCCGATGGATTTTAGGGCAGATTCCATAATATTTCAAGTCCAATAAAAGGCATTTTTGCGGATTTTACAATGTTTTATGTGTATTTCTCTGTGTAAATAGAGGAACAATATTTTTTGGGTTTTTAACGCACCAATGGTCCCTTCCGTTACAAGACAGGTGGCCACCATCCCTGAAGACATTTAACAATGATTGTTTAATGCTCAGAGGGGATTTGAGCGAATAGAGGCTGGGAGCTAGAGAGCCCAAAAGGGAAAATGAACAGACAAGCACCAATTGGCTTAAAAGCCACTGAATGACAGAGACAGGAGCAAGCAGTGCTGAGACAGAGAGAAAACAGAGATAGAGAGTGAGAGGGAGAGTCTGTGTACTAAAAAATACTTGGGGGATCCAAGTAAAGCCCTATTGTTTTATTCAACTTGTGTTAAGACTCAATTTGAGCTCACATTTGTAAAAACTCTTCTCTTGAAGACATAATAGAGAGGTCACCACTGAAAGCTGGACCAGGAGACGTAGCCCAAGAGTTTTGGGTGAACTCCTTGATTATTTGTTGTGTTATGTGTGTGTGTGTGTCTGTTATGTTTCTCTAACTTCTCATTGTCTATATTATTCGCAATATTTTCGATCTGGTGCACTAAGTAATATAGGCGAATCCTGCACATGAGTCTGTAATACCTTAATATTAGTCTAAGATCTCATTTTCAGATCAAGTGGTATCAGAGCTTTAGGTTTGCTAAGGTTAGACAAGCTTGTGCTGGATTTTGAATGCTAACTAGGTCAAAGCTCAAACTAGGAGAAGAGAACTTGTTGAAGCTAATCCAAAGATTGGAAGAGCCTATTCTCAGAGAAGAATGGCAGGATAAGTCCCATTAGAATCAGAATCTCAGTTCGTGGACAGTTTTATGGCCATGCGAGCTATGGTGGAAGAGATGTATCAGGAATTTAAGAAGGGTCGAGGTGAAAGCACTTCAACACCCAAAAAAGACAAAGGAGCAAAGGAACCTTCTCTAGATGCCCCTCCAGAGGGAAAAAGGAAAGGGGAAAAGCCTCCTCCATCATCTCCTCCACCATCACCGCCATCATCCTCATCTCCTAGCCCTGAAAAAAAAAAAACAAAACAAAACAAAAACAAAAACAAAAACATCTTTTATTAAATTAGATGTGAAATTTGATTTGCCAATTTATGATGGAGAATTAAATGCAGAAAAGCTAGATAACTGGATTAGACAGATTGATGTATATTGCAGGGTGCAGAACATTGATTCAGAAAGGAGAAATATTTAGCTGGCTAGCCTTCGCCTTGGAGGAACTGCACTAGTGTGGTGGGAAGGAAAGACACAAGCTAATCTGAAGAGACATGGTAAAAAAATTTCTACCTGGAATGAATTTATTTCTGCCATCAAAAAACAATTCTATCCTCTAGCTTATATGCAGCAAGCAATGATGAGTTGGCAAACTTTTCGCCAATTAAAGGGTCAAATTGTACAAAGTTATACCCAGGAATCTAGAAAAAGAGCTTTAACTCTAGGCATATCTCTAGACTCACCTAAAACTTTGTTGACGTATATAGGTGGTTTGCATAGTTATTTGAAGCACACCATTCTCATGTTTAATCCCACTAGCCTAGATGATGTATTAATTCAGGCTAAACATCTAGACGCTAGAGGCAAGAATGTGAACCCAGAGATTGGGGGATCATAAAAACGCTCTGCAAGCAAGAACAATGAAAAGAAGAAGCTGAAATGGAAGGAGAGGAAGAAAAACGCTGTACAGAAGGACAAACCTTCATGCACTCACTACAAGAAGGATGGACATGATGATGAACACTACTAGTCTTTGCATCTGGAGCTGAAACCTGAGAAGTTCGGTGGTAAGAAGAAGAAGACAGCTACTGCTCTTCAGAAAGACTTGGGGTCAGACTCAGGTGATGAAACAAAAGTCACAACCACAAGTATAAAAGCTAAAAATTCTGAAGCATCTATAAGTAATTCTGCACAATCTATTGATGATGAAGATAATGAGAGGAAAAGACATGAGTTTTTTCATATTAGAGTTATTTCCAAGCAGCAAAAGATCGATACTCTATTTGATAGTGGTTCACAAGTAAACTTGATTTCTAAAACAATTGTAAAGAAGTTGGGCTTACTAATAACATCTCACAAGAAGCCATATCCATTAGGTTGGGTATGTGATAAAGAAAAGCTACAAGTGACAAGACAATGTAAACTTAGGTTTTCTATTGGGTCAACATTTGTAGATGAGGTTGAGTTAGATATAGTTCCCTTGGATATATGTGGTATTGTTTTAGGAAGTCCTTACTTGTATGATAGAAAATCCATTTTCTATAGAGCTGAAAATAAGTATCAACTCACTAAAGATGGAATAGAATATATTGTAAGAGCTCATAAACTCAAAAATAACTATTCTCTCATAAACTCGAGGCAGATGAAAAGAATTGTAAATTCATGCAAGCAATTTTTACTAATGGTCATAAGAGAAAGGAACCCTGATAAAACCAATGTATTTGAAGGCTGTGATGCTAAACAGAAAGCTGATTTAGTTAAAGTTGTTTCAGAATATGATATCCTATTTCAAGAACCTAAAGGTCTGCCACCCAAAAGGGAAATAGTACATGATATTCATTTGCAGCAAGATGCTCCATTACCTAACATTGGAATGTATAGGTTATCCTCTTTAAAGAATGCATAGATCAAGAAGCAGGTACAGGACCTGCTCGATAAAGGTTTCATAAGACCAAGCACATCACCACATGGTTCTCCAATCATACTGGTGAGAAAGAAAGATGGTTCATGGAGGATGTGCATTGATTACAGAGCACTGAATAAAATAACGATCAAGGATCATTATCCTCTTCCTCGCATTAATGATCTATTAGATCAATTCAAAGACGCAGTTTACTTTTTCAAGTTAGACTTGCGTAGTGGCTATCATCAAGTCAGAGTTGTAGAACAAGATGCATGGAAGACTACTTTCAAAACAAAGCAAAGGTTGTATGAATGTTTGGTTATGCCTTTTGGCTTAACTAATGCTCCTGCCACTTTCATGAGAGTTATGAATGATGTACTCGGACATTTTATTGATGATTTTGTAACTATATATTTAGATGACATTCTTGTTTTCAGTAAAGCATGGGAAGAACATTTGAAGCATGTAAAGCAGACTTTAGATGTTTTGAAAAGAGAAAATATCTATGTGAAGTTATTAAAATGTGAATTTGGCAAAACATCTTTAAATTATTTGGGTCATATTGTAGGGGGTGGTGAATTGAAGATAGATCCCTCTAAGGTTGAAGTCACTGTAAACTGGCCTAAACCCAAATTTGCTACAGAAGTTAGGAGTTTCCTAGGAGTAGCACAATATTGGAGAAAATTTATTGCTAACTTTTCCTTGATTGCAGCTCCCTTACATGCTTTAACAGGGTTGAACAAGGTGTTTTAGTGGGGAGGCAAACAACAAAAAGCCTTCGACACCTTAAAACAAAAAATTAGTACAACACTAGTACTAGCACTGCCAGATCTTCAACAACCATTTGAGATTGAAACAAATGCCAGTGACTATGCCATGGGAGCAGTGTTGATGCAACATGGTAAACCCATATGCTATCATTTTGAGACATTTACTTCTACGGTAGTTAATTATCCCACATGTGATAAAGAATTGTATTCATTAGTACAAAGTGTGAAAAAGTGGAAACATTACCTCATGGGTAAGGAAACAATCATACATATAGATCATCAACCACTTCAATATTTGCACTCACAAACTAAATTGTAGCAATCAAGACACTATAGGTGGATGGATTTCCTACAACAATTTCATCTTGTCATCAGATATAAGAAGGGCATACATAATAAGATTGTAGATATGCTATCAAGACCAATCATAAATGAATCTACTATACTTAAGCAAAACTCAGTAATGCATGAAAGCTACATTGAACAATATGCTCAAGATGTATATTTTAAAGATGTATATGCAACTTTAAGTCATGGAAATCAAGTAGAAAAATTGGATTATTATGTTAAGGACAAACTCTTATATCATTTGGGAAAGTTATGCATTCCAAAAACTGAAAGAGTTAACATAATTTGAGAAGCACATACTTCTCTTATATCAGATCATTTTGGTGTAAGTAAAACAGTTGCATAGCTACAAAGGTTCTGTTATTGGTCAAGAATGCATGAAACAGTTTCTAGATATATTAAAGGGTGCACTATGTGTGCTAAAAGAAAGCCCGGTAATAGAAAATTAGGCTTGTACAACCCACTTCCAATTCCTTCTCGTCCTTGGGAAAGTGTTTCCATGGAATTTGTTGGGGGATTTCCAAAATATAGAAAAGGTCATGATTATTTGTATGTTATTATGGATAGGTTCAGCAAAATGTGTATTTTGATACCTTGTAACAAGCAGGTTACAGCTGAACAAACAGCGACGTTGTCCTTTCAGCATGTATGGGTTCATTTTGGGTTACCCACTTCTATTGTATCTGATCAAGATTCCCGATTTGTTGGGAATTTTTGGTCAAGTCTGTGGTAATTGATGGACACCAGATTGAAGAAGAACACAACATTTCATCCACAAACAGATGGTCAAATAGAGGTGGTCAACAGGAAAGTGATCCAGTTACTCAGAGTCTATTGCAGCAAACATCCCAAGCTTTGGGATGAACATTTGTGTTATGTGCAACATGCTTACAACTGTGCCAAGCACTCTTCTACTCAGAGATCTCCTTTTGAGACTTGTTTTGGTTTTATACCAAAGTCTCCCTTGGATTTTGTCTTTGGTAAAGACATAGCAGTTGATGGACACAATGATGTGGAAAAAGCAACCAAGTTCATTGAACATATCCAAGAAATTCACCAGGCAATGCAGGAACAGCTGGAAAGGAGCCAGGCCCAGTACAAGGCAAGGCATGACAAGCATCGAATTGAGCATAGCTTCCAAGTTGGTGATCAAGTCTGGCTATACATCAACAAAGAAAAAATGCAAGGTGAAGGTAAGAAGCTAAAACCAATAAGGTATTGGCCTTTCAAGATACTTGAGATAATTGGTGAAAATGATTTTCACCTTGATTTGCCAGCTTACATGCATATCTATTTAGTCATTAATGCAGAAAACTTGAGACTGTTTGAACCTTCATTAATTGAAGATCTCGAAGAGAAAAGTCAGTCACCTTCTATTGATGATCTGTTGCATGAATATATCAATTAGTTATAGGAATGAGAACTACATGTAGAGGGGATGTTGAGAACCTTAGAATCGGACTCAAAGGTTCAAAACCAAGCAGTGCATGATGGATATAGATTAGACAAGTGAGGAAGCTATATCCTCACTTGATCGATGCTTAAAAACCAACTTTTGGTGGTCCAAAATCTTTTCAGTGGGAAGGCATGATCTAAATGGATCCTAAAAAGCCTCTAAGTCTTCAATACTTAAAAAATATCTCAAAGGATAAACCTTCAAGAATGGCATATTACACTATTGGGCAAGAAAAACACACAAAAATAGTGAAAACAGAGCCTATCGGAGCCCAAAACAACAATGCACAGGAGTTGTCGGATTTGGCCGATCAATGGTCCAGATCTGATTGGCATATCGCAATCAGCAGTAGCAAGTGGAGTTAATCGGGCACGGTCTTATGGAAAATGCGATAACGATCAAGCACGATTAAACGATGACCGTCAATCAAGCCTGCAGATCCGATGGTCCAGATCTACCTGTGATATATTGCATTGCTAACATAACACATGGAAGGACTTAACCCGTGGCCTAAAGGTTCATCAATATGCAATTTGCGATATCACAATATCGCATCGCAACTTTGTAAGGGGTAATGCCAAGGAGGCCAGCGACCATGCGATGCACTGATAGCTGACAAGGCCGAATGGCGCAGTCAACAATCGGAAGAAAAAATGGATATGTGATAGCGATATATAGCCGGACCCAAAAGGGTTATGAAGGCGATATTATAATATTTGAAGTCCGATATGGAGCATTTTTGTCGGGTTTTCCTTTGTATTTGGGGTTTTTCACTATAAACCCAAATATGAAGGAAACCACGACTAAGCGATTTGCAATAATGATTTAAAGGCGGACCCAATGGAGTTTAGGGTGGGTTCCATAATATCTCAAGTCCAATAAAAGGAATTTTTGTGGATTTAACAGTATTTTATGTGTATTTCTCCGTGTAAACAGAGGAACAATATTTTTTGGGTTTTTAACGTGCCAATGGTCCCTTCCATTACAAGACAGGTGGCCACCATCCTTGAAGACATTTAACAATGATTGTTTAATGCTCAGAGGGGATTTGAGTGGACAGAGGCTGGGAGCCAGAGATCCCAAAAGGGAAAACAAACAGACAAGCACTGATTGGCTTAAAATCCACTAAATGACAAAGGCAGGAGTAGGCAGTGCTGAGACAGAGAAAAAACAGAGACAAAGAGTGAGAGGGAGAGTCTCTGTACTCAAAATGACTTGGGGGATCCAAGTAAAGCCTTGTTGTTTTATTCCTGTTGTGTTGAGACTCAATTTGAGCTCACATTTGTAAAAACTCCGCTCTTGAAGACATAATTGAGAGGTCACCACTGAAAGCTGGACCAAGAGACGTAGCCCAAGAGTTTTGGGTGAACTCCTTGATTATTTGTTGTCTTATGTGTGTGTGTGTCTGTTATGTTTCTCTAACTTCTCATTGTCTATATTATTCGCAATCTTTTCGATCCGTTGCACTAAGTAATATTGGTGAATCTTGCACATGAGTCTGTAATACCTTAATATTAGTCTAAGATCTCATTTTTAGATCACTCGATAAGAATGGGTTCTTCTTCTTCTTCTTCCCCTATAGGTTCTTCAAATATGTTTAGTTTCTCACCTAAGGGTTCCTCTAGTTCATAACCACCAAAGAAGAGGGAAGGTTGGTTGTTGGATGCAGTGGGGGTTATTTGGAAAAGAATTCCCGAAGTTATCCCTATTCCTACGAGGCATGAAAGGAAAAAATTTTGGTTGGCTTTGTGATTTTTTCAAACTTTGAAGTGCTTTGCAGAACTGAAATTGCAAATTGAATGAACTACTGAATGAATGAAAAACAAATTGTTGAATTGAAATCTAACTGTAGAATTGAAATTGCAGATTGAATGAATACTACTGACTGAATGAAAAGACTACCTGCTTGATAGAAATCTAACTTGCAGAATGGAAAGGAAAGCAAATAATGCAGAATGAAAAGGAAGAAAAATAAATTACTTTTGCAGAAATGAAACTAATGGAAGAATATTAGAAACAAGAAATAGAAGAAAGAAAGAAGTAATCACATATTACTCAGACACCTCCCTGGAAACGGCGCCAAAAAGTGATGAGCACTAGTATTGCAGCAAGAATGTTGCAACTCCTGGGCTACCAGCTTTACTTTATCGACCCAGGGTTCATACAAACTTGGAGGTGATAGTGTTGTATACACAAGTAAAATTGATGGTTCTGCCTGTTGTCATTGGTTCAGCTAGCAAGAGACCACTAGGGTTTTGAAGCCATACTTCTATGGGTTCAGAAGAAGCTTGGTTCCTTTATGAAAGAAATAGAAATCTACTCTAAGAGAGAGTTAATCTACTGCAAAAATGAAAAATATTGAAATTCAATGCTAAGGCACACCATTTCCTAATTAACTACTAGGAGCTATGCTTTTCAATAATGCTAAATTAACATGAACAAAATGCTACGATCCTAGGCATGGAAGTAAAAACATCAAACATCATTGTTATGCATGTAAAGAAATGTAATGAATTTGTTTTGTCTTTTTATGCTTTTCATGAAAAATCAAGTTTGCAAACTAATCTCTTTTGGTGATGTGGCAGGTGGCTTAAGGATGTTAGTGGATGGCTAGAAGGTTCAGGAGATGGTTGGGAGGTTTGGGAGACCCTTGAGTGACCTTGGGGGGCTTCCTAGAGGTTTTCCCTCAATTTGGCCTCAAAAAAGGCCACTACAAGAAAACCTACAGGATTCCCTGTATTTCTACAGGATACAGCCGTGATAAAAACAATGGGTGTTGGACGTGATGCAAGGCTTAGGGAAGATGTTTCATGGGTGGAATGGAGTGAGAAAAGGCCTAGGATCACTCAAAACCCAAAACCAAGTTTAGGAGATGGTTGGATTCACTCAAATTGCTTGAGGAAATTTCTATGTAAAATGCTGAAATTGGTGAAGGTTTTGATGAAGACAAGGAATGCCTATGGGTGGATGAAGATGGAAGGTGTTTGCATGCTATGAGATCTCTATATACTTATGAAGCACCTGCTCTACATCAAACATGTGTAATTTCCAAAAATTCATGTAAACATGAAGAATTCTCATGAGCTAGAAAAGTAGAATTTAATGAACTAATTGTATACCTTATGCATGAAGAAATTGTTGAATAAAATGGAATCATGGATGAGATCTATTGCAAGAATGAATATAGAAGAGATGGCAATGAAATCCTACTTTGCAAAACTGATCAAGTGCTAGTTTAAGTACAACAAACTCTAAATATTATGAAAGAAATGGAAATCTATCTTTTTGGGGCTGCATGAGGGCCTTTTCCTCAAATCATGATCCCAGAGGGAAGAAGTGAGGCCAGGACACATATTGATAGCTTTGTGCTATTTATTTTATCCCTTCTAACTTGCTACTGAAGTAAGACACAAATGGAAGCAAAATAATAAACAATTAATCAAATCTATACTACTTGCAATGAAATACTTCTAAAGACATTTTAATCATGAATTTATGAAACTAAGCTAAGCATATAGATACAAGAAGAGGATCCTTTGTTGCTAGGTTTTGGCCCTAACCCAAAAGCTTCAGCCCTCTGAGTTAACTCAACACTGGATCAAGAAAAAGCTCATTCTTATTACCAAAACAGAAAATTACATCAAATTCTTCCACAAGTCTAAAGCTCGAAAATAACTAGAGTTTTTACAATAAAAATTCAAATACTAATGAGGCTCTTGGCCTCTCTACTTATACAAATGAATTCCCCAACAAATTCCTTAAATTTAGGGAGGCTCGGCTCCCAAACTTGAGATGAACTAACTCTTTATCTATCACTCACTTGATTGCCTTCTAATCTTTATGACTTGGCTACTTGCACTCCGAGCTGGTGGGATTAATGGAGGAATATTCGAATGGGAGAGGAGTAAATGAGGAGGATTTACCCCCTACAATCTCTCTCCCTAGTCCCATTCAAGTTTCAAACCTTAGTCTTGCCAAAATTCCTTGATTTTCTCTTCCAAAACTGCATTCAATGCATATTAGTTCACTAGGCATAATATCTCACTTTAACTCATCTCATTAAACAAAATTTAATAAAAAAATTTAATAACTTGTGAGAAGAGTTGGTTTGACTAAGCTAGGAGGTGAATTAAGACCCATATAATTACCCAATGATGAGGCTCATCGGCAAGGGCCAAAATTCTTGGGCAACTGGCAGCTGTAAGAAGGCCAAAATTTCTAGGTCAGATTAGAGAGAGTGAATGTTTGGATCAGATTGGGAGGCTTGAATTGGAGGGGAATACCATGTTTGATCATAGGTCTACATGTGTCTCTTGTTGAAAAGAATAATTTCTCTATTAAAAATGTTGTTGGGTTTTTCTCCTTTGTGTGTTTTACCAAGGTAAATCGCGTCTTCTCTTGTGAATTGTAATCTCTACTATTCTAATATTCTCATATGGTTTGATTTTTGAAGTATAACTCTTAAATGATATCTTGGAATAATTTAAAATAATGTCTACATCAAAAGTAATTATCGTTATTTCAAAAATATTTTTCTAGTCTTCATTTCACTTAGAAAATAAACAATAAGAGTACCCTAACATGAATCTTTGGTAGAAGTTAGCAAGGACAAAGAAGCTAAAAAATTGTTTTATAGTCGTTGGAGCTAGCCAATATCGAATGGATCAGATCTTGGCTGGTTCCACATGAATCCCATGCTCATCCACAATGTAGCTAGGTATTTAATCCTTTACATGCCAAATGATAATTTCTCTAAATTGGCATAGAACTTGTGTTTCCTCTGGGTGCTCAAGACCTACTAAATGTATTGCAAATGTTCCCCCCATGTTCTACTAAATATGAGGATGCTATCCAAGTATAAAACTACAAAATAGCTTTTGAATGCATGTAGGATATCATCCATCATCATCATGAATGTTCATGGACAATTAGTCAATCTAAAGGGCATGAGTAACCACTCAGAAAGGCATTCTATAGACTTGTATGTTTCCTTCCATGCATCAATTTGTTCAATGGGAACCTGGTGGTAGCCTGACTTTAGATCAATCTTATTAAATAACTTAGAACCATTAAGCTAGTCAAGAGGATCATCAATCTTGGGTATTTTGTATATATTCTTGACAATTATGCTGTTCAAGTATCAATAATCAATACAGAGTCTCCATGTCCCATCCTCCTTCTGCACCAATACAATTAGACCCTTACTAGGTGAGGAGCTCAGTTGAATGTGGCCTTTTTAGATGAGCTCATGAATATGAAATTTTATTTCCTCATTATCCAAGAGAGAGTATCTATATATTCTACCATTGGGTAAAGGAGCACTAGGTATCAATTCAATTGGGTGTTTGACTTGGCAGTGTAGAGTCACCCCCATAGGTGGAGTGAAGATATCTCTGTATGTATTTAAAATCTTGTCCACATGCTTTTGTTGTGTATATAGGCCTTGCGTAGAGATTGTGGTCATTTTGCTTTTGAAAGTCGTCCAATCAAGGGAAAGTTTTTAAGCAAATCTATTTATGAGAAGGAAATGTTGGCAATACTCCATGCACTTAAGAAATGGCGACCCTACCTAATGGGAAGACACTTCAAGGTAAAAACGGATCATGATAGCCTTAAATACTTCTTAGAACAAAGATTATCCTCTGAAGAGCAACAAAAGTGGGTCACAAAGATGTTGAGTTATGACTTTGAAATCATCTACAAAAAAGGGAAGCAAAATGCAGTGGCAGATGCACTCTCAAGAAAGGATGAGGATGTGGAAGCATTGTTGTGTGCCATTTCTATTATCCAACCAGATTGGATAAACGAAGCAAGGGAGGAATGGAAGAATGACGAAGAAGTGTGGCTACAACAAGATTCCAGTACTTTTGATACATTTAGCTGGCAAAATTATTCGTTCTGGTACAAAGATCGCTTATACCTCTGTAAGAATTCCCAGCTAAAACAAAAGATTCTTATGGAATTGCACACTTCTCCCTTAGGAGGGCACTCAGGATTTTTAAAAACCTACCACAGGGTTAAGAAGGAATTTTTTTGGGATGGCCTTAAATCAGATATTCAAAAGTTTGTGGCGGAATGTTTGGTTTGCCAGCAAAATAAAGTTGAAACAATTAAGACACCGGGTCTATTACAACCTTTATCCATTCCAAGCCAACGTTGGGAGTAGGTTTCAATGGATTTTATCACAGGTTTACCCAAGTCTGAGGGAAAGAGTGTCATCATGGTGGTAGTTGACAGACTTACCAAGTATGCACAGTTTTGTGCATTATCACATCCATTTAAAGCCAGTACAGTTTCTACTGCATTTATGGAAACAGTTCAAAAGCTACATGGAAACCCAAAGATTATTGTAAGTGACAGAGATCCCATTTTCACTGGAAATTTTTGGACAAAATTATTTTCTTGTCTTGGTACTCAGTTAGCTCATAGCTCATCTTATCATCGTCAATCTGATGGGAAAACTGAGATAGTAAACAAATGTTTGGAAGGATATCTTCGTTGCTTTGTATCTGATAAACAGACACAATGGGTCAAATGGTTGCCTCAAGCTGAATGGTGGTATAACACTTCCTTCCATACAGCAACAAAAATGACCCCATTTATGGCACTTTATGGGTATCAACCACCATCCATCACATCATATTTAAGAGAAAATTCTAAGGTTCAGGCAGTGGAACATCACATCGAACATCAACAACAAGTCCTCCAACTCTTAAAGGATAACCTCGTGTTGGCACAAAATAGAATGAAACAACAGGTAGATCAACATCGCAGTGAAAGAAGTTTTGATGTAGGTGATTGGGTATTCCTACGGCTACAACCATATAAGAAAATGTCCCTAAAGCAAGCTAAGAAGGATAATAAATTATCACCAAAGTATTATGGTCCGTACAAGGTGTTGCAAAAGATTGGTACTATGGCATACAAATTGGAGCTTCCTGCAGCTTCTCGATTGCACCCAGTTTTCCATGTTTCCAGAACTTGACGAGGAAGGAAAAATCATATTGGAACCGGAAGCAGTCACAGAAACAAGAACTCGACAGCTATGAAATCGATCAATTTCAGAGTATCTTATCAAGTGGAAGAACTTATCCAATGAAGATTCCACATGGGAGGATGAGAATTTTATGCAGAAGTATCCAGAACTACTCAAGCGTTGAGGACAACACTTTTTTGAAGGAGAGGGGCATGTTGGGTCCCTATAATACTAGTGATTACCCCATTACTATTGTATTTATACCCCTTATTTATATTGTTGTGCCCCTATTATCCCCATATTGTTATTTCTGTGCCCCATAGAATCCCTCTATTGTTATTTTTGTGTCTTTATATTATTATTGTTAGGTCGGCTGGATTATATTGTGACTCCTTAGACTCCTATATATAGAAAGGAGGTTTTGTCATTTGTATCATCCAAGAATTGTTCATTTATGTAATGTAAAGGAGGTTGCCCCCTCGAAGAGGCTGAATTCTAAGGCGTTGATCTCTCTTTTCTATCTTTTCTTGAGCTGGTTTCATAACAGATACTTCAAGATTAGGTGTTTCTCGTAGTCTTTGATACCCAACTTTGAGCGCAACGTATGGAAATTATTGGTGTACTCTAGCATTGCCTGGTCTCTATCCTATGGCATAGTTTTCCATCTCATGTATTGGTCATCATAGTTCACTATAGGGTAGAATTCCTCCTTAATGGAATCAAAAAAATTGGCCCAAGTTGGTCCTACATTGAACATTATAATACCATATTTTTTATGTCTCTCCCAGTAACCTTCCAATAATGTTTGAAATGGGGAACGAATTTTAATAGTGTGAAGGTGATCTTCTTATTGTCATAAAAATTTTGGACAAAGTAATAGTCCTCTATAGATTTTACCATTTCTCTAAGTCATTTGTGTCTATTTGGCCTTCAAATAAGGGGATATCAAAGTTAACATGTACCTTGAAAGGTATCGTGCCTCCAAAATTGTTTTTTGTTGAAGGTGCCTTAGCTGTCGGTAGTCATTGAAGAATCTAGGAGAAATTTTCCATCATCTCATTACTTTGTTGTGCGAGTGCTTCCTTAAGAAATAACTTTATAGGATATCCCACTCTGTCATCTCTCTTTTATTCCACTAGGCGAGTCCACATGGGTTTGCAAGAGTGATCTTTCCTAATTGAAAGTAGCTTGAGACCCAACTCTCTATACACTGACCTCATTAGGGACATGAATTGAGAAATAACATGGGCCATATTTCTTTGACACCATTGATCCAGGTCATACAAGAAATGAAATGAATTATTGGAAAATAAATGGAACACACATAGAGAAATATAACATATATTATAGTAACGTGGTTCAAACCCAAGTTATATTAATAAACGAAATACAAAATATTGTAGAACATAGACTGGTTAGAATGGTGGTAGCTACATCTAAATAGAAAGATATGGCAGCTACATGAATTCGTAAAACTATTACAATAGGGTAAGAGAATGGCCTTTAACATAAATCAAGAACCCTAAAGTCCAAAAATTTAAACCTATAAGATGAAATGGAAAAAGGTGTGTGGGCCCTGATGGAATTAGTTGGAACATCAACTTCCCAGGGTCACAACTTTTGCAATTAACTTTTGTTTAGAATGCTCACTAGCCCATTGGAAAGGTCTATATGAGAATTACACATTTTGATTTGTTCCCAAGCCAGAACCTATGATTATCACTTGGGCCCCTGCCATGTCAAAAAAATGTCATTTGCGGCCTCAAAACAGCCCTATAAGTTCAAGACTCAAAAATTGTAGAAAAAATCTTGAATGGAGAGATGTGCTTTAGGCTAGTAGATTAGGTGGGTGGCCGTCGATATCCACCTAGATCAATGGAGTCCCTTATGATAACCTTTTATGAGAATTTGGGGTTTGGAGGCCTCAAACTTAGACCTTGATCACATGATTGACACAAGGGATGTGATTGGGAGCTAGGAAAAAGGAGAGATTATCAGTATTTTAGGCCTAGGAAGAAAGAAACAAATTATTTTCGAGGATTCCCAATCTGACACGACCCTAATCGATGGGTTGACATTTGACAGTGAAATATATGATAGCTAGACATGGTAAAATATGACATCGTACCATTGGAGGCCAAACTTTATGAGGGATGAGGCCACAATGATGTCAACAACAATTATATGGTAGTTCTAGTTGGAGGACATGTGTCACCCGAATTTAGAATTGTTGGCTTGCCAACTTGGTAGATACAAGTGAAATGTGTCACAAATCAGTACTTCCATATTGTAGGGGACATGTCAACATCTACAACATGTCAGTTGGTGATTAGATGTTATAGTTATAAGGTGGCATGGTAAGTTGGCCACTGGCTTATCGACTTATCAATCTATTGTGAAGGTTTTGTAGCTATAGACATTTACTTATACATAGGTATTTCAGATTGGCATACTAGAACATTGTTGCAATGATGTATCTCCATATCACATGTAATTATTATGGACCATTAATATATCAACAAACTAGAGCATTGGAACTTTGGGAAAGTGTGTTTTGGAAATCTTGATATGGTGCGGGTATGATATGACAAGTAGGCCAAGGACATGGACTAGTGTTGGGGTGACACATATACAAGGACTGCCACGTGTTAGCCATGTGGGCATGTACAAATGGTGATGTATCCTTAGAAGGGGTAAATATTCAAATGGATAGAGCTAAGTCCTTGGAGCTTAGAATGACATGAAATTTTTATCTTTGGAAAGCTCTCAATTAATAGAATATGATGGATGTATCATAATTGTGATTTTTCATGATGAATAAAGATAAAATATGAAAACCCCATATTCATAATAAGCCTTCAAGGTTGGTTCTAGCTACACATTGCAACCGTAATAAGGCTTTAAGGGGTTAGGTATGCTATATTCCAATATTTCGTAGTGGTATAAATTCAATAAAAAAGGCCCAATGTCTTAATAACTTTATAAAACATTTAACTTAACAAAAGTTGTGGTGATTGGATACTTCTCTCATGGTGGCATTCTTAGGATTTGAGTCTAGCTTAATAACTTCCTTGGATTTTGGAAGTGGATGGACTATTTCCTTTTCCTTCTATCCTTCACAATGAATAATGTATTTTTTCATAATTAAAATGTTTTGAGAAGAACATGATTATAAAATCTTACACATATAGCAACAAAACACATGATTTTCCCCAGAAACCCCAACTAGGGAAAAATAACCAACAATAGATTTATTATCTTATAGCTTAAAAGTATCTAATGTGCTTGACCT
Organism: Pinus tabuliformis; assembly: GCA_031772625.1. Classification (NCBI taxonomy): domain Eukaryota; kingdom Viridiplantae; phylum Streptophyta; class Pinopsida; order Pinales; family Pinaceae; genus Pinus; species Pinus tabuliformis. Next base: position 485,732,099 of record CM062807.1, read on the forward strand.
AAATGTAGCCAACTTGACCAGCACCATGGACTTAGCCAAGTGAGCCTTCGGCTCAACTATGGAACATTACAATGGAGAATCCCCAATCATTTTAAAGGTTTTAAATGCATGTAATACCACATGTTTAATACCATGGAGCACCAATAAAAGGTGTTCAAAACCACCACTATTGATCTAATAACTTTGACTCTTTCGTTAGGTCAATTTTATTGAACAACCCCCCCTTTAAACTTAACTAGGAAAATTCTTTAGATGCAATCTATAAAATTTTCATGTTCCTATATCCAATAACTTAGGTCTACATCAAGACTTTACAAACAGGGTATGCATGCATAGCTAGGTATCATAGTTGTATAAACATTTACATGTAGTTTACAAATTTCGATCTCCAATATTTTTGGGGGGTTATTGCTATCCCAACATTTATCCCACCATTATCTCACTTTCGCATAGTTGTTGACACTAGGTGCTCCTCTTCATGTCACTTAATCAAAACCAATATTTGTTGGATTTGTGTCATTTTCTCTTTATTTTCCTATTGAACCAATGATCTCATGTCATATTCATATGGATCATTCATGCAACACCTTCACAACTTGAAAAAATACTACAGTTATTTTTGTAGAAACTTCTCATTTTCAGCCCTTCATTTGGTGCTAATACCACTTGTTAATGATTAAAATAATGTGAGAAGAAAATAATTATAAACAATTAAATAGATAACAACAACAAACATAATTTACCTTGAAACCCCAACCAAGGAAAATCTAGTGAACAATAGATTTGTTATCTTATGGATTGAAAGTAGCCAATGTCCCCAACTTAAACAAAAATCAAGCTAGCCAATACCCTAGCCTTGGCTAAGTGATATTTTTTCCTAACGTTGGCACATTACAATGGATAATTTCTAAAAAGATTTAATTACATGTAATACCACATGCTTAACGTGATGGGTCACTAGTACTTGATACCTAAAACCATCATTGTTAACATAACAACTTTAACTCTTTTACTGACTCAAATTTACCTAATAATATTAAATATTGAAAATCATTATTTTTAAACACAATATTAATATCAATATAATATAATAAAATATATCTATAAAATTATAATTAATATGCATTTTAAAATCGAATATTTAAATACCCCAGATGGGGTGACATGTGTGGATGAAAGGGGGATGAGATGCCACCACCCCACCTAGAGAATGGGTCAAGGGATATGACATATTTCCCCTAATGAGTTTAATTGACATATAGGGAGCATTTAGCATGCAAATGGTTATGCATTCAAAGAGAAATTGAGACATGATAAGTGGGATGGCCAAGGCGACAAAGCTTATGGGGCACATGAATTTTTTGATTTTATGCACGGAAAATTACTAGAATAATTTGAAGGTGGTTCTCCCCTCTCCCTTATTAAATCTCTAAAATTACCAAAATAATTTGAAGGAAAGTCAAACTAGAGAGGTCTCTATCTCTAAGTGGCTTTAGGTGGCTAGAAGAGTGTTAACCCTAAGATGTGAAAGAGTTGATTTAATGTTTTTCATATCACTCTTGGTGGTTGGGGTGGTGGAATAGAAAGCTCTAAAAGATGGTAGAGCATGATGACTAACGAAGGAATTTCATATTACACTTAGCATCATGGTTGTTGCTTTTATCAAGCCTGAGAGGACTCTGCAGAGGCAAGGTAAATCATGAAGGTGAAATAGTATTTCTTTTATTCAATCCATTTATAAAATTTTTGGGTGTACTGAAGATGAATTTGGATGGAACAATATTTTTTAGATCCATATCAGCATTTGGTATTCCTCTCACTTTTACTTGTTGTTGGGGCCTTCGTTTTGAATATTGAGTTTTTCGGAAAGAAAAGAAAGGATACTTGTGTGGGGAAACTTGTTGGAGTTGCTAAATGACAACCGAGCAAGGGAGTAGGAACTAAGAGTGAAAGAGCGGTTGTGGAAAGGTGGCAGATGAGGGAAAGAGTAGCCAAGCAAGGGGAGATAGAAGGCAATCGAGGGCAACGTCAGCCGAGAACAAGGCGAGGGGAATTGGTAGTGGGTGTGCAGAGAAAAGGATAAAAGGAAGAAGATAGCATGAGGAAGAGGTTGGTCATGAAGCAAACGAGTGAGGACAGGATCAGGATAGCATTCCTCAGTAGCTAAAAGGCTTGCCTCGTCCTTTGTTCTGGTTACAACTAGTCTTATTGGTTATCTTCTTTATGTGTTTGATGATCAAGCTTCTAGCCTTCTATAACCTATTATGTACTCTATTATGTTGATGTTAATGAAAGAAGCAGTCTGGTATCTATAATGTATTGATGTGGTTTATGTGGGTTATTTAAAACTTTTTTAACAAATGGCTACAAGTCAGATGGTTTCTCGTAATGAAATGAGTAGAATAGCATGATTGGATAGTGTATATGATTTACTATTGTAATTTACTTATGTCTATTTGCTGCAAATGCCTTGACACTCCATTCTACCCTATCTAACTTCAGTCATGGCATGCCTTTGGTGAGACTCCTTTCCCCTCTAGGTAAGGTGAAAATATCGACGTTGTTCTAGACTATAGTGGAGCCTTGTTGGCCCCTTGTGCCTGAACCTAGGGTCTCTTCCCCGTTCTCATTTCGTGCCAATAAATGGTTCCATTGTTGGGACCTGAAATCAAAAACAGGGGTTTTGAATATGGTAACAAGGATTTTTAAGGAGATAAAAAACTGGTGGGACAACCAAGTGGATTGGTTTGTATCACAACAGGCCATACTTCGAAGCTGAGCTACTGCTAAAGTGAGAGAAAACATTTTATACTTAGAAACTGCAAGTCATCAGTACGAGATATTTTGGTGTAAGTTCCCCGAGGAGTTGTACAATTGGTTGTAGAGACTATAAGAGAAGGGTTGGCCAAGAGGATAGATAACACCCTGTCATGATTGTGTTCCCGCAGATCTCACGGTGCTCCACTGCCTTGACATAGATCTGAAAAGAGCAGTATATTTTTGGGTATAGGTTACTCTGGAGGGATACGTAGTTGAGTTCGCAGCAGAAAATTACCAATCCTTCTCGTAGGCTAATGTTGTGTTCCAATCTAGGCTAACAATAAAGTTGTTGAAAGAATTACATCTCTAGATTACAATTCAAATGGTAGAAGAAGGCTTGATTCCTTTCCAAGAGTTGAGCATGGTAATGTAAACCTCCAGTGTCGAGGGAAGGACGTAAGGGGAGAAATACTACTGAGCGGGGGACTATGATGCCATTGAAAGGATGGATGTAGAAGATTCACGAAGGGCTAGGGAAATAAGAGCATAGAGGAGAGTGTCGATAGTAGAAAAGTGGCAGGAAAGGACCATGCAGGCAATGAGAGGAAAGTCAGAGGGACCACACCAACAAGGACCATTATTGAAGGGTCCAGAAGGAAGATATGAGATGGCAGAGAACTCAGAGAAGGGGATAGAGACAACCAAGACATATGGAAGTCTGAAAGGTGATAAGAGCCCTCCCTCACTAGTTGCAGGGGATGTGTCTAATGGAAGTGGCCACGGTAATCCCAAGGAAGATATGGAAGATGATATGTGTGATATGATGAGACGTTTGTTTGTGGAGGACAATGTGTTTGATAGAATCATAAATCCAACCCCCTGGAGCTCAGGTAGCATTCACCCTGGCCTTCCTCTGGTACTTTACAACAGTCCTGGTAAATTTGTTGTTAAGTTGTTTAAAGCGATATGAGTACATAGTATGCATGTTAGATATAAGACTAGTACTAGTACCTCTAATAGTAGTGGGAATAGGGGCACTTGTAATTAATGATAGCAAGGTTCTCAACGACCTAGAACCCAAGGATTTCTAGCATGCACTCGGACTAGCATGACAAGATCATTTACTAGATACCAAGAATTCTCTAGTCGAGGGAATGAGGATGTAGAACAACACTGGTACCTATGTGAAGCCATATGGAGAGCTTGCCAGACACCCGACAACATGAAGTTGATCGAATTCCAGACTACCCTTAGGGAGAGGGCCCTGAGGTGGTTTATCAAATGGGGAGAGTTAAACCAAAATCCAACCGAAGATGATATCTGTTAGCACTTGAAATTTCACCTCAGGCTGAGAAAGGCAAACTCCAAGGCAACATCAAACCACTTAGCCTCGTAGCTAGCCCTACGGGGCAGGAGAGGGCTCTCTCCGGTATATCTCAGCAAAGATCTTCAAAGGGCGGAGATAACCAATAAAGAACACTGATTTTAGGCTAGTAAAATGATAAAAGGTTTGATTTGAGATTTTTAGGATTTTGGTGGAAAATCGGGGAAAGGCAATTTTGGGTGCGGGGATTGGACACAGTTTTTGCAGGGGGTTCTTTGGGGCAAGGTAGGAGACTGTATTGATGCCTTTGAAAGAGTTGGATGGATGAGAATGACTGGTGAGGAGCTAAGGAGAGCAAGCAATCACCTTGAATTCCCCTTAAACAGATGAAAACATTGATATTAAGCAAACTTAAAAGCAGAGCATGGTAATCATGAATTCTACTTTAACACTTCATTTTCCTAATTTGTAGAAGGAAAGTAAGAAGATGATTCACATAAAAAACTTACAAGTACAAAGAGAAACACACCATAAATGCATGTAACCACAGGAATCCCAAAAAGGACTGCAAAACCCTGGTCTTTCTTCCTTTGCCAAAATTGCAGAGATACAATGAGTAATACAATAGAAGCTTTCTCCCTCAAGAGTCCAACCATGAAAATGACCAAGAAAGTACATAATATAGGCAATCTAACATCTTTCCTTGCCTCTAGGGGTCGAGCTCACTATCCTAGGAGCTGTTTCAACCAATTCTAAACTGAGCACTGAAAACTAGGCAGTCAAAACAACTTGCCTCTATAAGCTAGGAAACCAATTCATTCATTAAATTTTTGCCTATCTCATGAATGAATCTTCTAGAAGAGATAAATGAGTGTCAAAATATCATAAAATTACATCATTTACAACAAGGAGGATCAAAATCCACTCGAAAAAGTCAAATCCAGTCAAAACTGCGTTTTACTGAGCTGTAGGTGCATTTCTGTGAAAATTGCCCAACGCGTAGCGCCCTGATTCTCAACGCGTATCGCGCCTTTGGACCTGCTTTTGAGGCACTTCCCGGAGTCCAAATGAGGCAAAAGTGGGCTTGTTGGAAAGGTATGGATGTCTACATTCTAACCCAAGTAGAATTTCTGAATTTGGTGACCATTTTCCCATCCAAAATTGCAATCTCCCAAGACTGCTTCTTGTGTGTCAAAAAAGTGGCAGAAAGTCATTTTTTGCATGTTTTTTGACCTTCTGGAGGCTCAAAACTTGATGAAATTTCTTGGCAATTGTTGAGAAAGTGTATTTTTGCATGAAAAATCCAAAAATTCTGAGTTTTCATGAAATGGAGTTGCCCATCTTAAGGGTCGTGCGCGGCGCGCTACGCGTTGAGGGCAAAAACCTGTGTTTGGCACAAAAAATTCACAATTGACAAAATTTTCTCCAAATTTCTTGAAATTTGGGCTGGGAGTCCCCAATAAAGTACCATGCTCAGTCAAAGAGGCTTTGGCCAAAATTTAGAGTGGATCGGGCCTTTTCCGTCGTTTTAGTGCCTTGGCCAACCTCCTTGGATCTAGCGATTGTATTTTTGAAATTTCTCTAAAAACATGACACCTGTGCAAAAAATGAAGGAGGTTTTTCTTCTTTAGCATGTTGTGGACAAAAACCTCTCTCAGTTTTCCAAAATTCATCTTTGATTGCTCTGAAACAGCTTTTGAGTGAAACTTATCCCGATGTGTGGAACAAGGGATTTTGTCAAAATGAAGCGAAATGAAGGGGATAAGAAGCTTCTAAATTCTTGGGAAAATTTTTGGAAGTAGGGAGAGATGTTAGGAAGTAGGGGAAAGTGGAATCACGAAGAGCGAGTGAGGGGAAGGGGTCCAAAAGGGAAAAACACAGGCCCAACCTAGAAAATTGCCAGGTTGTAGCAAGAAACTAGGGTTTGTGGAAAAATGAGGAATTTGGGGGATCTCAGTGATAGGAAGCATTTGATAAGGTACTTTAAGGATAGGGGAAGGTGTATGAACATCAAGATACAAGTTTTGCCGATGATTTGACCGTCCAAGGGAAATTGGCTTCAAAACCCTAGGAGAGGAAAATGACCTTACCTAGGCGCAACTACAGCATGGACAAGGTGTAAAAAGACTCATTAGACACTGAGATGATAATGAAAACCCTATGAATGATGATAGACTCAGATGAATAGTGACATAGATTGGCATTTGGGCAACTTTGAAAAGAGTGAGAGCAAACCCTAGACCTAATGCCTAGTGACCAAATTTTGCTTGAAGACTCACTGAAATGACAAAATTTGACCTTGACACTTCAAAATCACTTTGTAAGAGCACGTTTGATCACTAGAGGAAGGCTGGAAAGACTGACACTAAGATTGGCTCCAATGGGGATGGTAGCTCCTTGGAGGTGCCAAGAACCTTAGACCTCTGGGAGAGCAGACCAGTGCCTTCATCCATTGGGTGATGGAGTCATTATTTGACAAACAATACAAGATTTTGACTCATTTATTGACTGCAACCTGACTCAAGCCGACACAATTATGAAACCTATCATGACTGAAAACTGACTCACAAATGACTCATGACTGACTTAACTAAAACAAGAACTTACAAAGCTTATTGAAGGGCAGCAGTACATCAAGATTTGAAATCATGATGACAACCACCTATGTTTCTTACAAGACAATATACCATCAAACTATATCAAAATGCCAACGCAACCAATCAAGAAGATGCCTTCTTGATTGATTCTCCTGATTAGATCTTCTGGTGAACAATACAAACCTATCACTGGGCATCCAAAAACATAGTTGACCATGGCTGCAACAAAACACTGTAATAGACACTTTCACTGCTGGCTGCAACAAACTTGCTAGAGGATCGTAAAAAACATGAAGATTTGCCATTGCCACCTCCTGTTGAAAGATCAAGGTGTCCTTTGTTTCAAATTCTGATCTGCCTTCATCATGTGCTTCGGTAAAAGTATGTTCATGGGCTTCAAAAAAATCTGAACAAATGGATGGGCAGATCTCTTCTTGGAAAAGCATTTCAGCACATGAAACATATGAAGAGGAATCTGAATGGAAATCCTGAATGTTTTGTTCTTCTGTGGTGTGAATGTGCTGTAGGTCATTTGTATATGATATGACAGCCGGATTATCATCTTTGTGAAGGAAAACATTATCTGTTTGCTGATCTACAAGACAGTCATCTTTTTCAACAGAGGAAGAAGTTTTCCCAACACTTTCCTGACTATGTGTGCACTGCAAATCTGCTGTAGCTTGGGCTGTAACAAGACCTTTCAAGAGCTGATCTATCTCCTCTTCAGACAAAGGAGACAATGCCTTTTGTTTTCTTCTGCTTAAACAGTAATTATCTTCATATGATAGGGCACTCAGACTATCATTTATTACTGAGTTATTGAAAGGAGATTCATCACTTACTTGCACAAAGATCTCACCTTGCTGTTCATGAACTGACTGGATTGCTTCTTCATGAAGGTTTTGTTCTAATGATGGACTAACAGTATGAATTACTGTGTCTTCTACATTCCAAATGATTTCAACAGAACCTGGAGTAGTTGACTGGACATTATCACAATCTACAATCAGCATTGGACTTACTTGCATGTTGCTGTCTTCTGTGGACAGATCTGAAATGTCATTCTCCCTTTCATCATTTTCAGCCATATTATCTTCAACCTGCTGATCTTGATCCTGCTGCAAAATGTCCTGATCATCTTGATGGGAATTCTCTAAGTTTTCTTTATGCTGCTGAAATGGATTCTCATACAGAGCCTCCATGATCTCAACATCCATAAAATTATCATCTTCATAATATTTCTCAAGGCTTTCAATAAAAGTTGAAGCATGTTTGCAACAATCATGAACTAAATTTAATGATGGATAAGATGCTTGATATCTTTCAATGAACAAGGCATGAAAATCCTTTAAACAGTAAATACAGGCCTGCGGCAAATTTTCATACCAGGATTGGGCTTCACCTTCCAGAGTGGCCAGGAATATCTTCATCAAGCAATCTTCAGGAAAAGCAACCTTCAACTTGCGAATATGCATGTGAAATCTAACCAGATGTAGAGCAGCGTCCTTCTTACCATCATCTTTAAATGTAGGCAGATTCCTTGACCAATCTACCTTCGGAATTTTATTCGGAAAACCTGGAATGTGATTTTGGCTCATGGGAGCATATCTTCTTGTGATTTGGTCCATCTTGAAAATCTCACAGCTACTGATCTCTCTACAGTGAAGTCACCATGAATCATTGATCTCTGGAGTTTTTAGTGAAGGAGTCGCCAGTGAATGATTTCAGCCTTGTCAGTGCATATCTGATCGTTGTCCACTATCAACAATCAGATCTGAACTTGATACATGTACTGGGGTAATTAACAAGTTAGATGTCACGTTTACAAGCTAGACCGGAGATTGACTGAAGCAGCGTTTATCTACTTCCGCTAATGCAAAGCAAAAGCGTTTCAAAGGCTACCTGGCATAACTCCAGGCTCCGTCTGTAGCTATAAAACAAATGACAACAACAAGCAAACCATTTGTTCTTCCCCAGTATGGTCGCCAATATGTTAGCGCTTGAAATTTCACCTCAGGTTGAGAAAGGCAAACTCCAAGGCAACATCAAACCACTTAGCCTCGTAGCTAGCCCTACGGGGCAGGAGAGGGCTCTCTCCGGTATATCTCAGCAAAGATCTTCAAAGGGCGGAGATAACCAATAAAGAACACTGATTTTAGGCTAGTAAAATGATAAAAGGTTTGATTTGAGATTTTTAGGATTTTGGTGGAAAATCGGGGAAAGGCAATTTTGGGTGCGGGGATTGGACACAGTTTTTGCAGGGGGTTCTTTGGGGCAAGGTAGGAGACTGTATTGATGCCTTTGAAAGAGTTGGATGGATGAGAATGACTGGTGAGGAGCTAAGGAGAGCAATCAATCACCTTGAATTCCCCTTAAACAGATGAAAACATTGATATTAAGCAAACTTAAAAGCAGAGCATGGTAATCATGAATTCTACTTTAACACTTCATTTGCCTAATTTGCAGAAGGAAAGTAAGAAGATGATTCACATAAAAAACTTACAAGTACAAAGAGAAACACACCATAAATACATGTAACCACAGGAATCCCAAAAAGGACTGCAAAACCCTGGTCTTTCTTCCTTTGCCAAAATTGCATAGATACAATGAGTAATACAATAGAAGCTTTCTCCCTCAAGAGTCCAACCATGAAAATGACCAAGAAAGTACATAATATAGGAAATCTAACGTCTTTCCTTGCCTCTAGGGGTCGAGCTCACTATCCTAGGAGCTGTTTCAACCAATTCTAAACTGAGCACTGAAAACTAGGCAGTCAAAACAACTTGCCTCTATAAGCTAGGAAACCAATTCATTCATTAAATTTTTGCCTATCTCATGAATGAATCTTCTAGAAGAGATAAATGAGTGTCAAAATATCATAAAATTACATCATTTACAACAAGGAGGATCAAAATCCACTCGAAAAAGTCAAATCCAGTCAAAACTGCGTTTTGCTGAGCTGTAGGTGCATTTCTGTGAAAATTGCCCAACGCGTAGCGCCCTGATTCTCAATGCATAGCGCGCCTTTGGGCCTGCTTTTGAGGCACTTCCCGGAGTCCAAATGAGGCAAAAGTGGGCTTGTTGGAAAGGTCTAGATGTCTACATTCCAACCCAAGTGGAATTTCTAAATTTGGTGACCATTTGCCCATCCAAAATTGCAATCTCCCACGACTACTTCCTGTGTGTCAAAAAAGTGGCAGAAAGTCATTTTTTGCATGTTTTTTGACCTTCTGGAGGCTCAAAACTTGATGAAATTTCTTGGCAATTGCTGAGCAAGTGTATTTTTGCATGAAAAATCCAAAAATACTGATTTTTCCTGAAATGGAGTTGCCCATATTAAGGGTCGCGCGCGGCGCGCTACGCGTTGAGGGCAAAAACCTGTGTTTGGCACAAAAAATTCACAATTGACAAAAATCTCTCCAGATTTCTTGAAATTTGGGCTGGGAGTTCCCAATCAAGTACCATGCTCATTCAAAGAGGCTTTGGCCAAAATTTAGAGTGGATCGGGCCTTTTCCGTCGTTTTAGTGCCTTGGCCAACCTCCTTGGATCTGGCGATTGTATTTTTGACATTTCTCTAAAACCATGACACCTGTGCAAAAAGTGAAGGAGGTTTTTCTTCTTTGTCATGTTGTGGACAAAAACCTCTCTCAGTTTTCCAAAATTCATCTTTGATTGCTTTGAAACAGCTTTTGAGTGAAACTTATCCCGATGTGTGGAATAAGGGATTTTGTCGAAATGAAGCGAAATGAAGGGGATAAGAAGCTTCTAAATTCTTGGGAAAATTTTTGGAAGTAGGGAGGGATGTTAGAAAGTAGGGGAAAGTGGAATCGCAGAGATCGAGTGAGGGGAAGGGGTCCAAAAGGGCAAAACACAGGCCCAACCTAGAAAATTGCCAGGTTGTAGCAAGAAACTAGGGTTTGTGGAAAAATGAGGAATTTGGGGGATCTCAGTGATGGGAAGCATTTGATAAGGTACTTTAAGGATAGGGGAAGGTGTATGAACATCAAGATACAAGTTTTACCGATGATTTGACCGTCCAAGAGAAATTGGCTTCAAAACCCTAGGAGAGGAAAATGACCTTACCTAGGCGCAACTGCAGCATGGACAAGGTGTAAAAAGACTCATTAGACACTGAGATGATAATGAAAACCCTATGAATGATGATAGACTCAGCTGAATAATGACATAGATTGGCACTTGGGCAACTTTGAAAAGAGTGAGAGCAAACCCTAGACCTAATGCCTAGTGACCAAATTTTGCTTGAAGACTCACTGAAATGACAAAATTTGACCTTGAAACTTCAAAATCACTTTGTAAGAGCACGTTTGATCACTGGAGGAAGGCTGGAAAGACTGACACTAACAATATCAAGAAGAGCTTCATGCAAGAATTCAAGCTCCCCAAAATGGATCAGAAAGGGTTGTCGGAATTGTGGGAGATCAAGTTGCGAGAAGGAGCAACTACTTGGGAGTTGATGTAGAGGTTCAAAGATGCAATCGAAAAACTAATTTACACCATATATCCCAACCACCATAGGGATTGGTTTATTAAGGCACTCCTACCCCTTACCCAGACACCCCTAACACAATAGAAGATTGAGACCCTACAGGATGCTCTAGAGCAAGCAACCCACATAGAGGCTATGGCAGGGTATCCTCACGAGTATCAGGGAGAGGAGGAGAGGGGGGGGGGCATGTTGTAGGATTCGTCAATCTTGGGTCTCCAACACCAATGGCCATCTTAATAGAGAAATTGAAATAATTACATCCAGTTTTAACGAGACTAAACTTGTGGTGCACCCACTGTCTGGCGGAGGGTCACATCATGACTGAGTGTTGAGATGAAGGGGCATGAGCAACACATCAGGGCCCACTAGACCATGAGGGGGTCCACCTATAGTAGGAGTTTTGGTAGTAGGATCGCAAGGGGCATTCCCAGGCTGCAACCAACCCAAGTACTGTGAGGTTTGTAGGGGCTATGGTCATTCACCATGGTTGTGTTTGATACTGGATAAGTACGCAAGCATCCTAAACAAACTCTACTGTGAGTTTTGTGCATCCACGACCCACCACATAGAACAATGTCAAGCATTAGATGTGTAGCAGATTTCTTAGACCATTCGACATTCAGGATCAATGAGACTGCTCGTGGAGGGCGAGGAAGAGGAGGAGGTATGAGAGGGGGAAGAATAAGGGGCAGGGGACATGTGCACTGCTACAAATGTGATTAGGAAGGACATGTCGCTAGGGACTATCCTCTCCCAAGAAGACCTTAGTGCTCTCAATGTCTGTTCAAGGCACATGAAATAGAGGATTGCCCAGAACTGATTACAAGGTGGGAAGAACGGACCAGGTAGTGTGGGACGAACCTAATAAATGTAGATCCCTGGGAAATAGAGATAGCTTCAATCTCTAATATAATGTCGTCACCTATGGAGGCAAGAAGACGGGGGCTGACCAAGGTGTCCAGGACCGACTATCCATTATTAAGGTGGCCTCACCAAAGTAGTCATACAACCCTAGACAGCGTAAGAAATATTACCAGGAAGCAACAAAGTTGTTTGGAAATTTGGCAAATTCCTAGGAGGAAAGAACGGTTAGCCGACCAAGACCCAACGTTGGTGATCCTATTAAGTAATGGTTCAGACCGTTCTTGTAGATTGTCAACAACAACCAGGTGTTAGAGAGTAGAACAGAATTCTAAAAGGAATTCTCCCAGACGAAGAAACTAGAGAAGAATGTGTCTCAGTGAATCAACCTGAGAAGCACTCGAGAAGAGTTCGCAGAAATAAGAAGAGAACGGGGAGGGAGTTCAAAATTGACACACGGGTTGCTGGATTCCAGATTAAAGATATGATGTTATACTTGGGTTCTGACATTAATATTCTACCCAGGAAAACATGGGAGGCACTGGGGAAACCACAACTGAAGTACTCACCAATCCAACTGTGGATGTCCAACCAATACTGCATTCTGCCCATTGGAAGGTTGGAATATTTGGAAGTAGATGTAGTAGGACTGAAGACACATGAAAAATTTGAGGCAATAGATATAATGGGTGACCAAAAAATGTTACCTAGTACTTCTAGACATTGAATGGGCCTATGAAAATTATGTTATCATTGATCTAAAGAAGGATTTGATGATCTTTGAGGTGGAAGGAGTACGGGCAATCCAACCATTGGATCCGTACCAGGGGCCAAGATTTACAGAACAGTAGATGATTGAGATGAACTAGGAATGATAACCCCACTCTAATGGTTGAGAGCAGGAATGAGAGAATATTACATCAACCCCACAGCGGAAGAATCGGTCAGCTGGAGGAGCATACAGAGCTCAGAGGTTGGCTCTGAGCCTACATGGGATGCCTGGTAGAAAGGTGGGTACAAACTTAATACAAGATGTTGTGCTACGATATGCCACATCCACTAGATTGGAACATAGGTAAGTGATTATCCCACTTTCCATGGCATAGATTCAATAGACATATTTCTAAATAAGATCGATTGAACCATAACACAAAGCCACAAGGTACTGTTGTTAGACATCGCACTACAAGCAACCCCAGTGCGCTAATGGGGAGCACACTACAACACCCTCCATGACTGGGAAAGGATCAAGAGGGCCATGATGGAAAGGTTTAAGCAAGTAGGGGATTTACTGTAAGTAATTTTAAAATACAAGGGGAACTATGGTCCCCGACAACACCTGGAGAATTACATAGATAGATGGAAAAGAGAACGGGTTCTGAAGGAACTATGGGTACACATGTTCATACACACATTGGGTACAATCCCTCAAGCATGGTATATAGAGGAAGAAATTCGAAGATAAATGAGGGACTGGGACACATTGGTTGAACAATTCAGTAGCAGTTTTTCATTTAAAGATAGTGACAGATGGTTGATTGAGGCTCTGTATGCCATCAAAAGGATCCTCTTCACATCAGGTCAATTGTGGGAAGGATGCATTGACAAAAGGTTCCTACAATACTTTTATAAGTCAGGATACCCAGAGGTCATGGCTTGCGGAAAAGTGAGTGCAAATCCAGAGGAGGATGACCTAGAAGGGCTGAGGCACCTGACGTTTCATGAGACCAAAGGAGAGAGGGATCTCCAAGAAGGACCTACAACAGATGTCCTGCACTTTCTCCTAGTAAAATTGCGGAAGCACAACATTGGCATGGAGGAAAAACCTAAGATGGCATCAATAGGGGACTACTGGGACGAGCACATGACTAAGGAGATTTTTTATATTTTGTGGGAAAATGAGGACTTGTTCCCAGCTTCGATTGAGGAGTTAAAGAGAATCAAGGAAGATATTTGGGAAATGAATATTGTACTAAAACCTGACACCATGCCAGTGAAGCACAAACCATACTGATTGAACCCAAGAATAAAAGAAAAGGTCAAGAAGGAGATAGACAAGATGCTAGAAGCAGGGCTCATTTTTCTGATAGACGAAGAAAAATGGATCAGTCCAATAGTGATCTAGAACAAGAAGGATGCCATGGAGATAAGGGTCTGTGTAGACTACTGTAGCCTCAACAACGCTTGCATACATGATCCATTCCCCACACCCTTCAGTGATGAGGTCCTAGACAACGTTGTGGGGAATGAAGCATACTCCTTCAAAAATAGGTTCTCAGGGTACCACCAAGTCTGGATAGTGGAGGAGGACAAGAAGAAGACCACTTTCACCATGGAGTGGGGGTCGTATGCATACCACGTCATGCAATTTGGCCTAAAGAATGCGCCTGTCATTTTCTCCCAGATTGTCATCGTCGCATTCATGGATTACATTCACTGATTCCTGGAGGTATATATGGGAAATTTAACATTTTACAGAATGTTGAAAAAGCACACCAACCTACTCAAAGTGATGTTTGATCATTGTAGATAATTAAAGATCTCCCTGAAACTAAATAAATGTATCTTTGTAGTTCCATTTGGCATGTTACTCAGCCACATCGTTTGTAAGGATGGTGTTTGTGTAGACCCTAAAAAAGTTGAGTCAATTATAAATATGGACCCACCAACCAGTGTGAAGCAGTTGTGATCGACGTTGGGTCAAGCAGGGTATTATCGTAGATTCATTCGAAATTATGCTTCCATCACTACCCCCATGGAGAAGCTTCTCAAGGAGGTGGAAGCATTCAAATGGTCGAAGGGTTTTCAAGCGACATTAAACATCCTGAAGGAAAAGATGGTAAGTGCTTCCATCTTAGTATACCGAGATTGGAATAAGAAATCCCATGTGCATATCAACACATAGAGCATTACTCTAGGGGCAGTGTTGGTGCAACCAGGAAAAGGAAACTTGGATCTTCTTATCTACTTTGCCAGTACGAAGTTGTCAACTACGGAAAAGAACTACACCATGACTGAGAGAGAAGAATTAGCCATGGTGTATTCCTTACAAACTTTTCAACATTATCTACTTGGGGGCTTATTCAAATTCTTAACAGATCACTCAGCATTGAGGTACCTGGTCAATAAGCCAGTCTTAGAAGGAATAATTTGCAGGTGGCTACTGTTATTCCAGGATTTTACATTCGAAGTCATCATTAAACCAGGTTGGTTGAACGTGGGACCTGATCACCTCTCAAGACTAGAATCAGGGGAAAGTGGAGGCTCCCTCGATGACCAACTATTGGATGCTGATTTGTTCCACATAGAAGAAATACCAGATTACTTAGAGGAAATTGCAGCTTTCCTAGCCACAGGGCAATGTCCAAAGGGATATATGGTGATGCAGAGGAGATATATGGTGGTGTGAGATACCGATCATCAACTGATCACAGGGAATCTATATAATCTAGAGCTCAACCAGGTATTGCGAAGATATCTCCTCCAACATGAACAGTAAATTGTTCGATGGGAATTCCACTCTGGAGTTGGGGGGTGCACGTCGGAGGGAAAGTGATGACAAGAAAGGTTATGCAGACAAGGTTATCGTGGCCTACACTCTAAAAGGATGCTAAAGATTACACCAAAGGGTGAAATGTATGTCAGAGAGTTTTCAAACCATCACATAATGATAAGTTACCACTACATCTGGTACATGCGGTACAGATATGTGAGAAGTGGGCAGTTGATTTCATCGATCCGATCAATCCCTCGACGTGTCACTCTCAAGCACTATACATTATTACAAAAACAGAGTATCTCACAAGATGGGAGGAGGCAGCGCAAGTGAAAGACTGTACAACAGACACAACTGTGAGGTTCATTTTTTAAAATATCATATCAAGGTTTGGGTGCCCAAGAATCCTGACGAGTGACCAAGGAACTCACTTTATAAATGAAATAGTCACATCTTTGTTGCATAATTTCCTAGTCCAACACCATAAGAGAAGCCCATACCATCCACAGGCTAATGGGATGGTCGAAGCCTTTAAAAAGATAATTGAAAGGGGCCTAACAAAGGTATACTTGGTGAATCGAAATTATTTGGATGAGCATGTTCCAGCCATGCTATGGGTGTACCAAATGACAGTAAAGAGGTCACAAAAGCAAACACCCTTCCAGTTGGTATATGGATGGAAATTCGTTGTGCTAGCATAATTTTCAGTACTGAGTATCTTCAACGCTCAGGTTACCAAGATGACAGATGATCCATCACTGCAGAAGCGATTAGAAGAATTGATGGAACTAGATGACGCCATGTTTCTAGTCGAATTCCACCAGTTCATCGAGCAAATAAGATAGGAGGAATGGCACAATAGGTAAATTAATAAAATTCTTTCACAATCGGAGGGTGAGTTTTATTATATGATAGCAAGTTTCTAAAGTTTTCAAGAAAGTTGCAGATGCACTTGTTAGGTCCATTCATAGTTGCGGAAATCAGGGAGTCTGGACCAGTGAAGCTCATGCAACTATATGGAATATTACTACCAAGATGGGTGAATAGCACATGCTCGAATCCTTTCCACTAACCCAACACTCAACTTTATCATTGATTAGGTCTTGGAAAAGGGGTCGTAGGTAGGCTTAGAGAAAGTATGTAGGAGTAGATCAGTCAAGTAGTCAGTCAATTTAATTCCTTTATTTTCAACACAATAAAACTCACATGGTAGATCAATTGCGGCATCTATGCCACCACACCACAACCGATTGTGGTCTGGGAGATCAGCCACACTTTTAAAAAGTATTTTCCACCATATTCAAAGTCTTTTCCATAATAATTAGGCAATAATACACCTTCCAGGAAAACTTATGTAGGATCTCTTCCTGTTATGGATAGAATTAACTAATAAACATCTGCCATTATAGTAACATGATTACCCATCCACCCCAATTTTTCCTCTTCCATAATACGTCATCCAAGTCAGTTACAGATCAATCGGTGGTGGATTAACATGATAGAGTCTGCATAGGGAAAGTTGTCATAGTAATTAGTTAGTGAGTCTAGTCAGAAGTGTCGTGTCAAAGTTGGTCTACTTAATTTGCATGGATATGCCGAAAGTTTCAAAATTTCCAACTCAGGTGGTAGAATTGTTCACGTCCCAGTTTGAATCTTAGACATGTTGCCCAAGCATTCCTTACTAGCCTCCTGTGACTGTTTTTTATCATCGATGTTGCAGAATGACGAGGCCACTCATATCAGTTCCTGAAGACAAATTAGATGAGTGAATTGTTGTTCTAGAAACTCTATATGGGAAATACGACAAGTCAACACTGGTAGACAATGACCTCTTAGATTGCTTCCAATTCCTAGTGCTAAAGCGGGAGGTGTGCACAAAATAAATTACAAAGAAAGATTGAACCAAGGTGACAAAAGCCAAGGTAACATTTTTGGGACTTCAGTGTTGGGATGGGGTCTCTAGGGGTGGAATTGAGTTAAATTAGTCATTTTTTGTAAAGAATTTTGGATGCGAATCGTGTAGATAGATAGGAGTCAAAGGGCTCTTAGCCCGTTGTTTTGGTCGGTTTTGAAGACTCACCCATGAGCCAGGGGCCATGGTATTGTATTAGAAAATCTATAAATAGTTGAGTCATAGCGAGTCTTAGAAGTAACTTGGGATAGATAAGTGGGTACATCAAACATTTTTTTTGTCTTGGGTAAGTGCTAGGCCAGGAAGGCTCTACTTCCTGCGCTTAGGTAGAGAAGGGAAGGCTCCTGTAGTTGAGTGCACAGGAGGCCTAGGTAGATTCTGCAACTGAGTGCACGAACCCTCGCAGTTGTGTGCGTAGGGTAGAAGAGTCTGTAATTGGTGAACTGAAGATCAATAAAGACAACTTTTTGAAGAATTATTGAGTATTTCCATTGAATCTATTTATGTTATATGTTGTCGATTAATGATATGTATTCTGAATTATTGAATGAATTCTATGTGAATTCACTGAATTTGTCTTAATAATATATGAAATGAATGGTTATCCACTTCTGCGAAGTTAGAAGCTATTTCTCTTATGTTTTTTGATGAATCAAGTAGATCTACGTGAAACTCGATCTAGGGTTGCTTGCTGATGTGCGAAAGTAGGTAAATCGACTATTTATGGTCCGCAAGGATTGATCGTAGACCTTCACGAAGGTCTGGAGGTAGCTTTAACCTAGTTACAGTAAAAAGCCCTAGAATTCTATTGATCTGTGTGGAAGCAGATCCAAGGTGCTAGAAGACATCACATGAATCTTTGGATGAAGAAACTTGGTTCTTACATCCCCCAATACTGCTTTCGGTGAGACTGTAGCCTGCGCTACATAGGTTGTTGCCAAAAAGGCTAGCAGTGTAGGGTTTTGTTGGTTGGTGCAACTAACTCAGAACCTAGGTCAGGACCCCCTAATCTAACAAATGGTTCCATTTTCGGGACTGGGATATGCTTAAATATATGTGTGATGTCGCATCATTGGAATCCGACTAAAAAAGAGACTGAAAAGTGGTTAGATTAGAAAATTCACGATTTTGCGGCGCAAGAAAACAAAAATCCATGCTTGTTGAAGGAGGATCAATTGAATAGGTATCTGTATACAGAGGTACACAAAATATTCTTTTGCACTTTCCCAATTGAATTATATGAGTGGTTATCTAAATTAACAGATAGTCAAGGGAGGTGGAAACTCGATAGTCCCATATTGTGGACCCCAAAATTGGTGTGATGACTAGAGGCATCTGAAAACAAGATCACGTGGGCTATTGATCATTGGCTTGATCGAATTCTGGGAGGATTTGTTATTGAATTTGCAGTTGATACCTAAGTTAGCTATAGCGAGGGGAAGAGAATATTCTTCAAAGGACCACAAGGTAAGTACTTAAGGTCATTGAATACTTGGATTAAAATTATTATGTGACTATTGGGCAATGTCATTACCTTAATGTTCGGATCTATGCGAAGTGGTTGGTCCTTTACAAGTAACAAATCAGGTCCAAAGTATAGTCCATTAATTGAACCTCCTTCAAGCGACGATGAAGGGGCGGTACTGAATACACTGCAAAGTGTTTTTCAGCTAATAACCCAAGGTATTCCAAGGATATCTCATCCATCCACTCCACCTCCTCCACCACCTCCTCCGGATACACCTTCACCTACACCTCTACCTCCACCTCCACCATTCATCATGGAAAATGCAAGAAGATGTCAATATTCAAGGGCATAGGAAGTGAAGATCCAAAGAAATTCTGGTTTGTTGTGAATGTTGTATGGACAACACAACAAATCAGCGATGATAATATAAAGAAGGCATAGTTGGTTATTGCCTTGCAAGATCATGTACTAACATGGTACATTAAGTATTGTGCTGATAATCCTCAAGCATTGTTAGCAGAGAATCAAAAAACTTTGAACAAAGAATTTAGCAAGCCTAAATCAAAAGCGCAGTCGGTTATTGAATTTAAGGAGATCCGAATGAGATTCGATGAGACACCTTGGGACTTTGATTATAGGTTGAAGTGCCAGATCAGACAGGCTAACATGAAAATTTCAGATACCTAGCATCGCGACTGGTTTTTTGCATCACTTTTTCTGCATTTAAGGATCCCTCTGTCACAGCATAAGATAGCTATGCAAGAAGAATCCTTGGAGATCGTAATGAGGCTGCATGCATCACCTATTCAGGATACGAACCTAGGGGTACAACAGATTCACTCGCAGTTAGCGATCCTGCACCTAGAATTATAGAGTCTAAAGAAAGAAAAGGACACTAAGCCAGAAGTGCGCATGGAGGTTTGGTGCTTGAAGTGAAAGGGCCATGGGCATGATAAAGATCATTGTCCAGTATACATGAATTATCTTATAGGGGGAGGGCCAAACCCCCTAAAGCTAGAAGTCCTAGCCGAACCGAGCACGGGAGTTGTGCTATGCTGTGCTATTTGTCAAGTCACTGGGAAACATGCAACGGATAACTGCCACTTACTTCAAAAGTTCGTTCAGATAGCCTAGCAGTTGTTTTGTAATTTCTGTAAATATGTGGGCCATGATGAGCGCCATTGTTGAAACTATGAGCTGATGATGGAAAGAACGCCTACTTACCGTATAAAAGCAGAAACTCGGCCTCCAGATCAAATCATGGGAGGAGCACACAAGGGTTTTCAAGGCTAAGGACAAGGACGAAGAGGAGGACCTAGTAGAGGTCATGGTCATATTATCTGCTACAACTGCAGACAGTCGGCGCACTTCGCGTGAGATTTCCCAAATCCTACACATCCTTCGTTTCAAAATTGTAGACAATTTGACCATGCCATGGAAGAATGTCTGATGCTAATAGCTAAAATGAAAGAGAAGAAAGCATAGCCTCAGTAGCCTATGTGGAATTTACAAATGATGAGGGGTTGAGCCTCGTGAAGAGGATCATAACATTTATATTGTACTAAGAAGTGGTATGATGATTGGCGTAGACAAAGGTAAGAATACTGAAGAAGATGGATGGGTCCGCAAAGATCCTGAGAAAGAAACCACCTTTGACCTTAATCACGCTAAGGAAACATTTATGGAAGAAAAGAAGAGCTTCTCTAAGGCCTCCACCTAAGGAAGCTAGGACAAGACACAAGAGACCAGTGCGACACAAGAGGTTAATCCTTCTGTACCCACTAATTTTTTTGGAGACCTGCATGAAGTTATTATGTGATAGAAAATTTGTGGAAGGATTTCTAGACTTAATCGACAAGTGTGCCAACAAGGAAAAGATTTATACAGAGTAGCGCATAGTTAGAAATATTGGTAAGCATAAGGCACGGACAAGGCGTGAGATGTGGCTAACAACGCAGATAGGTGATTATGAAATGGACCAAGTCATTTTAGATCTGGGATCTAATGCAAATGTTCTACTGAAATAGACATGGGAGAGGATGGGGAGACCTGCACTGTAGTGGTATCCTATTCAACTTAGAATGGCGAATCAGCAGAAAATCATCCCCATGGGACGATTATATGGAGTAACAGTTGATATTGAAGGTGCAAGTGCATTAGCGGACTTTGAAGTTATAGAAATTGTTGATGACAGTAATCACTACCCTGCACTCCTTGGAATCAACTAGGCTATTGATATGAATGGGGTCATTAATTTGAAGAAGAGGAAAATTTCATTTAAGAGGAAGTCGCTAAGGGTTATAGTGCCACTGGATCTTTCGAAAGGGGTGCACTATACCGAACCAGTCCATGATTATATAGAAAGCGATGATGAGTTGGATCAAATCTACAAGATAACATCGCGAGATCAAGATTAGATAAATCTAATGGTGGATGGACGGATCGCATGGGACGGGAGAGTTCCTACACTTCTGACTCAGATGAAGAATTAGAGAATTTGAAAAACCACTTACATGAAGTGTCTACACTACGGTGCAATATGATGATGAAGTCACAGCATTGTGTTTCGTCAAAGGTAAGAAAGCTACCTTATTATGATGGTTTGATTGATGTGGATATGTTTTTAGATGAATTTGAGCATGAAATCCCTAAAGACCACTATTTTCAAGCCTTGGATTTGGCGCTGCATGCTACACCCGCACGATGGTGGGGTACGCATAAGGATAGTTTTGCTAGATGGCGAAATTATAGGAAATTGATGAAGTTATGATTTGGGAATGCTAATACAAGAATGATTGAGAAGTACAGTGGAAGGGATGATCTGTGTAATCACTGGAAAAGTGGACTACATGGGGGACGGAACCATAGCCAAAATGGGTACATATATTTTGTCATACCTTGGATACAGTCCCCATCACTACAACAAAACTCTGTGATTAGCATCCCTTTTTTCTTCCTTTTTTGCATATAGAGCCCATTTTTGGTGCTATTTGTGTCCATTTATCAAATATGGTGCAAAACTCGATGCAAAGTTTGCACCAAGTCTTACATCAAGTTTAGCACCAGGTATTATAATAGGTTTTGCACCAAGTTTTATGCCAAGTTTTATGCCAAGTTTTGTGCCATCCTTTGCACCATGTTTTGCATCAAGTTTGACACCTAATTTTGTTTCACCAACTTTTGCATCCTCTATTGCATCCACTTTTTGCGCCTACACTTGCATCAACTTTTGCATCATCTCTTGCATCCTCTTTTGCATCATTTTTAAATCATTTTTTGCATCCATTTTTGCATATTTTTTGCATCCCCTTTGTGCCAAGTTTTGCATCAAGGTTTGTGTCTAGTTTTGCATCTAATTTTGCATCTACTTTTGTTGCATTGACTTTTACATCTTGTTTTGCATCCATATTTACATCATCTTTTTCATCTATTATTGTGTACACTATTGCATCCATTTTTCTTGTGCCATAATTTGCACCTAGTTTGACACCTCCCTTTGCACCCTTTTTTGTTTCTAAATTTGCATCCACGATTGCGTCCTCATATACATCTACGTTTTCATTGAATTTTACATCTATTTTTGCATCCCTTTTCATATCCACTTTTGCATCAATTTTTATGTCTCATATTGCATCGAATTTTGTTGCATCAACTTTTGCATCCTATTTTACATCCATTGTTGCACCCATGTTTATGTCCACTTTTACATCCCTTTTTGCATCTTATTTTGCATCTTCATTTGCTTCCTTTTTTGCATCTATCATTACATCCACTTTTGTTGTGACACAATTCGTGCCATGTTTTGTACTTACTGTTGTACCCACGTTTGCTTCCAATTTTTCATCCATCTTCACATCCTCTTTTGCATAAAATATTGCATCTATTTTTGCATCCACTTTTGTGTTGGGTTTTGCATCTCATTTTGTATCTTCTTTTGCATGTACTTCCATTGCATCCATATTTTGCATCCAATTTTGTTTCTCCTATTGCACCCATGTTTGCATCCACTTTTACATCCCTTATAGCATCTTGTCTTGCATCTAAGTTTTCATCTTTTTTTGTGTCTATTATTACATCCACTTTCTCATCCACTTTTTTTGTGCTATGATTTGTGCCATATCTTATGCCTATCATTGAAACCCACATTTTCTTCCACTATTGCATCCACATTTGCATCCTCTTTTGTGTCCAAGTTTGCATCAAATATTGTTTATGTTTTTTGCATCCCATTTTGAATCTACTTTTACATCCACTTTTGATTCATCCAATTTTGCAACTAATTTTGTATCCACTATTGCACCCATGTGTGGCCTATGTTTACATCCCTTTTTGCATCCAAGTTTTCCTCCTTTTGCATTCATGTTTGTGTCTTTTTTTTTTACATTCATTGTTGTATCCACATTTGTTTCACCACAATTCATGCTAAGTTTTATGCCTACTATTGTTCCCATGTTTTCTTCCACTTTTTCATCCATGTTTGAATCCTATTTTGTGTTCAAGTTTGCATCAACTATTACATCTACTTTTTCATCCACTTGTGTCAATTTTTCTATCTTTTTTTGCATCTACTTATGTTGTGTCCACTCTTCATCCAACTTTACGTCTATTTTTACCCCCATTTTTTTGTTCACTTTTGCATCCCTTTTCCAACGCACATCATATTTTTTGCATTGATGATATTTCTTATGAAATTGAAAATTATGAACAGCTGATGACAATGTCAATAATTATGATGATGATGACAATGAATATGATGACGATGACATGAATTGTGATTGTTATGATAATGACAATGATGATAAAACGATGGGGGTTACAATGACATTGGTGATGACGATGCTAATGACCTTGGCCATTATTCCCAATTTTTAAATGTTGTCATGGTCATAATCATAATAATTATCTTTGGTGTCATCTTCCAAGTCATCATCATCTGATAATCATTATCGTTATTTTCATCTTGGTCATCATCAACAACAATAATGACATGAATGATGATTATGATGTTCATGATGCAGATGACAACAATTATGATAAAAATTATATTAGTTATGACGATGGGGATGATGACAATTATAATGACGATTATAATGGTAGTGATGATGATGATCATTGATCATCTATAAAAAATAAAGTTGTTATTTCTCTTGCATATATCATGTGTCCTAACAACCCTTTTCAAGCACTCGTAACATTTTTTGGGTTGATAATATCTCTTACGATACCTATAATTATGAACAATTGACAACAATGTCCATAATCATGATAATGATGATGATGATGACATGAATGGTGATTATGACGATAATGAAATGATGACAATAATGATGACGATGATGGTAGTGATGATGGAAATAATGAAGATGATGACCCTCCCTCTAAACTAGGGAGGTACTCATAGTGAGACAAAAAAGTACTCTCAAGTTGGAATATTCATATAAGAAGGGATCTAGATTGATAAGCATCAAAGATGATTTACATCATCATAGCCAACATTGTCAAAATAGCAAGGCCTTGACTAACAAATTTATCTCTCCATTAGATCAGAGCACAATGTTGGGAGGCATAAATTTGGACACCACTGCCTCTCTAGGCACTTACCCCACCAGGATTTTCACTAGGTATGTCCTCACATGATCTTTTCTTAATCCACTATCATAATATTTGACACCAGGAAATGTCAATTCTCATGACTATTCTTATCTTGGATTAATATATTTGACTTATGGCGGTTAGTCCTAGTCAAAGTAAAAATTATCAAAGAATATTGGTCCCATATGTTTATCCAATCCACCATTCTCCCTACTAGTGTCTTTATTAGGCTGATAATTGTTATTCCTAGCCATAGTACATGACACATGGATAATATGGTGTCTACCCTCACTCCTTCTCAACCAGAGAGGAGACATCCACAAGCATACGATTTTCTCAAGAATACCCATCATTTTCATAGAGAATAACATCATTAATTTTTTTTCATCGCAGATGCCTTTATGATTAAGCGTTCATAGATTTGTGGCAAAATATTTCCCATTTTTCATTTTTGATGAAATAAAATCAAAAAGTGAAAGACAAAATCATTAAAGATACACTATAATGATTTATCTAAGTCTGAACTCTAAGGTTGAAGTGAAAATTTACACTTGAAGTGAAAATTCATGTAAATGTTATATCTATGAGTTATGCCAAACTTATGAAAACGTTATTCCCTAAGTCCTATATATAAGAAAAAGAAAAAGAAAGAAAAATAAGGCCTAATGAATGGTAACTCATGTATTCACTCCCTCTTTGGAAAATATATGAATATATACACTCCTAGTCACACTTGATCACATGTTTGTGATGCTTAAATCATGAAATCCTCTTTTCCCCTTGTATTTCCACTTCATCATTTAATAACCTAATTGAGGATCTAGGGAATGTTTGTTTCCCAAGGGTTTAATGTCTACTCTTGGTTTATTTATGTCACACTACTATCAATTTATGTGACGGAGTGAAATACATAAGTTTGAGGAGTTATTAGAATAGTGTATTAAGTTAGTCACCACACACACATGTATTACATCTCATTGATCCACATGTGTGGGTTGGATACTCATTGCTTGACAACTTTAATGGAGACTACTTTATGGCTTTAATGGTATAGCTTCCAAAATATCTTGTTAAACATTGTGATTCATCCTTTCTTTTCCTCAAGACACTTGATAATATTGAAGTCACTCCCGATAATCCATGGAGATGGGGAGTATAAACTACTTGTGCTAGAAATAGAATTGAGAAATAGAGTTTTTCCATTTGCGATATTGGATTCATAGACATTGGATACATCGCAGTAGTCCTCGATTTCAATTAACTAAAATTGCATTCTCATAATGCGAAAAGAGGTAAACATATTGGTAACCTTGATGTCATGATCACTTCAAATAATAACCATTCCACCCAAGTATCTCTAAGCATCAATCACTACTACTTGTAAATTCCTCCCCCATTTGCTAATTATATGAGGTAGAACCTCACTTAATATTTTTGTTTCTTATATCAACATTATTGATGGGTGCTTTGCATACCATTTTTCTTTTAGGAGTCTTTGTTTTCCTTTACTATTGAGGCCCCTCATGTTCCATGAGACTATTTTCATCGAGAATTTACACAGAAAGGAAGTATAATGTGACTAAAAAAAGCATGTCTCACGATTTAAGTGCTTGGACAATTCCACTTCATGACTCCTATATTTCCTTAACCTAGGACCGAATGGTGAACATGATGACCTTAAGGGAAATTGACCAATGAAAATCTAAAAAAGAGGTGACTTTTGACTTCATCACATACAATTTAATATACTAAAAAAATATCCATAACAATTTCATCAATCAATGAATCATTAAAAAAAATATCCAAAACAATTTCATCAAGCAATGAATCATTGCATTATAAAATACAATCTATAAACCTTTTGGGAACGTTTTGCTAAACCATGCTCAAAAACCAACATATTTAATATTAATATTTAACAATAATATGGACAATAACAACATTTTGATAAATTAAATAACATATTATCAAGCCTAAAAAATGTCACTAACAGAAAACTATAAAGCATGCAACTAATGAAAGTGACCACTCAAGGCCACCATAAGACAATTAATCTATTAAGACCAAGATTAATGGGGACAGAGATCTATAAAGGAAAAAGGCAAACCTAGTTTAACTTTATTGTTTTATTAGGTTCAAGAGGAACATTTCAAGATATAATGAAGAACGTAATTAGTTTTATTGCATTAAGAAAACCCAATCACATTCTATAACTTAGCAAGGAAGAGATGTATAATACCCATCTCAGCGACACAACACATGGCATTAAGTTACTTTTTTATATATCATTTAAACTCCTATCATAAAATCACAAATTTAGCATGAATGGGATGTTTAAAATCCATTTTTATTAAAAAAAAACCAAAAACTAAATATATTTTTTTAGAAAATAAAAAAATACTAAAACTAAATATATATTAAAAGAAAAAACTAAAATATAAGCAAACTAGAATTTGAATTTGACACTCTTGTTCACTTTTGGAAACTCATATGGTGGAATGTGATCTCTTTATCCTCATCTTTAGCTTTTTCCTAAAAAAATAAAAGCATACAGAAGCGGGAAAGAGCCATAAAGCATGGGGAAGCTTTTTCCTAAGCACAAAAGCATCTAAAAAGTGGAAAAGGCCATTTTTATATGAGGAAACATTATTCACCCAAAATATTTTTCCCAAATTGAGCTAATGAGGAATTTGGGAAATCTTCATAGCCTTCACTTTCCTATATATTGGAGGCTTGGCCATTGAGAAAATGATGGGAATTCTTGTATTGTCACGCTACTGAGATCTATCTTGAGAGGGAGAGTTTTGGAGCTAGGAGTTGGGGGAGGTGCTGCTGCGACTACATCTAATTGTTGTAACTTTCCTCTAGCTCATTTATTAATATAGATCAGTTGTTCTTCCTTCCATATGTTTCTATTCATTCTTTACTTATTCTATTTAACTAATGATTGTATGGGATTTTGGTTTATATTTATTTATTCAATAATATTTATATGTTTCTGAGAGTTTCAATTATCAAGATATTATGATGTGAAGGTTGTTTTATTCTCTCTCTTATGTGTAGGACCAAGCTTTGGAGCTAGCTAGGAGCGCTTCCTAGCTATAATAAAAACTCCAAGAAGACCTGCATGTGAGGACTCACAAGAATTCCTTCTCTTTTTCTTAATCTATACTCTACATCTTGATCTACTGAGAATCCTGAGCCTTAGAACAACCTTTCTCTTAATTGGTTTGTCCTAGGTTTCTGGGATAAACTGAGAAGGTTTTATGTTCTTCTAACCATGCATTAAATCATACAGCAAAATGGTATGTAAAAAATTTAATATATTTCACTATGTAAATGAAATTAGTAAAAATGAATCCATAAAGGGGGTCATAAATGGAAATAAAAGTAAAACTCTAAACCAAAAGCCAAAAGTGGATGTAACCATGGATGCAAAATTGGGAGTAGAATTGGATGTTAAACTAGCCATCAAAACAATATGCAAACAATGACACAAAAAGGGTTTTAAAGTAAAATTAAAAAAGGGTGTAGCACTAGACACAAAGAAGGGAACAAAATAGGGCATATGAACGGATACCAAATTGGGTGCAAACAAGGATGCAAAAATGGAAACCAAAATGAGGATGCAAAGAATGGTGTAAAATTAGGATGCAATATTGGGTGCAAAAAGTATGTAAGAAAAGACACAAAACAAGATGCAAAATGGGACTAAAAAAGGGTGAAACCAAGGATGTCAAAAATTACGCATAACAAGATGAAAATTCAAACTAAATTCTAGGTGAAAAATGAGATGCAAATGTGGACACAAAATGTGGCAGAAGAAAAGGATGCAAATTTGGATGCCAAAAAGGATGCAAATTTAGATACCAAAAAGGATGCAAGTTTGGACGTAAAAAATGGTGCAAAATTGGACACAAAAGAAGAAAAAATGGTGCAACAATGGGCATAAAAATGGCTCAACTTTGGATTTATAATAATAATGATATATAAGTATTATTAAATTTGGGTGTAGTAGTCAAATTCTTGATTTGGGGGAAGAATGGCGAGGGTTTGGGAGCAGGGGCTCAGGCCGGAACCAGGACCAGCCAGGTCGAGGGCTTAGGTTCCGTCAGCAGTGCACACCGGCAGTTGTTTGTACGAGACGTTGCTTTTGGAGGACAGCGACAGGAGGAAAGGCAGCTGGAGGTCAGGATCGGTGTAAGGCGGACAGCTGGGGAATAGAGCGTTGGAATTCAGTAAAAGTTTTTTACTGAGACAGTAAAGAGATAGGACCTCTGTGCTGGCAGCGAAAACGATCGGCGAGTATCCTGAGAACCCTCACAGTAACCATGGTTAACCCTAGCGAGCTCGTTGACCTAGATCCGGCAATGGAGGATATTCTGTCGGTCTGGGGGAAAGACCCTACAGCACAGAATATCGAACGTTATTTCGGAGCACCAGAAACCTTCAGTTCTGAACCCCTTTCTCCGGAACCCCAAAGGATTAACCAATCCTTTCTTCAATTGTCAAAGGAAGTGGAGGATAACGCCTATTTTCACCAGGACTCCATAGTTTCGCAGCAGACAAGCAGAGTAAGTGAAGATGTGTTGCATGCGGGCTTTCGACAATCAAGCCAAAGCAGCAAAGGAAAATCCCCTTCTTCTGGACCGTTTCTCTCTGGTGGACTAGAGGATATTGTTATTTTCGGCACAAGCTCTGGGCAGAGAAGCGAAGGGGGTTTTGGAAGGGTTTCAGCGGTTACCAGGGCATCCATCGCCAAAGGCCAGGGCAGCCCTAAAGGGATCGGAGGACGGCAGGAAGACGAGACCGGAGGATCCCCAGTTTTGCAAAAGAACTCTACAGGACCTTCTTTGGGAAATCAGGTATTTAATCAAGCCTCAGCAGAACCCTTCCTAGATTCCATAGGAATTTCGCTCCCGACTCCCTCGAACAAAGGCTCTCCCCCTTAAACCCTGGTCTGGAGCAGCAAGAAAGAAATGGGACAAACAAGGAGATAAGGGAGGAGGACGCCGGGACAAGAAAAAAAGGGGAGAAGAGGAAAAAACAGAGGCCAATTAGCTCGCAGGATTTGGAGGGGAACCTGGTGTTGGGCATGGATGTGGGAATTGAAGAAGCCCTGGAGGTGGCTGAATGCACTTTGGTCGGCAGGGCGAGAGGAAAAAAATTTACTTCAAATTTCATCAAAGCTTGGGGGGAACAAAATTGGCAGTCTGACCTCATTAGAGGTTTCGAGGTTTCGACCCTTGCAAAGGGCTGGTTTATGGTGCGCTTTGAGAATAAAGAGGCGGCTGATTGGGTGGTCGGAAAGAATTGGGCATTTGGGAACATCCCTGTTCTTCTAAAAAAATGGAGCCCCTTGTTCGATGTTGTTCATGAGAAAACGGATGTTTTCCCGGTTTGGGTGAGAGCTCCGGGGCTGCCCTCTTTCTTGTGGGTCGAATCGGTCTTCAAGGCAATAGGGAACAGATTGGGTACATTTCTGGAAGCGGATATGTCCTTCTTGGAAACACACAACAAGGCCATGGCGCGGATCTTAGTCAGTCTAAATCCAAGCGGAGGACTTGCAGAAAAGATAAATCTCCAATACAAAGACTTCGTCTTCGAACAGATACTGGATTATGAATACTTGCCATTCAGGTGCCATAGATGCCACGTTTATGGTCATTTGGCCAAGGAATGCCCTTTAGGAAGGCGAAGGCGATGATTCCAGAGGACATCAACTCAATGGGAGAAGGCCATCCGCCAAAATCAAAATCTTCAAGGAAAGGAGGTCTCAGAAAATCAGATAATAGAAGGAATGGAGACGGAGGCCCATCAGGAGGGACAGAATCCGGAAGCAGGCCATCAGGATCCTCGTTTCAGTGGGATGGACAAAGACCTGGAGCTCGGAATCGACAAAGCTCAAATGGAGACCACTGGGGGATCGACACCAACACAAAATCCCACCGAGAGCGAAGGAGCTATGGGTATGTGCTTAGATACAAATTTCTCCCCCATTCTTAATTCTGAAAAAATTGAAGATTGTCTGATCCCGAAGTCTCCTTCAATAAATCTCATTTCTGATAATAATGAACAAATTGATAATTATGAAGCATACTCAGTGGAAAACTGTATAGAAAACATCTCGGCCGCATTACCCTCCTTAGATCTGAATTGTGAAGGTGGTTCTTCTAATCCATCACCCCCGGCCCTTCACCCTACTTGTCCATATAACCTCAGATCTCTAGACATCAAGCCTGTTTCCTCTGTTTCCGTGGGTGGTATAGGCCCGCTCCCTACCCCGAGTCAAAAAAGGAAAAAAAGAGGCAGAAAATCGAATCTATCCATGGCCCAGATAAAAGCAAAATATGATATGGCAGAAGGGAAACAACAGTCAATCACTGGGGCACTTAGAGCGGTGCAGACCCCTGAGAGTGTTCTGGAATGATTTTGACGTCTTGGAACTGCAGGGGTTTAGCCAGTAAACCCAAAAAACTGGCCCTTAGGGAGATGGTTTTAAATTCAAAATCAGATATCCTCTTTCTTCAGGAAACTTTGGGGAATGGAGCAGAAGTAGAAATGATGCTAAATGCCCTCCTCCCAGGCTGGAAATTCTCGGCTATGGACTCTGATGGCCACTCAGGAGGACTGGCAATAGGTTACAGGGAAGGGGTTGTTAAGATTTGGAACCAATGGGGGATGAAGCAGGTGATGGGAATGGAAATTCAATCTCCAGAATTCGACTTCCCATTAACTATTTGCAACATTTATGGGCCTTGTCAAGGAAGGGTGGCATTTTGGAATGAGCTGATGTCCAAATCGACCCTGAAGAGCAAATTCATGGTGATGGGCGGAGATTTAAATTTCTCAATAGGAAGAGCGGAGGCCTGGGGACCATCGGCTAGGGAAGATCCTCTGACTGATTTCTTCCTCAATCTGTTATCTGCCAACAATCTCATTGATGTAAACCTGAGGAAGTTAACGCCGACTTGGAGGAATAGGAGAGTAGGAGAAGCTAGAGTGGCAAAAAGACTGGACCGTTTTCTAATAAATGAAGAATTATCCTCCATGATCCCAATGTTTCGGCAATGGGTTGAAGAGGGAGGGTCCTCAGATCACTTCCCCGTTTACTTAGAACTCTCCAAACCTCCTCCAAAGCCGCCAGCACCTTTCAAGTTTAACTCATCCTGGTTGCAAGAAGATTCTTTTTCAAAATTATTTAGAGATACATGGAGACACCCTGATATCAGCTCCACAGAGGATAAAGGCTTTCTATTCATGGAAAACCTCAAAAGACTGAAGAAAGCTACTATCAGTTGGGCGAAGGACAGAAAGGCAAAGCAGAATGAGGAATTAAACAGGATAAGTGAGGAACTACAAAAGTTGGAAAGCATAGAGGAGGATGGATACGTTTCTCAGGAATCAAAAGATAGGATCCTCCACCTGGAGAAACTCAAAAAACAAATCCTTCTGGCAGAAGAAGAGGAATGGAGGCTTAAGAGCAGAGCGATCTGGCTAAAAGCAGGAGATGAAAACACAAGGTTTTTCCACAATTATGCAAAAGGGAGGAAGTCAGCAAACACTATCTGGAACTTAAAAAATGAAGAAGGAAGGGAGGCAAAGACTTTTAATTCTTTGTCTGCTTTAGGGCAAAGACACTTCCAGAATTTATTTGCTGATCAAGGAGAGGCCACCATCGCGGAGGTAATCAAAACAGCTCAATGTTTCCCAAGGTTCGTGGAGGAGGAAGAAGCGAAGGATTTGTTATGCCCAGTTACAAAGGAGGAAGTAGAAAATGTTATTAAATCTATGGCAAAAGAAAAAAGCCCCGGGCCGGACGGATGGACCATAGAACTTTTCCTCCATTTCTTTGAATTGATAGGAGCAGAAATAACTGATGTAGTAGAAGAATCCAGGAAGAAAGGAGAGGTATATAGTCCATTTAATGCAACATTTATAGCCCTCATCCCGAAGAAGGAAGTTCCTGAAACTTTTGAGGATTTCAGACCTATTTCTTTATGCAACTGTATATACAAGATTATTGCAAAGGTGATTGCGATAAGAATTAAACCAATTCTGTCAAGGCATATCTCAATGGAGCAATTCGGGTTTCTAAACGGAAGACAAATCCATGAAGCCATCGGTGTAGCCCAGGAGGTTCTGCATAGTGTCAGACAGAAGAACAAGAAGGGTGCAGTAATAAAAATTGACTTATCTAAAGCCTACGACCGGATAAACTGGATATACATCCGTCTGCTTTTAACTCATCTAGGCTTCAAAACAGACTTCATAAGCTGGATCATGGGGTGTATTACAAACGTCAGCTATGCAATTCTAATTAACGGTGCAGCAACACCTTTTTTCAAAGGACAGAGGGGTCTGAGGCAAGGATGCCCCTTGTCCCCTCTGCTTTTTCTTTTAGTAGCAGAAGGCTTAAGCCAGCTGATTCAAAAGGCCAGAAGGGAAGGGAAGGTAAGAGGTATTGAAGTAGCAGTCAATTTATACATTTCACATCTCCTTTTTGTTGATGACATTTTGATTTTCACAAATGGAGAGTCTAACGAAATTAAGGAATTAAAAATCATTCTTGATCTGTTCTTGAAAGCAACTGGAATGCTGATAAATTCCAGGAAATCTCAGTTAATAGTGGCAGGAATAGACAGACAAGAGCGAGCTCAAATGCATTCTCTCTTTCCTTTCCAATCTTGTAATATGGAATCTCCTTTCAAGTATTTAGGTTTCTGGTTAAAACCAAATGCATACAAGAAAGCGGATTGGAACTGGCTGATTGCAAAAATAGAAGCCAGAATCACTCACTGGAGCTTCAAATGGCTATCCAGAGCTGGGAGACTGACTCTAATTAAATCAGTGCTACTGGCCATTCCAGTCTACTGGGCAGCTTTAACATGGGTTCCTAAAGGCATCTTGGAGAAAGTAAGAAGAATCTGCAGCAGATTTCTGTGGGATGGCTCAAAGGAGAACTCTGTCCTTCCATGGGTAGCCTGGGAGAAAGTGGCAAGGCCAAAGGACTGGGGAGGATGGGGGATAAAAAGCCTCCCTGATTTCAGTCTCTCGCTGGCAGCAAAATCAGGATGGAGACTTATAAAGATGGAGAACTTATGGACAAGAGTGGTGAAAAGGAAATATATAGACCCAGCTCCCTTAGAAGATTGGATCAGGAACCCAGTAAAGGATAAGAAGAATGTCTCAGCGATTTGGAAAGCAACGGTGGAATCCTTCAAGGTGATCGAACAAGGATTGGCATGGAAGATCGGGAATGGAAGAAACTTGCAGATAGGGAAGGACCCCTGGGTAGGATGTAATGAAACCTATGCTTTATCCCCAGGGTTAATCAGGCACTTAGAAAGTAAGAGCATATTTACCTTAAATCAGGTGGAAAAGGTGGGTCACTCATCTATGTGGGGTCAAGCTTGGAAAGACGGGGAAGATCTAGAGCTGGACCATAGATGGTGGAATGAATGGAATTCATATATCCAAGAACTCACCCGATCAAATGTCAGAATAAAAGACAGCCCGGACTTGCTGATTTGGGCCCACGCAGAAACTGGAGAGTACTCCCCAAAAAGTGGTTATAAATTCATTATGTCCAGGAAAGGGTGGGGAGTTCCGGAATGGTGGTCGAAGCACATTTGGAAACTCAAATGTCCGGCTAAGGCCAGACTCTTTTTCTGGTGTATTTTAAACAGGAAAATACCAACATGGGACATTCTTCAGTCAAGATTCATGCACGGCCCAGGGAGATGTGCAGTATGCAAATCTGAATCGGAATCTATCAACCATCTTTTCCTATCTTGCCCTGGAACAAAAAAGATATGGGGGGAGGTAGAGAAAATGATGAACAAAAAGGTGGAATGGGGAAGTGGAAACATGGCTGAGGTCTGGGCAAAATGGTGGCATCAATATCCGGATGGGAATATGAGGAATCTTCCTCTCATTATTTGTTGGGGGGTCTGGATCGCTAGAAACAGGTGTATTTTTCAGGACAAGGAAACTCCGGCATCTGTCACAGCAATCCAATGTGTATCTATCTATTCGTGCATCCCTGAACCAGAGGAGAAAAAAACTCAAAATCAAAATAAGGTTGTACACATTAAAGAGGGCATTCCTTGGGCCTTCTTTGATGGTGCCTCTCAGAATAATAGGGCAGGAGCTGGTCTAGTCATCCATGTTAATGCAAACCACATCCTCAAAGCCTCAGTTGGTCTAGGGACTGGATCAAACAACTTTGCAGAAATGTCAGCTCTGAGGCTACTTCTCTGTTGGCTCATTCAAAGAAACATCCTCACAATTCAGATCTTTGGAGACTCTCTTAATGTTATAAATTGGGTAAATGGGAAAAGCACATGCAAAAATCAAATTCTGAAACCACTGCTGGAAGAACTGCAGGCATTAAAAATTTCTTTTAACAGCTTCTCTTTATGTCATATCTACAGGGACAGCAACGATTCAGCCGACAAGCTTTCTAAGGAAGGTGTGCAGCAGAATATGGGCGGTTGGAAAATAGTAGAAGAAATTCAGGGGCAGATCCACATATCGGATCAGCCGCCTCATCAGTGACAGTTTTTTGCATATTTTACTTTCAGTTACAGTTTTGCTCAGTCTTTATATATAAAATTTTGATACAACTATGTTTTTTGGACTTTATGAAACACATCTTTTATGTAAGGGTTGTTTTTCCTCGTTTTTTCGAGGAGACCCACTTAATGATGGTTTTGGCAGCCCTCTTGTAGGAGGGGAGTTTATGATACATAGCTGGACAGTTAAAAGCAGCTGTTATATTATGTTTACAGCTGGCTATTTTTGAGATCAGATGGTCCTTACGGCAGATAGGACGTTTTTTCACTGATTGCATGAGCAGTCAAAGTAGCAATAGAAATGCTCACAGCATATGCAATGTAACTTTTTATTTTCTTAATAAAAAGTTCGCTTTTTCTTGGGAAAAAAAAATGGCTCAACTTTGGATGCAAATTGAGATGCAACATTGGATGTAAAATGAGGTGCAACAAACCATTCAAAACTTGTTGAAAAAACAAATGCAAAAGTAGACGAAAAAATGGCTCAAAATTGAACGTAACAATAGACACAAAATGGGATGCAAAGGTGGATGCAACACATGGTTCAACATAGGGTAAAAATTTAGATGCTCAAAAGGATGCAAAATTCGATGCAAGAAATGTTGTTTAAAATGATGCTAAATTGGATGCAACAAATGATGCAAAATTAGATGCAAAATATGGTGCAAAATAGGATGCAAAAAAGGGAGATAAATAAAATGCAAAAGTGGATGCAAAAATGGTGCAAAAATGCATGAAAAATTTGGCACTAAATTAGATTCAACATATGGTGCAAAATTGGATGGAAAAAATGGTGTAAAAAAAGGCAGAAAAACTAGCGCAAAAATAGAAGTAAAAATAAGTACAAAATTAGAAGCAAAAAATGGCATAAGACCAGATGCAAAAATTGGCACAAACTGGATGGAAAAAAGGCACTAAATCAGATGCCAAAGATGGTGTAGAACACGATGCAAATTATGACACAAAACTAGAAGCAAAGAATGCCAGAAAAGAGGAATAAAAAAATGATGAAAAAATAGGTGCAAAAAATGGCACAAAACTAGAAGCAAAACCTGTTGTAAAACCAAATGAAAATCTTGGTGCAAAATATGATGCAAAAAATGATGGAAAATTTGGTGTGCAAAAAGATGCAAAATTTGGTGCAAAAAAGGACGCTTAAAAAATTGTACAATAGAGCCAGATTTAGCGCCAGTCTGCTCATCCCAATTGAGAAAAAATGCACTAAAATGTGGTGCTAAATCTGGCGCAAATTTCCTGTTTTGTTGTAGTGCATGAACTGGTATCTTGAAACAGAGCTCCGCCATGGCACTGCGGAATGGGATGTATTGAAGGAAGGGTTATTATTGACTTTCAGCTTCAAGGATGGGTTTTCAAGTATCGATGAAGCACTTCAAGAAATTAAAGCGATTATCTTCAGGACAACGAAGGAACCAATGGAATGGAACCAACTAGATTGGAGCACCCAATTGCACCATGCATTGGAATGCTATAGCATGACCGCTGAAGAGGAGGAAGAAGACCTGAGGAATATCAACATTCTAGAGACAGAAGGGCATCACGAAGTAGAAGGACCACCAGTAGAGAATCTAGACATCTCCACGCCTTTGAAAACAAGACAAGTAAACATTGGCACTGAAGAAGAACTGAAGTTCATGAAGATTGGAAACTATTGGGATGACGCTATAGTTGACAAAGTTACTGAATTACTCCATGAATACCAGGATCTCTTCCCCACTAAGTCTTCAGATTTAAAGACTTGGTGATTTGGGAATTCTAAGGATCACATTGAAGCCGGATGCAAAACTTGTTAAAGAAAGGCCTTATCATCTTAATCCTAAGTATAAGGAGAAGGTTCTTCAGGAGATGGATAAAATGCTGGAGGCAGGAATTATAGAACCTGTTGAAGATTTCGATTGGGTAAGCCCGATGGTAGTCCAAGAGAAGAAACAAAAGGGTGAAATAAGGATCTGCGTAGATCTGCGAAAGCATAATGGTGCATGTGTTCATGATCCATTTCCGACACCGTTTATAGATGAAGTGTCAAATAATGTTGAAGGGCAGGAGGCTTATTCCTTTACTAATGGGTTGTCTGGTTATCATCAAATTAAGATTACACCAAAAGATAGAAGCAAAACCACCTTCGTGATAGAATGGAGTTGCTTTCAGTACATTGTTATGCCTTTTGGATAGAAGAACGCACCTACAATATTTTCCCGCATAGTCATAGCAGCGTTCAAAGAATTCATTCATAAGTTTCTGAAAGTATACTTTGATGACTAGACTATGTTTGTCTTGGTGAAGCACCATGTAGAAAGTTTTCACCTTATGCCGGATACATGTCGAAGATACCAGATTGTGCTGAATTTGAAAAAATATATATTTTGTGTTCCTTTTGGAATCTTGTTGGGTCATGTCATGTGTAAGCAAGGATTGATTGTGGACCCTGCAAATATCATGGTGATTGTGAACTTGGAGGCCCCCAGCTGTGCGCGATGCTGGGACACACATGATACCATAGAAAATTCATTAAAGCTTATGCTCAAATTACTGCCCCCATGGAAAAACTACTAAAGAAGGATGTGACATTCTGTTGGGATGAAGAATTCCAACGCATCTTGGATGTGTTATAGGAAAAAATGGTGACTGCACCCATCCTAGTATTTCCCGATTGGAAAAGGGAGTTTCATGTATATGTGGATACTTCTTGCATTACGCTGGGTGCATTACTCACACAGGAAAGCGAAGGAGAATTGGACAGAGCGTGAGGGGTTGGCCATGGTCTATGCGCTGCAAAAATTCATACATTATCTGTTAGGAGGGCATTTCAAGATGTATACAAATCATTCTAACTTAAAATACCTGGTCAACAAGCTTGCGTTGGGGGGAAAGATTTGCAAGTGGTTTTTATTATTTTAGGAGTACGATTTTGAAGTAATTGTGAAGTCAGGGAGTTTTAATGTTGGACCTGACCATCTGTCGAGAATTGAAACATGTGAAGAACCTAGTAATTTGGAGGAAGGGTTGCCTGATGTGCAGCTCTTTGTGGTATGTGTATCTAATGACCTTTTTGGTGACATTATTCACTTCTTAAATACATGGATGGCACCTGAAGGATATACAAATTAGTAGAAGAAGGAACTAGTAGTTCGCACAGCCGATTTTTCGGTCATTGTGGGACACTTGTACAAAATGGGGGCA
The DNA here is from genome assembly GCA_031772625.1 of Pinus tabuliformis. NCBI lineage: Eukaryota > Viridiplantae > Streptophyta > Pinopsida > Pinales > Pinaceae > Pinus > Pinus tabuliformis. Next base: position 485,770,392 of record CM062807.1, read on the forward strand.
AATGAAATATTGCGAAGATATGTACCAGACTTTGAGCATGATAGTATACTCACTAAAGCTCATGGGAGCATTGCGGGAGGCCATTATGCAGGGAAAGAAACTGCGCAGAAGATTTTGCGCACAGGACTATGGTGGCCAAAATTGCACAAGGATTCCAAAGCATACTATAAGGTGTGTGATGCATGTCAAAGGACTGGCAGACCGTTGTGAAGGGACGAACGATCGCTCCATCCTCAGGTATATTTACAGGAATTTGAAAAGTGGGCAATCGATTTTATTAGGCCAATTCATCCACCTTGAAAGAAGATGGGCACGTGCTACATTATCACTGTGATGAAATATTTAACCAAAAGGGCAGAAGAACAACTAGTAAAGATTGTATAGGGGCAATGGCAGCAAAATTATTGTTTGACCATGTCTTAACATGATTTGGATGCCCGAAAGTATTAATAAGTGATAGGGGAATGCACTTTCTGAATGAAACAATTAGCACGTTGACACATGAATTCCAGGTCTACCATAAAAAGAGTACACCATATCACCCGCTGGCAAATGGGAGAGTCGAAGATTTTAAAAAAACTTTGGGGAATGTGTTGATAAATATTTGTAACGCACAATAGAATGATTGGGATGTGCACGTACCTGCAGTGCTATGGGCCTATAGGAAAATCTGTAAGAAGTTGATAGGGAAAACATCGTTTAGACTAGTCTATGGGGTCGAAGCAATGATGCCTATGGAGTACATTGTGCCTAGTCTACGCATAGTAGCTTTAACGGATATGGCAGATCGTGAGGCCTTAGAGGAATGGCTCACACAGCTAATGGAGTTAGAGGAAGACTATTTCCTATCAGGATTCCACCAACAAGTGCAAAAGGAATGTGAAAAAGAATGGCATGATCACCATATCAAGCATTACACATTCAAGGTCAATGATTTCGTGTTTTTATATGATAGAAAGTTCACAAAGTTTCCGAGAAAGCTTCAAATGCACTATTTGGGGCCGTATGTCATCAGAAAGATTGCGAATGGTGGTGTAGTTCATCTTGCGAAGCTAAATGGGGAACCCTTCCTTGGAAAATTAAACAGAAGTAGGTTGAAGCTATACATAAGGGATCCTGACCCTATGCAATGACTATATGGTAGAAGGACAATCTCAGTAATCCAGGCAACTGCAAGGGATTGCAGGACTATAAACTATGTTGGTCGACTAGGGAAAAAGATTAATTTGGAGGCGATGCATCGGGTGACAAAACTGCTACAGGTGGAACTACGTTGCATGAGTTGCGTCGTGGAGGATGTATCGCACAGGTGGGTCCAAAAGTAACCGTTGGGATTACTCTTCATGGTTTGATGGCCAAACAATGGTTAAGGGGAGCGGGTACGCACTATTTATGGCGAAAATATTTGAAGATATGCGGCCAAAGCAGCATTTATTACCAAGATTTTTGGGGGAATGGTTAGCTTTGAATTCAAATCCCCCCATAAATTATGCATGCTAGTCCAAGAGATAATACCTTTTATTCTGATAGTTGCTAGTGCATTTTTCTATCTGAAGCGTATGAATCGTGTGTTCTGGGAAGAGTTTGTGATGCACCCCTTGTTTGTGAACTATTCTGTAGCAGCCTTAGAGATATTCGTTGAGAAGATGACTGGTACTAACCCCGCCAAGCCCTAAGTTCAGAAACAGTTGTGTCTGACACGCCAGGCCCCGAAGTAACTAATATGGAAGCCACGCCCACTGTGCCTATGCCTTCAAGGCCACCTAGGCTGAAGAAAAATCCCACAAAATAAATAAAAAAACTAGCCGTAAGGGAAAAGCACTCTGCCACAAAGGAAAAACAAAAGAAATAAGAATGTCACCAATGAAAAATCCAGAGGTGCGGCCAAAGGAGCGGAAATACAAACAGCCAAAAAGAGTGGTCGATTTAGAAGAAGAGGAGTACCAAGGTGTCTAAGAAGTCGATGTTGAGGGAATCGAGCCTATTTCTATGCTCCCAGAGTACATTCCTCCATGGAAGGGAAAGATGAAAGTGACCAAGGATCCTGATTCTGGAAAATTTGGGGTATCCACTACCCTACTGCCTGAACAAGTCACATTTGAAGGACCTAAGCTTGTGTGCATCCTAGTATTGATAATGGAGGACAAGGACCTTACAGATCATGATAAGTTTTGACATCTGGCGACCCAAAAGTACATGATGAAGATATATTATGCTGAGACAGGGGTTACACAGTTGGAGCCCATGAAGTGGGTCCACGGCATTAAGCAGTCAGGACTATTAAACATGCATTTAGTACCGCACTATCACCTCTCACCTATCAATACAGTCTGTGTGCACCAGCTCCTCGTGCTAGTGCATGATGGGATTTTTTTGTTGGGGTAGCCTATTATAATAATTGATATGTTGATCCATAGGATAACGAACTTTCCCTACAAAGGAGGGGACCCTACCAAGGAGTTTGGAGGGAAAACCGGGGAAAAGGATCTTGCTGATAAGATGAAGGAGTATGGTCTTGTGAAAAAGTCACACGGATACTCAATTCTGTCAATTCAAGAGCATACAGTCCAGTTCGTTTCCCAGATCCTCGCAAGAAAGATCATGAGCAAGTGTCACGTAGACCAAGTTCCGGTGTTGATTGTGTCACTTATTGCATAGTGCTCGAAGGGCGTGTAGTATAATTGGTCGAAGTATCTCTGCCAAGAGTTCCTTGTGAACTACAGAGAATCCCAAGATGAGAGCAAGCCTTTTCACTATACTTGGATTCTATTGTCTACTGTATTAGATGCATGGAGGTTACCGAAGGATAGCCAATTTCCTCCGCACAAGGAATATTTTCCCAATGCTGTGAGGTTCACCTCGCTCTAGGCCATAAATGATACAGCACAAATCAAGCAAACAAACATTTTTTGGGTCCTGATGGAGATGGACCTTCGGATTGTGGTTAACTAGAGGCTAAGGTTGTCCCCAACCTTGTTCGAATAGTTGACAGCCTAGGCGGAGTTCAAGGTTGAATTTCACAATGTCTCAATCCATGCACGGAAATACCTAAGGGAACTTGGCATATATTGCCTTATCTAGAGACTGAGATGGATGTACAGGAAGTTGTTGGGTATTGGCTACTAGAGTGGCATGAACCTACAATGCTAGATGTGGGAACCAACAAAGGCGCAGAGAGCTCTATTGCACAGAAGCAGGAGGAAGCTGCTCAAAAAGTTACGCGCACCTTGACTAAACAAAAGAAGAAGGAGGCCACTAAGGCAGCTGCAGAGAAGGCACGTGTGGAGAAAGAGAACGCTGCCAAAGAGTAGGTAAAGAAGGAATGGAAGGATGTCGAGGAAAGTGGGAAGTCTGCTTCCCACCACACTGATGAACAAGAATTGTCCGCACAGGGAGGAGGTGGCAGTGAGGAGCAGAGCACTCCTTTCATCCTGAAGAGGAACACGCAGGAACAAATGGGTGGACAATGAAAGAAGCATAAGTCTGATAAGAAGACACGTCTTAATCCCATGGTACTAATGAAAGGTGATATCGATGAGATCAGGGACAAGATAAGGGACACAGTGATGGAGGTGTTGCAACAGTTTGAGTAGTAATACATGCAAGTGTTGGGGAGCATCCAAAAGGATCCGCTCAAACTACAGATCTAGGAAAATAGGATCCAAGTGGGTGTTGGGCAGGCAAGTGGAGAACAAGCAAGCCTGACACAAGGAAGTGGCATAGTAACATAGATTGAATAGACTCTGGATCTCATAGTCATTGCTTTGCCAAAGGGGTCAGTCCACATTGAATCAGATGACGATCATGATGTGCTCAATACAGTGAAGGATATGGAACTGAACCTTGTCGTGCTACCACTCCAAATCCTTCATCTATTGCATCAAAGGGTCTCATACGAATTGAAGATCAGAGAAAAGTGTGCACTCACCATTGGCAGTGAGTTTAAAGTCAACAATGAGCAGATTTTCACAAAAAAAACTCAGGGACTGAAGGAAAAGGAGGAACTGCGGACACAACACCAAAACCTGGTAAAACATATTGAGCAGGCTTGCAAGTCCATGCCTGAGATGAATATTCCGGAGGATGCAAAGGCCTTAACCTAAGTGAGGAAATTGGTTGTTGCAGTACGTGCTTCAAAGGAGAAAATCGATAAGGTGACTTTCAATTTTTGGATGCAAATAGCTAAGATGTAGTTGAAGTTGTAGCTGAACACGCTGCCAGAAGTTCGAGAACAAAGAGGCGCAGCTACAAAAGAGTCCATGGGTCAACTAGATGTCGCAGTTTAGGGATGCGACCAACTATTCACCTAAGCAATGGGCTTATGGGATACACTGCAGGAGGATCCTATGTTTCAAGAGTTGAAAACAAAGATCAAGGGAGCACAACAATAATATGATGAGATCAGTATGATGGCGTGGACGTTGGTTCCAGTCCAGTGCTTAGCACACTTGCAGGAAGACAAGGAAAAGTTGATACAAATTGAGGAGTTGCATAAAAATAAATACTTGCTAAGAGACCGGCTTCACCCTTGGACAGAGGAAGCCAGCCAACTTTCACAAAACATTCATGAGAAGCTGAAAGCCATGCAGCATACCCAGAGGACTATGCAACTTGCAGTAGAGGGGTCAACCACAAAGAAACTAGTCTAGGAGGTACAACAAGCAGCAAAATAGAGTACTAAGGAGCTTCAGACGTTGACCAAGGCATTCAACGATCTCCACCAGAAAGTGGAACAACCAACTGAGTGACTCAAGGGCAAGTCACGATCTTTGTTTTGGGGGCCTGTTGGGATGGGATCCCCAGGGGTAGAATTGAGTTAACTTAGTCATTTTTTGTAAACAATTTTGTAAAAGATGTAAAGTCTCCACGAAATGTGGATGTGGAGTGTGCAGATAGATAAGAGTCAAAGGGGTTTTAGTCCCTTGTTTTGGTTATTTTTGAAGACTCACCCATGAGTTGGGGGCCATGGTATTGTATTAGAAAAGCTATAAATAGTTGAGTCATAGCGAGTCTTAGAAGTAACTTGGGATAGAGAATTGGGTACATTGAAGATTTTTGTTGTCTTGGGCAAGTGCTAAGGCAGGAAGGCTTTACTTCCTGCACTTAGGTAGAGAAGGGAAGGCTCCTGCAGCTGAGTGCGTAGGAGGCCTAGGTAGAGTCTACAGCTGAGTGCATGGACCCTTGTAGCTATGTGCACAGGGTAGAAGAGTCTGTAATCGGTGAATTGAAGATCAATAAAGACAACTTTTTGAAGAATTACTGAGTATTTCCATTGAATATGTTTATGTTATATGTTGTCGATTAATGATATGTTTTCTAAATTATTGAATGAATGCTACGTGAATTCACTGAATCTATCTTAATAATATATGAAATGAATGGTTATCCACTTCCACGAAGTTAGAAGCTATTTCTCTTATGTTTTCTGATGAATCAAGTAGATCTATGTGAAACCTGATCTAGGGTTGCTTGTTGATGCGTGAAAGTAGGTAAATCGATTGTTTATGGTCCGCAAGGATTGATCGTAGACCTTTGCGAAGGTCTGGAGGCAGCTTTAACCTAGTTATAAAAAAAGCCCTAGAAGTCTATCGACCTGCGCAAAAGCAGATCCAAGGCATTGGAAGATATCACATAAATATTTGGATGCAGAAACTTGGTTCTTGTATCCCCCAATACTACTTTGGGTGAGGCTGCAGCCTGCGCTACGCAAGTTTTTTCCGAAAGGGCCAGTAGTGTAGGGTTTTGTTGGTTAGCACAAATAACTCCAAACTTGGGTCAGGACCCCCTAAGACAACATTCAACGATCGACATTGATAAATCTATGAATTCTACCAGTCTTTGGAACATCTCTGGCTGCAATACAATGCACCAAACTTCTAGTAAGAAAAATGCATGGCGGTTCTCTTTGGTTAGACAAAGAATATCCAATCCATGTAGATGACATTCAGTGCCTCACCAGATTATCAGCAACAGGAAATGCAGTCTCAATGGTGTTTCAAACAGGTGCGAAGAGAGCAAAGAAAGAAGGAGACAATGACTACTACAACAAGTACAACACCAAGCGAGGTGGCAAGGGCGCAAAGATAGATTTAATCAATAAGGAATGTATCTGATCCACCTGCTATATCATCCCTGGGAAGGTGATGCAGCATTTCTCTAGAAATGAGTGTAATTTTGACACTATCTCAGTTGTAGAACATTGTACCGAAGGGGCTTTGCTCAATTGGTATGTGTTCCTGCTAAATGAATTATTTTAGGCATGCGAGGATTTCTATAGAAGGAGCACTAATTTTATTTTCGAATACTTTATCATGACCTTAGCAATGTGTAAATTGCGCCTTCACACAAGCAGGGACTTGCCACAAATCACAGATGACCAACCACTTGCTCTTAGATACACGTCGTGGAGAACATTCGAGGACCCAATCAACGAGGCAACCTTCATTGAATTGTACCAAAAGATGCTAGGAATTGTAAGTGCAGCAGAAAGGGTTCCCAAGGGGTTTCTTGATGCATACTCACAAGACATCTGGTTCAGGGTGACACATTACCAAACTTACCTCAGACCGTAATGTGTCCACCCAGAGACTTTTCAAATGTGTGCATATAAGTTTACATTAGCGGCATAGGCATTCCACATGGAGGTCGGGTCATGGCCAGGGGTCGCCTATGAAATCAAAGAAGGTTGGTACAAATATTTTTTCGAGTTCATGCTACCATAACCTTTGATAAGAGATGCGGCCGAGGGCAGCAGGAAGATGGTAGTAGAAAAGGACTTGCAGCCAATGGTCTCCCAAATGCAGAAGCATATGATTTCCCTCAAGCAGAGCATTTCCATCTTCATGGGTTCATCAAGTACGGCCCCCCAGCTTGTTGAGTTGTAGGGTTTTACATTGTTTAATCCAATCATCACTATACCACTAGCAGTGGTTATCCCTCCCCGTGTCCCTCATTCAAAATCAAAACCAGCAATCCCCAAGCCTAGGACGTCGAAAATTACCAATCCACCCGCTGCCAAGAAGAAAAATACCATGGTCATCATGCCCATTGTTGACCTCACCAATGAAAGACCCCAGATAGTATCAACCTCCCCAATCATCGAAGAAACCCCACATTCTACCTCTACTGTTTCACCTGGGTTACAGGATCCATCCCCTCATACAACTTTGACCTCTGTGACCATGTCTAACCCAATCGCCCCAAGCACCTACATAGCCATTATAGAAATGGAGGTCGACTTGGCCTTCCATCCCACCATGATGCTCCCCAAAGGTGAAGGCCACACAACATCTATGATATCCCTATTGCTGGGGTCGGGCCCACTGTCAGGCGATGAGCCGGTCGCCACACAACCGCAAGCTACTGAGATTGAACCATTTGGTGCCTCGTTTCCATTAAATTTCCTAGTTGTTCCTGATTCAGTCATTATCCCTCCCACCCCTCCATTTGTTGAAACCTCGTTGCCTGAAACCTCACCCCATGGCCACTCTAAAAAATCTATTGCTAGTGTTAAACACCTGCAAAGAAAACTCCCAGACCCATCCACAATGCAGCACGAGAATCTTCAACACTAGTCCTCCACATAGTTGTTTGGGTTCATCCAACAGGTAGCATAGCGGGTTGAAAAGATCCAAAATGACCGTGTCACCGAGCATAAGTAACAAAAGCAGCAACTCGTCACTCTCACAGCGAAGCGAGATCAGCTCTGACATACCAATAAAGAGTTGCAATCACAGGTCAAGTAGGTAACATCCAAGTTGCAAGCCCTTTGGCCCACTGTTTCTGATTTAGTTATTGAAGCCCCCGAATATTTTTCCGCATGCACATTGGTCAACTATTGTGACCACATTCAGACAGTGTGCACAGGCATGGTGTCTACCACCAGGGAATTGAAGAGGAGTTTAGATGTTGTGAAATCCACATTGTCTGATCCGTCTACTAGCTACATCACAGAGATCGAGTAGAGACTCACCACTGCTTCCACACTCAAAGCTTCGCTCACTAACCCCCTGGCGGATGGATACATTCTGATGGAGTAGGTCCATGATTGGTCAGACAGCTCGGCCCTGAAGAATCAACCTGTCTACCCACTTCGGATGCAAATCCAACAATGCCTCGGTAACATAAAGAACTACAAGGATACAAACTAGAAGAAAATTGATGTAGAGATTACCTCTCTCGAATCCCGGGTGAACATATTGAGGTGGAACCGTCCAAGACTAAGAAGAAGATTTGAAATCTTAGGCCACCAGTCCATACGTATGTCATTTCTCTGCATGAAGTGGGTGACGACATGGAGGAGTAGTGGAGAACCCTGCAAAACATTCGCCCTGATCACTTGAACTCCACCATAGTGGTAGAATTCCTCCAGAAAGATGAATCCATCACATGTGCCTTGCAGACTGAACTTGATGATTAGAATCGCTTCCGCTAAGAGACAATTATCATGGTACCTGAGTTAGGGCATTCATTTGGAAAAGAATGCCAACATAAAGTAGAAGTAGCACTGCAGGAAGGCACATCCAGGAGCATAAGCAGCAACCCCTCAAGAAGTAGAACCAGCACAACAGCAAGCAATAACAACAAAGGCATCGACAGAAACAACATCAGATCTGATAGCAGCAATGCAGATAGCACCTAGATAGATTGACTCGGGGACGAGTCAATGAACTTTGGTCGGGGCCTGTTGGGGCCTTCGTTTTGAATTTTTAGTTTTACAGAAAGAAAAGCAAGGACTGGTGGTGAGGACAAGTATTGGAGTTGTGGGGTTGCCAACTGATGGAGGGAGCAAGAACTAAGAGTGAACGGGAGGTTGCAGAAATGTGGTGGATAAGAGAAAGAGCAATCAAGCAAGGGGAGATAGAAGGCAGCCAAGGGTAAAGTCAGTCGAGCAGGAGACGAGAGGAATTGGTAGTGGGAGTGTGGATCAAAAGATAAAATGCAGAAGACAGCACAAGGGAGAGGTTGGTCATGAAGCAGACGAGTGAGGATAAGATCAAGAGAGCCTTCCTCAGTGGTGGAAAGGCGCGCCTTTTCCTCAGTTCTAGTTACAACTAGTCTTGTTGGTTATGTTCTTTATGTATTTGATGATCAGGCTTCGAGCCTTTTGTAACATGTTATGTATTCTATTATTTTCAAATTAATGAAAGAAGCAGTCTAGGATTTATAATGTATTGTTGTGCTTTATTTGGGTTATTTAAAACTTTTTTAATGCATGACTATAAGACAGATGGTTTCTCGTAATGACATGGGTAGAATAGTATGATTGGATAGTGTAGATAATTGACTATTGTAATTTATTGATGTTTGTTGGTTGCAAACTCCTTGACACTCCATTCTACCCCATCTAACTTCATTCGCGACATGCCTCGGGTGAGACTCCTTGTTCCTCTAGGTAAGGTGAAAATGTCAAAGTTGTTCTAGACTACAACAAAGCCTTGTTGGCCCATTGTGCCTAAAACCAGGGTCTCTTCCCTGTTGTCATTTTCATGCCAACACTTATATATGTGGAAGATTGAGACATGCTATGTAGTTAAATCTTAGTGGTTTCAACCTCATTTTCTAATTCTTGACAATGTTTAAGATAGTTGTTTTCTTTTCAATTCCTGATGGATATTTTTTGTTTTTCAATCTATCTTCATGGTTTCATGGTGTTTATTAGAAAATTCACATATTGCTTTGTTTAGGATCTTATTTTCTTGCTAGGGATGGGGGGTTATAATTGTCGATTTTTGTGGCTCACCCCAGTATCAATCTAAGACCCCGTCTTTGTTATATCAAGGTGAAGTTATGGAATAATATTTATGGAATTCCTATGGATTTGTTAAACTTGGGGTTGTCGGGTTATTACTCTAGTGAAGGTGGGAGTGTGTGGAGACATCCTTGCTATGGTAACCTAGGAGGGGATTCATTACTCGGATTTTTAATGGGGTTGAACTATGTATCTTTATAGCTTTTATTATGGCTCCCCTATAAGATAATGTGCAGGTATAAGGAAATGGCGTGGAGGAATAAAACCTCTAGGGGACAAATCCCCTATGTTAGAATGTTGACCAATGCATCTAGGTTGTCCCTTGGTGTATCTAGTGTAGGCCCTTGGAATCACGCCAAATGGGAGAGGTTAATCATATCAGTAACACATATAATTGGGTGAAGGTGTAGTTCACCATAAAAAAAAACTTGCAAGCTGAGTCGTCACGCCGAGAAAAAGGGCCCATGTCAAGCAATGGGATGCTTATTACCATGAGAGAGCATGATGACAAAACACTTGGATTCATCATCACATTTAAGGGTTTGCTCGTTGATATTAGGAACTAACACTAGATCATATGCAAGTAGAAATCACCTAGGTGGAAGGGGAGGCATCTTCTCATAGAACCTCCCTCCTAGACACAAAGGTGTTTATGGAATGGACAAACTAAATACCAAAAATTGGGCATATGAGGGATTCATTCAAATTGTACATGCATATGGTGGATCTGTACTTGAAAATAAAATTCCTATTAGCGAAGATGATCCTCTACTATCATGAATAAGGTTTGGACACACTTCAATCATTGGAGCATCTGCACAAGCACCTTTGGAATATTGATCAGAGGATGGAGTAGATTGAGCACCACTTAGGCATCCTAATGGTAGGAGGGAGACCCCTTGATGACCCACCAGATCCCATCTCAGTGGCAGGCTTGGATTCAAACCCCATGGCATAATGGTTAATTTAAAATTAGTTTTTTTTCTTTGTTTTGTTCCTTATGTGTATGGGGAGATAGGCCTGCTTGTTAGCTTCAACTTGGATAATCCTGTAACAATTTTCTCTCAATTGTCTATGTCCCCATTAAGGAGAATATTATTTTGGCTATGGTTAGGTATCCTATGCAAGAGACTAATTGATATTATGTAATCCTTGATGTATACCCCAATTTTTCAAATAATATTATTTCACTTCACAAAAAAAAAAATCTTAATATTTGAATAAATATTATTATCAAACATTAAAATCACAAAAAATAAATTAAAACATTAACCATTAAAAAATATACATAACAACATATGAATAAAAAACTAGACATATATCATTTACACTCAAATATTTTAAACAAACATATACAAAAGCTTTGAAAAACTCAACTATAGTAAATTCCCAACTATTAAACTTATGTCGATTGCATATTTTTAGGAATTTCCGAGAATTTGGTGGTCAAGGAAGAGGTTAAACAATTAACCTCTCTCCTAACCATCAAATATTGAGATATTCTCAGAATCTAGAATCCACATAAGAATTCTCATCCCAATACCACAACATAAAAATATCGCAAATACTACTTTGCAAAAGACAATATAAAATAACTCGAAGTATAAAGTAATTTTCATAAACTCAAAAACATAAAAATATATATACTCATCATTCAAATACCTTTAAGGACTACCATGTGAAAATTTTCCAAACTTCTAAGTAAAACCATTTATCTTTCAGGTTGAAATTCTCATATTTTCTCTATTTGATTGTAATATGTTCCTTTGCTAACCATGACACAGAAATAATTTAATCACTTATAAATTAGATACAATTATCTATCACCATGAAATATCATTTCACTATAATCTAAATAACCAAATTAATAAAAATTCAAAATAAAATTCTAAGCAAATAAAGAATAACTAATACAAATTCCAAGATTAATGCAAATTCTAACCTATGAAAAGAATATGATACAATAAGAATTCCATACAATTTTTAATAATAAAAATAAATAAATATATATATATATATATATATATATATATATATATATATATATATATATATATATAACCTTTTATTTAAAAAATATATTTCTAAATCATATATCTACATAAATTAGAATATAATAAAAACTATATCTAAAATGTAAAATTATAAATATTTATATAAATTTTTAATATTGTATTTAAATTTAAATATAAATTATAAATATTAAATCATTTTTCAATATTATAAATTTTAAATTTAGTAATATTAAATAAATATTATAATAATATAATATAATATAAATCAATTGAAATTTATAAAATACACTTATTTTTATTAATTAAAATTACTTTGATGCACCTAACAACTTTAATATTCCATATTAATAATTTTTATATTATAAATATCTACTTTTAAATAATATGAATGTATGTATATTACTATATGGTATACATATAACATAAAAGTATATTACTATATAATCTACATATAACATAATGCATGCATATATGTATACCATATATTATATATAAAACATAAATGTATATTACCATATAGTCTACATTTAGTATAACATATGCATATAACGAAGGGAAAAAACATATGCATATTATATATATATATATATATATATTATAGAAAAGGGTGTTTTGTTCTTTAATATTTTATTTACGTTTCATTTATTTTATATATATATATATATATATATATATATATATATATATATAATCCAGTTAATTAGAAAAAAAGTGATAAAGCATAAACCAATCATAAAAAGATCATACCAAATAATACAATAATCAACTCAACGAAACTTACCAGATAATATTATAATCAATGTAACGAAACTTAGGAAAAAAAAAAAGAAAAAAGATATAAAATAGGTATTTTACCGGGGATAAAGTTATGTTTTATAAATTGTTTGAAGCCTTTTCTAGAAGTAATTCCATCCCTGGGAAAGATGATTATTTTCATATACCTTTCCAGTGTGGGAAGGTACTTGTAAATTCCATAACTATATCTCCTTAACAACCTTTGAGTGCATTTTTCAAATAAATTAAGAATTTGTCTAGATAAAAAGATCCAATTGATAAATGGCCAATGGCTAAGAAAAGCAGGATATGCAGGATATAGAGTGGTCACTATTATTTTTTATTTTGAGTTATTAAATAAGGTTGATAATTGGTATACCAAAAGTTTTTGTTATTTTTTTTTTAATCATATAATATAATTAATTGATTTCTTAAAAAATTGTAAAAATTATATTTCGTTTTAACCAATATAATTCATGAAAAAGAGTAAATAAAAAAACAAACTATAACAATCGCTTAAATAAAAAATAATATAAAAATAAAAATAAAAATAAAAATAATTATTATTTTAAAAAATAATATTTAAATGATAATATTAATAAATATTATTAAATAAAATAAATTGAAGTATTTTTAATGCAAATGAAATTGATATAAATAGTTAGAATTTAGGTTGACCTTATTGACCTGAATGAAAGTTCTTTCGAATTTAGATTGATCTTATTGTCCTGTCCTTTCCATATGCTAGAATATTTTAATCTAAAAAACACTATTGTTGATCATTGCAAACGTTGTATTATTGTTGATCGTTACACATGTTGTATACATTGTGTTCGAGGGTATTTTGAAAAAGGCTTTTTATTTATTGGACATTTTTGTTTTATTTTTGTAATTATATGGTAAATTAGTAACTGCTAGTCTTAATCTATGAGAGACTCAGTGTCAATCTTCGTAGCTACTTCTATAACACCAAGAGTACATCCAACCACTTGCACATGTTTTATGCTCGGTGTTTATGGGTATTTTGAAAAAGCCTTTTTTATTTTATTGGTTGGACATTAAATCTTTAATAAGTTGATTTATTAAATATTTTGTAGTTATATGTATAAAATAAGATTTTACGATTTTTATTAAGTTGGGAGGTTTATTTTACCGTTTATTATGATGCTTACGGATGTTTGTTCATTATCAAAAATGAAATTTTGCTCATTTAGATCAAAATAAAAAAATATACAAACATTTAAATAATATCAACACATAAAAATCCCTCTCAATTTATATTAAATCTATATTTAAAATAAATTTATACTAATTAATTTATAACATTTATTAACTCATTTCAACACAAGTAAATTACATGAAACTTTCCTCTACAGCCCATGTTTATAAATTATTAAATTACTTTTATTTATAGTAAGGAAACAAGTTATATTAGTTCACTCGATCATATCAAGGCATATCTTACGTTTATGTTTAAAAATACGGTTCATATATAATCTATCATAAATAGATATATAATAGAAGGTCTACTTTTCTAAAACATTGGAATCCAAACATATACTCATATAATGGAAATTTGGCATATTCTTATCATTGGAGATGTAAATTTGGACAACTTATTTATGTTAAATACATGAGTGATATACGTAACATTGACGAGCTTTATTTCTATTTGAGCTTCTCCAATTATTTTTGCTTCTTGAAACTTTGCAACTATAGTATTGAGAAACCAAAATACTAAATTATCAAAAAATTCAAATCCCAACTTAACCCATCGTTTATACACTAATGGTTTCCTACCATCCATTATGGTAATGTTCATGAGTCTTCAAGGGAAATTAGATATTTCCAAAACTTTCATGCATAAAAAAATTTCATGTACTTTATTAGGGGTTGAATGCTTTTGAAATTAGGGGTTCAAGATGATATTATACATACTAAGAAATTTTACAAGATGAACACATATTGCACTTATTTTTTTCTTTTTTCAAACATATAAATTGCCATTACGCAACCCAAGCCATGGTAGAGTTTAAGGATGTGTTTAATAAAAGAAGAAGACTATTATTATATTGATATGTAAAATTTGGTGGGGCATATTCTATATCTAATGACAGTGAATAATAAGTACTTCAAAGAAACTTGTGCAGGGCATTCTGGTTATGGTAATAAACACTGAGAAATCATAAAACTATTAATATTGTAAACACTAAATGGGTTTGGTGGATATTTTAGAGTTTTTTAAGAAAATTATTTGTTTTGTCATCAATTTTATTTAATGGTAATTTTTCACCCATTAATGTATGATTGATTTCTTTGAGATGTTGCATGCTAGGCAATATACATGGAATTTCTATGGGATTCATAGGTTTTATGTGTTGGTGGAGACCTTATACCTAAGTAAATTACAGGTTGAATGGGGAATCTTCTATGACAATTACATAAGACACTTTCTCCATCATCCCTACATGATCTGCCTTATATTCTCAATAACATCTAACCTCACCATCATTTATGTCTTCAATTTCTTATATTATTTCCCCTCCATTATCGATCACAATTATGGTCCTTGTGGATCACAAATACTTGTAAATTTACGATCGTGTTATAGGAAGTTGGAATTGTTCCCTCTTTTTCTTTAAATTTAGAAATTCTTAAATATTATTGTAAAGATATGTTTTGTAATTATATTTGAATACTCATATATGATCTTTTATGCTATTTTGAGTTAAGCATGTCAATACATATGGGCTACAAAATTATTAGTATTAAAAAGAAACCTAGTAAAATGATAGTAATAAAAAGCACAATTCTACACATGTACCATTGTAAACTTGAAATTTTTTTCATCTTTTAGGTTCATATATTATTTTGGAGATATACCACAAATTTTCCCTCATAGAATATAATATGGATAAGAAAATATTAATTGATTAATGTGACAAGTTGTAAGACCTCGTCACTAATGTAAGAATATCCAAAATGTCATGGATGAAGTTATTACTATAAATGATTTGAATTTGTTGATGGACATAATTATAAGAAATCCAAGCTTTGAATTATGTAATTATCAACATTCTTTGATTGGTGCTATAACATATACCACCATTTTTCGGTTACCAAAGGGAATGACACTTGTACAATTTTATCACTAACTTTGAAAATTTGGGAAACTAAATATGAGACAAATGGGTTATTGAAAAGAAATTTCTCATTGATTACAAACTTGAGCAACAAGGTGGAAGCTAAATAGATTATCATTATTATCAATTCATAAATATAATTAATTTTCATCCCTCCCTTTAGGCATTGGCGGGATGAAGCTAAAAGGCTATTTCTATGGGTGTAACAAGTGGAAGAAGTCTAAGGTTGACAAGAGATGTGGTGGCACTTCAAAAGTTTGATGCTCTACACATATGCCACCATGAATACAAAATGATGTGAATTGGGGCACATTTGCTTGAGTTTGATACTAACAAGAATGCAAATGAAAATCCATATGGTCTGTAAAAGCTTATAGAAGTATTGGGAATATGGACTTTTCTTATATATGTACGTATGTACATATCACGACATAGAGAGTTTGCACTAGTGAATAGAACTTGCATAGGATTCAAGCTCAATGCATATACTTGTAGGATTTTAAGCAGATAAAATTATTCATCTTATTATGTTGAGTGTTCTTGATCTTGATGAAAAGATCATTAATTTCTTCCCACTTTCATTATGTATGAGTTTGGTGCTAGAGTGAATGGGGAAACTATGATAATGTTTTTATAATTGTCTTATTTCAATTGGGATGTAAACTAAGTGAATTCTACAAGATTGTACTAGATGTGTAGTGCTTATTGAGATTGACAAACATTTTTTTATAGCCTTTGTAGATATAATATCCAATCCATCACTAAATGAATTTATAATGAAGTATAAATGATTTGGGTAGATCTTGTTAGGGTTGGACATATATACAACATTTTAAGAAGTTATTTGGGACTAGATACTCTTATAAATGGTTTGATCTTATGCACTATTCAACAGGATTGTTTATACCATTTATAACCTACAAAATAGAATTTCATCTTGGGATAGAGAAAGTAGACCCTGATTACATCATATGAAGTGACTTTGACATAGGTTGTAATCACATAGGTTTTGAAGGAGCCAGATGTAATGTACAAGCAGTTTTTTAGGAGAGATTTTATGATGTAGATGGTGCATGATTTCCTTCTTGAACCTTTTCCAATGTCCTTCAAATCCTTATTTGGAATGGATGCATATGAAAGGATGTAAGTAGTTGTATAGACTGATGAGGCTGATCAATAGGTAAACTATATGAGTCACAATGTCACTCTCCAACCTATTAAAACTGACTTTTCTCACATTTATTTACTTAGTTTGTTATATTTTTCTTAGTGAGAAGGGTGAAGGTGAGTTACTATGTCATGTGACCTAATATGTATTAAATGCGGGAATTGGAGCAGTTAAGGGTTGACTTAAGTGCAGGAACTCGAAGCGGGAAAGCAAGAGAGATTTTAGGAGATTGGTCTCCCTCCTTAATTCCTCAAATCATTCGAAGATTCCTCTACCATATCTCACCAGCTCAGAGTTACTAGCATGCAAGCAAGCCGAGTCCATTAGCAGACAAGCCAATGACAGTTAAGAAAGAGAATTTCTTAAGTTAGGGAGCCAAGTATCCATATTTTCTAGAGAGTTGTTGGTAGCTCCAGTTTTGTATAAATAAGAGAGCCACGGGACTCATTAGGATTTGATTTGTTGTTATAGCCAAGAGGCCATTTTGAGCCAAAACATTGTGACTCATATTGTTATGTTGTATGTGACATTTTGATGATAATGGGATATTCCACCTTGATCCAGCACTAAGTTGACTCAAAGGGATGAAGCTCTTGGGTTAGGGCCCAACCATAGCAATAGAAGTTCCTCTTTTTGTATCTGTATTCTTAGATTAAAATGATAGTTAGTTACTAAAGTTTATTTATGTTTTGTTTAGCTTAACAAGTATTTGAATTAGTGATTATCTTAGTGTCCATTAGTTTAAAGAGGTAGATCAGTGGTGCAATAGTGAAGGGGAGTACTTAAGAAAAGCTTTTGACAATGGCCTTTATCTCATATCCCTCATGGGATCATGATTAGAGGGCCCCACTCTCACCGCCCCAAAAATAGAGTTGTCTTTTGGTCATTGCATAGCTTAGGGTTCATTCTTAGCTAGATCATTGTTTATGATTTATTGGAAGCACCTGCAGTTGTTATCTTGTTTCCTTAAGATTTTCGTGGCTTAGAAGGCATTCCTTTCATAGATCTAGTCCTTCTCAAATTCAATTCATGTTTTCCATGTTGACATGTAGTGATCCATAAATGAATAGAAAAATAGGTTTTGTTGCAAGGATTGTTGATCTGAAGAGAGGAACTCATCTAACCAGCTTCACCTAGTTCCTCTCCACCTTTTTCAAAGGCAAACCAACCCATAGTCTAAACCTCTGTTTTGCAACCACCGTGAGCAAGCTACCTTAAGCCAATCCAACCTCCTTGGAGTGATAGGATTATTCTTGGGTAATGTGCACCTTCCCTACACCTTCTATCACCATGATACATCTCTCCAGCACCTCATCTCACCTTTCTTACCCCCCCCCCAAGCCCTTCAACTAACTTCCTGTAGCAAACCAGGACATCCTATAGCAGTTTCCTGTAGCAGTTACAGGATCTCTTGTAACAACCTGTTTGACCTTGTTTTGACCAAAGATGGTAGTATAAGAGAAGGTTAGGCCCTCATCTTGGATTACACGCCCATCATTGCCACCTAAGATAAACTCTCCCATGCCTTTTCCCTCTGCAAGATCAGACAAAATAGCATAGCATTTACATTTCTGGATTTAGCAATTAAAAGATTCCTTTTATGAAAATGTAAAATGAGATGTTTAGTGCATGTATGTATGAGTCCTAGAATGATAGAACAACTTTCTATTTCCAAACAGTCCTAATAGGTAGAGGATAAATTGCAAGGTCAACATAGTTCTTTTCTGCAAGTAATTTGTGTCATCTCCTAGCTAAATGATTTGCAGTATTTCATAGCATTTACCATTTAGTAACCTTAATTTCCTAAATAGGCAAGAATTTACTTTCCTGCATTAGAACTAGATTTAATTCACTGTCAGTAGTCAGACTTCTTCTAGTCAATAGAAGCCTAGTCTGGAACCGTAATGGTCTAGCGCCCAAGTTGAGAAGTGACATTAGTAGAATGTTGCATCTATTGTGTATGTAGCACTCTCACCTCCAAGTTTGTACGAAATCCTAGGTTGATAAAGTAAAATTGGTAGCCCTAGGAGTTGCAGCATCCTTGCTTCAATACTGAGGCTCATCACTTTTTTGCATTATTGCTCGAGAGGTGTCTAGGTAGATGTAATTTTTGCTTTCCTTTCTAATTTACATTTAGTAGGTAGATGTTATTTTTCTTCCCTTTCTGATTTGCAATTAATTCTGAAAAAACACATTAAAAAACAAAAAATCATGCCTCATTGGAGTAGAGAGAATTTAGGGAATTTTTTGCCAAATACCCCTACACCATCAGACAATCAACCTTCCCTCTTCTTCGGTGGATGTCATCTTCCCTCTATGATTGCAGGGGAGTTAGAGGACCATTAGGTGAGCAACCAGATATCTTTGAAGAACCTATTGGGGAAGAAGAAGAAGAAACCATTCTAGACACTTACAGCATGGTTGAAAATAGAAATAGGACTGAAAATAGAAATGATGGTGTTTTTCCCATTAGAGAGACTAATGGAGATGCTAGGATGAAAAACATTATCCCCTCTGCCCTTCCTCACTTCCATGGCTTAACCTCAAAATACTCTGATACCTTTTTGCTTGAGTTTGTTGTCATCTGCAGAAATTATGATTATACCTCATATGACCAGAAGTTGAATTTGTTCCCATCCACCCTTAAGGATGAAGCCTTGTGCTAGTTCATGGGTTTGCCTAGGGAAAACATCACTACCTGGGCTCAAATGCAGCAATCCTTCAATGACAAGTATAGGGACTAATATAGGTCTAGAGACACCAATGATTAAATCTTCATAATGACTTTCGGACATGACGAATCCTTGGAAGATTATGAGGAAAGGTTCCAACTCAGTTGTAAAAGGGCCAGATGCATCCTTGATCCTGAATCACTTAAGTTAGTCCTTCTTAGAGCGATCAAGGAAGATATCCTAGAAACCCTAAACATGTTGTCTGAAGGGGACATCTATCAACTATCTTATGATGATATCAAGACAGTTTTCAAAAATCATTCTAGGGCTGCCAAAAAGAAGGGTAGGGCCAATCAAGCTTTGGTCAACTCCTCTTCCTCAAACACATCTATCAAGAGTGAAATTGGAAACATGTTGGAAGACTTTAAAAGTGAAATTGTACATACCCTTGCTCTATAAATGGACACCATGCAGATCAAGAGGAAGTGGGAGGAATGAGAGAGAACCTTAGTTGTATTTTGCCTTAGATGCACTAGAAGTCAACCTAGAAATGAATTTCCATTGAATGTTATAGAGGTATTCTTGGTCTGTGACGAAAACCACTCCAAAGATAAGTGCCCTTATCTGCCTGGATTCAAAGTTGTATATCAAGGAACTGAATGTAGCACTGAAAAACTTTGTTATTTCAACCAAAGGAGGCCTCAAGGATATCGACCATACCAATAGGGCATGCAAGGGGCATACTACTCCTACTACAATCCCAATAAGAATGCATCTCCCCCCCTTAGTGTTCCCCTACTCATCCTTCATGGTCCACACCTTATCCTTGGTCTTATGCACCTCAATACCCTTCCTGACCTACCAAACAATTATTTCATCCATATGCTCCCACAAATCCTCTATGGAATAGCCCATCACAGGAGTGGAGGCCCCCATTCAACCAATCTTCAACCTTATTGCCTCCACCTTCATCTCAACCTCAACTCCTTCATCCTTCTCCACCTAAGCAACCTTAGATGCTTGCTCAACCAAATATGAACCCGAAAAACAAACAAGAACATCAGGTCTATAGTGGAGAGACATCCTACCTTGCCTATGTTGTGGAAATTCAAGAAATCAACCTCAAGTCTAGAAGAGTGCTTCCAGATAACCAACCTCCATCTCCACTTGAGGAGATTGAAGAGGAAAAGGAAGAGAGTGTTCCTAAAGCCAATCCACCTCCTTTTCCTAAAATACTAATCCATCCTAGTCAACACACCCCAAAATAGACTGAACTTCTAGGAGAATTGAAAAACATGTGTGTTAAAATCCCACTCGCCCAAGACATCAAGGATGTCCCCATATACAACAAGTTATTCAAGGAGAAATGTTTCAAACATCCTAGGAGGAGAAATAAAGACACCCTTACTATTTCTATAGGATAAAATGCATGGTGTATGGAGAATGAAGATACCCTCAAAGGTCTTCCCGGGACCTTTGGCAAACTGTAAGATTATCCGCAACCGTCACAAAGTTACATGCATGTTCATAAACAATAATTAACTATCGAAGTAGGACAAATATATTACCTCAAGCCTCCATGTTATTTTCTGGAGAGCGCAATGTAGCTAGGTGGAAGTCCCCTGAGCTGGCTCCAGATCAATTCCTGCACATAGAAGAGACAAGCGTAATCATAACATACAACTCTGATAACTAATACATGAATACATAAAAGGACATCTAGTTACACATAACTAAGCTACTCATGCTAAAAGGTATTGGACAAACAAATGAATTAATGATAGTACCAACACCATGGAGTAGACAGTACAACTGCAGTTATATATTAATGTTGGAAGAGTGATTACAACCATCTGTTGCATCAGCCTTCCCTTACCCCTCTAGCTTCTCTCTCTCTCTCCCTTCTTACCAACTTCTTATGACTTGAGACAATTCTCAACAATCAAGTATGTTATCCTTTCAAATGATCTGACCCCTATCACCATAGCCCTAGCTTTCCTTATGTAGAAATTGAGTTAGGGTTGCCAAGTTCCTCCTTGAGTTCCCTAGGGTAAAAGCAATGAAGTTGCCATGCTTTTCAGCTCTTTCCCATTTGCCTCCTTCATTAGGATTAGAAATCCTCCAAATAGGTCGAATCTGGATGTTTCCTTTATTTTCTTGAGTGATTTTAGGAACAAATATCTAGATATTTATGAGTCAATTTGTTCCTTTGACCCTTAGAACTTCACTAGGATCCACTAACGATGTTCTCGAACTAGCAACTTGAGTTAGTTGGGTCACTAATGCACCCTTAGGCTTGCAGAGAAGCTTTATAAAGCAAGTTGTCAGTGCATAGCCAACGTTAGTGTGGAAACAAGGCATGTGATCTTGGTCTTTGCTTCAGCTATCATGTCTTTCCCCTCTGAGTTGATGAGGAGGTCAATTTGTTGTATAACAAAAGCCCCCTAAAGTATGAGATCAGAGGCTATGACAATGGTCGAAATACTTTACTTAACTGTAATGTTCCTTATTTGACAAAAAAGAGAGAAAGGATTGGAGCTTCGAGTGGCACGGCAAACCTGATACAAGACAAATATATAAAACTACTAAAATCATGTCCTGAGTTGGGCATTCCCATGCTCAGTAGCTATGTCAGAGTGATTTTCTCATAAAAGAGATATGACGATGTTGGCCGCCGATAAGCACAATGTGGATCTAGTGTCATAATAGAATCATTCTGATGAGCTGTCTTCAAAAAAAAATATACCCAACTTGGGAGAGGAAACTGTTGGAAATAATACTGAGAGGGGGGGTGAATCAGTATTATCAAGTCACTTATTTTCTTTTTCAAACCCAGATCATATACGCTACTTCAGTTAGATAAAACCCCGTATATATGCAACTACAGAGAAGGAAACCCGCATATGCAATGCAGACTTATAATTTAATTTATCTTACTGATGTTGATCATTAATCTGTATATTAGGATCAAATAAACAGTAACCAGGAACAGTAAAACAGATCTGAAGGCAATCACACACACAAGAACACAAGATATAAGGTGGAAACCCAATGTGGGTGAAAACCGCCTGCTGCAATTCGTCTCTATCTTCTTTTAATTAGAAACTTCATTTTATAATGTACTGGTGCAGTCCTTTACCAGTACGCAGGCTGCAACCTACAGAGAGCTACAACCCTCTCTCGTTCTCCAGCTTCTCCTGGAAGGGAGCTACAACCCCCTTAGCTCTTGCACTAGCCAAGATACTAGTACGTAGGTGCTGGCCTACAGAAGGCTACAACCTTATCTTTCTTCCAGGGACCACGTTTCATAAATTTTCAGACTGGATCCATGAACATCAATCAATCATCAAGAATTTATGCATCAAACAATCTCCTTGTCACCAATTAGAACTGAATCAAGTAGATACTTCTCTGACAGCGGTACCCAAAACACAGTAACAATAACCACACTCCAATTCTGAACCCAGAACACTACAGCAATAAACAGAAGCAGCGAGCTCACAACTCAAAAGATATACGCTACTTCAATAACCTGAAATCTACGTGCATACGCTTCTGTGTTTGGAGAAACCTGCATATACGTTGTTTTTATTCACTGAACCAGCGTGTATATGCGCCTTCACTTCACTGAACCTGCGTACAGATCTATAAAAGATAATTCACTCTTTCCAATATTCAGACACTAACTAACCCAGATTATCAGATTTATAGATCAAGCATGCGCCACATATAATAGATCAAAATCATGCAAAGATATTATCATTCAAGCCTAAAGATTATGACCCATCAATAGAACTTATCCTTCTCTTTGCACTAAGGTTCCTCCTTCATTCAGATCCAGATCTGCACCATAACCCCAATCACCAATATTTCAGATCTAGCACTTATTAGATATTCAATTCATTCAGATGATCCTTTTTCAAATGATCTCCTTCCTCTTTTATAGTCTTAGGCCTTTCACAATACCACGGTCCAAAACCATAATAAAATAATACCATGGACCCAATACTTGGGATCAACACTTCTGACGAGATACCATGGGCCAAAACCATAGGTTCAAATACGAAGGACTAACTACCACAGACCAAAAGTAAGTTCTCCAACATATACGCGCTTTTCCTTGCGTGAAAGTGCGTGTATACACATACGCGCCTTTGTAACGTCTAACCCGCGTGTATACACACCTTCATCTAGGTGAACCTGCGTATATATATTTTTCTTCATTCTGAGAGCCTGTACTGAGATCTGTCACCAAAGTGAGTTGCCATCAAGGACAACACCTGTGCCATAGCTCTAAATCAGTGCCACAATGCCAACAATCTCCCCCTTTGGACTTGATGGCAACCCCAAGATCCTCAAAGTCATTCTCCCCCTTTGTCATCAAGGGCAAAGGGTTGTGCTCCCCCTGACTACATGTTGAAATTTCTGCCCTGCTGTGCTGACCATGCTCCCCCTAACTGTAGGCAAGATCTGCAAAAATATGTTCTTCAAGAAGAACCATGAGTTATACATCATAAAAGACCTTCCTATCACCAAAAGACTCAATACATACATCCATCACCCAACCAAGTGGGATCATCCACCCAACCAAGTGGGGATACATCAGAAATTTACATATGACAACCAAGTACATTACATCTTCATCCCAGGCATAGTGGGAAAACCAAAATAGACCGTTACATGACCTTGACACCATAAAAGAGATACATGACATAGAGACGAAATATCTAGAGCAAGACTTATGAAAGTCACCAATAACTGATATCAGCAGCATCTGTCAATCACCATTCAGATCAGCAGCCAAGATTTCCTTCTGTTCTCCCTCTACCTTTGTTCCACCTGAAACCAACAACAGTTGTGACCTTGAACCAAAAGCTTCTAAGATGATGCCAACAATGCATCATTAGAAGTTTATCTGCTCCCCCTGAACTTGTGTCCGATGGTCTCTGTCAGACCCATATCAGAATATCTTCAACCAGAGCCTGTCCCTACTAATATCCATCAAGCCTCCATATACGCGACTGTCTCTGCACAAACCGGAGTATGTACGCAGATCCTCCTTAGGAAACTCGCGTACACCCATTTTTCTCTGAAACAGACAAGTTTTAGCATCAAGATGATGCATCAACTACTCCCAGCTTCTGTCTGAGGTATTCAAAAGTTTCCTTGGGCAGTGGTTTGGTGAGTATATCAGCAATTTGTTCCTTAGAGGGAACATACTCCAATTTGACCTTTTGTTCCAACACTTGTTCCCGGAGAAAATGATACTTGATCTGTATGTGCTTAGTCTTTGAATGCATGACAGGATTCTTTGAGATATCAATAGCACTTGTATTATCACATAAGATGGAGATAGGTGGAGTACAAGTGATTTAAAAATCCTGCAAAGTTTGCATCATCCAAAGGAGTTGTGTGCAACAAGATGCGGCAGCCACATATTCTGCTTCAGTTGTAGATAGAGCAATCGAACTCTGTTTCTTTCTGAACCAAGATACTAATCTGGAACCCATAAAGAATGCACCACCACTTGTGCTCTTTCTGTCATCCACACTTCCAGCCCAATCTGCATCTGTATAAGCATGAAGAGTGAAATCTGTATCTCTAAGACACCATAAGCCATAATTTTGAGTTCCTTGAAGATACTTGAAAATTCTCTTCACTGCCTGAAGATGAGTTTCCTTTGGATTTGCCTGAAATCTTCCAACTATTCCCACTGCATGCATGATGTCTGGTCGGGTACCTGTCAAATAAAGTAGACTTCCAATCATAGATCTATAGGTTGGTTGATGCAGTGCTACTGATTCATCATTTGTACTGAGGTTGCATCCTGTAACCATAGGGGTACATACTGGTTTTGCATCTTCCATGCCATATTTCTTCAAGATCTGCTTGAGATACTTGGTTTGAGACAAAAGATACCGCCTTCATTTTGTTGAATTTGCAATCCAAGAAAATATGTTAGTTCTCCAAGCAAAGACATTTCGAATTCTTTCTGCATCACCAAGGCAAAGCTTTGACTCATAGCTTCTTCATTACTACCAAAGATAATATCATCTACATACACAACAAGTATTAACAATTTGTCATTTTCAATTTTTATATAAAGATTGCTATCTGCTGATCCTTTTGAAAAACCTTGTTGATGAAGATATTTGTCCAAACGGTAGTACCAAGCCCTTGGAGCCTATTTAAGACCATAGAGAGCCTTTTTTAGTCTGCATACAAGATTTGGATCATTCCAAAGAATGAAACCATCTGGTTGCTCAGTGCACACTTCTTCTTCTAAGTCTCCATTCAAAAAGGCTAATTTCACGTCCATTTGAAATACTTTGAACTTTTGAAAGCTAGAGAGAGCAAGGAACATTCTGATGGCCTCAAGTCTAGCAACTGGAGCAAAAGTTTCTTCAAAGTCTATTCCTTCTTGTTGAGCATACCCTTTACAGACAAGTCTGGCCTTGTTTCTAATCACTTCCCCATTTTCATTCAACTTGTTTTTGAAGATCCATTTTGTCCCTATGACATTCTTATCTTTTGGTCTAGGAACCAACTCCCAAGTGTTATTCTTTTCGATCTACTCAAGTTCTTCATCCATTGCCTTGACCCAGCATTCATCCTTGCATGCCTCTTTTACATTTTGTGGTTCAGTGGAGGAGAGCAAGGCCAAATAGCTTGAGGCTTCTGCAATTGTTCTTCTTGTTTGTATACCTGCCTCTTTCTGCCCCAAAATTTGAGATTCTGGATGATTCTTCTGAACGTACCTGGATGGAGTCTTCTCTTCTATTATTATCTGTTCTTATGGTGCCTCTTGAGCTTCTTCTTCATCATAGTTCTGATTTGATGTTGACGGATAGTCCTCATCATCTTCGAAATCTTCGGAATTCACTTGCCTAGGAATGTTTCCTTCTTCATCAACCACTACATCAATGCTGTCAACAATTTTTCCAAGTCTTTTGTTGTAACACTTATATGCTTTGCTGTGAGGATAATAACCAAGGAGAATGCCTTCATCTGCTCTAGGTTCAAACTTGCGAAGATTTTCATCATTATTTTTAATATAGCATTTGCTTCCAAAAATTTTGAAATATTTTACCGAAGGAGTCTCACCATACCAGAGCTCATGAGGAGTTTGAGTGTTGTTCACCCGGACATTTGTCTTGTTGAGAATAACAACTGCAGCAAATGCAGCTTCACCCCAAAAAGTTGCGGGAGTTCCAGACTCATCAAGCATTGCACGAGCCATTTGTTGAACTGTTCTGTTCATCCTCTCCACTACTCCATTTCGCTGAGGAGTCCTAGCTGTAGAGAATTCCCTTCTTATTCCATGTTCTTCACAAAAATAAAAAAATTCATTCGAGGTAAATTCTCCTCCTCGATCCAACCTGAGGCATTTGATTCTGAGATCTGATTCGTTCTCCACCAAGGCTTTGAATGATTTGAATTTTTCAAAGGCTTCATCTTTGTGCTTCATAAGTCCTATTCAACACATCCTAGAATAGTCATCAATGAATAATATAAAGTATTCTTCTCCTCGAGGTGACCTTTTCCTAGTTGGACCACATACATCAGTATTGACAAGTTCAAGTGGCCTTCTGGCTGATTCTTCCTTTTTAGGGAACTTAGTTCTGGTTTTCTTACCAAACTGACATGATTTGCATATTGTATTGTCTGGGATTCTGATGTCTGGAAGACCACGAACTGCCTGGTATTTGCATGCTTTCCTTATCTGTGAGAAACTAAGATGCCCCAATCTTCTGTGCCATAGCCAGTGTTCACCATTCTTGCTCAAATAGCATTGATGTTGTCCTTCTTTGAATATGTATAAATTATTTGGAGTCCTTACGCCTTTGATCACTGTTTTTCCTGTATCAAGATCACGAACACTACATCCATTTGATCGAAATATTACCTCAGTTCCTTGATCGCACATCTGGCTAACACTTAATAGATTATGCTTTAAGCCATCAACGCACATGACATTTCCAGCTTTGACCCTTTCTTTCAATTGAACAGAACCTTTACCTTTTATGAGAGCAGGGGTGTCATTTCCAAAAGAAACCTTCTTCTCCTTCTCTAAGGCACTATATGACTGAAGTTTTTCTTTATCACCTGTCATATGTTTCGAACATCCACTGTCGATGTACCATTGATTTTCCTGCCCTTCCGCATATAAGGCTATGCCACATCTTTCTGGTTGGGGTTCTTTTATTCTCCATGATTTGGCACTTGAGGCTTTCTCTTTCTGAATTGTCTGCCGAAACCTGCTCCTGCATTCAGAATCTTCATGACCGAAATTGTTACAAATAGAACATTCTATTTCATTTTCAAGAGCAGAGAAGTTGTTGTAGGTCCTTTTCATGATCCCAGTCATATTCTTCTGTTTATGAGCTTCTCTAGTCATGATTGTCTTATAGGCAACACATTGATCTGCTTTGTGACCAAATTTATGACATGAAAAACATTGGCCATTGAAGAAACTCTTGTGATTATCAAATCTACTAGCCAAATGATTGTAGTTCCTATTGACATCCATTCTTGAGGCAAATTGAGAAGGTTTTTCCTGTGGCTGGTTGTAGCTTCTAGTTGTCCTTAAAGTAGATTGCCCTCGATTTACCTGGTAGTCTTTGTTCATTCTTGAGGTAAATTGTCCCTGATTTACCTAGTGATTTCCATTGGGTCTTTGTTCACTTCTCCTTGCAGCGTCAAGATAACTCTTGGAGGTAGATGATTTCTGCGCTTGAGTGGTTTCTTCATTATATCCCAGACCTGTCTTGATTAGTGGAAGCTATGCACTTTGATAATATAATTTAACGTGTCAGATCCTTTAACAAATCTAAGATTAAGAGCTTTTGCTTTCTCAATCTCTTTTCTTAGTCCCACAATTTCACATTCTAACTTTTCATGATGTTTTTCCTTTTCAACAAGTTGGAATTGTAGAGTATCTATGATCACATTCTTCTCTTCTAAACAAATTTTGAGTCTAGAAATCTCTTCATAAAGACTTTCTTCATCTATAGCATCCACGAAATCATCATCTTCAAAAGCCATTAAAAGTTTATATTTGTTACGTTGTTCATCTTCGTCACTATTTGAAAGTCCATCACTATCTTCATGAGTGTAATAGCTTTTCTTATTCTGTTTCTTGTTCCATCTATCAGGTTCCTTCCCCTTGTCAATCTTATCCTTATGAGGACATTTGGCAGCATAGTGACCAACTCTTCCACAAGCAAAGCATTTGAAAGGTAACTTACCTCGGAATCTTCCAGCACCCCGTTGAAGGTTCTTGACAAAATTTGATTCTTCTTCTTCTTCTGACACGTGTCCTGACTCATAGTAATCTCCTTTTCCTGAAGCCTTGAAGGCAACTTCTTTCCTGTTTGATGGTCCTCCTTTCCTCATTTCATAAGCGGTCAGAATCTCGTGTAGCTGTGACATGGTAAGGTTTCGTAGATTCTCTTTTTCTTCTATTGCCGAAACTTTAGATTCAAACCTAGGGGACAAAGATCTTAGAACCTTATCAACCACAATAGCCTCTTTTATTTCTTCACCCAATTTTTTCATACAATTAACAATCTCATCTACACGAAGGAAATAGTTAGCCACACTTTCATCATTGTGCATTCTGAGATTTTCACACTGAATTCTGAGGGTTTGAAGTTTTGCTCGTTTTACCTGTTCATCTCCTTCATAGCTCAGAACAATCTTGTCCCATATTTCTGTTGCGGATTTATACTGCATAACCTTGATGAATTCTGATTGAGATAGACATCCTAATAGGGTATTGACTGCCTTTGCATTTGTTTCATATTGCTTCTTACCAGCCGGATCTATAGGAGTTGCTGAAGGAAAAGTGTACCCTGTATCTATGATATCCCAAACTTCAGTACCTAGAGATTGAAGATAGGATGTAACTCTTACCTTCCAATAGACAAAGTTGGTCCCATCAAAAATTGGTGGCCTGATTGATGCTTCTCTCTCGTAGTTGCTCATGATGATGGATCTTCCTTCAAGCAATCAAGCTTCTTCAGAAGGACCTGCTCTGATACCAATTGTTGGAAATAATACTGAGAGGGGGGGTGAATCAGTATTATCAAGTCACTTTTTTTCTTTTTCAAACCCAGATCATATACGCTACTTCAATTAGATAAAACCGCATATATACGCAACTACAGAGAAGGAAACCCGCGTATGCAATGCAAACTTATAATTTAATTTATCTTACTGATGTTGATCATTAATCTGTGTATTAGGATCAAATAAACAGTAACCAGAAATAGTAAAACAAATCTGAAGACGATCACACACACAAGAACACAAGATATAAGGTGGAAACCTAATGTGGGTGAAAACCACCTGCTGCAATTTGTCTCTATCTTCTTTTAATTAGAAACTTCTTTTTATAATGTACTGGTGCAGTCCTTTACCAGTACGCAAGTTGCAACCTACAGAGAGCTACAACCCTCTCTCGTTCTCCAGCTTCTCCTGGAAGGGAGCTACAACCCCCTTAGCTCTTGCACTAGCCAAGATACTAGTACGTAGGTGCTAGTCTACAGAAGGCTACAACCTTCTCTTTCTTCTAGGGACCATGTTTCATAAATTTTCAAACTAGATCCATGAACATCAATCAATCATCAAGAATTCCTGCATCAAACAATCTCCTTTTCACCAATTACAACTAAATCAAGTAGATACTTCTCTGACAGCTGTACCCAAAACACAGTAACAGTAACCACACACCAAATTCTGAACCCAGAACACTGCAGCAATAAACAGAAGCAGCTAGATCACAACTCAAAAGATATACGCTACTTCAATAACCTGAAACCTGCGTGCATACGCTTCTGTGTTTGGAGAAACCTGCGTATACGCTATTTTTATTCACTGAACCAGCGTGTATACGCACCTTCGCTTCACTGAACCTGCGTACAGATCTATAAAAGATAATTCACTCTTTCAAATATTCAGACACTAATTAACCCAAATTATCAGATTTATAGATCAAGCATGCGCCACATATAACAGATCAAAATCATGCAAAGATATTATCATTCAAGCCTAAAGATTATGACCCATCAATAGAACTTATCCTTCTCTTTGCGCTAAGGTTCCTCCTTCATTCAGATCCAAATCTGCACCATAACCCCAATCACCAATATTTCAGATCTAGCACTTATTAGATATTCAATTCATTCAGATGATCCTTTGCCAAATGATCTCCTTCCTCTTTTATAGTCTTAGGCCTTTCACAATACCATGGTCCAAAACCATAATAAAACAATACCATGGACCCAATACTTGGGATCAACACTTCTGACGAGATACCATGGTCCAAAACCATAGGTTCAAATACGAAGGACTAACTACCATGGACCAAAAGTAAGTTCTCCAACATATACGCGCTTTTCCTTGTGTGAAAGTGCCTGTATACGTATACGCGCCTTTGTAACGTCTAACCCGTGTGTATACGCGCCTTCGTCTAGGTGAACCTGCGTATATATATTTTTCTTCATTCTAAGAGGCTGTACTGAGATCTGTCACCAAAGTGAGGTGCCATCAAGGACAACACCTGTGCCATAGCTCTAAATCAGTGCCACAATGCCAACAGAAACAAGGCTGAGTGATGCAAGCCTCTACCCAAGGTCTTGATTTCCACTTCACCGAACAACATAGATCAATACATGTGAATATATACATTGATGTCGAACATGCATGAAATCATCTGATTACCAATCAAAAATAGAGACCATTAATAGATGCTAGGAAGGCCACCAATAATGGTGATGGTCTCCAAGATGCACAATACAATCTAACGAGTGTGAAAGATGTTTTTGTCATTGAACACCTGTACAATCGCTTAACCAGGAGCCAATAATGAGAACCCCTGATCAAACACAAGGAAACCCGCCACTAATGTCTACAAGTACTAAGGCACTGAATGTGTTTCTGGGTTGTCTTCCTAAATAGAGTGTTGAAGTCGATAGGAAGATACCTATCGAAAGGTAGGCAATAATGTGTCCTACATCAATCAACATGAAACGAGACAAGAATGATTTGTTTTTTGAGGAATCTTTGAGCATTGGGTCTAAACAACAGAGGGCATGATGAAAGGATATGCTTGATGGGTTGATGGAGGAAACAAAAGGTTAACCCTTGAACAATAGAAGGCACAACAATGGTTTTAACCATGCAACACTAGACTCATGAACACCAAAGAGTGTTAGGATACAGAGATGCAAGAACATCGAGGTATTTAGGCTAAACTCATAGGATGGTAGGATTCATATTGAGAGGCCGTCACAAGGAAGGTTTATTTGAGGGAGTGCCATGTTCAAGGGAACGACTGTTGCCAAACCACGCTTTCTAATACTGAATGCAGTTGTATTATCTACTTTCCCCGTCTGATTAGTTTAGTGAGTCTAGACAGGTAAACTCGTCGATCTTTTCATATTTTAAGAGTATGAAAAGAACCGTGAAAAGAGTGACTCTATGCCCTATCTTATTAGTTTAATGAGTCCAAACAGGAAAACTTGTCGATCTTTTCATGTTTTGAGAGTCTGAAAAGGATCATAAAAAGAGCGACTCTATATCTTGTCTGTGTAGTTTAATGAGTCCATACTAGACAACTCGGTGGTCTTTTCATATTTAGAGAGTCTGAAAAGATCATAAAGAATGACTCCATGGTGGTCCCTTTTTCATAGTTGTTAACCAAGTTCGACAAAAGGTTAATAGTATACTCGGATCGGTTACTTTTCCGTGAGTTAATCTATTGAATCCAAATAAAGAGAAACCTATGTTCAATAGATGTTGACCTCATTTTGTTACGAGTACGAGGAGACGGACTAAACTCGTTTTTCGTCGTGAATTTTTAATGAGTCATGTGACGACAAACTCAATACCTTCATTAAATTTTAACAAGTCAAATGAAGAAAACTCAAGGTATCTTTTTCAGTTTAGTGAGCGAGGCAAAAGAGGTAAAAGAACTACTCATTCCTCCTTCATAGATTTAACGAGCATGAAGGAGGGGAAAAACTCAGGGATTTTTTTATTTAAGAGCAAGAAATGGTCCCAAAAAAGCAAGTGCTCTTGTTGTTGTCGTAGATTTTTAACGAGCCCGATGACAAAAACATGGGATTTTTCAGTTTAATGAGCGAGAAAAGTACCTAAAAAAATGCTTGGTTCATCTTTATAAATGTTTAACGAGCTTAAAGACAAAACTTGGGGTTTATACGCACCTTTGTAACATCTAACCCGCCTTTTTCTAGTGCCTAAAAAGAATGCTCTAATGGTCTTTTTCAGTTTTAATGAGCTAGAAAAAGAGCCAAAAATAATTGCTCAAACCACCGTCGTATGTGTTTAACGAGCCCAACGATGGCAAACTTGAGGACTTTTCAATTTTTTAGAGCAAGAAAATATCCAATAAAGAAAAAGCGCTCTTTGAGAATTGCATGCAGCTTTTACTGCTTTTCATTCCTGAAGGTACTTTCATCAAAAGCGGAAAAAAGTATAAAAGGCAGCAGTTCCTATCATATGGGTTCATGCATGATAAAAAATCATGGAGAATGGAGTACTTCTTCTTTAATGTTTTCAAAAAATCATGTCTCCAAAAATAAATATAAGGAAATATTTTGAGCTTTCCCATTCACCATTTTCACTATTTGAGATTTGTGAGAGCATTTTGGAGCTAAAGAGAAGCAGATTTTCTGCGGACCATTGCAGGAGATCCCGGTGGCCATTTGACGTGCTGTCATCCCAGGTAGAGGCTAAAACCTTGCTCTATGCATTTCTTAACCTTTCTTGATAGTTTCAGAGGTGGAATTTTGCATATCTAAGGTGCCCTAAAGCCCTATTTGCACACTAACGCCCTCCAGATAGCCTGTAGGGAGCGTTAAATGCTCTATACGAGCTACTGGGGGGTGTTAATCCTCCCTATGTATCACTAGGGGGAGAATTATAGTTGAAGGGCACAGTTTAAAACATCATGCAAGGATTCCTGAAGCTATTTTGCCCCCTTTTGACTATTTTTAGGGTTATTTTGTGTAGGTTTCAGGCCACAATGACTAGCTTATGGAGAGAACAAGCCCATGATAGCCAGGAATTGCTGATGCAAAATGATCCAGCATGCATACTTGCATTGCACCGTTGTGGTTTACAAAAGTATGCAAAGTTGGAACTGATGAAAGGGCAGGAGGATTTATTGAGATGGATTATCCAGTGCTGGGATGAAAACGAGCAAGTGTTCAGGATTGGAGATTAGGAGTTGGTTATTGACTGTGATGACATATATTTTTTGATTGGTTTGTCATGCCATGGGGCACAGGAAAACCTCATCGATCGTAGGCCAAATCCACGATCTACCCTAGAGCTGGTACACTAGCATAGTGGCAGAAACACTCTCAACTACCTAACCAGTGTTGATTTATGTGGTATCCTTTGAGGCAGATATCTTGGGTGCCATGATGATAACAACTGATGCAGAGAGATAAACTCAAAAAGTTTTCGTGCCTTTATGACATAATGCACTCATGGAAAACATGAATTAGCTCAAGAAAATCAGTCTATTAAACAAGATCAAGGTAGCAGATCACACACTGAGAGGAAGGTTTATGCAATTCTTGAGATAAAGGTGGCAGACTAGCCTCATGAACTATGCATTGTGCAATCTTAATAGACAAGGAAGAAACTAGAGGCTTGACACTACACAATGCACAGTCCCAGCTAGGCCAAGTGAGGGAAGGAACTGCACATTGTGTAGTCCCAGTGGCCAAGGCTGAGGGCTGAGGCTTGTGACTCTGTAATGAATAGTTGGGAAAGACATTTACTACACATTCTGCAGTCCCAAAGGCCAATCTTGAGGCTTTCCCCTTAAAGATATGAAATGTGCAGTTGGGGAAGGCAACTGTTGGCCAAAATTGCGTAACACATGCCCAGGAAAGAGATGGAAAAGCAACAGAATTGAGTGATAGTGCAAGAAAGGGTGAATACATGACTAAGGGTAAGATTTATCAATAAGAATCAAGTGCATAAAATCCACATTCAAAAGGAAAAACAAAAATGCATAGGAAGACGTCGTAATGGCGACCTCTAGTGAGCAAAAACAAGTTGATATGACACTTTTAAAAAGTGAACGACAGACTAAACAAATACTTTCATAAGATAATAACAACTAAAAAATATGGAATCCATTGAAATAAACAAGAAAAAGAACACTCGCAGAAGCAAAATGACAAAAATCGACGGAAAAAATGACAAAAGACAACAAAAGCAAACTCGCTTGGAAAAGCGCCACAAACTCCACCGAAGGCTCTTTGATTTCGCTATGAAGGCTACATCTACAAGATTGAATGTGAAAATTATCTCTATGGGTGTCTATTAAATAGATCTAGGTATGTTAGGGTTTATGACGCGTAATTATAAAATCAAGGGAAAAAATGCCATTTGTTTGAAAGTCATAATTAGCAACTTCGTGGACTTGACCAAACATTTGGGAAACTCCTATTTTTTTAGGGACGCCAACTTTTCTTTTTTGGTAAACTGCCTTTTCACATTGGAAAAGGGGATGGCACAATTCCTAGCCACAAGGGACTGGGCAATTCCTCTTCTCGGTGAATTGTGTAGTTTCTGAGCCTAGGAGAAGCTTCTACATAGATTATGAGCTTATGGTTGGCTTACCTCTCAAGATTGTGTAGTTTATGAGTTCAAGGCTAGCCTTGCTTCCAGCATTGTGTAATTTATGAGCTCAAGGTTGGCCTACCTTCCAAGATTGTGTAATTCCAAAAGGGAATACCGACAATGCTACAAGGTCAAGGCAGGAGATGGCTTATGTTTGAAAAGGTTCATATTGAGTTCAAAACAAGACATCACAAGAACTGCATGAAAGGATGAGTCTTTACATAGCCATGAATCATTGATGATAGTGAATGATAGACTCCTTTTGACAAAGGGGAGGGTCCCAAATCAAATCATGGGAAAAATTTTGGAGGGGGGTTGTAGCAGCTACAACACTTGGTGACATACTGGTAGAACTCCATCTCTTTGTATGGGTCTTACCTCATGTAAACTAGGTTTAAATCTTTAGGAATTATTGTTCATTTCAATGATTGTCATAGCTTCTTAACTTAGCTTGAGTTAAATATATATTCCCTACCATTCTCTTCATTGGGGACACACTAGAAAAAGACAATTCAAACTTATTTGTTTCAATTGAGGATGAGGAGTATATATATTCACAAGTGAAAAATAATTGTTAGAGTCTTAGTTTTCATCTCTGTTGTTGCTCCACTTGCCATCAGTCCTGAACAGAAACCCAGTGGAGTCACTTTAGGAACATAAGCATTTCTCCACTACTAGCAAGCCTGGACAGTACCCCAGTAAAGTTGCTTTCTTCACCTCCCTAAAAAGGAAACCTTTCTCTTTTTTCACCATTTTTTTATATTTTTTCTTTTATTTTTAGAACTTTGCATCGACACTTATTGATTTCATGGGGCGGAAGAGGGATCTTGAGTTATTGAGAGAAGAATAGGTTGTCCTTTTAGAGAAGGATATTTATAAACCTATGAAATTCAATTCACTTGTTTAATTTTCCTCCCCTCCTTACTCTACTTGACTTAGTTGACAAGACAAAACTGAGAAATCATAAAACTAATTAGAGGAGGTGGTATTAGTTATAGATTCAAGCATCATAAATCCACTAAGTCTATCTCTAAAAAAGAACGTATTTTCCATCAGGGTATCATCAACTAAAAGGTGTAAGGCTCGTGCAAAGAGAAGGATTAAACATAAAGAAAAGAATTGACAGTGGCACAATGTCCTCTTAAACATCATCGTGCTTGCTTCAGAAACCAAACACGATCTCATGAGGAAATCTATTACAAACAAAGGAGGAAAAGAGTGGAAAAAATGAAGCAATAGCAAAACAACTTAAACAAACTAATCCTATGCCTAAACTAACAAGAACTAGGCCAGGCTTACGTAAAATCAAACTTCCAATGTAACCACTAAAACATTACCTGACCTGAGTGAGTGAGGGTATCAACAATAAGAAATATATTCAAGAATAACAGCCAACCAAAGAGATAAAATGTGAAATGTTGCAATATCCAAAGATTGAAAATGCAAGTAGAAAAATATAACAATAAATCACATGAAAAACATTATGCTAATGCATTGTGGTGTTCGTGCACATCGCAACAAGCTATCATGCGAAATCACTTTTGAACTTTCAATATCAACAATAGGATCAAGCTTGCCAAGTATGATTCCTACAATGATTGTGCAATAGGATCATGAATAGCAGGTGAAGGGTGTGAAAATTGTGAAATAAATTTATTTTCAATTTTTACAGTCGAAGAATGAGGATTCTTGGAAGAGAAAGTACTATCCTAATCATGATTAGAAATAGCATCAAGACTGCGAGAACCTGACATAACCATTAGCGTAGGCTGAAGTTCCTTAACATCTTGCGGTAGTTCCAAGACATTAGAAGATAGATCATCAAAAATTGGTGGCCTATAAAAATCAACAGTAGAAAATATGGAATCGTTACTAGATGAGTCGATGAATAGATGACGAAAACCATGATCAGAAATTCCATTATCAAGAAGAAAGGAATCCTCATGATCTGAAGAATCATAGAGAGGGAGATTGGAAACAAGAAATTTCACTCTCTATTTCTTCAAAATGATCACATGATGGATGGGAGAGATCATAAAGATAAGATTTTTCCTCTTCATGTTCAAATCTAAAAATGAAATTCC
The DNA here is from genome assembly GCA_031772625.1 of Pinus tabuliformis. Taxonomy (NCBI): domain Eukaryota; kingdom Viridiplantae; phylum Streptophyta; class Pinopsida; order Pinales; family Pinaceae; genus Pinus; species Pinus tabuliformis. Next base: position 485,807,665 of record CM062807.1, read on the forward strand.
ACGAGTCCAAAGTGTGATCATAATTAACATCGTCAAAAACTAATTCCTTGAAAGATACAACATGCATAACAAAGTCGTGGAAGGTGTCAGGATAATGAGGGAGAGGTGAGAAAGGAGAAACATCAACTTTCATCATAGACTCTTGTTTAGAAATGGAGTCCCACACATAGTCATTACAAATAATATCACAAGTTTTTTGGTCGATACTAACTCCATCCTGAACTTGATCCTCTTAAACGTCAAAAGAAACGATTGAAACATGTGGATATAACAACTCACAATTAGGATGACCAAAGGAACCAATAGAAGGAGGTTGAGGAGAAATAACATGAATGTACAAGTCAGATTCATGATCAAAAATTGCACTTAAATTATTTATATGTGGGGTGGGAGAAGATGGTGGTATATTAACAGATGAACTCTCAAGTTCTCCAAACTCAACCTGCATAAATTGAGTTTTTTTATGAAGATAATATGAGGAGTCACTTGGAACAACAACAAATATAGCATAGATTTGACAGCTCCATAACCAGTGTATGTTAGGAGACTTTCGAAGGATTCATATTCTATTGGATTCATTGAAATATGAACAAGAAATTAAAACTTCTATTTCATAAAATTCCAATCAATATCATCCTCAAAAAATTCATAAAAAAAATGAATGAAGGGACCGTGAAAATCATCAAGAGATTCATCAGGTGCTTTTCTCGAATTCATGACTTTCTTATAGACAGATTCATAATCATATGTGTCAAAGTCGTGGTAGATCTCCTTGACAAGATGTTCGAAAGAGTTAATAGAAGCAACCGACAATGTGTAACACCATTCTTTAACGCACGCATCAAACGTAAAGATGAACAACCTGTAAGCAGTATCCTCATAATGATTTGTATGATCAATGAAAAAATCAAGAAAGCGAGCAGTGTGCTCAAGAATGGTTGTTCCACCCTTACCATGAAACTTCAGATTAGACAAGTAATTAATTATCCCCATAGGCACTTCCATATTTGTGGTTATGGAAAAACATGTCGGTGTTCAGATATGGGAAGAAGCCATTTAAAGATAAGGAAAGTTCAAATAGACTTCACGGGCTCATCTTGTCATCTAGCCCTCCTTCTAGCACCAAATATTTTGACGCTATTGGACTTGCCAAAATTTAGGGGGTCTCCCCAATATGAAGTTCCAATTATACCTCACGTCGTTTAGAGTAAGATTCCCTTATAGAATATGGTCCGGTTGCCGAAATAGTGGGTTTTAGTGGTATTCCTTGGCTGCGAGAATGCATAGGATGATGTATTCATGACTTTGGTGAAACAAATGTATAGCTTTGTGAACATTCAAGTGTAATGCATGAGAGTTTCTAACACAATAAGGGGAAGTGAGTGAGCCCCTTAAAAGCCTGTAATAGTACACAACTTGAAAGGAACACATGAGCATAAAAGGAATCATAAGTTAGCCTACAAAATAGTTCACAAGATAACCGTGATTGAAGTATATAACAACATGCATTCAATAAGACTCATATTAATGAAAACGAAATAGTTCATAAGCATTAGCATACATGAAGTAACATATATTGCAAACATAACAAGAGTAGTCCTACTATATTCACAACATATGCATGAAAATGTGTCGGTTATGAGCTTTTATTAAAGTGAAAGTCCCAAACATACATATGCAATTGCCAAACCACTAGTACCAATAGTGGAACATGAAGCCAACACCTACTCCTCTAAAGAAATATACTCCCTCTATGCTAAGGAGAAGCCAAGACCCTCAACAAAACTCCCAAGCTTCTGATCCTAAGCCCAAAAGCCCGGCCAAAAGACATTTACATGGGTTATGAGGGTACAATTATAACAAATGAGATGAATAATCATCTCCTCTTTCTGAATCTTGGACTTCCCTCATGACTCTTTGACTTCCTTCAACCATGACCTTTGGACTTCATTACAAAATGACTTTTCACATTCCACAATTGACACTTGGAATTTCACTTATAATTGATTACAAAAGAATATTACAATATGTCTCATACCCATATAAGATAAAATTTGGTAGTTTAAACAGCCTAATCAGACAAAACAAGTCAAGATTGAGTTTGTGGAAACTCTAGCTCAGCCACTTCAACTTGTAGTTTCTCGGTCACATAGTGGTACCAAGATTTATACTGTGTGATGGGATCATGTTGAAAGCGACCTCTAGCCTCCATTACATCTGGGTACACTACCTTGGAACCGATCTAAGTTTCCTTCTTTAGCAGGAGCAACATGGTATTAATCTAGACAGAGCCACCAATGTACTTCTGCATATTATGCCTGCTCACCTCTAGACCTTCCTTTGTGGAGATATTCCTGAGCTAGTCCAAGTATTCTTCAACTTCATGCTTTATTTGATTCCTTCCTTTGGCTTCGGTAAGAGAGCCAAATGAAGGGATCTTGTGTGACTTCACCATGAAATCAACATTATTGTCCAACCGTGCATACGAGGCTTGAATGTTGGCGATGAATGAGTCGAGCTAATTGTTACTTTGGATAAGCATCTAAACCCCTACTTTCTCCAACTCATCTTGTTTCCTTGTCTTCTTCACCAACTCAGGAGGCGTGCCTTTGTATTTCATTAACCACTCATGCATGGTAGTGATGGTTGTATGAACAACCTTAAGACCTTTAGCATTGGATTTTCACTTTTGTTGCATGTCATGTAAGAAGAAAACTACTTTGTGCACGGTGACTAGCTTCTTGTAGAGGCTTCTCATGATTTCTCCCAATCTTGATACTTCACTAAGTATGGTTGTCTTAAGTTCTTCTAGATACAACTTAGCGGGAGCTTCTTTCTGGACCTCTGCTTGGAATTGTTCCACTTGTTGCCTTGATTCTTGTAAGTTATTTGTCATATGCATGTTCTTGACCATCAGATATTCTGTATTTGACTTGGTAGCACCTGTGAAGGCCAAGTTGGCTACAACAATGGCCTCTAGATTCCTCATGGTATCCGTCACAATAATCCTTTCTCTAATGAATGTAGGAGAATTGAGATCATCCTGAAAGTGTTTCTTTCTTGCTTGTACAATATTATTTTGAAGCTCATCATAGGTTAGATTATATGTATCCATGATATGACCATCATCAAGAGGAACAATTTCCACTTCTTTGCTCAGAACTTGCTCTGTTGCAAAGGAGGGGGAGACTGAATAGTGATTTGTTTTGTGCTCAACATGAGATCAAATCTCTTAGTTTTGTTTCTCCAGTTCCACCTCCATTTCCTAGATTACTATTAGATCTTAAATTTCATGAGCAATTTCCTTATCCATAATTGCTTGCTCTCTTCTTCTAGTATCCAACTTTGTTCCTCTTCCTTGGCTTACTTCTGTGTTTCTTCTTCTTCTTCCTTCTTCTGTCTTTCTTCTTCTTTTTTCCTTTGCCTTTATTCTCTTAACTTATGTTCTTTTTCTTCCTTCTTCTTCAATCCTTCCTCCTGCTTCTTCAGTTTTCTCTTTCTTTATACTGTTATGGCCATTTTCAATATGATTGGTTTTTCTTTCAATTTGCAGCTTTATTCCCCCGTTGGACTGTGCACAACCTTCTGCTTCCCCTTTTCGTGCAATGGGTTGCACCTCATTGATGGTTTTTCTTATGGAATTATTTCCGGATGAGGAATAACCTATGATGTACCTACAAATATGACTAGTTGTTGTGGCTTAGATGCATTGTAACAATTCTTTATCCTTTCCTCCTTGGGCCTGAAATAAGTCTCACTCAGCCAACTAAAATGTATCTTTGCACAACGTTCTTTTCGAACATTCTTGGGATCATACGAATTGTAACATATTAGACCGAATGCAAATTTATCTATCTCTTTACCTTCAGTGTCAACAACCTTTATATTTTTGATCTCGTACAATCCAATTTGCAAAGGAAGAGTGCCAAGGTGCTTTCTTCTTCCTCTGCAACAATGCTGACAACCCTGTGGAAAGATGAAAAGAAACTACTTGCATGACCATCTTGTTGGTAGCATACCTCGGTGTTGATGCCCCGAAATTCGTTGCAACAACATCGGGGAAACCACCCGGTCCGGAACTTAGTGCAGCTCCTTTTCCGTTTGGAATAGTGGCTCCGACTGGGGATAACGGGACCAGTTTCCCAAAGATTATAAGTAAACGGGATGGATGAATGATTTAAGATATGAAATGATAATAAACAAAAATAACTAAACTATAAAAGAAATACAAAAATTATAAGCTAATCCCGGGACTTATCAATTCAGACAGTACAGCGTTTAATAAACTATGCTTAATGACAGGCATATAGATGACACTAACAACAAGCATAGATGTTTAATCATTTGAGATTGCTCTGCGTAAGTAGTTACGCAGAGCTATAATAGCGAATTACTGTACTCCGTTATTTATATCATTGATACATACATGGGTGAAAGATAACAAATCTCAAAACATTCAATAGTGATATGAAATAAAGACCTGTTGTTGTATTACATACATGTATTCAATAATAGCAAAGTAATAACACAGCAATTGATATAATTGAAAAGAGAACAGATACAGATAATAGTACCATGCAAGCTGTTTGATCAATCCAATGTATTAATCACTATGTAGCAGTCCTTCCTTCCAACCAGAAAGCATTCCAAGCAAACGAAAATAGTGCACAATTTACTTAAACAGCATTCCAAGTAAAATTAAGGACCAGTGGTCGAGTTTCAAAAAGAATATAAACTGAAGCACAATAGTGCAAACTTCAGCCTTTTAGTCTTTTACAAAATTTTACGACCCTTTCCAAAACAATGAAAGGGTCTATAAATACTATTCTAATCTAACTATTAAATATCTAAAAACTGAAAACTAAGAAATCGGCATCAACAAATATCATCTTGCAATTTGGGTGAATCGGCAGTCGGCGGCGATGCTTCAGTCAGCTGTCTCCTTGCCTTTATTCTTTCGCTGACATATAGCCAGCATTGGCTCTACTTCAGGCGGAGTATTAAGGCGAGAAGTCAGCTGTGCATCATATGTGGCATCCTGGAAATCGGCAATCAGGTATTGGAGAGCGTCGGTTAGACAGTTGAGGGCCGACCTTTGAGAATGCGGTTTAATCAAGAAAAGCCAGTATGCATCGGAGGTCAAGGTATTTACTCCAGCAATTAACCGCCCTTGCTCTTCCAGCTTAAGATAATTCTTATGCTCCAGCATATTTGCGGTTGCTATGTTTCCAGGTGTGCATTGTGAAATCATATTAGCCAGATACAATGTATCATTGACTATATTGATCATGTTCGTGGAAATTGTTTTGCATCTGGATGCTGCCCTCTCTGCCTTCATTACCTGTGTTTCCCATTCCATGAAAAGTATATTCTTGTATGTTTCACTGATTCGGGCTAAATTAGCAGCTTGTCCTTCTGGAGTATCTTGCCACTCAATATATTCTATTATCTCATCTTCGGCCTGATCCAAGTTCGTCCTTGCTTTCTCGATTTGCTTACATACTGCTGTAGATATATCACAAAGTGACTCAGCCTCAACTAGCTGTCGGCACAAAAGTCTAATCTGAGATATTAAAGCGCCGTTTATCAGAGTTGCCTCTGTTCTGAAATCTTCAATGCTCTTGGCGCCTTTAATACCTTCAAGTTGTGCTGAGAGCTGAACTATTTGATCTTCTTTAGATTTCATTAACAGCGCATTTGATGCTTCCAACTGTGATAATGCCTCTGCTAATTCACGTGCTTTAATGTCACTTTGGTCTATCCTTAGTTTTTCAATTTGCTGGATTAACAAATGATTTTCTTGTTGTTGAGCCAGCAATTGTTCTTCCGCCTGTGTCGTTTTATTCTTTGCCTCTATCACTTCTGCTTGCAATGCATATACCTCATGCTCTTTAGTCTTCAAAAGAAGACTCACTTCGGATGCTTTGTCAATGGTTGCTGCCGAATAAGCTCCCGCGAATTGCGACAGCTTTGTTAAATCTTCAGAGGGACTTAATTCTCCCTTCCAGACGACATTGCCCGTGACTATTTGCTCATTCGAGACAGAAAGTTGATCAAGCCTTCGTCTCTTCCTTGAGCGTCTTACAACGGCTTTATGTTTAGGGCTGTAGAAAATGTCTAGAGGAGGAATTTCCTCTACCTGAAGATCAACTTGATCTGATGGATCCTGAGTAACTTCTTCAACACTCTGTACTGTGGGTGGGCCGCTGGTTCCTTCAAGAACCGGAGAGACAGTAATATCGGGAGTCTTTAAGACATCTGAGTCTTTGGAGGCTTCTTTACGACTTATAATGGAATCAAATTGGTTCCATTCTTCAATTAATTCAGTATCGACAGAGATTTGCTTACTCTGTTCTTTTTCCTTTTCAACTTTCTGCTGTTCTTCGAATGCCTTCTGCTGTTGCTCCTCTTGTATTCTCCGTTGCTGTTCCTCCAATTCCTTTTTCTGCCTATCTTCCAGTTCTTTCCTTATCTTTTCTTCTTCCTCTCGTTTCCTCTGTTCTTCTATCTCCCTTTGCTTTCTCTTTTCTTCTATCTCCCTTTGCCTTCTCTGTTCTTGTTCAATTTGTGCTTTTTGCTGCCTTTCTGCCTGTAGTTTTCTTTGACTTTCCTCCTGTTCTCTAATTGTAACGGGAGGTAAATTTGTCTCTGGCTGATCAGGCTCGCTTGAGGATGAAGTTGGGGTTGTAGATAATAGCTTTAGAGGCAAAGTTTGCAACCTTTGCTTTCTAAGTCTATTAAATTCAGTTAATTCCATATCTCCATATCTCATTGCAGCAAATTGTTCGACTTGGCTTATTGAATCAGCACCCATGAACAGGTCGTCAAACTGGTCTTCTTGATGAACCACCTTTGTCAGCTTAGCCTGTTCCAAGGCAGTGAAAGCAGCCTTGTTCGGGTCATAGAGTCTGTTAGGAATAGAAACTAGAGATAGCATTTGGAGTTTTGCTGCTTCCTTTTCTGCATGTTTATAATTTAGCAGCGTATAAACTCCAATTCTTAAAGGAAACGATGGCCATCCTCTCTTCTTCTCCTCTTTGAGAGTTTGGGTAACACCTTCAGACATTATCTGATAAGAGATTTCTCGGGCCAACAGTTTGTCTGGGATGTATATGGGAAGAACATGTGGCCTGGCCTTGCTTCCAAAAACTCTGATATAAGAAAAACATTCTTCGCCGAACCAATGGGCTACGGCTGGCAGGTCAAAAGAGGCTTCATAGGAAATCCTAGGGATAGGTCTGTCAAAAATAGAATGATGAACGGGAACCATAAAACCATTGCAAATTTGGTATAAATGATCTTTGTGAGAAGGTTTCCACAATTTACGATGATATAAATGAATAGGTGTTGGGTCATGGGTTGTCCATCTCCAACCAAGGACAGGGAACTCAGAATTAAAACAAAGGGCATCCATAATATATGCAGAATAATAAAAAGGTTGGACTTTCCTCTCACTGACTCTGGTTTTGGCCCTAAACTCGCGAATAGCTAAGACCAACTTATCGGACAGGATAGTGGCCCAATCCATAATTATACTATTAACGGCCGCTTCCATCAAGGGAACCATATCAACATGGATATTTGCAGAATCGTGAAGTCCCCATAATCTACACATCATAATTCCAGCATAGCAGTAAGGTGAAGCCAGAGAAGCATTGGAGTACTTACCCGACATATCTTGTTTGTGTTTTGCTGGATTTTGCCTCCACTCTCGTAGAGGTTCGGCTGGTGATTCATTCTCTCTGGCAAATTTTTCCACAAATGCTCTGTTATAGACTTGCTCGGGATTGGGCAGATGATACATTTGTCTTAAGTCTTCGGGCTTGAAGGAGCCGAAAATCCTTCTATCCTTAGAAACGAAGGTTCTATTAGTGAGAGGAACTTCTTCAATTGCCCAACGCACCACGTCAGTATAAGGCAGGACTTGTTCCCTGGCTGCTATTCTGTGCAGAAAAGAGTCAGCCAAATCTTTAAGAGTTTCCTCAGACTTTCTTAATTCATCTACACTTGCCTCCGCTACTGTTACTTCTGGTTGTTCTCCTTCTAGCAAATTGTATGTCCCTTGCCATGTAGTACCAGTAAGACCAGTGCATGTAGTATCTGAGATTAAGCCCTTCCTTGACGGTGTAGCAGCTTGGCCTGAGGCGGGTGTCGCAGTAGAACCTGCCATCTTCTTGGACTTTTTCCCCATCATATTCAGACTTCTCTCGTCAGTCGAATTCTACACAAGTGCAAGAGAAACCGTAACAAAGAAATAACAATGACAATCCATAACGGGATACATATATGATTTGAAGCATGGCGAGATTATTCTAAAAAGAGGCTGCGGATTTAATGATTTGAGCAGGCGCCGTAGATGTAATGATGGTGATTTTACGGCCTTCAGCTTCATAAATGACCATTACTTAAGTTATTAAACCGAATGACTCCTTAAAGCGTGTAATAGATCCTTCAAAGGTCTAATCGTAGTTATCCGTTAATTCGAAGGGGCAAGGCTTTTAAATACGCATGCATTACCTTATCCCTTTATTTAACGGCTTTTTGAAATCTGTGATTTTGTCAAATCGATTTAAATATAACTTTAATGCTTTGAAATAATCACCTTTTGGAACTGAGGTCATCATTATGCGTCATCATATCGCATCGGAAGTGTGTGTGTGGCGTTATCGTTTGGGAAAGTTTTTAAGCGAACGCCGATTGCGGTATCGCATTCGGCGCGCGAACATAACCCCAAATGTGTGTCAATTGCTTTTACTGAATGCCGATAGCCGATATCGCATCGGGCCGGAGTGTTAGAACGTTTTCCACACGACATAGTGGCATGCCGATAGCCGATCGCCGATATCGCGTCGCATCGGGGAAAAGGTATGTGCCCTTTTGTGTGTGCATTTGCTATTGCCGATGGCCGATAGCGATATCGCATCGGGAAAAACCAAGATGGCAACCGAACATGCGATTACTTCTTTGGACTTTACCAAAAATTGCTTAATACTTGCTCAATAAGGGTTTTTGCATAAATTCATTTGATTACCGTACCTTATTTGAACAGGTTTATTAATGCCAATTAAAAATTTTAAAAGGGACCCATTTCATATGTAACTTGTTTGTGATAAAACTGTTATGAAATGGGGGGTTGTTGTAGGGCACAACAATTGGCGATTCGCTGGCAGAACCAGTTATCTCTGAACTAACAATTATATTTACATTTTCTCAAATAGAATCTTCATAAAAGAAAGGAAATTTCTAATATAACTAGATATCTATTGATTCTAAATAAAACAGGTTTCTTCATTAAACTTCCTCTTTTTATAAATGCACTTCGAGTACTAAAATAAGTCCTTATTGGTTTGTAAGAGTAAAAATAGAAAACTTTTCCATATCAGCTTTTAAAATAAACTCCTCTGTCACAGGTAGAGCCTCTGCTGCCAGCAAACGTTCATAGTCTCGGCAGGGTTACCTTTTAACCATGTTCTTGTCCATTGTTCCATTCACCCCAGAGTGTGACTAAACAGAATGAATTCAAAAGATATTCTCGTATTTTTTGAATTTCATTTCTTTTTTCCGTTTAAGATAAAAGCCATTGTCCTGGTTTGGTGGCCAGATAGGTGACAATGCCATTCACGGGTAGTAATTAAACTGAACAAGCTGGCTCGTGATGAGACCCCTTGTCTTGAGATTTCAAGCCATTACCCTGTTTGGTATGCAGTTTTGGTAATGTCAGTTAAATTATTTTCCTATGAACATGGTAAGCAGGCTTGTGATAAGACCTCTTATCTTTAATCCTTTATATTTTAGAATTACACTCTGAGTCATCAAAAACTGTTGATGAATGGGATGAACAATTATCTTGTTAAGAATAAATGGATGACAGGTTTAAGAGTTGAAGATGCTAAAGATGAATTAGCTCCTATTTTTTGTATAGATAACCTTTGGGGACTAATTTCAACCACTCAAGATGATTCATAGATCTTTGTTCAGAGTGAAATTTACAAAGGTGAATCTGTAATGCTTAGAATAAAAAGACATCTAATTTCCTAGAAATGATCTCTCTTGGTTCAAGATGCTATTTTTTGAGAAAGTAAATATTAATATTACTATGGCGAGACAGCTTTTATTTACAGCGAAAGGTCAATGGGAATGTCCCACATTCTTATTCCTACAAATCCTACAAACTATGAAAAACTAATAAGCTAGAAAGAGAAGGGGTTACCTCCTCAGTTAAAGAATTTCTTCAGAATTAGATCATTGACAGGGAGAGAATCTCTCACCCCTGATAAATTTTGAAGTATGAATGTAGAATGGCCTACTTTTTCACAAATCTGAAATGGTCCCAGCCACAGTTTTTGGAATTTGGAATGTTTACCTTTGTCTTCGTGGGCTTTGTCCCATTTCAGGACTAAATCTCCGACTTCGAATTGTCTAGGGCTGGATGAGGCTAGATCGAAAGCTGTTTTAATGGTTTTCTGATGTCTTGCATGTGTAACCTTGGCTTTGTTCCTTTCTTCTTCAAGTTTGAGTATTTGATCATGTCTAAACTGTATAGAAGAAGAAGGAGTTTCGTCTATAAATTGCACTAGGGCTAAAGATGGGAGAAGAAGATTTGTTGGTACAACTGCTTCTTTTCCATAAACAAGGTTAAAAGGAGAGGTCCCTATGGAAGCTTTCTGTGTAATTCTATCGGCCCATAATGCAAATACCAAGGATTTATGCCAGTTCTTATGATTTTCTTCGATTGTTCGCTTAATGATTTTGATTAGATTTTTATTAGTTGATTCTGCTAGACCGTTGCCCTGAGAGTAATAGTTGGCAGAATATTTTAATTTGAATCCTCTTTTGATAGCGAAATCAATCATTGCATTGCCTGAGAAGTAAGAAGCATTATCAAAGACAAGAGCGTTTGGAACACCAAACCTGGTTACGATGAATTGATCTATAAATTCGATGATTGCTTCCGAGTTTGTTGTCTTTAATGGAACTGCTTCTACCCACTTTGTAAAGTAATCAGTTGCTGTAAGGATATACTTGTGTTGCTTGGAAGATGAAGGATTTATTTCTCCAATGATGTCCAATCCCCATTGTTCAAAAGGTTGTTCAATGTTGATTGGTTGTAAAGGGAAAGCTGGCTTTCGTTGTCTTCCACTGGCAGTTTGGCACTTAATGCATTTCCTTACATATTCATGAGCATCCTTAAACAAAGTAGGCCAGTAATATCCGGCATGAATTACTTTATGAGCTGTTGTATCAGCTCCAAAGTGTCCTCCTGCCGGTCCATCGTGTAGCTCCTGCAAAACCTTTTGAGCTTCAGGTTTCTCAAGGCATCTTAGTAATACAGAATCATAGTTTCTTCTGAAGAGCACATCATTAATAAGAGAAAAACTTTTAGCTTTCAATCTAATGGCTCTCTTATTTTTGTAGGACAAATTGGTAGGTGCATAACCATTCTTTAAATAAAAGATTAGATCTGAATATTGAGATTCGGAATCCGGTATACTTAGCTGATTGACTTCTTGATTTTGCTCTGTATCACCTGATTCAGGAATGTTTGATGCTCCTGCTAAGATCCTGCAAAAACCTTGACCTTTAACAAATTTCGCTGGCTTTATTTCTAGGTCATATTCTTGGAGAGCTGCGACCCAGTTTGCCCTCTTTTCTCCCAATTCTTTTTGAATTAATAGTTGCCTAACTGCTGAGAAAGGAACTATCACCTTAGTATGGGTTTTAAGAAGAAAGGGTCGATAATGTTTGACTGCTTTAAAGACAGCAAAAGCTTGTTTCTCAATTTCTGAATAATTCAATTCGGCGCCTTGGAAATTAGAACTGAAGAACGAAATGGGCGCTTCCAAATTATCATCATTCAACTGAGTTAGTACTGCTGCGTAAGATAAGTCGGATGCAATAGTATATAATGTAAAATGATTAGAAAGATTTGGAGTATTCAGGGCTGGGACATTGATTATGGATTGTTTAATGTCATGGAAAGCTTGCTTTTCTTCTAGTCCCCATCTGAAGGTTGAATTCTTTTTAATCATCTTTTGCAGTGGTAGTACAATTTGTGAAAAATCTGGAACAAATCTCTTAACGAAATTAATTTGTCCTAAAAATGACTGCATCGATTTTTTATTGTGTGGAAACGGAATTTCAGAAATTTCCGTAATTCGCTCAGGATCTACATAAATACCATCCTTAGATACAATAAACCCTAAGAGCTTGCCTTGATTGAGAGCGAAAAAAGACTTTTTCGGGTTAAGAGAGATACCATATGTTTTGCATCGTTGAAAAATCTGATTCAAATCATGCAAGTGATTATATCTCTTTTTAGAATATACAGTAATGTCATCGAGGTAGACAACTACTGTTCGGTTAATTAACCCTCTAAAGGCTGTATCCATAGCTCTTTGAAATGTCGCTCCTGCATTTATGAGTCCGAAAGGCATCTTTTGATATGCGTAAGTTCCCCATTTTGTTCTGAATGTAGTTTTTAATTGGTCATCAGGGTGGACCAGTACTTGATTGTATCCTGAGAAACCATCCAGAAAAGACATCAATTCAGATCCTGCTACCGATTGAAGGATTTGTTCCATGGTAGGCAGAGGAAAGTTATCCTTTAAGCTTGCCTTATTTAAATTTCTGAAATCAATACAGATTCTGATGTCGCCGTTTTTCTTCCTGACGGGTACCATATTGGAGACCCAGTTTGAGTGTCGGACAGGAAAAATAATCTTAGCTTTTAAAAGCTTATTAAGTTCCGACTTTATCTGGCTCTCCAAATTTGGATGAATTTTCCTTAACTTCTGCTGGACTGGTTTTTGATCGGGAAGCATAGGGATAGTGTGTTGTATGATAGATGTATCATATGTTTTAAGGTCATCATACTTCCAAGCAAAAACTTGTTTGTTTTTCCTTAAAAGTTTGATAAATGCTTCCTTTTCTATTGTAGAGAGTCCTAATCCTAAATTTACATTCTGAGGAATTTGAGCCGTTCCTAAATTAATCAATTCAAACCTAAGAGTAGAGCTCTGGAGTTTAGCATTAATTACAGGTTTAAACCTATCTTTAATGTCATAAAGGTCTTCAAGCTTTACCACAGGTTTAGGAATAACGTTATCTTGAGATTTTTGCTTCATTTGAGAATCATGCTCCTCCTCTTCAATGATTTGATTATCATAGGATTTTTCAGAGGTCAAAAATTGCAGAATATCCTCGTCATGGTTGAAAACCCTCCAGTTAGTGATGTTATCAGGAACTGAAGGTCTAAAAATTAACTCTACAGAAAATCTATCAAGACTATAGTCTTCGGAAGGGAGAAGCTTGGAAGCTACGTTGGCTAGTAAATCAGCTGCTGAGTTTTGCGATCTTGGGATTGATAAAATATTGAATGCAGAGAAATGGGAAGTGAGATCTTGCACTAGCGTTTGATAATGCTTAAGGTGGCTTGAGAGGCAATGGATTGTATTCCTTACCTGTTTAACAATGATCTCACTATCGCCGAATACTTTTAAATATTGGACTTTAAGGTCAATTGCCTTATATAATCCCTGAAGTAATGCTTCGTATTCGGCTGTATTGTTGGTGCATTCAAATTCTAATCTACAAGAAAGCATTGTCTTTTTGCCTTTTGGACTAACCAAGATGCAACCTGCTCCTGAGCCTTCACTGGACTTAGAGCCATCAAAGTACAGAGACCAAAATAAAGGCGAATCAGAAATATCTACATCCTTTTGATCTACATTAAAGCATTTGGATAAATTTGATTGTGAAAAATTTTCTACTTGAGATGTACAATGATTAACTTGAAAAGGGGAAGATTGGGCAATAAAATTGCCAAAAAATGATTGTGAAGAATAATTTCCCAAAATGTTATTGTTGAAAGCCACCGGCTGGTTTTCTTGTTCGAAATCGGTTACTGTATGAGTCATATGCTTCTCACGGTCGATCCTTATTTGATTTGGCTTACCCTTGTAGGGGAGCCACATATGTGACCAATCGGTGGAAATGTATCCATGTAGTTTCTCAGACCAGTCTCTGCTCAAAATTAAACCGTAAAATTCAGGTATGTCGGCTATCAAAATGTCTATTCTCTGTACTATTCTGGGATCAGCAGACAACCTGATAGTTACGGAATTAATTTCTCCTATGACCTGAACTTTGGTTCTGTCTAACTGTACAATGTGGATGGCTGACTTCTGGGGTTCTATGTTCAGCTTAGAACAAACTGAAGCTGGCATAATATTGGATGAAGCCCCTGAATCAATTAGACAGTTATGCAGATTTCGATTATAGATTTCATAGGTGAGCAAAAAAGGTGGGGTATGGGAATTGGATCTATCTCCAATCAGAACCGAATCGGTAGCCTCGACCATATCTGGAGGGGGTTGTCCTGAATCATTAGCAGCTTTTGAACTGGGAAGAGGGGAAGAAGGAACAGCGTTAAATTCCCTTAGGAGCAGTTTTTGCTGATGTTTTAATTTACCTAGCTCAAACATAGTTATGTTTGCCTTGGTCTTTTTCATGTCATCGACAATATTATACTCCATATGGTCAGATACCACTAGTGTTTTGGATGTTGAAGGAGAATTAGAAATTAGAGGCTGGTTTTGAGGGGATGCTACCGGAGATTTCTTTGGAAGGACTTTTTCTTTTGGTGTGGCAGCACCTGCACTCCTCTTTTTTGTTTGAGTAGGTTCAGAAGCGCTTCTACTTCTTGTAGTAACCGGAAAGGCTTCTTCTTCATTCTCAGTATCAGAGACTGGACTTCAGGGGATTCAAGACTCAGTTGTTCTGAAATATTATGGGTATGAGCAGTGGTGGTTGATTCTTCTATTCTTTGATCATGTGCTGGTAAACCAGCATGTGATTGAGAAGGAGAAGATGGTTTGGAGGGGGAATTACTCTTAGAATGGTTTGTGGGGTTGGACCTACTTGCCATTCACAGTTGATGCCCTCCTTCTAGCGCCAAAAATGTTGATGCCCCGAAATTCGTTGCAACAACATCGGGGAAACCACCCGGTCCGGAACTTAGTGCAGCTCCTTTTCCGTTTGGAATAGTGGCTCCGACTGGGGATAACGGGACCAGTTTCCCAAAGATTATAAGTAAACGGGATGGATGAATGATTTAAGATATGAAATGATAATAAACAAAAATAACTAAACTATAAAAGAAATACAAAAACTATAAGCTAATCCCGGGACTTGTCAATTCAGACAGTACAGCGTTTAATAAACTATGCTTAATGACAGGCATATAGATGACACTAACAACAAGCATAGATGTTTAATCATTTGAGATTGCTCTGCGTAAGTAGTTACGCAGAGCTATAATAGCGAATTACTGTACTCCGTTATTTATATCATTGATACATACATGGGTGAAAGATAACAAATCTCAAAACATTCAATAGTGATATGAAATAAAGACCTGTTGTTGTATTACATACATGTATTCAATAATAGCAAAGTAATAACACAGCAATTGATATAATTGAAAAGAGAACAGATACAGATAATAGTACCATGCAAGCTGTTTGATCAATCCAATGTATTAATCACTATGTAGCAGTCCTTCCTTCCAACCAGAAAGCATTCCAAGCAAACGACAATAGTGCACAATTTACTTAAACAGCATTCCAAGTAAAATTAAGGACCAGTGGTCGAGTTTCAAAAAGAATATAAACTGAAGCACAATAGTGCAAACTTCAGCCTTTTAGTCTTTTACAAAATTTTACGACCCTTTCCAAAACAATGAAAGGGTCTATAAATACTATTCTAATCTAACTATTAAATATCTAAAAACTGAAAACTAAGAAATCGGCATCAACAAATATCATCTTGCAATTTGGGTGAATCGGCAGTCGGCGGCGATGCTTCAGTCAGCTGTCTCCTTGCCTTTATTCTTTCGCTGACATATAGCCAGCATTGGCTCTACTTCAGGCGGAGTATTAAGGCGAGAAGTCAGCTATGCATCATATGTGGCATCCTGGAAATCGGCAATCAGGTATTGGAGAGCGTCGGTTAGACAGTTGAGGGCCGACCTTTGAGAATGCGGTTTAATCAAGAAAAGCCAGTATGCATCGGAGGTCAAGGTATTTACTCCAGCAATTAACCGCCCTTGCTCTTCCAGCTTAAGATAATTCTTATGCTCCAGCATATTTGCGGTTGCTATGTTTCCAGGTGTGCATTGTGAAATCATATTAGCCAGATACAATGTATCATTGACTATATTGATCATGTTCGTGGAAATTGTTTTGCATCTGGATGCTGCCCTCTCTGCCTTCATTACCTGTGTTTCCCATTCCATGAAAAGTATATTCTTGTATGTTTCACTGATTCGGGCTAAATTAGCAGCTTGTCCTTCTGGAGTATCTTGCCACTCAATATATTCTATTATCTCATCTTCGGCCTGATCCAAGTTCGTCCTTGCTTTCTCGATTTGCTTACATACTGCTGTAGATATATCACAAAGTGACTCAGCCTCAACTAGCTGTCGGCACAAAAGTCTAATCTGAGATATTAAAGCGCCGTTTATCAGAGTTGCCTCTGTTCTGAAATCTTCAATGCTCTTGGCGCCTTTAATACCTTCAAGTTGTGCTGAGAGCTGAACTATTTGATCTTCTTTAGATTTCATTAACAGCGCATTTGATGCTTCCAACTGTGATAATGCCTCTGCTAATTCACGTGCTTTAATGTCACTTTGGTCTATCCTTAGTTTTTCAATTTGCTGGATTAACAAATGATTTTCTTGTTGTTGAGCCAGCAATTGTTCTTCCGCCTGTGTCATTTTATTCTTTGCCTCTATCACTTCTGCTTGCAATGCATATACCTCATGCTCTTTAGTCTTCAAAAGAAGACTCACTTCGGATGCTTTGTCAATGGTTGCTGCCGAATAAGCTCCCGCGAATTGCGACAGCTTTGTTAAATCTTCAGAGGGACTTAATTCTCCCTTCTAGACGACATTGCCCGTGACTATTTGCTCATTCGAGACAGAAAGTTGATCAAGCCTTCGTCTCTTCCTTGAGCGTCTTACAACGGCTTTATGTTTAGGGCTGTAGAAAATGTCTAGAGGAGGAATTTCCTCTACCTGAAGATCAACTTGATCTGATGGATCCTGAGTAACTTCTTCAACACTCTGTACTGTGGGTGGGCCGCTGGTTCCTTCAAGAACCGGAGAGACAGTAATATCGGGAGTCTTTAAGACATCTGAGTCTTTGGAGGCTTCTTTACGACTTATAATGGAATCAAATTGGTTCCATTCTTCAATTAATTCAGTATCGACAGAGATTTGCTTACTCTGTTCTTTTTCCTTTTCAACTTTCTGCTGTTCTTCGAATGCCTTCTGCTGTTGCTCCTCTTGTATTCTCCGTTGCTGTTCCTCCAATTCCTTTTTCTGCCTATCTTCCAGTTCTTTCCTTATCTTTTCTTCTTCCTCTCGTTTCCTCTGTTCTTCTATCTCCCTTTGCTTTCTCTTTTCTTCTATCTCCCTTTGCCTTCTCTGTTCTTGTTCAATTTGTGCTTTTTGCTGCCTTTCTGCCTGTAGTTTTCTTTGACTTTCCTCCTGTTCTCTAATTGTAACGGGAGGTAAATTTGTCTATGGCTGATCAGGCTCGCTTGAGGATGAAGTTGGGGTTGTAGATAATAGCTTTAGAGGCAAAGTTTGCAACCTTTGCTTTCTAAGTCTATTAAATTCAGTTAATTCCATATCTCCATATCTCATTGCAGCAAATTGTTCGACTTGGCTTATTGAATCAGCACCCATGAACAGGTCGTCAAACTGGTCTTCTTGATGAACCACCTTTGTCAGCTTAGCCTGTTCCAAGGCAGTGAAAGCAGCCTTGTTCGGGTCATAGAGTCTGTTAGGAATAGAAACTAGAGATAGCATTTGGAGTTTTGCTGCTTCCTTTTCTGCATGTTTATAATTTAGCAGCGTATAAACTCCAATTCTTAAAGGAAACGATGGCCATCCTCTCTTCTTCTCCTCTTTGAGAGTTTGGGTAACACCTTCAGACATTATCTGATAAGAGATTTCTCGGGCCAACAGTTTGTCTGGGATGTATATGGGAAGAACATGTGGCCTGGCCTTGCTTCCAAAAACTCTGATATAAGAAAAACATTCTTCGCCGAACCAATGGGCTACGGCTGGCAGGTCAAAAGAGGCTTCATAGGAAATCCTAGGGATAGGTCTGTCAAAAATAGAATGATGAACGGGAACCATAAAACCATTGCAAATTTGGTATAAATGATCTTTGTGAGAAGGTTTCCACAATTTACGATGATATAAATGAATAGGTGTTGGGTCATGGGTTGTCCATCTCCAACCAAGGACAGGGAACTCAGAATTAAAACAAAGGGCATCCATAATATATGCAGAATAATAAAAAGGTTGGACTTTCCTCTCACTGACTCTGGTTTTGGCCCTAAACTCGCGAATAGCTAAGACCAACTTATCGGACAGGATAGTGGCCCAATCCATAATTATACTATTAACGGCCGCTTCCATCAAGGGAACCATATCAACATGGATATTTGCAGAATCGTGAAGTCCCCATAATCTACACATCATAATTCCAGCATAGCAGTAAGGTGAAGCCAGAGAAGCATTGGAGTACTTACCCGACATATCTTGTTTGTGTTTTGCTGGATTTTGCCTCCACTCTCGTAGAGGTTCGGCTGGTGATTCATTCTCTCTGGCAAATTTTTCCACAAATGCTCTGTTATAGACTTGCTCGGGATTGGGCAGATGATACATTTGTCTTAAGTCTTCGGGCTTGAAGGAGCCGAAAATCCTTCTATCCTTAGAAACGAAGGTTCTATTAGTGAGAGGAACTTCTTCAATTGCCCAACGCACCACGTCAGTATAAGGCAGGACTTGTTCCCTGGCTGCTATTCTGTGCAGAAAAGAGTCAGCCAAATCTTTAAGAGTTGCCTCAGACTTTCTTAATTCATCTACACTTGCCTCCGCTACTGTTACTTCTGGTTGTTCTCCTTCTAGCAAATTGTATGTCCCTTGCCATGTAGTACCAGTAAGACCAGTGCATGTAGTATCTGAGATTAAGCCCTTCCTTGACGGTGTAGCAGCTTGGCCTGAGGCGGGTGTCGCAGTAGAACCTGCCATCTTCTTGGACTTTTTCCCCATCATATTCAGACTTCTCTCGTCAGTCGAATTCTACACAAGTGCAAGAGAAACCGTAACAAAGAAATAACAATGACAATCCATAACGGGATACATATATGATTTGAAGCATGGCGAGATTATTCTAAAAAGAGGCTGCGGATTTAATGATTTGAGCAGGCGCCGTAGATGTAATGATGGTGATTTTACGGCCTTCAGCTTCATAAATGACCATTACTTAAGTTATTAAACCGAATGACTCCTTAAAGCGTGTAATAGATCCTTCAAAGGTCTAATCGTAGTTATCCGTTAATTCGAAGGGGCAAGGCTTTTAAATACGCATGCATTACCTTATCCCTTTATTTAACGGCTTTTTGAAATCTGTGATTTTGTCAAATCGATTTAAATATAACTTTAATGCTTTGAAATAATCACCTTTTGGAACTGAGGTCATCATTATGCGTCATCATATCGCATCGGAAGTGTGTGTGTGGCGTTATCGTTTGGGAAAGTTTTTAAGCGAACGCCGATTGCGGTATCGCATTCGGCGCGCGAACATAACCCCAAATGTGTGTCAATTGCTTTTACTGAATGCCGATAGCCGATATCGCATCGGGCCGGAGTGTTAGAACGTTTTCCACACGACATAGTGGCATGCCGATAGCCGATCGCCGATATCGCGTCGCATCGGGGAAAAGGTATGTGCCCTTTTGTGTGTGCATTTGCTATTGCTGATGGCCGATAGCGATATCGCATCGGGAAAAACCAAGATGGCAACCGAACATGCGATTACTTCTTTGGACTTTACCAAAAATTGCTTAATACTTGCTCAATAAGGGTTTTTGCATAAATTCATTTGATTACCGTACCTTATTTGAACAGGTTTATTAATGCCAATTAAAAATTTTAAAAGGGACCCATTTCATATGTAACTTGTTTGTGATAAAACTGTTATGAAATGGGGGGTTGTTGTAGGGCACAACACTCGGTAGCAGATGTGAAGACTTATGAGTGCCAAACACTCTGAGGTAAGTTTCATCTAGTGAGGAAAACCAATATGCCAATTCCGACACTACTTCCATTACCTCATGTGACATGCAAGGTGGCTCTTAGTCAAATATCATCTTGTAAAATGGAATGAGGAAGCGATTTGTCATCTTATCCATAAATCTTTTGTGGTTGCAATATGAAAGTAGCTTGAAATAAATGTGTATATCAGGTTCATCGGGTTTCCAAGTCCAAATCATGCCAGAAAAGGAGTTCTGAGCACAGATTGCATATAGCAAGTAAGCAGACATGTAGAATAATGATTTCTTACCCTTGGGAGGGTTCTTAGCATAAGCTACATGGGTCCTCAATTGTTGAGCCAACAGGTTCAACTAGATAAATTGTTTTCATTCTTTCACAATCTGATGCAGAAAGAACACCTAGCCTCAAGAAAGGTCTCAGTACTCTTCTAATCATAAATCTTACAAAATAGAACCATCAAGTACTGAAATGACTTCATGGGAGATTTGGTCTTGTAAGTGTTGTTGGGTATTTGGCATAATTTGGATGGCTCTTTCACCCAACCTTTGATTACATCCTTCATGCTCAAGTAGTTGGTGACTGCATAGAAGTGGGAATCCATGTAGGATTCTAGCAACAACAAATGATACATATAATGAAAATCATGTGCCCTAAAAGAGGCAAGCCTTTGTCCACTTGCACTGTTGAGATTCATGGTCTTTGTAGCTATATGTGATAGAACCCAATTGACAATGTTTGCACATGGAAAGGATGGATACCTACATGCAATATTATGTAATCATGACCTTTCGACATTGATGTAAGCATGCATGTCTTCAAGATCTACTCTGAAATTGCTTGTTGTGTAAACAACTTTCACTGTGTTCGATGTAATGTCATAGTTTTTCTTCATGAATAGGTCAGTATCTAAAAGCACCAGCATAATGGTAGGAACACTCTCAACTGCCTCACTAGTGTTTCTTTTTGTGGTATCTTTTGGGGCGAATCTCTTGGGTGCCATGATAATCACAACTGATGGAGATAGATAACCTCAAAAAGTTGCAGTACTTGTATGACAAAATACACTCATTGAAAACATGAATTAGCTCGAGAAAATTAGTTTATTCAACAAGATCAAGGCAACAAATCACACACTAAAAGGAAGGATTGTGTAATTCCTGAGCTGAAGGTTTGAGACTAGCCTCATGAATTGTGCATTGTGCAATCTCAGTAGTGAAGGAGGTAGATAGAGGCTTGAGACTGCGCAATGTGAAATCCCAACTGGGTAGAGTGAGGGGAGGAACTACACATTACGCATTCCTAGTGGCTAGGGCTAAGGGTTGAGTCTTGTGACTACATAATTCACATTTGTGCAAGCCTATGACTGCGCATTGCATAATCTCAGAGGCCAAGCTCGAGGCTTTCCTCTTGAAGATGTGAAATGTGTAGTTGGGGAAGGAATCTGATGTCCTAAATTGTGCAGATTTTCCCAGGAAAGAGATGGAAAATTGATAGTGAAAGAAAGAGTTAACATCTAACTAAGGTAAGATTAGTAATAATCAAGTGCATAAAATCCACATGCAAAAGGAAAAACAAGCATGCACAGGAAGACGTCATAATGATGAACTCTTGTGGGAAAAAATAAGAAGTTGATGCGACACTAGTAAAAAGTGAACGATGAACTAAACCAACACTTGAACAAATTAATAACAACTAAAACACCAATATCCATGGAAATAAACAAGAAAAACAACACTCACATAAGTGAAACGATAAAAAGTGACAAAAAAAGTGACAAAAGACGACCAAAGTAAACTTACCCCGAAAAGCGTTGCAAACTCCACCGAAGGCTCCTTGATTTCACTAAGAAGCCTAGAGCTCCAAGATAGAATGTGAAAATGAGATCTAGGGGCATCTATTAAATAGATCTAGGTGGGTTAGGGTTTATGGCATGCATGCCTAAATCAAGGAAAAAGTGCCACTTGTCTAAAAGTCATAATTAGCAACTTAGTGGACTTAACTGGACATTAATTGGGAAACTCCTATTTTTTAGGGATGCCAAATCTTCTTTTTTAAGAAACTTCATTTTCACATTGTCAAAGGGGATTGCACAATTCTCATCCACAAGGGACTAGGCAATTCCTTGCCTCAGTGAATTGCACAGTTTTTTAGGGTAGGAGAAGCTTATGTGTAGTTTCCGAGCTCAATACTAGCTTACCTCTCAAGATTGTGCAGCTTTTGAGCTCAAGGTTGGCCTGCCTCTAGGATTACACATTTTCTAAGCTCAAGGTTGGCCTGCCTTCCAAGATTGCATAGTTCCAAAAGGGAAGACTGACAATGCTGCAAGGTTAAGGAAGGAGGTGGCTTATGTTTGAAAAGGTTCATATCAAGGTCAAAACAAGACATCACAAGCAATGCATGGAAGTATAATTATTTACATATGCATGAATACTTTACGAAAGTGAACGATAGACTCCTATGGAGAGAAGGGAGGCTCCAAAATCAAAGCATGGGAGAAATTTTGGATTTATTTTGGAGGGGGTTTGTAGTAGTTACAACAATCCCAAATGTCCCCAATTCTATTTTCATTTGATTAAATAAATTTCTAATCACACATGAGCACATTAAGAAGCCCCCCATTGTATTGGGCACATAAATTATTTTACTAGATGCTTATGTTTTCATTTTGTATTTCCATTCATATCATAAAAATATATTATCATGCACTAGATATATTTGGTAATAGCCACCTAAATACATGTATGATAAATACTTCAGGTCAAAGATGGGGAGTGTTGCACTTTTTATCCCTCCTCTAATAGTGGATTTTCCTTAGTATTATTTCTCAATTATGACATTAACTTACCACTATATATATATATATATATCTATATATATATATATATATATATATATATATATATATATATATATATATATATACATATACATATATATATATATACATATACATATAATGGAGATCAATTTTAGCTACATCCATGGAAAGACCACTTCTGTCTAGGTGAATTGGTTATCTTTCATGTAGAAATGACTCTGAAGGTGCAAGCATGTGAATCTCGGCGGTACTAGAACCCGGGTGGGGAGAATAATAATGAATCCTCCCTACCATAAATTACTTAGTAATAAGTTACAAAATATTACACCATTTTATGCATTTGAAAGAAAGATATTAGGTGGGTTCCTTAACCACCCTCTCCCATTGGTTTCTAGCCCTTAGCACCTTTTGTTTGTTCGTATAAAAAGTAAATGGAGAAATTTAAATAAGTGATAACATTTAAAATGTTTTGGAAAATCCAACCCACTATGCAAAATTTGGATTGGCCTTTAATGAACAAAACCCTACCTCCAAATATCCTCAATAAATCATTTTTTAGCCCATGGAATCCTAGAAAGCGAGGTGCCACTAGTTGTAACTTGGTATTAGGAGTCCAATGGAATCAACATTTGTCCTTGGTCTCATTTTTTATTTTATGGTCAATTGCCTCTCAATTAATAGCCATTTTGGAACATATGTCAATTTGTTTTGTGGGTATAAAAACCAAATAGAGCTACAAAAATGATCTTCATAAGATTTTCAAATTGTCTTGGAAAAGGCCCATGTGAGCACACTACCCATGATTGCTAGAGAAATAATTTTGTAAAATCCAATCACTTGTGCAAATTTTGCATTGGTATTTACTAAACAAAACCCTAGATCCTCAAATAAATCAATTTTTGACCTATAGAATCCTAGGAGGGGGATATCCCTAGCTTTAGCGTGATGCTAGGAGTCCATCACAACCAACAGTTTTCCCATCTGAGTATCAATTTAAATTTCATAGTAGTGAGTTGTAACTCACTTCCAAGATCCATTTCGAGACACATTGTGAATTTTTTACAGGGTTATAAAAACCAAACTGAGTAGCAAAAATGAGTTTTTTAAGCTCAAGCATTTGTGTTTCGGCAAGGCTATTGTAGGAACACTACCCATGATCACTCAAGTGAGAATTTTAAACAATCCACCTCCTTGCGGAAATTTGAGTTCATAATTAGAAAATGTTTGTCAATGTATATTGAAGTGGGATTTGAAAACCGAGCAATGTAGAATTTCATGGGATGCAATTATATGGAGAAATATTGCTTATACCATTATGACTAATTTATACACAACACACCATAAGAGGCACCCATAAGTGACTTAATTAAGTGATCCCACATAAGAAATGTACCTAAGTGATACTTTTGAAAGTGAGACATGTAGTCAACATGCCTTATGGCCCTTAGTATTGTATAAATAATTTTACAACTCCAAGAGTCTTATCTTTAATTATCAACTTGAGGTTAATACAAACTTAAGAGGGATTGGCACTAATGTACCGCAGACACTGTCTCTTTCCTCTTATAATCTTTATGTAGGTGAGAGATGTTGGAGTGTGATATCCCCTGACTTGACTCTTTTGTTGTAAATTTGTATTATGTTTAAATATGACAATGTATTAAATTTTAAAAGACTTATTTGAAAATAGTTTATAAGTGTGACAAACTGATAAAAATTGAATGTAAATCTTGTATTTATTATGTTGTTAATAAAAATAAAGAGTCTAGAAATTAATATAAAATTTGCATCTGGATAAAAGAGATAAAGGCTGCAAGTTAAATGGTGGTTATTGATTACCATTCGCTAATTCCTAGGCATTTAGTTTAAATAATTAAATTATTAATGATCATGGAAGTAATTGATCATTAACTTCCCTAAAAGATAGGAAGTTGTCTTGGAAAGTGGGGAAGTGGAGCTCATAAATGAGCTAGTAACTACCTTCCACCTATTGGATGAGGTGGAGGTAGTTACCAACTACCAACTAATTGGTAGAGAGGGTAATCTAATTTTGTCTTCTTGCTAAAGGGGGTACACAATGTTAAATTGTGGAAAAGAATGAGAGAAGGACAAAAAGAAAAAGTATGTGCATATTTGTGTTCGGGGGGATGCTTTAGAGGTTAAAGTTTCATTGGTTGGGTGGAACTAGTGAGCTCTTGTATTAGTTCCAGACTTAAAATTATCAAGTTGGTACCTTGAACTTCTCTCTCATGGATAGATTTCCTAACAATGAAACAATCATATGAAATCTTGTTGCTTATTGATGTGTTTAATTTTATATGTGTTAAGTATGCCTTAGTTACTTGTATAGAAGAATTAACTAGCAATTAGCATGAAAACAATTTACTTTTTGTACTATAAATATTTAATGATTACAAATACATTAATTTTTGTATAAAAGAAAGTAATTGAATGGAATTATCTGTTTTAGAGTTTAGATTGTATTCATGCATACAATTACAAGTATATGAAAACGTGCTAGTTCAATAATTTATATAGAACGAGTTCTAAGCAATTCTAAGTATTTAATTTGTTGTGAGTAAATAGTTTCAAGAATATAAGAGTGATTAGACATAGAAGAATATTGTTATGAGAAAATTGAACGGAAAGTATATATATATATATATATATATATATAGATATAGATATATATATATATATACACACTTCCCGTTCAACTTTCTCATAACAATATTCTTCTATAGCTAATTGCTCTTATATTCATATATATATATATATATATATATATATATATATATATATATCCTACAATATTTATAGAGTAGTGATATACATATCTCTTAGAATATAATTTTTAGAATATTAGAAGAAGCTACATAGTATTTTTGTATGCATGTATAAATATTTTATGATATTTATATTATAAGTGTTGGTCATATAAAGACCTGTAATAAATATAGAGTAACGATATACATATCTCTTAGAATATAATTTTTAGAATATTATAAGAAGCTACAAAGTATTTTTGTATACATGTATAAATTATCCATGGTAAGAATGAGTGTTGAAACATATAAAAGAAAAACAAGTAATTAAGTATAAACATAGAAAGTTCTTCAAAGATGTATTCATAATTTAGAGTAAAAAATATATGCCAGAAAATAATTTCATAAATACATTTCATAATATTTCAAAATTCAATGACTTAAAAGTCAATATGAAGAGAATACAATAGAGTTCACAAATTACCATAAAAGGAATAAATAATAGAAAATGTATATGTTTTTCGGAAGACATCAGACATCATTTTCCCATAGCTCTATTACATCATAGGCTTAGAGCCTTATAAAAACAATATTCTTGACATATAGTAATTTGTAAAGAAAGAAAGCAAGTTTAACTAACAGATTATCAAAACTGATAAACCATGGTTCTTGCTTTTGAACACTGCTATCATGCTCAAGCAAAAGAGGCATCCAAGGGTTCGAACCACCCAACCTGATAGATGACAATCAAAATTTACATAAGCGAGAAGAATACTTTAAATTGTCCTTAGCGAAATAGATATTTTCAAAATACTCTTCATGGAAAGGTTAATACTTGCAAAAAAAAATACCATGTATAAACATTATATTAGAATAGATATTTATACAAGAAAATACAAAAAGGGTTGCAGAGAAATTATAAACTACAAAAGGAATATGAAAGGTGTTTTAAGAATTTATACTTGAATGAAATTCCAGAATTAGTGTACCTAGTTGTATACCTGCAATATTGAAGAATTAAATAAGTGGAGTTGAAAATAAAGAGATTCATAATCTATTATAATATTTGTGCACAGTTAAAATTAAATAATGGATAAAAATGAAAATTAAATAGAAGAATCATATTTTCTGGTGAAGTATATATATATATATATATATATATGTCATTCTAGGTTTCAAACCCCATTTGGAAAAATTAACAAAATTTTATGAAAATGAAATTTAAAAATATAAATAGATAGATTCCATCGCCATCTTCATGCGTTAGCATGAGCGGCCAAGGCCTATGTATAAGTATGAAACAATCAAAAGAAAAAGATTTATCACATTCATCACATATCCTAGTAGTTAGGGTTTAGAACTTTAAAACCCCAAAGAAAATCAAAATTACTAGAACAAAGTTATCAAGTAGAAAAATGTTGAGGAGGTATAGGGTTACAGTAAAAACCCTAGCCATAAAAAATAAATTAATACTAAATAAAGGAAAGAAATACATTGGTTATTATAACAATTATACCTAAGATGAGTTTGTTTTCCTAAGAAAAACTAAGAATGAAAAACCATAGAATTTAAAAGGGTCGAGTCGAAAGAAGTGGCGGCCAGATAAACTGAGGAACGCCTACATAGGAATTCTTGAGAATTAACCCTCAAAGTGTACCTACAAAACCAGAGGTAAAAAGAGTGATCATTGTAGGAATTAATTTTATGATAAAACTTATGAGATAAATTTAACTAACCTATATATATATATATGGCAGAAGAAATGATTCCAAACGTGAAGATTATCAAGGTACATTGTGTACAATATTATGATTTTTAAACAAATAGCCCTGAAACACATATAAAGAATTCACAACATATAGAAGGGTTCCGTAAACATATATATCATGTTTATAATAAAGGCCTCATAACGTACAAATGTGCATGGTGATTACAATTTGTGATGTATCGATGGATAAACATACACAAATGTGTAGCATTAAAACTTTATTTAACCAATTGCAAGTTAGGAAATTCGATATATCAGTTTACATAAATATATTACTTGTATGATTATTGATGTAAATGAAAAAGGAACTCAAATAATTCCTTAGTTTATTACATAGATGAAAGGCAACATATAATTATACAATTAATGAGAACATGGGACCAAGCGATAAATCTTCTATGGAATTAAAAAGGAAAATTGGTAAAACAATTAATATTTCTTGACAAAATATGATTACTCATATCGATGTGGAAAGAGATGAAGTTAGGAAAATATAAATCTTACCTAAATTTAGGTAAGAGTAGAATTTAAGAAATAAGAGATGAATATAAAGAAATTCAAATTCTTTCTACTAGCAATATTTGTAAATGGAAATGGTATATGTCTTTTATAAGAAATCAATTATGAAATAAGGTAGAAAATCATGCATATTTTAGGTTTAAAAAAAATGTGTTTAGTGTGTTAATGGGTTTCATTATATGGAGTGTAGATTAGATGAATAGAAATCTTATCAAGTTGTTGAGATAATTCTGCTATGGGAAATTAATATTGAAGAAATGAATGAAGCTAGGAAAATATAAATCTAGGTAAGAGTAGAATTTAATAAATAAGAGATGAATATAAATAAATTCAAATTCTTTCTAGTAGCAATATTTGTAAATGGAAATGGTAGATGTGTTTTATAAGAAATCAATTAGAAAACCATGCATCTTTTAGGTTTAAAAAATGTGTTTAGTGTGTTAATGGGTCCATTACATGGAGTGTAGATTAGATGAATAGAAATCTTATCAAGTTGTTGAGATAATTCTGCTATGGGATATTAATATTGAAGAAATGAAATGGTGCACACCTATGTTTATTGCAAGAAAAAGAAATTACACTTTGCGTGAAAATAAAAGACATGTAAAGTAAACTTGAAATCTATATTACAAAAGTTAAAAACAACACTCAGAAAACATACAATAAAAGCATCTAAAGGAAACTTCATGAGATTTCTACTCTTCCAAACTCCATCCTCAACATCCCAAACATGTTTTAATATGTTAAGGAAACTAAATCAAGAGTTTATTGTTGAACTGGGAGAAGAAAATGAGCTATTTGCAATATACTACAAGATTCCTTGTTTTGTTGCAGGAAAAACCAACAAGCCAACAAAATCTTTGAAATGTGAATCTAAGGTGAGAGAAGTGGGTAGGAATGATGGTAAATGATATCATTTAGTTGGTAAAAGTGTAGAAAAACTAATTCTAAGCTTCAACACTATGAAACCAAGCTCTATTCATCCTCTAGAATAATAATCTTTGTTGCACAATAAAACTAAGAAATTGCAAAAATTGTAATAGAAAATGAAATGAAATGGAAAAAGACTTGAAAATGAAATGATAAGTGATATGAGTAATCTAAGAGACTGACAAATTGTATAAATGAATTTCAAATAAGTTTAGCTAATCATGTACCTTCAATAAATTTGGCATCGAATATAAAAGGGGGGGTCGGGGGGGTGGTTTGATGATGAATCTCCTCTCCTTCCACACAGTATTTGACAAATATATGTGTGTGTGTGTGTGTGTGTGTGTGTGTGTGTGCCCAATTTGACATGGAACAAATTATACATAATTAATCATTTGTTTTGGGAAGAGGACTTGATAATAAATTTAAGAGTTGTTTTGGAACCAGTCTTTTCAAAACATGCAAAGAGTTTTGACGCTTGATGAGGGAAATTTGGCAGTGTTTACAAAGTCCTATAGCAAACCACATCACAACCTTGTAGGATTTTGTAACAATCCATGTAGCAGACTGTAATAATTCCTATAGAAACCTATGATGCACCTGTAGCTTCTTACTATAGCATGCACCTCATCTATGGGGAAATTACTATTATTCCATTTTCAAAATGGCAGTGAATACAAAGTGTATCCAGGTTATGGGGTGGTAGGGATGGGACTCAATGCAAAATGCTTAGCTATCCCATCTACCACTCCACTCCCTGACATAATTCTCGAACATACTCACCACCTCAACTATTATATAATAAAAGTACAATGACCACCTTTTTGAATGATACAAGGAGATGAATCCATTTTTCTTTACTTTGGGTGATATACTATTGATTAGATTTTAGTTGCTAGCATATTTTATCCCTGGTTTGCACAAAAAGGAAATTGTCACTATGCTTTAGATGAATTTTGAGAGAGTTCTAGGATCCATACCTCGTGTTTACCTTTTGGAGGCCTAGTGTTGATGAATTCCTTGGTTGTAGGTGCTTTCATAGACTAGGTTGAGGTTGTTTGTTATATATAGTTCATCTTGTAGTAGTCTGCATGGGATCTTGTAGCTTCTTAGGATTTCTTGATAAATATTTTAGGGTATTTCTAGAGTTATGGAGTTGTTGGAAAATATATTTCCCTTGTAGAGTTCCTTATATGATGAAAAAGTTGGGTCTGTAGGGCCTTTGCAACTTGCCACAATATGGTGTAGTTCCCTGTAGCCTGCACAAATTCCTTTCAAGCTCAAAGGAAAATCTCCTTTAAGTGATGCATGTGACATGATAATTCATAGCAATGAAGGAAATGTGGATGGAGAAGGTTCTGAGTATGTGTGTCATGAAAAGTGAAGGAAATAGGTTGTTATCGGGTGGAATAGAGCAAACAGAGTGAGAGGACCACAATTGTGAGGTTTGTGAATGGAAATTGAAACTACTAGGAACCTGTTGGTGCCCTCCTTTGGAAAATATACTCAAGAATACTTGGATCTATAACCTCTTTCATAGATAGGTCTCCGTTGTAGCAGTTGTAGACTTTCCTATAAAATTTTAGCAATGTCCTAGGAAACCTATGGAAAGTGAGAAATATGAGGCAAGTGATGTTGGGAATGATGTAAGGGAATGGAAAAAGGTACATGGATACCAACTAGGCCAACCTTGAGGAAATATGTGTTGATGAATTCAAATGGGCGCTGGACTGTCCCTCTCTTTTTCTGATTTTTACAGTATGTCCATTCTAGTTGACCTGATTTTTGTTTATCCTTCTATGGTGTGGGGGAACTAACCCTACACAAAAAATAAATGTGAGAGAATTATATGTTTTTTATTTTTTTCTTTTTGGTGCTCCTAATCACATACAATTCCTTCCTTATTGAAATTATAAATGCAACCATAGAAATGGGCTTCCTATAAACTTTAAGTATGTAACCATTCAATAATAGTGGGATCTACTCCTCATTTATGGTTTCGATATGAAAGATCCATTTTCATAGAATTCTTAAACTAGGTAAGGTCCCAACCATTTGGTCATGAGTTTTCCTTTGAATTCCTTAAACCTAGAGTCATACAAGAGAGCCCAATCACCCTCTTTGAAGGCTTTAGTTCTGATGTATCTATCATGCAAAAATAGTTAGAATACCTCAGTATGCAACAAGGCCTACATCCTATACTCATCCACGACATTTAGTTGTTGTATCCTTTTAGTTTGTGCCTTGGTCAAATCCATATCTTGTTTATATTCCATCCTCAAAGTGTTGTATTCAAACTCAACTGATAACAAATCCTTCTTTCCATAAACTAGCTCATAGGGAGTGAAACCAGTGGTGGTTTTCCAAGTAGTATTGTAGGCCCAAGTGGCCTCAACAAGCCTTTCTTCCAAATATTTATTGTTTCCACTAATTACCTTAGTAATATTGTTCTTTAAGGCACTATTTATGACCTATACCTGCCCATTTTCTTGGGGGTAGTAGGGAGTGGAATTCTAATGGTGAATGTGATGTTGCTTCATTATTCTCTCAATCAGGTTGGAAGTAAATCATATGCTTCTCTTGGATACTAAGTGATTCCCCATAAAAAAATGTACATGAATTCTCTCTCTCTCTCTCTCTCTCTCTCTCTCTCTCTCTCTCTCTCTCTCTCTCTCTCTCTCTCTCTACGTATATCAAAATATAAAAATAAATCCTTCATTTATTTCCACTCTAACGTCTCTCTCTCTCTCTCTCTCTCTCTCCATATATCAAAATATAAAAATAAATCCTTCATTTATTTCCTCTCTCTCTCTCTCTCTCTCTCTCTCTCTCTCTCTCTCTCTCTCTACGTATATCAAAATATAAAAATAAATCCTTCATTTATTTCCACTCTAACGTCTCTCTCTCTCTCTCTCTCTCTCTCTCTCTCTCTCTCTCTCTACGTATATCAAAATATAAAAATAAATCCTTCATTTATTTCCACTCTAACGTCTCTCTCTCTCTCTCTCTCTCTCTCTCTCTCTCTCTCTCTCTCTCTCTCTCTCTCTCTCTCTCTTTATGACCTATACCTGCCCATTTTCTTGGGGGTAGTAGGGAGTGGAATTCTAATGGTGAATTTGATGTTGCTTCATTATTCTCTCAATCAGGTAATAATATTTTAGGTTGCATTAATGGAAAGCCTTGTAATTTTGAGGATATAATGACTTACATAATTTTAAGAAATATAATTAAGATTATAAATTTTGTAAAAACGACTATGCACAAGAACAATCTATTTTCAAGAAGCTTTTGTAGCAAGATTCCACCATTTAGATACTCAAATGTTGCATTAATGGAAACGTATGCATTATATTTTGCATGATAAATAACATACCAACGTTAGAAAAATCAAAGTTCGCATAATTATATACAATTTCTATAAATAAATAAATAAAGTAAATATTCAAAAAGTCAACTAAATTTCCTACATTTCATCTCTTTACACAATCTTCGAATTAATTGCACAATTACCTCTAATTATCCCTCCAAGTTAACATATTGTTGTATTTTAGGTTTTCATTGCCATTAATGTGTCATGAGAGACCATCATTGATCAATATGGTCAATAATTGTTTCCTATTGGTGGTAGTTTATAAGCCTGTGGTTTTGGTAAACCATGGTATTTAAAATCTAGAA
Organism: Pinus tabuliformis; assembly: GCA_031772625.1. NCBI lineage: Eukaryota > Viridiplantae > Streptophyta > Pinopsida > Pinales > Pinaceae > Pinus > Pinus tabuliformis. The sequence continues at coordinate 485,840,271 of CM062807.1, forward strand.
GAAAACAAAATAAAAATCTAACTGTATAATTAGTTTTTACCATATACAACCATTCATTAGCTTTTACCATATATAACCATTCATTATTTTTTATCATACACAATTATTCATTAGTTTTTATCGTAGTGATTTATAGTATTCACCCATGGTATTCACCTATGGTTTTTTTTGTAATCCATGTTATTTACCAAAGGTATTTGAAATATAAGAAAGTGTGTGACTCTAGGTGAAAAGGAACCCACAAATAATATAAATACACGTATTCAACATTGTAAAAGCCTTGAAGTTTCTCATGATGTAGTCTAATGACATATTTTACCACTTAATAAAAAATAATTAATCTCTTTTGTTCACAGATTTTCTTGAGATTCTATGGTTGTAGCTACAGGGTTTATGAGATACTAACTTATTGAATGGAAACCTGTAAATTCTCTTGATGTTGAGTTATATGATAGTCTACAAAATGGTAATGATAGAGTAGAGAAGCGATGGTTATATGTTGAGTTTGATGGCAAAAATAAATAAATAATAATAATAATAAAATAATAATAAAATTAAAATAAAATAAAATAATAAAAATAAAAATAAAAATTGTATACTCATGATTTCTAACATGATGTGGTGATGTGCCAAAGGTTGTTGGACAGAGGATTATTAATCCAACTTGTGTTTGCAAGAGTACTTGCACTAGATGGATGGTTGCCAAAATGTAATGAATATCCTAATACTTAGATGATAGAGTGTATGTCATTGTTTATTATCTGAGTAACATGAGTCTATGTGTATATGCTATAGAAGTGAAGTCGTATTTGTTGGTCAAATGCTTATTGTGATGGTTCTAGATTCTTGTCTAATAAGAGAGTGCTACTGTTGATTGATATCGTCATGTATACTTGAGTTTTCTACCTATGTAATCAAAGTATTTTTGAGAGCTTGAGTTTGAGTCAAGACTATATGCATATTGATGAGTGAATTATGCATTGTTTAAGTGGGATGTTTGATGTTGAATTGTTATGCCATTGAATATTTATGCTAGGATTTATATTTATGTTTCATGAGTAAATAGAGAAAAGTTGTATTGCAGCAAGGTTGTGTATTGAGTTTGATGAGTTGTTTGTTATTAAGTTAGGAGGGTTGAATTAGATTTTGTATGAAAGATTGTATGAGTAGTGTTGAGATTAGTTTTTGATGATATGATTTTGTCATATTGTTGGATTAGTTGGTATACAATTGGGAAAAAAGAGAGAGTGTCATTGATGTTTGGGCAGATAATTTGATGTTACTAGAGTTTATGGTAGGGTATGTATTGAAAATATTAATGAAACGATATTGACAGAGTTTTTGTTACTCCAATAGTTGTTTATGATATTGTTGTTGTAGAGACATTTTTTTGATGTACTTTCTATGCTACTAAGGTTTGTGACAATTTTTTGTTGGAAATAGAGGCTTTGAATCAGATGAGATTTGTTATTGAACGATAAAGTATATGAGGGTCTAGTTTGAAAATAGGATGAAATGTGGCCTACATGTTTTAATATTTATTGTAGGTGGATACAGTATAAAAAGATTCTAAAATGAGATCCACAATAGTCTGAGTGTTGGGGCCTTCAATAAGGGAGTAGTAGCTTCCTTCTGGTGGTGGTCGAAGAACTTGCTTAGGGAGTAGTAACCTCCTTCCAGTGGTAGTTGGAGAAACAATTGTAGGTGGTAGCATCAGTAGGTAGGATCCTGCGCATTGGTAGAAGCCTTTGTCAGTGTAAGATTTAAAAGAAGGCTTTATAAATATTAATAAGAATAAGACAAAGAAAAACAACAACGTTTTTTTCCCAATTGTGCTTTCCACCTAATATCCATTGTCTCTATGTGATGATGTGTATGATGACTTGTTGATGTGTTGTTCTCTTATAGTTCACATGCATTCATGATTTCATGATTCTCATGGATTACATATGTTATCTTCTTATGCTTAGATTCATTTTCATAATGTGTTTCTAGTTAAATGATGCTTCGGTTAACATTGTAAAGAAGAGTGAAAACTAGTAAAAGTTGAAGTATCATGAAATACTGATTCACCACCCCCACTCATTATTTCTAACAATTGGTATCAAAGTCAGACCTTTAGGAATAAATTTAATAGTTGGAAGGAGATCTAAGGGATTATGGAAAGGAAGCACAAGAAGACAACAACCTAAAGGAAGAAGTCAATTCAAGATAACTATGATAGTGCAAGCGATGTATCAAATGAAGTGGCAATATCATCAATTTTAGATCAAGGAGAATTGGTAGCAAAAAAAGTCATGCCATGAACTATGGATAGTCAAAGTATGCTTATACTCAATGATGTAAACTATTAGGTATGGAAAGACATGATGAAGTCTAAATTAATATCTCTTGCATTTGGTATTCGACATATAGTGTGTAATGCCTATTTTAAAATCCTCCATCCATTACAAATTTTTAGGTCTAAAATGGGTCTCCTAAGGAATATTATAAAATAAGTGGACATAATAAAATAACATTTGATTACCTCATAAAGTTTTGGAGGAAAAAAAAAAAAAAAAAAAAAACTAGTTTTTCAACTCATGTTTTCAACTTATCTCGCTATGGTTTTACTCAAATTTCGAGTGAGAGCACTCGTTGGATGTGGAATTTAATTTTTCATACAAGGAGCACCAATGTTGCATACTTTCAATGGAACCTACTACATGAAAAATGTGAAATACATGAAAAATTATGATTGCAACCATGTTTTTTCATGTATTTCACATTTTTCATGTAGTAGAGTCTATCAAAAGTATGCAACATGGGTAATACTTGGATGAAAAATCAAATTCCTCATCAAACTAGTGCTCTTGCTTGAAGTTTGAGTAAAATCATAGGGAGATAAGTTCAAAATACGAGTTGAAATATAAGTTTTATTTTTATTTTTTTAACTTTCAACTTTTTACTCCAAAATTGGTGAATCATCCCCCATGGTTAACATTATCATATTTGTAACACCCTCCTCCCACATCTACCCAAGCAATTGTCCAGTCTAGGTAAACATGCGACGAGAGGCCACTATGATATGATTCAACCTCCTAAGTCACGTTAAGGAAGTGGAACCGATAGAAACACACCATACATACATTGAACATCAACTTCAGGACCCTCATGAACCAATCCAACACTTTAGACAGCTTGCCCTTGGGTCCCGCTGAGATTTTGGACAACTTAAGCCTCAGTTTCTCTCATGCTATAGAAATGATAGAGTCCAGAAACCCAGAGTCGATCTCACAGGCTTTCCTGCCAATGCCCAGAGACCCAATTTGCCAGTGTTGTGCCAGGGTCCTTGGGATTTGAGTCACTTTTTCAAGCCCAAAGCCCAAGTCACTGCCCAGAATTTCATGATATCTTCATAACAGTAAAATAACATGGAAATGGAAGTATTAAAGAAAATACTTGCCTAAGACATTGACTGGACCCCAACTAGGCTGACAGGCATTTCGTCAAACATATCACGAATATGTAAACTATAGGTGTAAATAAGATATTTGAGCATAGGGATCTCATACTTATCTCATATTTCCATGAAGCATTTATGCCTCAACAAACTAATTACCATTCCATCCATTAGACCATAGATACATTGCTCATTCATATACAAGTAAAAATATGATGAGAGCCATACATAGTTTCTTCCATAAATCACATACATAACGAGCATAATAAGGAAAGAAATACCCATGAAATCATAGCCATATAAACCACATATAATCCAGTATTATACTTATAGAAATACAAGGATAAATAACCTCATATTGGTGATGCAAAATCCAACCTGGGATAGGACTTCCACGTTCCACCCAATAGTATAATGGCTCAGCCAAATCTCTCTTCATCCATTCACCCTCGTGCCATATTTCAAGCATGAATGTGGGATCTCATAAAACACATCAATCAAAACTCATTTAGGGATTCGAGAGGCCATCCACCTCAACCCATCAAACAGTGATTCCACCTCACGGTCAGACATCACAAAACCAACATCAGATTTATCTCTACCCAAGCCTTCTAGGGCTCAGAGTGTTTGTTCCAACCCAGCTTCCAAGACTAGTAACTCAACCCACAACTTATACCGGGCTCCAGAGTGTTTGTCCAACCAAGGCTCCAGCACTAGTAACTCAACCCACATCTTTTACTGGGCTCCACAAATCGGAATCAGTGATACGAACCAATAAAGGAGATGATTATGCACTGTAATGAATCCTAAACTGAACTGTACCTCGAACATAACGAAGTATTATTTTAGCTGCTTTCCAATGAATTTCATGTGGGTTTTTCATAAACCGAGTAATAAGGCCAATAGCAAAGGAAAGTTCAGGACAGTATGGGTCAGATACAAAACTTTTCCTACAAGATGAAGGTATAAGGTAGCGTCAACTTCAGGGGAAGTACAAGTGGTTGAAAGTTTCATTCCAGACTGAAAGGGAGAAGGGGTTGCGTATAGTCTTCCATGTGAAAGTGGCGTAGAATATCACAGGCATACTTGGACTACGAAATGGGAATACCTTCCTTGGATTGCAAGACTTGAAGACTAAGGAAATAATGCAAGTGTCCTAAGTCTGTCATTTGAAATTGCTTTTTAAGACTAGACTTCACATAGTTTATAAGGTTGGGATCACTACTAGTAAGGATAAGATCATCAACATAAAGAACAATAATGATAAGAGACTTACCCACTTTCTTGGTGTAGGCAATTTTGTCAGAATGACACCTAGAAAAGCCAGTATCTAAAAGAAAGCTATCAATTTTGGCATACCAAACCCGACGGGCTTGCTTGAGACCATAAAGGGATTTATTAAGCTGACATACAAGGCTGGAGTCTGTTTGTATAAAGCCAAGAGGTTGTTCCATATATATTTCTTCATGCAAGTCCCCATGCAAGAAGGCAGATTTAACATCCATCTGATGGACTTCCCATTTGAAAGAGGCGGCAAGGGAAAGAACAAGGCAGATAGAGTTCATTTTGGCAACAAGGGAGAAGGTTTCAATATAGTTAATGCCTTCAACTTGTGAAAAGCCCTTGGAAACAAGATGAGCTTTATATTTATCAACTTTTCCATTTGGTCCAAATTTGGTTATGTAAATCCATTTACATCTAACAAGTTTTCTTCCCTTTGGAAGAGGAACAAGATCCCATGTATCATTTGCCAATAATGAACTATATTATTCATTCATAGCTACGTCCCAATCTAGATGGCCCGAAGCTTCTACAAAGGTGTAAGGATCATAATTCGCTAAAGCTTGAGCCAGTAATGAAGAGGCTTTATCATACTGAGAACGTGTACATCATTGATTTGTAGGATCACCTGCAAGAGAACTTGCTGCATCACGAGTAGCACGGACCCATTTTGGAAGTTGAGGATCTAAAGGAGGATCCTGAGAAGGTGGGGGAGGATTTTCATCCTCGATGTCACTATCTAAAGAATAAATATTTTCATAAGTAGAAGGGATAGAGAGAGGTGGCACATCTGTTGAACTAGGCTCGTAGGTTGATGTATTTTCAACAAAATTTACATCTCTTCTAATGATAACATTTTTGGATTTAGGTGAAAGAAGTTTATATCCTTTGACATCTTTAGAATATCCAACAAAAATACATTTTTCACTCTTAGGTTCTAAGGCTTTATGTTTCTCATCGGGAATATGGGCCCATGCTTCACTTCCAATAACACGAAAGTGACTTACATCTAGTTTAATTAAGCTCCATGATTCTTCTGGAGTGATATTCTTTAAAACCTTAGTAGGAGTGTGATTTACTATGTAATTTGCACAATTAATTTCTTCTGCCCAAAAATTAAGACTAAGTCCTTTAGATTGAAGCATACAATTAGCCATTTCCTTTAAGATGTGATTCTTCCTTTCAGCTACACCATTTTTTTGTGGAGTATATGGAACAGTATGTTGCATTTGAATTCCATGCTCAGTGCAAAAGTTGATGAATTTGTTGTTAACATATTCTCCATCATTATCAGATCTTAGCTTAAGAATTTGATGTCTAGATTGTTTCTCAACAAAGGCCTTAAAGGCCAAGAACATGTTAAATAATTCACTCTTGATTTTTAAGAAGTATACCCAAGTGCCTCTGGAGAAATAATCAACGAAGGTTAAGAAATACTTGTAGCCAAAGAATGAAACAACTAGAAGTGGACCACATAAATCACTATGCACAAGCTATAAAGGGGTTGAGGCGTGCCAAGAGGCATGTTTTTCAAAACTATCCTGATGATGTTTTCCATGTATACATCTGAAACAAACACCATCTCTAAAAGATACCATAGGAAGACCTGTCACCATATTTTCTTTACATATATTTTGAAGGGAGCGATATTTCAAGTGACCAAATCGCTCATGCCAAAGTTCGCTCACTTCATCATTATGAGCAACAAATACCGAGGGAAGATTTAATCACCCAAAGTTGTTAAACTTATACAACCTTGTAGAATCATCATCAATTCCAGTAGCTAAAATTTGTCTAGGATCTCTTAGGTCCTTAATTACAACATCATGAGGTGAAAATTCAACGATTTTACCTTCACCTGAATGAGTTATCTGATATACAGATAGAAGGTTGCAGGATAAGGTTGGAACACATAATACATCATTAAATTGACCATTATCTAGATGAATAGTTCAAGTCCCTACAACACTAAGAGATCTATTATCACCAACATATATATTTTTGGTGTTACAATCATTTAAAGAAAAAAACATGGCTTTGTTTTTTTCCATGTGATAAGAAACTCCAAAATCAATGAGTCACTCATGAGAATGAGAAGAAGAAGATACATTTAGTGCATAACTAGACCGAGATGCTTGACAACCACATGCAGAAAGTGTTATTCCTGAAGATGAAGTTGAAGTTGAAGAGTTCTCCAAATGGACGTTGTGCTTCTTCAGTGTTGCTTCCAAGGCTTCCATATTCTTAAAGAATTTGGATTCTAAGTGGCCATCTCGATTAAAAAAGTTGCAAAGTCTATCAATATTCTTCCATTTGTTTTTATTTGCCTTATCATTTTGTTGAATTGATTTTTCATTTTGAGACTGAAAGTGCTTAGGACCCTTGGTTGGTTTAGGACTATTCTTTTTAGGATGTTGCTTCTTAGGATTCTTTGAACTTGGTTGTTGCTGGGCAGCTAAGGCTTTCTTAAAATATTTTCCAAGATTAAGAAGATCAATATGTAAGAGTTTGTTCTCTTATTAAAGAATCACAAAAGGCATCAAAAGAGGGGGACTTGTAGGCTTTTCCTTGAGAAATAAAGGTTTCTCTAGTAGAATGGAAGGTGGAAACAAACATAGAGTAGGCCAATCCTAACTTAGTAAGAATGGAGTAGATAAGGCTACCATCTTCTTTCTTAACCTTAACACCTTCCAAGAGAAGTCTAAGGGTCTTGAACTTGGACAAAAAATCTTCAATGGAAGAAAAATTATTGGGGTCCAACGTAAGAAATTCATTTTCGAGTTGATGGGCTCTAATTTCATTTTTAATTCCAAAAACTTTATTGAGTTGTTTCATTGTTTCATCAGGGGTATCAAGTTCTGCGATATGGAACCTAAAGTCTAGAAATATAAACATCCCTATCAACCCACGTGCTTGATCTTGCTTATTTTCCCATTTGATTGCCTTATCTTCATCTTTAGGTTTAGACTCTTGGCCTAAGGCTATTCTATAAAGACCTTTACTTCTAAGTAAATCCTCCATCTAAGACACCCATTGGAAGTAGTTGGTGTTGTTAAGAATAACTTGGCATGGAATTTCCATTTTAACAAAAATTGAAGCTGTATATGTTGAAACTAAGTGCTCCAATGGAAAGATCTCGAGAAATTATGCCGATTCAAAAAAACTGGCTCTGAAACGGCTTCTAGATGAAGAAGTTATGGTTTTTTGAATAAAAGTTGTAGAAGATGCCAACGAAGTACGTGAATGTGCGGAAGTGAATGATAATATTATATTTTTAAAAAATATCTCCCCTCTTTCCAAACTTAATCTAATTAGCTCACTTAAAAAAATAAAAAATTATGTGACCCACTTTTATAAATAAGTGAAAGTCACTTTTACAATGGTACTTTATGAGCTACCCACTAAATTGTAACTTAAATAAAAGATAAAGAGACTTTAGAATTATAAGTGACTCGCTTTTTATAATGGGTGAGAACACTTTTACATAAAGTAACTTTAAAACATAAGTTACATGTGTTTTTTGAAAAAGTAACTCAACAAAAAGAAAGACTTGAACCCAAGACCTCTATTCTCATAAAGTAACTTTGGACCAAGTGAGCTAGTTTAAAAGGTTAGTAATTTTTTTTCTTAGTCACTGAAGCTTTGGAGTGCGTGCTTACTTGAACAAGCCATTTTTCCTACAAAACAAAAAAACACACAACCCAACACGAACATGAAAAAAAAAAAACCAAACCTTATGGCTTGAAGTTAGCTTTCGCCGAAAACTAAACATTTTACTCAATGTTTCTGATTTTCTGAGATCACACTAAGGCGCAGCAGAAAAGAGGATACGCATGAGAAAAATCCTTCCTTTTTGTTTCTGATTTGCCCAGATCGCACAGAGTCGCGAGGCAAAGAGCATATCTAGAAATGAAAAGTATAGATCTAGTAATAAAAAACAGAGAGATAAATAACTAAAACTGCAAATAAAGACTATATACCTCCAGATCTTAAAAATGACGTATCTAGGGATACCAGAAACCTTTTCACATGAAACAAAAGGGATTCCTCACTGGAACAGATGCTCCTAATACAATAGAGTAGTCCTCTCTGCCTGAAAGTGGTCAAAAACAGTAGATCTAGGAAACGGCAGTCAGATGCAGTTGTATCGACTTCAGATTTGGATCACCAATGGATGTGGCCCTCAAATAGCTCTGATACCATGTAGGAATTTACAAGGTAAGTTCCTCAGATAGAACAACAAAGGACACCACTCACAAACAGATCACAAATCAGTACACCAGTATTCTTGACGTGGTTAAAACCCTCAAAGAGGGAAACAGTCCACAGCGTGAGCCAACGCAGCCACTTTAGGAAATTTATTAATATAAAAGAAATAAAATTTACATAAGATTCTCTCATGAATGGTCACCTAACAAATGACCCTCCATGCTCTTTAAATAAAGATCATGGACCAATCGAGTGTTAAGCCACGGATCAAGTGTCGGTAATACCGAGGTGAGAATGAACTATCGGATCACTTCATGTCTAGAACATATCGTGACCATCGGATTATAAGTTACAAAAGTACATAGTAAAGAAACACACTTTACCTAACTCTGCACTAGACCAAGTTATACTTAACTATTTCCTATGTGTCAGAATGTCCCAACAATGTATTGAAATATTCATTAATGTCTATTGGTTGGCGATAGGCATGCAATGGAGTGAGAGTCATGAGAGGTGTCTTAACCATGTATGGGCTCATTAATTTCATTATAGTAGCATTAGATATCAATGTCATAGCCATAATAAGCCTTGTATTGCATGTACATCAATTGGTCTTGGAATCATTGTTAGTTTGTGGGGTATTGCATGTGGCAAGGAGGCAAAGACAACAATAAATTTTTTGAATAACAGTAAGACAAAGATGCTTGAAACCTATTGTAGCTTCACTACATGTTCAGGGCGAGCTTGTTCAGAAGAGAGGAAAGCATGGTATTAGTTAGAGGTATTTTAGCCATAGATTCTTTGGTTCCTGATGTCTATGTTCTCATTAAGCACAATATTTGATTCAAGATTTAGTATCTTAGTATGTTAGCATGGTGTATTCAGTATGTCAACATGGTGCTTCAGTGTGATTTCAGCCACCCTTTTCTATTGATGTCAAAGGGGAAGAGTGACACATCCACTAGTAGAATGAAGAATGATGAGCAGACAACTTGTAGAGAACAAGATCAGTTTGGTGTTTGTGGTTGTAGGTTGACATCAATGCCAAACGGGGAGAATGTCGGTAGCATGGTGTTGGCATTGATGTCAACCCTAGAGCCACTTGAGCATGGCATCAATGTCAATAGGTTACTGGATTTCACGATGATATGTTTTTTGAAAAGGGTGTTTTGGTGTTGATGGATGTTTACATAATGCTTGGCGATGTGATGACGTAGAAGGTTTCTGATTTGGGTGAGGGCTTTTTTATTTTCCCCGAATTAGCTTATGGACAGAAATTAAAAGAGGAGAATTTGTGTCCTTAAGGGATGCCTAGATTTTCCATTTACAATTTATGGAGACAACCAAGATTTGCAGTTGAAAACCCACGTCCTTACTCTTATAGGTGCAGAAATATGTTGATGACTGTAAAGACTAATTGTTATTGGAAATATTTCTAATTTAAGTATTGAATTGGGCTAAAGTAATTGATACAACATAGAACAATATGAAAATTTAACATGGTATCAGAGCTAACGTGAAAGACACACCCAAAAGGATACAAGAATTGAAGCAATCATCTTTGGGAAAGTTGAAGGAGCCAATATAGTCATGTCAAGTTGTCTTCCTTCTTCAAGGAAAATGAGAAGTTGGTTGACTCATCCAATTTTTCTACATGGAAAGTTAGGTTGGAGATCATAGCTGATAATAATGATGTTTTGCAATACATTCAAGGAAAATTACCTGACCCTCTGGAGAATTCTTTCGTTGCTGCCAAGAAAAAGTACAAGAAAGGTGAGTTGCAAGCAAAGAAAATTATAGCTGATGGTTTACAAGAAAATTTACTTGCAAATGTTGGAAATTTGAGGAAGTCTAAGGACATGTATGATAAGATAGTTGGCATGTAGAAAGTCAAAATTTTGAATGAAATCATATCCTTGAAATATCAACTCAAAGACACAAATATGAACGAAGGAGAGTCTGTGCAATCCTACATAATGAGGATATCTCATCTTAGAGATCAATTGCAAAAATTTAGGGAATATGTGCCTGACCGGTAATTGATGATTGTGACTCTAATAGGTATCCCTCCTATTTGGGAAACCTTTATTAATACTATAAGTAACAACAATGTCCTCTCGTCATTTGATGAAATTGTTGAAAATCCCACTTAAGAAGAATCAAGGATGATAGTAAGAGGAAGGACTGAAAAGCATGAAGAGGGAGATCATGTTGCATTCATCACTCATGACAAGAAGAAGAAGAAAGCAAAAGGAGGTCCATCACATTAGGGGACTTTTGAGGTCTAAAATGGGCCTCCTAAAAAAATGTACAATCAAAATCAACTTTATAAGAACCAATAGGTTTCAAGATGATTCACCATTGTCGGAGTAAAAAAGTAATAAAATAATAAAACTACTTTTACAACTCGTATTTTAAACTTATCTCCCTAAGGTTTTACTCGAATTTTGAGCGGGATTACTCATTGGAAAAATTTTAATTCCTCATCCAAAAAGTACCCATGTTTCATACTATCGATGGACCCTGCTACACGAAAAATGAGAAATACATGAAAAAATGTTATTGCAATCATGCTTTTCATGTATTTCTCAATTTTCATGTAGAAGGGTCCACGAAAGTATGCAAAATGGTTACTCCTTGGATGAGGAATCAAATTATTCATCCAACAAGTGTTTCCGCTTGAAATTTGAGTAAACCCATAGAGAGATAAGTTGAAAAAATAGTTGTTCATTTTTTCCCTTTAAAATTTGATGATGTCATCTAGTCTTATTTTACTATTTCCACTATTATTTTATAATTTCCTTACGAGGCCTAGTTTAGACCTCAAAAATCCTCTAATGAATTCAAGAAAGACTCCTCCTCTAAATTCAAATAGAAGGAAGGAATTATTGCACATTGAATGCTACAATTGTCATAAGAAAGGCCATTATGTTTGAGATTTCCTTGAGAAGAACAATGGACCATGCTACAATACTAGAAGCAACAACAATAGGCTCAATGATCAAAGAATAATATGCGAATGAAGGAATGATTGCAATGGAAGATATGAAAGAAGAAGAAGAGATGATCCAAGTGATCATGAAGAAGATCATCATCCACAAAAGAAGTCATGATTCTCCGTGTATGAAAGTAATGTTGCAAATCAATCTGAATATATTCTTATTTTCGCCCTTACCAGTTCATCTCCTCCGGATTCGTGGGATAGTTGGTTGGCTAATAGCGGGGCCACTCATCACTTCTATGGTTATAAGGAAGTTATCTATAGTTTGGTAGAGAGGGAGTCAAATTTGAAAATTATTCTTGTAGACAACTTCACTCATCCTGTTAAAGGTTTTGGGTCTGTCAAATTTCATTTGAATTCAAGGGAATCTATTTTGATCCATGATGTCATGTATGTGTCGGGATTGAAGAATAATTTGGTATCAATATCCACTTTGGAATACAAAGGGATGAGGTTTTCCTTCATCAAGGGAAAGGTTCTTACTTGGCTTGTTGGATCACCTATGAGAAATGCATTCTCATTGGGATCGAGATACGTGTTTGGACAATTTAGTGTCCTAAATTGCTCTACATAAATTATAAATCTGTGTATCTTAAACTGATGAAGTGTAGTGCACTGTTTGTGCTAGATGACTCTTCTTACTTCGTTGTTTTTGTGCTTTATGTTGTTTTGGGGGTTTTTGGTCCTTTAATTCCTAATGATTTACAAGGAAACTAACAAAATCTTAAATCCGGCTTCTGTAAAGATTGTTAAGAACCTAAAGAAATGAGAACTAAAAGAGCTTAAGTAAGATTTGGTAGCAAAGTTTAATCAAGAAATGAAAACAGGGTTTCTATTTCTGCTCTTATAATTATTTCCAAATCATGGACTAAAAACTAAAAAGTAAAATTGCAACTACTGTCTAATCAATTACAGAATCAAAACTAAATGAAATACTAAAACTGAAAGTGAATTTGCAACTAATGTCTAATCTATTATGGAAACAAAACTGAATGAAATACTAAAAACTGAAAGTGAAATTGCAACTAATGTCTAATCTATTATGGAAACAAAACTTAATGAAATACTAAAAATTGAAAGTGAAATTGCAACTAATGTCTAATCTATTATGGAAACAAAACTGAATGAAGTACTTAGTTACTCTGCCTCTCAATTTTGGGAGAAAAACCTCCTTGTGATGAAATTTTGAGGAATTTTGTACTTCATTATTCTAGGAGAAAATAAATGTAAAAATGCAGAAAAGACTCATTGTATGAATGAAGTATTCAACCACTTAGTTTAAGATGAGTTATCAACTAGAAGGGCTCTTCAGAAACATTCATCTACACCATGAGTCAATAAACTAGTAATAAAATGGCAAGAACAGTAATGGCACTGATCAGTCTAATTGAAAACTTAAAGACTAGTGAAACAGTAAATAAAACAAACTACATTACACTATTGCATTTCAACTTCTAACTACTGATAAAAACTAGAAAGAAATTAAGCAAAAAGGAGCTATTCTGTACTGAAAGAAGCTATTCTGCATTAGTAAGAAAATGATAAGGATTGCATTATAAACAAGGTTAGTATGAAAAATGGTTATGAACACTATGGAAGAAATGATGAATTTACAGTTAACTAGAAAAGATAAAACAAAATGAAATAAAACCTCAGTCAGCGCAAGGGCCCTCTACAACTGATCAGGTTATGCATACTTAATCAAACTCCAAGAAACTCCTTCACATATCCATAAAACTTGCGGTCTTCATATTAAAAAAAACATAGGAAATGAGTTTTTCAAAATTACAGAGCAATATTCTGAGCTTAATACGTGATGAAATTCGAACTCCTTCTGAGTTCTTTACACAGGTACTTATAAGAAAATTATGCAACTGTTTGTGGAGAAAAATAAGCTATAGCCAAAAACACGTAGAAGATAGGCACATGGAATTTTCTTCCTCGGATGCTGGAGACATAAATCCAAGATGATGGTTGTTAGATTTGGTTGCACAGATGGTTGTTGGAGTCCATGGGTTCAGGAAGTTGTTTCAGATAACGCTTCCCATCATTGTGAAATGTGTTGATTATCCACAAAACAGAGTCTTGTTGCCTTCGGTTTCTACGTTTGACTTCTCCATTAACCGGAGTCTTGAGCTCATTTCTTTGTTGATTTGGGCTGGTTGACAAAGATAGGATCCATGTCGTGACCATTCCATAGATTCCCATGTGGTCGGTTTCCTCGTTTGACACATGTAACCTGTTGAAGCATGAAGATAGCTGCAGAACAGCCAATTAGCTGCAAAATAGGCTGTGTTCCGTAGCTAAAAGACAAAAATTTATTCAAATAGAAAAACATAAAAGCATAACATTTAAATCACTAAATGTCATCCTTAAGGCAATATATACTGGTCATTGATGATGAGAATGCATTTTCTTCATGGAAAAACAAAGGAAATGGATGAGAAAAGTTTCTAGGGAAAAAGTAGTTTTGAGGCTCAACATACCCCCACTGCAAAACTGTTGCATGTCCCCATGCAATCAAAAATGTGAACTTCTCCCTCCTACTGCATTTGTTCTGATACTTCTGCCAACACATCCAACTTCCTCTTCTTGCTTTTCTTTGCACTGACTGCCATCCTTGGCTTCCTCATAAGGAATCTGTATTTGAGGTTAATGAGTGTTCTGCTCAGCTTCTTATTTTTCCTTTTTAGCTTCATGTTCTTCTTGTACCATAATCCCAAGTGTAGCATTATGTTGTCATGAATAGCTCTATCCAGCTTGTTTTGTTCCCTCAAGGTTTCATTTTCTTTTTGGATATGCCTTTTTAGAATTTCTAGCTAAAAAATTTCTTCTTTGAAAGAGCTAATTAGAGTTTCTTGTGGGGTGACAGGCTGCTCTGGATTAGTTGAAGTTCCTGGATCTGTTGAGGTATTCTTTTTCTCTAATGACTCTATGTAGTCATAGATTTGTTGTTGTATTGGATCTATGCCAGGAGAAGCTCTACTTGGGTTGCCTTCAAAATTCTGTGGAGGAGAGTTCTGTGGACTTTGTTCAAATGGAATATTGTCAGGGGACTGAACTGGGTTTCTTCCTCTAAGTTTATAAATTGGGCCTCTTTTTATTTCACCTTACCTCAGAGTCTAGAACTCCTCCTCAAGTTTTGGAAGCTTATGGTTTCTTCTTTTGTGTCATTTTTCCTCTTTCCTTTCTCCTTATTTTTCTTGA
This sequence comes from Pinus tabuliformis, assembly GCA_031772625.1. Lineage (NCBI taxonomy): Eukaryota > Viridiplantae > Streptophyta > Pinopsida > Pinales > Pinaceae > Pinus > Pinus tabuliformis. The sequence goes on from CM062807.1 coordinate 485,855,411, forward strand.
TTTGCTCCTTGATCTTGGTTAGTCTTTCAGAGAGCAGTTATTCATCTTCTTGAGGTGATGAAGGTTCAGGAATGTCCTTATTGATTTCTTCAACCCTTTCTTTCATTTTTCTCTTTTGTTTGGTCTGCTCCCTAACCTCTAGTTTAAGAGCTATCTCTGCATCATCTTTTTGTGAGGAGCTTTTAATGCTGATATTTCTTCTTCTACTTCTTTTAACAGGACTTCCCTCAGATAAATCTAGAGCACCTTGGAAGAAATTCCTTACCAAGAAGTCTTCCCATGTATCCCCTACACTTCTCAAATGAAATTCAACTAGAATATTTACTAATCCATGATGATATAGAGTTGTTTCTATTGATTCAACTTTCTTTTGAACATTTATTGTCATTCTTTTCAGACTATTCAGAAGGAAAAAGGGAAGATTGAGGGTTCCATTCTCTAGAAAATTCATTAACAAACATATATGATAAACATACATAGACCCAAACCTTCCTTCACATGTAATGAATTTTTGCAGTATTAACAACATGCTACTCCATTTGTTTTTGATTGCTGAAATCGGAATCCATTTTCTAAAGACTGTAACATCCATACCTGAGTTTTTAGGAATCACCTTCCAAGATTCATCATTAAACTCTTTGTTTTTAAACCATCTTTCTCCTAGTCTTGGGAGTTCTGTTGTTTCTGCTATGAATCATTCAGTGACTGCAAATTTGATATCCCCTATTTCCACCTTCGTGCCATCAAATGACCTAGCAAAGGATTTAGTGATTTCCTTGTGGTAGCCATCAAATTTTTCAATAAAACACAACCATCCAGCTTTTTGTAACATTCCCTTCAGCTGTGAATATCCCTCCATGTATTTTACCCCTACGGGCTCAGTTCTAACAATAAGCCCCATATCCTTTGTTCATGGTTACCCTTCAAAACTACTATAACTGTCTAAAAAAAAATGGTATGACTGTGTATATGGAAATAAAAATATTGTGTATACAAAAATACGAAGACTGTGTATACGAAAATAGGAAGACTGTGTATATGGAATGATTACGTATATGGAAATGAAGCGACTGGGTATATGAAAATAGAGTGACTGTGGATATGGAAACAGAATGACTATATACATGAAATGGTTGCGTGAATATGAGAGAAGAACTTAAGATTTGGCATGTAATAAATAAACAATCAAGGTTTGAGAGTCGTAGATAAGTAGGTCATGTCATTAATCTGACCGTTAACAGGTGTAGCTGTGAAGGACCGGTTAAGTACAAGTTATGGAGTTTGAAGTGGAGATCAGTTATGAAGGAATCATTGGACCGTTTTTCATTGAAGACGGAAGATATGGCAAAGACATCGTGGTGGTCAAATCACATGATGGTTAATTAAGGAGACATGTGATCATACATGTTATACAAGCTTATGTTTTCAAATTGCTTTTTGAAATAAATTTTTGTTTTACCTTTGGAACCTTTGCCTTCCGCTTGCTAATATTTTTTATGTTTTCTCCACAAGTACTTTAGGTATGATTCATCTTCAAAGTTGATTTTTCTTCAATTACCTGCATACATGATTTTATTATGAACTGCTTGGACTGATAAACAAATTTTTGCTGCAGAATCAGATTAGCTACAGAACAGGATCAACTATGGAATGGAATCAGCTGTAGAACGTGAAACAGAGAGTGAAATATGGCTTATGAATAAATGAAATGGAAATGGCTATGTAAGTAAAAATAAGACAAGATGATAAATGAAAATGGAGATGAAAGAAACACTGGAGAAGGAAAAAATTATTGGTGAAATATGGCAATGAAATGAAGTGAAACTGTAAAAGTAAAACAAAGTGAAGTGAGATGAGATAATGAAATTTACAGAATGTAGAGTGATTGTGGCTTTTTGTCACCACTTATTACAGAAAGGAAATGAAACATAGTCTCAGAAACTTCTGATTTTCACCCTGTATTTTCTGTATAAGAATGCTAATCAATGATTGGTTTTCAACCTTATACAATTTATTTTTTTATTTTTTTTTTATTTTTTTTTAGATGGGAAAAATAAAGACTAAGTTGGTGGAGAAGAAAGATTCTTCTTCACTAACTTCATTTCAGAAGTGTTCTGGAAGATCTTGATGAACTCCTCCTTTGAAATTGGTTTTTGATATATCTTCAATCTATGACCATTCACAAGAAGAGGAGTTTATCTATTGTTCTGATCCTCATTGCTCCATTACTAAAGACTTTTTCAATCTCATATGGCCCAAGCCAATGAGTTTGAAACTTCCCTTGAAAATCCTTAAACTTTGAATCAAATAACAATGCCCAATCTTTTTCTTGAAACCTCTTGTCCTTGATGTATTTATCATTCCATTTAGCCCTTTGTTGTTGGACTAGACTAGTCTTTTGAACTGCCTGTTTCCTGATTTCATCAAGTTCATTTAATTGCTCCAGTCTATTCTTTTGAGCTTCTGATAATTCCATCCCCAACTAGACTGCCATCTTGAAAGTTCTGATTTGGAACTCTATAGGGAACAAGACTTGTCTCCCATAAACAAGTTCATAGGGTGTATGTCCCGTTGCGTTCCTCCATGTAGTTCTATAGGCCCATAAGGCTTTAGGAAGCCTTTCTGCCCAATCTCTTGTATGTAGATGCATAGTCTTGGTGAGGATTCCTTGAATCACTTTATTTGTAGACTCCACTTGACCATTTGCTTATGGATGATAGGGAGTAGATTTCTTATGCTTGATTTTGTACTCCTCCACAAGCCTTTCCACCATATTGGATGTGAATTGAGATCCCTGATTTGTCACAATTTCTCTTGGGACACAAAAACAAGTGAAGATATCCTCAAAAAGAAAATTAACTACAGATTTTTAATTAGCAAAAGGTAATGATTTGGATTCTACCCATTTGGTGACATAATCAGTGCATACCAATATATACTTTTTCTACTTAGATGGAGGATTAATTGGTCCAATAAAATCTAAAGTCCATTTTTCAAAGGGTTCAATAAGTACTTGAGGTTGTAATGGCATTTCATTTGAGGGAACAGGTTTCCCTACCCTTTAGCAACTGTCACACCTCCTGACATATTATTTAGCATCTTTGAAGATGGATGGCGAATAATATCCTAAAGAAAGGATTTTATAGGCTGTCCTCTTATCCGCAAAGTGTCCACCACATGGCTCATCATGACATGCTTTGAGAATATTAGGCATTTCATTTTCCCTGACACACCTTCTGATCATAAGATCTGGCCCTGTTTTATACAATTCGTTAGTGATCCATGAATATCTTTCACTTTCTTGAATAATCTTTCTTTTCTCTCTAGGAAACAAATGTGAAGGTAGCTTCCCTGCAACCAAGTAATTAGCGACATCTCCAAACCAAGGAGTTTGAGTAGTTACTGCAAAAATATATTCATCAGGAAAATTATCTTCAACAGAAGAGTCTTCTTTGATATTCTGAATCCTGGACAAGAAATTAGCAACTGTGTTTTGTTTTCCAGGTCTATCTAGCACAGTAATGTTGAATTATTGCAAAATTAAAAGCCATCTTGTAACTCTGCCATTAGTAATAGGTTTATTCATCAAATATCTAATTGCAGATTGGTTTGTATGAGCAAAGGTTTCATAGCATGTTATATAGTGTCTGAATTTGTTAATTGCATGAACAACAGCTAAAAATTCCTTTTCAGTCATAGTATAATTCAACTCAGTGGGAGTCAAATTATTAATTGTATAGTAAATGGCATAAGGAATCAAATATTTTTGTCCCATTACAGCTCCTAGAGTTGTATCTGAAGCATCTGTGGAAATATGGAAATGAAGTTTCCAATTTGGACCTCTTAAAATATGTGCTTCAGAAATTTTTGCTTTCAACATTTCAAATGCTAGTTGGCAATCAGGATTCCAACTAAATTCACAATCTTTTGTAAGAAATTTGAAGAGTGGAGATGCTATTTTGGTGAAGTTTTCTATAAACCTTTTATAGTATCCTGTAAATCCTAGAAAACTTCTAACATCCTTTTGGAAATTTGGAATTGATAACTTAGAGATAACTTCAACTTTAGATTTGTCAACTTTAATCCCATCTCCAGAAATGTGATGTCCTAAAACAATACCTTCTGTAAACATCATAAAAAAAATTTCATGGCTCAGTGAAAGGTTTGTTTCTTTACATCTTTTAAGAAATTTTTCCAAATTTCCCAAAGCTTCTTCAAATGTGTTTCCATAGACTATAAAATCATCCATATATACCTCTACACAATCATGTAGTAGAACAAAAAAATTCCTAGTACTGCTCTTTGGAATGTTACGGGAGCATTACACAACCCAAAGGGGAGTACTTGGTAGGCAAAAGTTCCCCATGGACAAGTAAATGTGGTTTTATCCTGACCCTCGAGTGCTACCTGAATTTGATTATAACCACTAAAACCATCCAAGAATGATAAATACTTCTTACCTGCTAATGTATCTAACAATTAATCTATAAAGGGCAAAGGAAAGTGATATTTAAGGGTTGCTTATTCAATTATCGGTAATCAATGCACACCTGCCATTTACCATTCTTTTTAGGCACAATTACCAAAGGAGAAACCCATTGGCTATCTGAAATTGGGTAAATGAAGGTTACATTCAGTAATTTTTGGAGCTCTTCTTTTACAATTTCCCTAATATTTGGATTCATTCTTCTCTGAGGTTGTATGATTGGTATATTTTTTTCCTCAATATAGATATGATGGATGCAAGTCTTAGGATCAATGCCTTTCATGTCGGTGTATTCCCATGCAAATGCAGCAGAATGTTTTTGTAATGTTTTGGTTAGCTCTTCTTGTTGTAGTTTCTCCAAGTTTTTGTTTATGTTCAATGTCCTACCTAGAAAAATTTCAATTGTAGAGCTACCAAACTCTTCCATAGAATAGAGAGACATCTGCCTATATGACAAGTATTCAACATTATATTTTTCTTGAAATTGTGCATGATCATATTTTGAAGATGTTTCAAAATTTTCCAATGTATTCAAAATTTGACTATCTTCACTAATTTTTGATATAGTAAAGAGAGGTTGAATATCATCTTCATCATTAATCCATTCCTTGTCATCTATTTCTGTGATTGCTTTTGCTGGAGGATACAGAGTAAATTTCTTTGTTGAATTACCATCAAAAATATACATGTCACCAGATCTACAGCTAATAAAAGCATCAGCTGTGGCCAGCCAAGGTCTTCCTAATATGAGTGGGTGTCCTCCTAGATTATTCTTGGCAGTTAAGATCATGAAATCAACAGGATATTCCCAAGAATCTAAGGATACTTAAATGTCTTCTAGCACACCATCTGGTTTTATTATTGATCTATCTGCAAATTGCAGTAAGGTAGGTGTGTAAAGAAGATTAGGAAGATTAAGCTGCTCCATAGTTTGTCTACTCGTAATGTTTATTGCTGCGTCTTGACAATTGGACTCCCTGGATCCACATATTTCTGTATGACAATTTTTCCCATCATTATGTCTGTTATTTTTCCTACCAAGTGAATTATTTTTGTTTCTTTTACTTTCCTTCCTGGTCTTTTGATACTCAACTCCTTTATTGTTTTGGCTAGAATTGGAATTTCTCTAATGGCTTGTAGCAAAGGAATTTTGATACAAACATTCTTCAATTCATCTAGAAAGTCATAATTGGGCAACAAGATCTTTTTTCTACTCCTCTATCAATTTGTAGTCTTTCAAGAAAAGGAGGTGCAGAAGTAGATGTTGGTTGCTCAATGATAGGAGTTGTGTTCACTGTTTCTTTTTATTTTCCTTTTTCAATGTTTTGGTTTTGGAGAGATGCTCCCTCAAAAATTTTATTGACTTTTAGAGAATCCTCCTTAGAAATATCTTGTTCTTGAATAACTACAGAAGGTCTTTCCTTTTCTAATATCCTACCATATCTTAGTTGCACATCATTAACATCTAGAGGAGTAATCATGTAAGTTGGAATTTTTTATCCTTCTACCATGTAAGCATTCTGAGGGTTTTTATTGTTGGGGTTTGGTAATGGTTGGGCAGGTAGCTGATTTGGTTTTTGCTGAAATGGAAGCAAGAGTTGAGGATTTTTACTTTGTTGTGGGGGTTGTTGTGGAAATGGCAATGAAATTTCAGGGTTCTGATTTTGAAGTTCTGGCCGTTGATTTTGTGGGGGAGGATAATTCTGATAGGATGGAGGATATTGATAATATTGAGAAAATCTCCCATAAGGATTTTGTACCCCTTGTGCCCACAGTTGAGATTGATACTGAGATTGAGGTTGAGGCCAAGGTTGCTGCCAACAATTCCAGTTTGGTGGGGGTTGAAGATATATTTGATTGTTAAATCCCTGATTTTGTGGCCCCAACCAAGGTCTTCTTGCAACAAAACAAAGAGATTCTGTAGAATTTGGGATTGTTTCCTCTTGAAAGACAACCTTAAGACCTGGGATTGAAGGACAACCCTTGGTTTCATGGCTTTCCAAATAGATCATACAAGTTTCTACAATTTTTGCATCTAAAGGGAATTCCCTTAGAGCATGTTTCTTTCTGCATTTTGGACAAAAAATGGCTAAAGCATCAGCCTCTGTTTTCTGCTTGTTTTGAATTTTAAGGGTGTCTAGTTGCTCACTAAGGCTCCCTAGAATGTCAGTTTTAAACTCATCAAGCATATTGCCAATTTCTGCCCTGCTTACAGAACCAATTGTAGATTTTTTTGCTCTAACAAGAGAAGGATCTCTCGACCCTTTCCCTGTTTTAGATTTCCCTCTTGAGAGATGAACACACAGTTCTCCTATAACACTCAATGGAAGTTGGGAGATATCTCCCTTCCCCATCATGTTAAGGATATCTATCCAATCATCTCTAATGGCCTTTAACAAAAGAGATTTCAAAGTTTCTTCATCTAAATTATTCATCTTTTCTCTTTTCAAATTATAGTTGAATCTCTCAATCAAATCTTCTAAGTTTTCATCCTCTCTTTGCATCATTTTGAACACCTCAAATTTATGATTGGTAGGCATGCAATAATCCAAGTATCTATCCAAAAATGCATTTTTCATATCATTCCATGTTTTAATGGATTGAGTGACTAACCCCATAAACCATTTCAAAGCAGCTCCTTTCAATATTGAAGGAAACAATTTAATTTTTTGAGAGTCTTCTAGATAGTCATAAGTTCTGCACAAGACTTCAAACTCAAACAAAATTGTTTCAGGGTCCTCACTTTTCAACACATAGAAGTTTTGGAGGACAGATGGTGAGAAATTTTTCATTGTGGTATGTGTTTCCTTATCCACTATAGGGAATCCAAAAGAGTTATATACTTCCCTATTTCCTCTACCTCCTCCATTATTAACTCTACCTCCTCCATTATCTCATCTACCTCTCCCTCTACCCCCTCCTCCAAACAGTGAGAAGGTTATTACCTCTACCCCCTCCATTATCTCCTCTACCTCTCCCTCTCCCTCTTTTACCATTATAGTTTCTTCAGAGTTAGTATAGGGTTCAACCTGCAAGGTTATTCCCTCCTCCTCTGGTTCTTCTATTAATGGACTATGGGAGAGAGTTTCTACTTCTTCTTCCTCACCAGGTATTCAAAATTCTTCAACTACAATAGGCTCTCCTGTGGAGGTGAAAAAGGTTATCCCTATTGTTTTAGATTCGAAATTTTTCTCTCCTAGGACTGTCTTGGTAGATGAAGTAGGAGATTCTTCTGATTGGGTTTCTGCCCCTTGAGTTCCAGGAATCCTATGGCTGGGAGTGTGAGTCTTGGATGGAGGTTTGTTTTTCCTTACTCTTGGTGCAGTAGGTGGTGTTGTAGGAATCAAACTTCTGCCCCTAGTTGTTGGGTGTGGAGCCTGATTATCTTCTGTATTCAAAGGTCTCAATGGGATGTATACCCCAAGAAGATTGTACACCCCTCCACGCAGAGGGTGCGAGGGGGACTTGTCCCCCCCCGCGGGCATTTGGGGGGCCTAATCTCCCCCGGCTGGGGGGGTCTGGGGGCCAGAAGTCCCCCGGTAGGGGTTCGGGGGCAACGCCCTCGAAGCTAAAAATAGATGTAAAATTGCCTTGTAAAATTCTAGTAATTTCTTGTCAATCTGGGTCGTTCATTAGGCGGATGATCTGACGGTAGAATTTATGTTTAGTTTATGGTTTTTTGCCCTAGAAGGAAACCCCTCACTATATATGACAGAATTGTATTGTGTCTATGTCTCTCTGTATTCTGAGTGAGGAAGAGAGAGGAGATTGAGAGCGAAGAGGGTGTTACAGCGGACCTACTGTAGGTTGTATCTCTTCAGTTTGCTGAATAATATAAAAGGATGGACTGGTTATTTCTTCGTGGACGTAGCCCAAACTGGGTGAACCACGTATATCTGTGTCTTTCTTGTTTTATGCGTTTTTTGTGTTTATATTTCTGCAATATTTTATGTGTTCCATTGCTCTATAATATATAATTTTCTAACAACTAGTATCAGAGCCGAAGGTCTATTTGGTTGATAAACTCGCAGGAGAGAAGGATTCCTGGTTCGAGTGGGAGCAATGGAGGAAGATGGTAGGTTTAGGGTCAAAAAATTCAATGGCCAAAACTACCAGTTGTGGAAGATGCAGATGGAAGATTATATGTATTAGAGAGATTTGTACCTACCATTGAGCGGAAAAACAAAGAAGCCAACGAGTATGATAGACACAGAATGGAATATTCTCGACAGAAAGGCACTTGGAATAATACAGTTGTGCCTAGCGGTGTCGGTAGCGTTTAATATTTCAAAGGAAATGACAACAAAGGGTTTAATGTCGACATTGGCCAAACTATATGAAAAACCCTCGGCCTCAAATAAGGTATTTCTTATGAAGCATTTATTTAATATGAAGATGTCAGAGGGTGGATCTGTTGCTGATCATTTAAATTATTTTAATACAGTTATAAGTCAGTTAAGTTCTTTAGGGGTAACTTTTGATGATGAAGTTAGGGCTATGTTATTTCTGTGCTCATTGCCAGAAAGTTGGAATGGTTTAGTTATGGCCATTAGTAACTGTGTCTCTGGATCTAGTACTTTAAAGTTTGATGATGTTGTCGAGCGAGGAAATGCGACGGAAAAGCTCTGGTGAGACATCAGGTAATGCTTTGACTGCAGAGACTAGGGGAAGAGAAATGGAAAGAGGAAAGATCCTAGGATAACGCAGTAAGTCAAGAAAAGCCAGATCCAAGTCCATATCAGGGATAGTATGCTGGAAATGCGGTAAGAAAGGACACCTGAAGAAAGATTGCAAGTCTCGGAAGGGAAAAGAAGGAGATGCGCAGCAAGAAACTAATCATGAAGCGAATGTAAAAGGTGATGTGTTGCAAGATGCTTTGATTCTTTCATTAGAAAATATTATTGATGCCTGGGTGGTAGATTCAGGGGCCTCATTCCATGCCACACCTGATAAGAAACATTTTCATGATTATGTTCAAGGAGATTTTGGACAAGTTCGATTGGGTGATGATAAACGCTATAAAATCATTGGAATGGGTATAGTTTTCATAAAACGGCAAAATGGAAATCAGTGGCTATTGAAGGAAGTAAGACATGTTCTAGATTTGAAGAAAAATTTGATTTCAATAGGGCAGTTGGGAGGTAAAGGTTGTGTAACTACTTTCACAGATAAAACCTGCAGGTCACTAAAGGATCCCTGGTAATAGCAAAAGGAGGAAAGGTTGGTACATTGTATTTATGCAATGGTATTTCTAATTATGTTAATGCTTTAACCTCTATAGGAGAAGATACAGCATTGTGGCATCATAGGCTCGGGCACATAAGTCAGAAGGGGATGCAGATTCTTCACTCAAGAAATTTGTTGCCAATTTTGAAGCATGTTGATTTAAAATTATGTGAGAATTGTGTTTATGGAAAACAGAAGAAAGTCAGATTCCTTAGAGTTGGGAAAGAAAAGAAGAGCAAAAAATTAGAGCTTGTGCATACAGAGGTATGGGGACCTGCTCAGGTATCATCTCTTGGTGGCTCTCATTACTATGTTACTTTTATTGATGATGCAACTAGAAAAACCTGGATTTATCGTATTCGAAATAAATCTGATGTATTTGATACTTTCAAGAAATGGAAAGCTTTGGTTGAAAATGAGACGGGAAAAAGGTTGAGGTGTCTCAGATCAGATAATGGAGGTGAATATTGTAGCAAAGAGTTTGATAGGTACTGTTCAGAGAATGGAATTCGTAGAGAGAAGACAATTCCAGGAACACCTCAAGAAAATGGCGTGTTAGAAAGGATGTACAGGACAATCATGGAGCGTGCAAGGTGCATGAGATTGCATGCAGGATTTCCTTTAAAATTTTGGGCAGATGCTATAGATACTGTTGTTTATCTAATAAACAAAGGGCCTTCAAGTTCCTTGGATGGTGGTATTCCAGAGGAGGCATGGACAGGTAAAAAGGTAAACTACTCTTTTTTAAATACTTTTGGTTGTGAAGCCTTTGTCCACATTAATAAAGAAAATAGAACAAAGCTTACGGCAAAATCAAAGAAATGTACCTTTATTGGATATAATCTTAATGATTTTGGTTATCGATTTTATGATTATGAAAAACACAAAATCATTAGGAGCAGAGATGTCATATTCAATGAAAAGGTTTTGTATAAGGATCAGCTACAAGAAAAGAAACAAGAAAAAGAAAACAGAGAATACACAATGCTTGATGAGATCACAGAAAAAGTGATGGTGCCTGAAAATGATAATAATCAACAACCATAATAACAACCACAACAGCAACAAGCACTTCAAACACCTGAAAGTGGTGTTAGAAGATCTACCAGGATGAGTAGACCCCCTGAACGATACTCTCCTTCATTATATTATGTATTGTTGACTGATTCTGGTGAACTAGAATGTTATGAAGAAGTAGTGCAGGTAGAAACCAGGAAGAAGTGGGAGCAAGCCATGAAAGAAGAGATGGACTCCTTAGCACATAACCAGACTTGGGACTTAGTCAGGTTGCCTACAGGTAAAACAACATTGCAGAATAAATGGGTTTACAAGTTGAAGGAAGAAGATGGAGGTAGAAAAAGGTATAAAGCTAGACTTGTGGTGAAAGGGTTTGCATAGAAAAAGGGTATAGACTTTGATGAGATATTTTCTCCTGTTGTGAAAATGACTTCAATCAGAACTATTCTAAGTCTAGTAGCAGCTGAAGATTTGCATCTTGAGAAGTTAGATGTAAAGACAACCTTTCTCCATGGGGATTTGGAGGAAGAGATATATATGCAGCAGCCACAAGGATATGAGGTAAAAGGGAAGGAGAAACTAGTGTGCAGGTTGAAGAAGAGCTTGTATGGCTTAAAACAGGCTCCAAGGCAGTGGTATCTAAAATTTGACAGGTTTATGTCTGAACAAGGTTATACTAGGTGTCACTCTGATCATTGTGTTTATATCAAAAGGCAAAATGATGGTAGCTATATTATATTGTTATTGTATGTAGATGACATGCTTGTTGCAGGTTCTAACATGTAGGAAATAAATGTGCTCAAAAGGAAATTGGCAAACTCATTTGCAATGAAGGATTTCGGTGCTGCAAAACAAATCCTTGGTATGAGAATAACTAGAGACATGAAGAATCACAAATTAACATTGTCTCAAAGTGAGTACATAGAAAAGGTGTTGAAAAGGTTTAATATGCAGAATGCAAAACCAGTTAGTATACCTTTGGCTAGCCATTTCAAATTAAGTAAGGAGGAGTGTCCCAAGACTCGGGAAGAAATGGCTCATATGTCTAAAGTTCCATATGCATTAGCAGTTGGAAGCTTAATGTATGTAACGGTCTGCACAACGTCTGATATTGCACATGCAATGGGAGTTGTAAGCAGGTACATGAACAATCCGGGAAAAGAACATTGGATGGTAGTGAAGTGGATTCTCAGGTATTTGAGAGGTACCACAAATCAAGCATTATGCTTTGATGGTTCAAAAATTGCTCTATAGGGATATGTTGATGTAGATATGGCAGGTGATAGAGATAACAGGAGGAGAACAACAGGGTATGTGTTTACTGTAGGTGGAACAGCTGTCAGTTGGGTCTCAAAACTGCAAAGTGTTGTTGCACTCTCAACAATAGAAGCAGAGTATGTTGCTGCTATAGAGGCTAGTAAAGAAAAGATTTGGTTACAAAGGTTTCTAGATGAATTGGGTAAGAAGCAGGAGTTAGGCAGGTTATACAGTGATAGCCAGAGTGCCATACATCTTGTAAAGAACTCTGCATTTCATTCCAAGACTAAACATATACAGCTCAAGTACCATTTCATACGGTCAGCATTGGAAGATGGACAGTTGAAGCTGGAAAAGATACACACTAGCCAGAATCCTGCAGGTATGTTAACAAAAGTTGTAACTAGGGAGAAATTGAGAATCTGCTCAGTTTCAATTGGTCTTCAAGTATGATGAAGAAAACAAGAAACAGCCAGGTCCAAAGTGGAGTCATTGCCTAGCAAATGAAGCAGCAGTGGAGTTGCTATAATCAGTCTTTAAGTGGGAGATTGTTGGGTGTGGAGCCTAATTATCTTTTGTATTCAAAGGTCTCAGCTGGATGTATACCCCAAGAAGATTGTACACCCCTCCACACGGGGGGGGTGCGGGGGGGGATTTGTCCCCCCTGCGGGGGTTCGGGGGGTTGATCCCCCCCAGCTGGGGGGTCCGAGGGCCAGTGGTCCCTTGGCATGGGTTCAGGGGTAGTGCCCCTAAAGCTAAAAATAGATGTAAAATTGCCTTGTAAAAGTCTAGTAATTTCTAGTCAATCTGGGCCATTCATTAGGCGGATGATCTGACGGTAGAAGTTATGTTTAGTTTAGGGTTTTTTGCCCTAGAAGGCAACCCCTCACTATATATGACGGAATTGTATTGCGTCTATGTCTCTCTGTATTCTGAGTGAGGAAGAGAGAGGAGATTGAGAGCGAATAGGGTGTTACAGCGGATTTGCAGTAGGTTGTATCTCTTCAGTTTGCTGGATAATATAAAAGGAAGGACTGGTTGTTTCTCCCTGGACGTAGCCCAAACTGGGTGAACCACATATATCTGTGTCTCTCTTGTTTTATGCATTTTCTATGTTTATATTTCTGCAATATTTTATGTGTTCCATTGCTCTATAATATATAATTGTATAACACTAGCTATAAATCTACCCCTAGAGTCTCTTTCTCTATGCATATCATTGTTTTGTTTTTTTTTTTTTTTTTTTTTTGAATGTAAGAGATAAGGCTACCTAGTTACACTTCCCCGGCAATGGCGCCAAAATGTTTGGTCAATTTAGTGTCCTAAATTGCTCTACATAAATTATCAATCCGAGTATCGTAAATTGATGAAGTGTAGTGCACTTTTTATGCTAGATGACCCTTCTTACTTCGTTGTTTTTTGTGTTTTATGTTGTTTTGGGGGTTTTTGGTCCTTTAATCCCTAATGATTTACAAGGAAACAAACAAAATCTTAAATATAACTTCCTGTAAAAACTATTAAGAACCTAAAGAAATGAGAATTAAAAGAGCTTAAGTAAGATTTGAAAGCAAAGTTTAATCAAGAAATGAAAATAGAGTTTCTATTTCTACTCTTACCATTATTTCCAAATCATGGACTAAAAACTAAAAAGTAAAATTGCAACTACTGTCTAATCAATTACAGAATCAAAACTAAATGAAATACTAAAACTGAAAGTGAATTTGCAACTAATGTCTAATCTATTATGGAAACAAAACTGAATGAAATACTAAAAACTGAAAGTGAAATTGCAACTAATGTCTAATCTATTATGGAAACAAAACTTAATGAAATACTAAAAACTGAAAGTGAAATTGCAACTAATGTATAATCTATTATGGAAACAAAACTGAATGAAGTACTTAGTTACTCTACGTCTCAATTTTGGGAGAAGACCCTCCTTGTGATGACATTTTGAGGAATTTTGTACTTCATTATTCTAGGATAAAATAAATGTAAAAATGCAGAAAAGACTCATTATATGAATGAAGTATTCAACCACTTAGTTTAAGATGTGTTATCAAGTAGAATGGCTCTTCAGAAACATTCATCTACACCATGAGTCAATAAACTAGTAATAAAATGGCAAGAACAGTAATGGCACTGATCAGTCTAATTGAAAACTTAAAGACTAGTGAAACAGTAAATAAAACAAACTGCATTACACTACTGCATTTCAACTTCTAACTACTGATAAAAACTAGAAAGAAATTAAGCAAAAAGGAGCTATTCCGTACTGAAAGAAGCTATTCTGCATTAGTAAGAAAATGATAAGGATTGCATTATAAACAAGGTTAGTATGACAAATGGTTATGAACACTGGAAGAAATTATGAACTTACAGTTAACTAGAAAAGATAAAACAAAATTAAATAAAACCTCAGTTAGCGTAGGGGCCCTCCGCAAATGATGAGGTTTTGCGTACTTAATCAAACTCCAAGAAACTTATTCACAAACCCATAAAACTTGCGATCTTCATATTAAAAAGAACATAGGAAATTCGAACTCCTTCTGAGTTCTTTACACAGGTATTTATAAGAAAATTATGCAACTGTTTGTGGAGAAAAATAAGCTATAGCCAAAAACACGTAGAAGACAGGCACACGGAATTTTCTTCCTTGGCTACTGGAGACATAAATCCAAGATGATGGCTATTGGATTCGATTACATAGATGGCTATTCGAGTCTATGGGTTTAGGAATTTATTTTGGATAACGCTTCCCATCACTGTGAAATGTGTTGATTATCCACAAAACAGAGTCTTGTTGCCTTTGGTCTCTACGTTTGACTTCTCCATTGACCGGAGTCTTGAGCTCGTTTCTTTGTCAATTTGGGCTAGTTGACTAGGATAGGATCCATGTCATGACCATTCCAGAGATTCCCATGTGGATGATTTCCTCGTTTGACACCTGTAACCTGTTGAAGCATGAAGATAGCTATGGAATAGCCGATTAGCTACAGAATAGGTTGCGTTCTGTAGCTAAAAGACAAAAATGTATTCAAATAGCAAAACATAAAAGCATAACATGTAAATCACTAAATGTCATCCTTAAGGCAATATATATTGGTCATTGATGATGAGAATGCATTTTCTTCATGGAAAAACAAAGGAAAGGGATGAGAAAAGTTGCTAGGGAAAAATTAGTTTTGAGGCTCAACAATATGAAGGACTCTACAGGGTTGCTGGAAGATATATTCTAGCATTGGTCCATGTTACTAATCATCTAAGTGAGCTATGGCATTGAAGATTGGACCATATACATTATGATGCTCTTCCAAAATTGGAGAAATTGGCCTCGAGGATTACCAAGGTTCAATCCCATCATGATGGAGTATGTCCAAGTTGTGCCAGTGGAAAGAAGACAAGGGGACCATTCCCCTCTAGAGAGAACAAGACAAATGACATCCTCCATCTCATTCATTCTGATATATGTGGTCCAATGCCTATGCATTCTATTGGTGTCCATCTCTACTATATCACCTTCATTGATGACTTCTCAAGAATGACATGGATATATTATTTTAAGCACAAGGATGAAGCCTTTGAAATTTTCAAAGAGTTCAAATCTTTGATCGAAAATCAAGCAGGGAAGAAAATCAAAATATTCAAGTCTGATAATGGTGGAGAGTACATATCAAAGGAGTTCGTTGATTTTTGCATGAAGGGAGATATCAAGAAAGAGACAATTATGCCCTATACTCCTGAAAAAATGGAGTGACCGAAAGAACGAATGGTTCATTATAGAATTTTCATGTGTCATGCTACATGATCAAAAGTTGTCTAACTTCCTTTGGGAAGAAGCAACAAATTTCGTTGTATATGTCCAAAATAGGGTACCTCATCAAGCATTGGACAATAAGACCCCCGAATAAATGTTCACAAGTGTCAAGCCCGATGTTTCTCATCTCTGTATCTTTGGCTACCCCATATATTTTCATGTTCCAAAGGACAAAAGAAACAACTTGGAAGCCTCAGGAAGTAAATTTTTTGTATATTATGAAAATTATAAAGCATTTATAATATATATTTCTGGTCAAAGAAAGATTGAAATTAGCAGGGATGTTACATTCGATGAAGATGTCACCCTTGGAAAAGCAAGTGACCTTCCTACTCCTCTTGAGAAGAATGATGATATGGATATTTTAGATGGTCCTTCCATTCCTGAATTTGAGAAAGATATTGTTGATGATCACATGGACCCCATGGATCCCTTAGATACTCCTCCATGTGATCCTCCTACTAGGAAGAGGCCACTTTGGATTCATGATACTTTACAAGATGACGAGAGATGTGTTCGCATTCAAAGATAATTGAGAGAAAGCAAGAAGCCTTGTAAGTACCAAGGATATGTTGCAACCATGAGCACTATGATTCAAGTCAAACCTCCCACATTCGAAGAAGTCGTAAAAGAACAAGTTTGGAAAGATGTTATGTATGAAGAATATGGATCGATTATGAAGAATGATGTATAAGGTGTTTTGCCGAGACTGAAGGGAAAATCTGTGGTGACTTCAAAGTTGTTATTCAAGATCAATCATGGAGTTGATGGTAGCATTGAGAAACACAAGTTAATATTCATGGCTCGAGGATTCTCCCGGAAAGGGGGAGAAGATTATGATGATATATTTGCACTTGTGGCTTGGTAAACAACCATTCATTCGATAATTTCGTTTGTCACAAGTCAATGATGGACCCTTCATCAGATGGATGTGAAGACTGAATTCCTCCATGGCATGTTACAAGAAAAAGTGTACGTTGAGTAGCCACAAGGATTTGAAGTACAGGATCCAAAGACACATGTTTGCAGGTTGAAGAAGGAATTGAATGGTTTGAAGCAAGCCCCCAAAGCATGGTACGCCCGAATAGACAATTATTCGGTGAAGTTAGGATTCATAATAAGCAATGTCGATCCTAACCTCTACTTCAAGGTAGTCCAAGGTATGTCATTGATTTTGGTTTTATATGTTGGCGATCTATTCTTGATAGGTAGTGAACCCCTGATGTCAAGTTTAAGAGGGATATAGCCTTTGAATTCAAGATGAAGGACCTTGGACTCATGCACTACTTTCTAGGCCTTAAGGTGTGGCAAAGGCCCAGTGATATTTTCCTTTCACAAGGAAAATATGTTATGAAGCTATTATAGATATTTGGAATGACAGAATACAAGTCCCTATTCACACTGATGGAAATGAACTTCAAGAAGTTATGTGGAGAGGCTGTAGGACCCGATTTGGTGAATCCATCCGAGTATAGACAGTTGATTGGGGATATAATGTTCCTAGTGAACACCCATTCGTGCATATTATATGCAATGAATACGTTGAGTCAATTCATGACTGAGCCTCTCCATGCACATTGGATCATTGCCAAACACATTTTGAGATATTTTCATGGGACGATCACACTTGGTCTAAGATATTCTGCCGAAGATGTTCAACCTCGTCGATACATCGACGCTGACTAGGTATGAAATGTTGTTGACATGAAGAGTATGTATGAATGTTTTTTTAGCCTTAGATCTTCCATGATATCTTGGATGAGTAGGAAGTAGAATTTTGTAGCATTGAGTACCATTTAGGCAGAGTCTATTGCTGCTAGCATGGGTAGCAGTGAAGAAATTTGGTTGAGGAAGCTCTTTGGAGAGTTATTTGAGCAGGTCCTAGACATTGCAGTGATATATTGCGACAACAAGAGAGGGATCCGTCTAGCAGAGAATCTTTTATTTCATGAAAATTCCAAGCACATAAAGATCTGATATCACTTCATTCGATACATGATGCAGAAAGAGGTCGTTAGACTCCATAACATATCGACAAATGAGTAGATTGAAGATATTCTCACCAAGGGAAGTTATTGGTAGAGAGTAGCTTGGAATCATGTATGTGACCCCTCCTAATAAGGGGCATCATTGATCGAGGACACTAGGCCAGCTCTTCCCCCTTATTTGATCTCCCAGGGTGAGGAATTAAGATGGAGGGCTCCTGGGGTTGAGGGATCTCTGGACAATAAGGTATCATCCCTATATGTTACCGATATGGTTGGATATGTTTCTCTCGTATGTTATTCTTTTGCAGAGTATACTCCAGCTGGCATCATACCCACAAGCCGGACTTGTTGGGATTGTCCCTCCCCATCTGGGCAATGGGTTGAGGAGGCTTGGGGCATGTAATCCTTACCTTTTGGTAAGTCATGTATCTAGCCCAAGCTTGGATTATGATGCAGGTGTTATACCGCATGACTCTTGAGGGCCATTGTTGGTAATATCAATAGGTAATAGGATGGGTTGAGATGTGCTCCCCTATATCATATATTACTTCATATGGGGTCGGAGATATTTAGCTCCCTCATGAGATTATGGGTTGACATGTACTCCCCGATGTGTTTTTAGTTTGAGATATGCTCTCCGATGATGTAGAGGGTGGTAGATTTAGATCCCCAGTGATTCTTCTTCTTTACGTTCGAGAATGTTTCAGTCGAGAGAGTTGAGCAAAGATGGGACATGATATGATGATAGGATGACATGTTGATCAATGGTCAGATATTGACAAGGGGAATTCTCCCTAGTTGAGGAGGATTAAATTATGAAACTAGGGTAAAATTCCACTTCGGAAAACTCATTTGATGGAGATGATGATTATAATATATTCCTCTTTTCGATAGGACCAAAATCAACCTAAAGATCACCAAATTTGGAAAAGAGAAAGTGTACTTATGAAGAAAATCCCACATGTGCACATTTGGACAAGTCGACCCTAATGGTAAATTGGCCACCCTTGGAAGCCTATAAATATAAGTGACCTAAATCTCATTTGAACATCACCAAGCATCTTATTCTTCTCTTATTCATTTATTGGTTAGCATAAGTCACAGGCTGGGTTGACAAAAAGAAGTTCCCAAAAGTTTGAAATTACAGGTTCTGAAGCTCGCATCTGTTTTTAGCGTTTTGGGTTACAGTCGTTGGCTCTTCACAGGACAAATTTGATCACAGTCACTAGCTTGTGGTTTCAAGGGAGTGACTAGAATCCTTCATTCACTTACACAACTCCTCCTCTATGCGACCAGGAAGTTTGACTGAAATTTGACCCTTGACCCAAGTTGATCGTAGTTTACCGTAGACAGGAAAAGTTGTCTATAATATATTCTAATGCTGGAAACATATTTCTAAATTTTATTGGGTTATTTTTCTAGATGATATTGTATTGGGATCATTGTACTCTCTGCTAAAATTTTTATGACAATCTAATAGAAGAATAATTTCAAAGGGTTTTCCCCCTAGTGGGGTTTTTCCTTGGTCTTTGACCAAACTTTGTGTCTCTGGTTGATGTGTTGATTGTCTCCTTTGTCATTTCATTTATTGTTCTATCTTCAATTACTGTTGATGATTGGAAAGACTAATTGTTATTGGAAATATTTCTAATTGAAGTATTCAATTGGGCTAAAGTAATTGATACAACATAGAACAATTTGAAAATTTAACATTGTAAAGCTCTAATAATTCCAAATATTTGACAGTAAACTAGGAAATCGAACCCACACCAAATTTCATCCACCCTATCCTTTATTGCATCAAAGAGAGGAGTCCATAATTTAAAAAGAAAAGGTGTAGAATCAATTGACCATACCCCCAAGGTGATGCACTTTGTATCATATTTCGATTTAAAAGAGATTTGAATCCAACCCATGGCCAAAAGGAACACATCCAGGGCCACAGAAACCAAATGCACAATGATATTATCGCGTCACTTCAAAATCATTTTCAAAACTAATTTTCTAACTCATGCACGTCCAACCAGATATTTATCAATTGAATCCATTGGATTAGCCATCTCAATGTTGTTACCCACACATAAACTATATGGGGCTAAAGGTAAATCACCCTTTAAAGCCCTGAACTTCTTTTTACCGGCATGAGGTTGACCCAAAAGGCCCACATCTAGGGACTCCTCACTCAACCTAGCGTGAGTAGAAACCTCTGACTCAACAGGGAAATGTGGTTCCCCCACTAAACCTGACTGAATTATAGAAAAGTGTGGTAAAAAATTTTCATTACAACTAGCCCCAGGCCCAGTTGGCGGCTCCTGCACAAAACCCCCTCCACAACCAACAATAAACAATGCAGATAGACCATTAAAGTTCATTGACCCTCCATTAGGGAATTTATTTAAACCTCCACCATGTAAACCATCCACATATGGTCGGGTGAGAGAAAAAATACCTTCATTTGAGAAATTTGGAAAACTAAACACCCTAGACGCCGCTATGAGTGTAAACCCGCCCGATGGAGGGGGGAAACCAGAATTTGATACCACTGGAGAGGAAAACGAACATGTGGAAGTTTGAAAAATACCATGAGACACCGAAAAAGTCACATTCCATGAGAAGCCATCACATGTGTTTGAAACCATGACCGAAAACCCCATTGTTAGTGAAATGAAACCCCCATTGGGGATTTCCCCATTTGTAACAAAAACGGAACCCTTGTTCAGACTGACTGAATCATAATCCACCTGCTCCAAAGATTCCATATGGAAACTGAAAACTACCAAGTTAGTCAAGGAAATAACCCACATGCCAGACCCAGAGATGCACAAGGACCACAGCGTAAATAAAACCCAAAAAAATAAATAGTAACGATGAAAACGATGGAGAGCAACTGAACTACCCGAAAAGGACCCACAAAGCCAAGAGAGAAGCCTGACTAGAGAGGTAAGGGCCCATGCAGGAGATAGGAATAAATTAAAAAGGAAACTTTGTGGATACGTGTCACCCCCTCCCAATTCACATGTAAAAAACAACAGTCCATCGAGTGAAAATCGGGTAACAACCAAGAAACCCTAAGGTTTGGCCACCATCACTAGAAAACTTTCGTCTTGCCATCATGGATTCGTTCAAATCCTCTCTAAAAACTATTACTTTTAGAGAATGATCTCTTTTAACTTCACAAAAAAATCCATAAGATTAAAAGTGTTAGATAAGTAAATAAATAAATAAATAATAAAGATAATTTAAAATAAAATCAAAAGGATTTAATTAAATGCAATAAGATTAAATAATAGATAAATATTTTAAAAATCATAGTTATTAATAAAGGATGGAATAAGATAATTAAATAGAAAGGAATGAGAAATTGGAGAGATTAGCCAATGAACCAAAGGCAGAAAAGACAACGAAACGACAGTCAATGACTAAGCCTATAAATAAGGGGTTTCCAAGAGTGACTAAGTTTGTATCCATCTTCCCTATTGAATTTATTATGGTGTTTTTCAATCTCAAGGGTCTCTTGAATCTATTGGGTGGATTGGAAAGGAGCAGGGACTAGGATCATAGCGTGATCAAAGCTAATAATGTGCTTAGTCTTAAAGAATTGTTCTAATAATGTAGATTTTAGGACTCAATCACGCATCTTGTCAGCTATGTGCTGCTTCACACGAGCTTTAAAAGACATGCCAGTTTGGCCAATATAAGATTTGTCACATGAACAAGGAATAAGGTAGACTCCAGGACCAAGCATAGGATCCATCTTTTCTTTAGGAGATCTAAATAACTTCTTAAGGGTTTTATAAGGTTTGAATAAGGTTTGATGTTCTTTGTGGCTAAGAATTTTGAAATGTTATCCATGGTACCTTTTATATATGGAAGGGATAGGAGGGATATGGGAGGGAGAAGGGGGTTTTTGGGATAGTGCAATCGAGCTTATCTATAAGCTTTATAGATTTGGGAAGAGGAATAAGCATTCTTTTTAAGGGAATTGGTGAGGTGATCTTTATTAAGGGACAAGAATTGAGGATTATGAATTCTGAGTGCTCTATTGAAGATGGTCTTTAATATAGAAGAATTATGAGCCAGGTGATGATGAGATTTTACATTGAGGTATCTGCATTGTGATTTTTCTTCTAGTATACTTGAAAGGAAATGGATTCATTAGAATGTTGGGTGATAAGGACATCTAGAAAGGGGAGGGGTGAGTGTTCCTTTTGTTAGTGTTAGTCTTTGCAGCCTTCCTCCAGTGATCAAACATTCTCTTACAAAGTGATTTGAAGGTGTGAAGGTCAAATTTTGTCATTTCAGTGAGTCGTCAAGCAAAATTTGGTCACTAGGTATTAGGTCTAGGGTTTGCTTTCACTCCTTTCAAAGTTGTCCAAATGTCGGTCCATGTCACCATTCAGACGAGTGTACCATCATTCATATGGTTTTCATTATCATGTCAAGTTCCACTGGGTCATTTTACACCTTCTTCATGCTTCGGTTGCGCCTAGGTAAAGTCATTTCCCTCCCCTAGGGTTTTGAAGGCAATTTCTCTTGGATGGTCAAATCATCAGAAAAACTTGTATCCTGATGTTCATACACCTTCCCCTATCCTTAATGTA
This sequence comes from Pinus tabuliformis, assembly GCA_031772625.1. Taxonomy (NCBI): domain Eukaryota; kingdom Viridiplantae; phylum Streptophyta; class Pinopsida; order Pinales; family Pinaceae; genus Pinus; species Pinus tabuliformis. The sequence continues at coordinate 485,877,803 of CM062807.1, forward strand.
CTTTATTAAACACTTCCCATCACTAAGATCCCTCAAATTTCTTATTTTCGCACAAACCCTAGTTTCTTGCTACAAGCCCTATTTTCTAGGCTAGGCCTATGTTTTGCCTTTTTGGACCCCTTCCCCTCACTAAATCTTTGAAATTCCACTTTTCCCTATTTCCTAATATCCCTCCCTACTTCTCAAAATTTCCTCAAGAATTTAGAAGCCCCTTATCCCCTTCATTTCCCTTCATTTCGATAAATCCCTTGTTCCACACATCGGGGTAGGTTTTACTCAAATGATGTTTCTGAGCAAGAAAAGATGAATTTTAGACAACTGAGAGAGGTTTTTTTCCATAACAAGCCAAGGAAGAAAAACCTCCTTCATTTTTTACACATGTGTCATAGTTTTAGAGAAATATCAAAAATACAATTGCCTCAGGAGAATTGATGTACCTCTGAAGTGACCTTGGGAAAATCAAGTTTTCTCCTAGCTTGGTTGGCAAAATGACTTTCTTGATGAGTCAAATGATAATTAGACACAAATATATTTCCAATTAGCTATCATTAGCTCAATTTGGAGTTGAGGAAGACCTTCAAAAGTTAACTGTAACAGCACTCTGCCTTTAGGCAGCCTCATTTGGCACATTTTGACTAGTCTTGGGAGATTTGATATTTGACAGGGCAAATGAACTCCAAATTTAAAAATTCCAATTGGGTTGAAAATCAGACTCAAATACCTTTCCAAAGAGATATCCTGCGACCAATTTTAACACTGAGAAGGCCTCCAAAAGTCTTCTGTACAAAGCGTTATGCATAGGGAAGGCGCGGCGCATTAGGCTAAAAAGCCTGAAATTCATTGAAATCTTCCTCCAAATTGAAAATTCTTCATTCCACAAGTAGGTAGAGCCTCCATTTTTGTGTTTCATCCAAGTTTTTGCTAGGGTATGGTGGTTGATGGATGGTAATGGTTAAAACAAAAACATCAAACCCTATATTTTAAAATACCTCAAGGAAAATTGCTGCTAGGGTTTCAAACCATTGTTTTGTCACCAAGTTCACTCCCTCATCTCATTTGTCCCTTGTTTTCATTATTCCCTAGGTTCCACTACCCTTTAAATTCATTCATCCCCTATCCCAAGTTCCCTTTCCCAAAGTTCCTAATGTCCCCAAACCCTAACCCTATACAAAACTCCTAACCCTATACAAAATTCCCATAACATCCCATACTTCCCTAACTAAGTCTATCCCAACATTCCCAAATTTCCCACTAGTTTTCCTCTCTCCTAACAGTCCCTTGTTTCAATGTTTTCCCCTTGGTGACAGAGATCAAGCACATCATAAAAACAGTATACCACAATTTAACACATGATCGGGAGTCTTGGCTCGAGAGAGTCAACATCCACTTGGAGGGACTGGTAGACAAGGCTGATAGAGACAATGCATTGTTGAGACACATGGCCTTCCACTACATGGTGCAGAACAAGGTTTGCAAGGCACGAATAAGGAATCTAAAAGCAAAATTAAAGAAGGCAATAAGGAAGCAAAAGAGGCAAAAGGAGCATGATCATCTTCGGATATTGGTCGAAGCCTCTTTAGCCCAGCATGACACTTAATGGAGAAGGTCTAGCCCAAATTTCAAGAAATTTGGAGCAATTTTTGACATTTTGAAATTTTTTGCACTACAAAACAGGTTTTTTCTCCCTATGCGTCGCGCCACATGGCGCGCGCTTTTGCTAGGGAGCTCCAAATTACAAAAGCTTTGCATTTCTAGATTTTTCATGAAAAATCATGGTTTCTGGTGCATGGCCAAGAAATTTGGGTAGGTTTTGAGTCCTCAAGAAGCCAAAAACACTCAAAAAATGACCTCACTGCCCCTATTTTGACACACAGGAAGCAGTCTTGGGAGATTGAAGCTTTGGAGGGGCAAATGACATCCAAATTCAGAAATTCTGCTTGGTTTGGAAAGTAGACAGGTAGGGCTTTCGAACGAGCTATCTTGGGCTCAATTTGGAATTCGGGAAGTGCCTCAAAATTAGCTCCAAATTGGTGCGACGCATAGAGGATTTTTGCCTATTTTTCACTGTACAGCTCAGAAATTCGCCCAGTTTTGACTAGTTTTACTTTTTGATGTTACTCTTGACCTTTCATGATGTAATTTGATAACCATGATGTAATGTTGGCACATTTTTATTTTTTCTAGAGGATTCATTCACTAAAAAGTGAAAATTAAATGAATGAATCAGTTTCCTAGTATATAGGGGTAAGTTGTTTGACTACCTAGATTTTAGTTCCTTGTTTAGAATTGGTTCAAACAGCTCCTAGAATGATGAGCTCGACCCCTAGAGGCATGCGAAGGAGTTAGGCTTGTCTATATCATGTAATTTCTCAATCATTTTCAAGGTTGGATACTTGGGATTGCTTGGCACTCTATTGTACATTTCATTTCTGCAATTTTGCCAAAGGAAAGACCAGGGTTTTGCAGCACTTGTTGGGATCCATGTGGCTCTATGTTTTTATGGTGTATTTCTCTATGTATTTTTAAGTTCATTGATGTTTATGTGTATCATTTTCCCTTCTCTAGTCTTCTGCAATTAAACAAAAGAGTGATTAAGGTAGAATTCATTGGACTGATATGCTCTGCCTGGATATTTTGTTTAAATTTTCATGTTTTCATCTGTTTGAGGAGGACTCTTGAAACCCTCTTGCCCTCCTTAGCTTCTCACCGGTCTAATCCATCCATTCATTTGATCCAAAGCATCAAAATTATTGCCTTCCTTGCCCCAACCATAACTTTGCAAAAACTAGGCCTCATCCCCGGACCCAAAATTTGCATGTCCCTTTTTTCCAACAAAACCTCCAAAAACTCAAATCAAAACTTTGTACTTCATACCTAGCCTAAAATTAGTTTATATTTCAGTCATCTCAAGTCCCATATATCATCTTTCGTTGAGATTGACCCGGAGAGAGCCCTCTCCTGTCCTCGTAGGGCTAGCTACGAGGCTGAGCGTGGTTTGATGTGGACCTAGAACCTTGTCTTTTCAGCCTGAGGCAAATCTAGGCTCTAACATAGTGGTGACCATACTGGGGAAGAAATTTTATTTTCATTGTTTGGCTTTGTAGACTACAGACGGAGCCTGAAGTTAGCCAGGTAGCCTTCGAAACGCTTTTTCTTTGCATTAGCGCAAGTAGATAAAAGCTGCTTCAGTCAATCTCCGGTCTAGTTTATAAACTGAACATCTGATCTAAACGATCACCCCAGTACATGTATCAAGTTCAGATCTGATTGTTGATGGTGGACAACGATCAGACATAGCAAGGCTGAAATCATTCACCTGGCGATTCCAAATCATTTTTGAGATCAGATCCAAAGACTCCACTAGAGGATGAACCTGACCAGTAGAAACATGAAAGGACAGTATGGATAGATCAGGTATTCAAGTTGGAATTTCATCCCAGACATTTTGTTCTTTGTTATAAATTATTTCTTCTCTTTTCCTGAGAATGTCAAGAAGGCTTTGCAAAGTATACTATGTTTGAGAGGAGATCCTCGGCCTGCATTTGATTCCTTCCCTTTGAAGATTGTGAATACCAAAGATTTGCATTCCTTTGAGCTTAATCAAGACCCTTGTGATGACCGTTTTCAAATTGATGATCCCCAAGAGACCAAGACTGATTCTGCAGCTTCCGTATATACTCCTACACCTCATAAAATTCCAGATCGATACAAGCCTCTGATTTTACCTCTTATATTCCCTGCTTTCCCTAAAAATCACGACCTATATCTACCAAGATTTGATGGTGAACGTGACAACATCACTGCTGAGAGACATGTTTTGAATTTTGAGTCTTTCCTTGACCTTTTCGAAGTTGATGAAGAAGATGTCAGTATAAGGCTTTTTGCTCTTTCTTTGCAAGGCAAAGTGAAGAGTTGGTTCAAAGCCCTGCCTGATGCGAGCATCTCAGATTTCCAGCAGTTCATCAAAGTTTTCCTTGACAGGTGGGTGGTCAGACAGAACCCTTTCTTGATTATAGAAGAGTATAACCAGCTGAAAAGATTGCCAGGGGAGACAGTACAACAGTTTTCTGCCATATTTAACCAAGTTTATTATTCGATCCCAATTGATATAAGACCTCCTCCTAGATCTGCTCTCTTGCACTATCCGGGTGCCTTTGATCCGGAAATGGAGTTTCAGCTAAGAGAAAGGAATGTTGCAACACCTGAAGAGATGCAGAACAGTGCAGTAAATGTAGAAGCTCACTTCCTGATCCGAAGGGCAAGGTTGAAAGAAGAAGAAATGAAAAACATAGATCCATAGAAATCGACATCTTTAGAGGTAAAGCTTAACGTTTTGGTAAGTGAAGTGGAAGAGATGATGCAAAATATCACTGCAATGAATGATTATGATGTTCAAGCCCATGGCTCGCTGATTGAAGAAGAACAAGTTGTTGATCCAAAACATTTTCTTTCTTATCCCAGTTGTCATAGATCTGATAATGATTGTTTTATAATCATCTTGGAGAAGAGAGATCTATTGATATGACATGTATGCTTGATGATGTGTTGTATACTGATGATTTGCCTCAGTTTGATCAGTATGATGGTGATTATGTTCTCCAAACAAAAGCTACTCTTGCAGACAAATCAGCAGCTAGTTTGTGGGAGGAGGAAGTTCATTTTCAGCAGCTCGAGTACAGTGATCAACCAATGCATATCAGCGATGACAGTGAGGAGGAAGTGAAGCAAATTTTGAAGTAAGTGAAGGATCTTTGCCTTTTTGTTTTGCTTCGTTTTAGTTCATCAGAGACAACATTCATTCACTCAGAAATCAATTGTCGACAAGTCTTGATCTAGACCACCTTGAGAGCAATGAAAACCTTGTTCAAGACTTCTCATATCCAGACTTGCAGCCACTGAATGTCGTTGATTGTCAAGTTGTGTATGAAGACATGGAAGCTGGCACATATGATCAAATGATACAAGACGATTCTGTACCATTTTGTTTTGAATCATTTCAGTTTTTGAGGGGTAAATTGCATAGTATATCTTCAAATGAGCAGCCTGTAGGAAATCATGTAATCTCATCGGAACCAATAGAAAATGGGTTGAAGCAGTATTTTCAAGTTTTTCATGATCCAATAGCTAATGTGTTGGATGATGTTTGGAATCCAAGTCCTTCTCCATTGACTACATGTGAGCTTGAAACATGTGCTGATATGAATTTGATCTGGCAGCCGGTTTCTTTGTCATTTTTAGCAGGAGTCTTGTCACAAAGCTCAAAACAAAGTTTGCATTCATGGTATGAGGAAAAGAGAAGTAATCCATTGGATGAACTAAGTCCCAGTGTGCATGAACTTCAAGATCCTTGTGCAGTGTTTTTGGAGGCGGATAGAGAATCCATAGCATTCAATGGATTTGTTTCCAAGTTGTCATGGGAGTTGCCTTTCAGTAGTTCTCTCTTGTTGTTCATAAGCAAGCACTGTGGAGAATCAAACAGCAGCCAGAATTCTTACTTGGTTGCATTAGTTGTTTCATTTCACTTGATCGGGTGGTGAAAAGAACTATTAGAGTAGGTTTTGATGAATAAGATCCACTTTGAGCATCATTTCCAGTTTGTCGGTTGTGTCTAAGTGTTGCGTCAGTTTTTAGTTGAGTGAGAATCAGTTTGTGTCTTCGAGTCATCAGTTTTCAGTCATGTATTTTAGCTTGAGTTTTTGACTCCATTGCCCAATGGATGAAGGCATTGTCTGCTTTCCACAGATCTGTAGTTCTTGGCACCTCCAAGGAGCTACCATCCCCATTGGAGCCAATGTTAGTGTCAGTCTTTGCAGCCTTCCTCCAGTGATCAAACATTCTCTTACAAAGTGATTTGAAGGTGTCAAGGTCAAATTTTGTCATTTCAGTGAGTCTTCAAGCAAAATTTGGTCACTAGGTATTAGGTCTAGGGTTTGCTTTCACTCCTTTCAAAGTTGTCCAAATGTCGGTCCATGTCACCATTCAGATGAGTGTACCATCATTCATAGGGTTTTCATTATCATGTCAAGTTCCACTGGGTCATTTTACACCTTCTTCATGCTTGAGTTGCACCTAGGTAAGGTCATTTCCCTCTCCTAGGGTTTTGAAGGCAATTTCTCTTGCATGGTCAAATCATCAGAAAAACTTGTATCCTGATGTTCATACACCTTCCCCTATCCTTAATGTACTTTATTAAACACTTCCCATCACTAAGATCCCTCAAATTCCTTATTTTCGCACAAACCCTAGTTTCTTGCTACAAGCCCTATTTTCTAGGCTAGGCCTATGTTTTGCCTTTTTGGACCCCTTCCCCTCACTAAATATTTGAAATTCCACTTTCCCCTATTTCCTAACATCCCTCCCTACTTCTCAAAATTTCCTCAAGAATTTAGAAGCCCCTTATCCCCTTCATTTCCCTTCATTTCGATAAATCCCTTGTTCCACACATCGGGGTAGGTTTTACTCAAATGATTTTTCTGAGCAAGAAAAGATGAATTTTGGAAAACTGAGAGAGGTTTTGTCCACAACAAGCCAAGTAAGAAAAACCTCCTTCAGTTTTTACACAGGTGTCATAGTTAGAGAAATATCAAAAATACAATTGCCTCGGGAGAATTGATGTACCTCTGAAGTGACCTTGGGAAAATCAATTTTTCTCCTAGCTTGGTTGGCCAAATGACTTGCTTGATGAGTCAAATGATAATTAGACACAAATATATTTCCAATTAGCTATCATTAGCTCAATTTGGAGTTGAGGAAGACCTTCAAAAGTTAACTGCAACAGCACTCTGCCTTTAGGCAGCCTCATTTGGCACATTTTGACTAGTCTTGGGAGATTTGATATTTGATAGGGAAAATGAACTCCAAATTTAAAAATTCCAGTCGGGTTGAAAATTAGACTCAAATACCTTTCCAAAGAGCTATCCTGTGCCAAATTTGGACACCGGGAAGGCCTCCAAAAGTCTTCTTTACAAAGTGCTACGCATAGGGAAGGCGCGGCGCATTGGGCTAAAAAGCCTGAAATTCATTGAAATCTTCCTCCAAATTGCAAATTCTTCATCCCACAAGTAGGTAGAGCCTCCATTTTTGTGTTTCATCCAAGTTTTTTCTATGGTATGGTGGTTGATGGATGGTAATGGTTAAAACAAAAACATCAAACCCTATCTTTTAAAATACCTCAAGGAAAATTGCTGCTAGGGTTTCAAACCATTGTTTTGTCACCAAGTTCACTCCCTCATCTCATTTGTCCCTTGTTTTCATTATTCCCTAGGTTACACTACCCTTTAAATTCATTCATCCCCTATCCCAAGTTCCCTTTCCCAAAGTTCCTAATGTCCCCAAACCCTAACCCTATACAAAACTCCTAACCCTATACAAAATTCCCATAACATCCCATACTTCCCGACATTCCCAAATTTCCCACTAGTTTTCCCCTCTCCTAACAGTCCCTTGTTTCACTGTTTTCCCCTTGGTGACAGAGATCAAGCACATCATAAAAACAGTACACCACAGTTTGACACATCAGCACCTGTTTCTTCAAGCCAATTTGTCTATCAACAGTTATGGCATCCGATCATTCATTTGATTATGAAGTGGAGACCCAAAGTGACTCTCCCACAGAGGTACATGCACCTAGGAGGCCTCATAGAGGTGGCAAACATATTCGAGAATCGTCAAGCTGCCCAAAGGAGGAGGATTGAATTCACTTCGTTGGAGCAAGAGATTAATGAGGATCGGGAGTCTTGGCTCGAGAGAGTCAACATCCACTTGGAGGGACTGGTAGACAAGGCCGACAGAGACAACGCATTGTTGAGACACATGGCCTTCCACTACATGGCACGGAACAAGGTTTGCAAGGCACGAATAAGGAATCTAAAGGCAAAATTAAAGAAGGCAATAAGGAAGCAAAAGAGGCAAAAGGAGCATGATCGTCTTCAGATATTGGCTGAAGCCTCTTTAGCCCAGCATGACACTTAATGGAGAAGGTTCAACCCAAATTTCAAGAAATTTGGAGCAATTTTTGACATTTTGAAATTTTTTGCACTACAAAACAGGTTTTGTCTCCCTATGCGCTGCGCCATGTGGTGCGCGCTTTTGCTAGGGAGCTCCAAATTACAAAAAATTTGCATTTCTAGATTTTGCATGAAAAATCATGGTTTCTGGTGCATGGCCAAGAAATTTGGGCAGGTTTTGAGTCCTCAAGAGGCCAAAAACACTCAAAAAATGACCTCACTACCCCTATTTTGACACACAGGAAGCAGTCTTGGGAGATTGAAGTTCTGGAGGGGCAAATGACATCCAAATTCAGAAATTCCACTTGAATTGGAAAGTAGATAGGTAGTGCTTTTGAACGAGCTATCTTGGGATCAATTTGGACTTCAATAAGTGCCTCAAAATCAGCTCCAAAGTGGCACAACGCATAGAGAATCAGGGGCGGCGCATAGAGGATTTTTGCCTATTTTTCACTATACAGCTCAGAAATTCGCCCAGTTTTGACTAGTTTTACTTTTTGATGTTACTCTTGACCTTCCATGATGTAATTTGATAACCATGATGTAATTTTGGCACATTTTTACTTGTTCTAGAGGATTTATTCACTAAAAAGTGAAAATTAAATGAATGAATCAGTTTCCTAGAATATAGGGGTAAGTTGTTTGACTACCTAGATTTCAGTTCCTCGTTTAGAATTGGTTCAAACAGCTCCTAGAATGATGAGCTCGACCCCTAGAGGCATGGGAAGTAGTTAGGCTTGTCTATATCATGTAATTTCTCAATCATTTTTAGGGTTGGATACTTGGGATTGCTTGGCACTCTATTGTACATTTCATTTCTGCAATTTTGGCAAAGGAAAGACCAGGGTTTTGCAGCACTTTTTGGGATCCATGTGGCTCTATGTTTTGATGGTGTATTTCTCTATGTATTTGTAAGTTCACTGATGTTTATGTGTATCATTTTCCCTTCTCTAGTCTTCTGAAATTAAACAAAAGAGTGATTAAGGTAGAATTCATTGGACTGATATGCTCTGCCTGGATATTTTGTTTAATTTTTCATGTTTTCATCTGTTTGAGGAGGACTCTTGAAACCCTCTTGCCCTCCTTAGCTTCTCACCTGTCTGATCCATCCATTTCGATCCAAAGCATCAAACGATTTCCTTCCTTGCCCCAATCAGAACTCTGAAAAAACTGGGCCTCATCCCCGGACCCAAAATTTGCCTGTCCCTTTTTTCCAACAAAACCTCCAAAAACTCAAATCAAAACATTTTACTTCATACCTAGCCTAAAATTAGTTTATATTTCAGTCATATCAAGCCCCATAGATCATCTTTCGCTGAGATTGACCCGGAGAGAGCCCTCTCATGTCTTTGTAGGGCTAGCTACGAGGCTGAGCGTGGTTTGATGTGGACCTAGAACCTTGTCTTTTCAACCTGAGGCAAATATAGGCTCTAACACCTTTAAATTCATGGTAAATTGGATATGCAAAGAGATACTATTAAGGTGGTTAAGGAATGAATGAAGAGCAAGAATCCCATGTGGCCAAACCACGAAAGTATTGTCAACAAACTGGTACTAGTATTTTGGTTTGTGATTTCATGAATTAAGGACTAAATCCTCGAAATGCTCCACGAAGATATTAGTGACAACAAGAGACAGAGAAGATCATATTGTCATGCCTTCAATCTGTTCATAACAAGTTCCTTTAAAGGAAAATAAGGTAGAGTTTAGACATATTTTAATGAGATTAAGGGTTTCAACATCCACAAGCTTTGAGATCAAATCTAAGGTTTCAGGAATAGATATTTATGTGAAGAGGGATATGACATAAAAGCTAACCATGATATCATTAAGGTAAATATGGATGGAATTGGCTTTTTGAATGAATTTGGATGAATCCTTAATAAAGGAATTGAAGGAACCAACAAAGGGTCGGAATTTGTTAGCAAGGAACCAAGAAAGGGCATGGGTAGGGGCACCAATGGCACTCATTATGGGTCTTAAGGGAATGTCTCGTTTATGAATCTTAGGCTAACTAAGCTAGGGGTAATTGTTAGCGCTCAAATCTGCCTCAGGCTGAAGAAGGCAAAATTCGAGGCAACATCAAACCAAGCTCAGCCTCGTAGCTAGCCCTACGAGGACAGGAGAGGGCTCTCTCCAGACGATCTCGAGAAAATGAGCAATAGGATGCGAGATGACTTCAAACTGGAACTGATTTTAGGCTAGTAAATTGATAGAAAGAGGGGTTTTAATGAATGATGGGGTTTTCTGGGCAGCTTGGGATCAAGAACAGCGTGAGCAGGGAAATTAAATGAAAGATGCAGATTATTACATAAGGCAAGATAGGCAAAAGCTTAACATTCAATTTGAATTTATATGGAATGTGAAGAATGTTTGAGAATGTTGAAAAGGGCATGGATTCATGAATCTTTTTCAGATGGAGGAAAACATAGAACTTGAATACTTTCCCAAGGCAGAGCAGCAAGCTGAATTCTGCCCTTCACACTTAAAAGTATTCAACAGGTAATGATTATGAATGAAACAATAAACATCACAAGAAACATATGAAAACAAAGAAAAACATAATGCTAAGTTATTACCACAAGGATCGTATGAAACAGAGCTGCAAACTTTACTTAAATCTCTGTCAACTGTACAATAAAACTCTGTATTTCTCCTCACACCTCTGCCAGAACTCTCCCCTCTTTACAAATGATTTTCAATACATTAAATAAAACTCAGCTAGGATAAAACAGATCGACCCAAAACAAGGGCGTTGTTTCAACTGAAATGATGAAAATAGGAAAGGTCTTCTCTAAAAAGGAGCAGCGTTACATTTGTTTGTTGATGGCCAATTAAAAGACAGAATCTAGAGCGTAGACCATCTGAAATGCAACTGAGGTCAAAAATAGGCAAATCGACCCTATTTCTCTGCTTATGGTTGGTATTCTGCGTTTAATTTGGGTTTGACTGTCTATTCACTTCCGTTACCGTTGAATAAAAACCAATTCTTAATAAAAATGGTTTAAATCGAGATAACGACACATGTTCGATAGGAGTTTAGCTTCTCCAAGTAATCGCATATTATGGCCCTTCCTAACTCAGCAACTTTAATTTTACTTCACATTGCTGGGATCGTTGGAAGTTCAAAAATCTTTTCAACAATAGACATATCTTGTGGAATAACTGAAGCGACAACTGTATATTTTCTATCCCATCCATCATGATTTGCAAGACTGATGAAGAAAACATGCCCACCATCAATCCAAGCTACCAAACCTCTCTTGATACTTGGACAAGCTTCCTTAGGCACCTCTACAAAATCCGCACCTCAAGTTTCAAGTGTGCCCTGCAACAAGGCATACGATAGACCAGGTGGACACTGAAAAAGGTGATCTCCCATTATATCCCAGTTCTTACCTCGTTTTTCTGTTGTGACAAATGTCTCTGTTTATTTTTGGCTTTTGGTAGGTGTCGATATCTCTAAAAGCGTTTCATTTCACTTGCATTCATGGCCAAAAATGCTTCCTTTCCAATACCATTAAAGCGCAATGTCCATGTATACGGAAATTACTTTCTTGTCATTTGAAATGGGATCATATGTTGCACCCTTGTCCATGCAAAATAGATTTGCATGCTTCACAATCAATAATCTAGTAATTGCATTAGTACTCTGAAGCATAATCTACTATCATCACCCCAGCTGATAGAAGTGATTGAAAAATAAATTGAATAGTGGATGGAAAACATAAATTACAGCCGAATACCGAATTTGGCATCAATTACCTCGCACAACTCCTGTAACAATCACCATTGATTTGGAGAGGAACCAGAAGTACACACCAATTTCAATAATGACTAATAGTGCCAGAAAATATTTGGGTGGAACATGAATAAAATTCACTGGACGACTGTGCAACAATTTTTTGCTCAGATTTTCTTCTCAGAATAGTTGATTGCTTCACCTTCTCCACTATAAATGAAATACCGTTCCATCTCCTCTCGCTTGTGGATGATTTGCTGCTTTCACCCTTTTCGAAGTCAAAAGCAGATCCATTTCGGAGAGAGCCGGTAAATGTTTCATTTTGAAAATTTGCAATCAAATCTGACTCTCCATCTTTGTATCTCTTCACTCCACTTTTTGAATGTTGCAGCTTCCCTCCAAGGTGTTGGCCGATGGAAATAAACCAAGAATTCCAACTTTGATAGTTGTTGGAATATTTTCCTAGCTCTTTCACTTTATCAGCATTACTCCATCCTCCCAATCAAGTAAAACCATTTTCAATATTTCCATTCCTGCGATCAAAGTCCATTCTCTTGGAATTTTTTGATGAAAAGGAGCGATTTGCAGGTAAAAGCAGTCTATCATCGATTAGAGGACTTTTCAATTTCTGGACTAGAAACAGAGATACTTGCTTTGCCTTCGAAATCATACAGTTGTGACCCAAAAACTGGACTTTGACGAAGTCGATCCGCCATTGATGTTTGTGCACCTTCTTGAATGTCCCTGTTCAATGACACACTGTATTCACGAGTCAAAGACCCCCTGGCCGTTTCTTGTCATAAGAATGAACATTTCCTCCTTCAGTTTGGCATTGACTTTGAGAGCATCATTGACTGCATCGCACATCAGTCTCTCCGGATACAAACTACCCACCCATTCAATCAGCGAACTTGACTTGGAACTTGAGCTCTGGGCTTCACTTTCATTTAAACCAACATTAACATATTTATTATTGAAAGCGTTGGGAGATCTTCTGGTAACCATTTCAAGCAGCACGACTCCATAATTGTAAACATCGCCTTACGTATTGGAGAAGAATTGAGCTGAAACAAATTGAATTTTTGTGGAGCGCAAATGATTTTGGCCCTGAAATTATACGCGTAGCGCGCTCACCAAGTGCGCTGCGCGCAGCATGTGCGTAGCGCGCGTGCTATTTTGCACAGGCCGGTGAAGCCCAACGCGTAGCGCGCGCCTTGTGCGTAGCGCGCCCTCTCTATGGGTAGCGTGCACCTCCAGTTGAATTTTCAGCGAAAAACTTCAGTACCCAAAACTGCATCTTTCTAAGGATTCATGCCATACATAAAACTGGTAGTAGAAATTGAATTGAATAATTGTTTGCAAACGATGATATATCTACAATCCTTCAAGCAACTTTAACTCATCTTTTGCCATTAATTCCTTCATATGTCGTGTGAACTGTCATAAAAACAACGCCTGTGTATTTCCACATACCTGGAAATCAAAATATAATGAAGATTCATTGTCATTCTTTCTCTTTTCTCCTTAATGTTTGTTTCACTTTATCTTGTGACATACGCACCAAGCAGAACCATTTTCCATGTCCTCCATTCCAAACCACTAAAGAGCAGCTCCAACAATCTTCATAAAGAGTAACTCCAACATAAAGGTGATGGAACTAGGGGAATGGAGACACCGAGTGAAGATGGAGACAATGGTTTCCAAAACATAAGGATGCTTAAAATCAGTGAATAAAAACCTTTGCAACTCATATGGTGACTGTTAACTCTTGTCTATCTGTTGCAGGGTTGCTGAAACTGGTGAAGATAATACGGTGACAGAGCTACCTTTGAAGCGGAAACAGGGCTGTCATTTGAAGAGTTGGAAAATTTGAAACATTTTGACAACTTACCTATTTATTACAAAGACACATCTGATGATTTCTTCTTCAAAACGGGGTTTTGAAGAAGAATCCATCTCGCATTGATAACCATCTTGAGATAGAAACTCACTGAACCTTCTTCTAGCCTGCAGACATTATTCGACATGTTTGAAGACCAATGACGAAGGACTGACAGGAATGTGTCTAACATTGGCTCCAATGGGGATGGCAGTTGCCGCTTCGTGGAGGTGCCAAGAACCGCAGAGCTTTGGGAGAGCAGACAGTGCCTCCATCCATTGGGCAATGGAGTCATTATTGCGAAGAAACGACACGATTAATTTATTCACTGGAAACTGACTGAAATGAGTGAAAAACTGGCTCAGCAAACTTCACACTAAAACTATAATGAAACTCAGAACGAAATGCTGCCTTTTGGCTGCTTATTTATTTACAAAATCTACCCTACTTTGCTGTAAAAACAATAGATCAGGTAATACTGAAATGCCAGATCAACCATTCAAGTAAACCTGAGAATGATGTCGCTTGAGAATGCTTCAACCAGATCACAGATGCAATTGCTGGCAGCCCTACATGCACATAATGAGTCTGATCATGTAAAAGACAGTTTGTTTTGTCGGTCAAACTGAAAAACATTTCCATGTACATTGTAATAGGATCGCGAAAGCCAGACTCCGTTTGCTGCCCCAACTCTGCAATACATACTTCCAGCTGCACACTGCCAATGCAAACATCTGTAGGCAACTCTATTATTTCTTGTTTCGAAGGAGGAAGAATTTCCAAGAACTTTTTAGGGTCTCGGAAATCATATGACTGGATCTGCTCATTCAAATACTGAATCTCCTTCTCAAGGTTTCTAACAATTAACTCACAGACACCAGTTTTAGCTTCAAGAGGAAACTTCGGAGATTTCAAACATTGAAGCAAGGCACTGAAAAATTCTTCATTAATTTCAAAATCCACTAACCAATCTATAACTTCTTTTACAGCTTCACAAAGTGCAGGGTTTGCCACATACCCTACCATTGCATAAATGGATCAGCGAGCACTGGAATGTCTGGATCGAGTTGGAGTCGCCAGGTGAATGTTTTAGCCTTCATATGTGTCTGACTGTTGTCCACCATCATCATCATATCTGCAACTTGATTTCATGTACTGGGACAAGACAATCAACAAGTCGAATGTCACATCAACAGCAAACCATCTTCCCCAGTATGGTCGCCACTATGTTATGCTGTAAGGACCGACTCTAACAGTAACCAGGTTATGAGGGATGAGCCATTTATGAATAGAGATTCAATGGATGAGGGTTTTGTGGCTTTATTGACAGGGTTGGTGACACCATCGATTGGATTTTTAGAGAGTGGCTTGTAAGAAAAGGAGAAAAGGATCTCAAGAAGATTAGCTTCGTAGTCAGGCACATTCATTATAATAAAGGAATTCCCTTTATCTACTTTAAGGATTAAGATGTTAGGATTATTGTTAATTTCATTAATAGTGAGGAACTCTACTTTTGAAAGGTTCCCTAATGATGGGTGGTAAGTCCACCTGAAACGTTGGACAATTCAAAATCTATACATAGGTAAATTCCAAAATATTGACAACCAATAAGGTTGAGAAGGTGTTATATATGTATGTTTGATATTTATTTAATATTTTTTATATTGATAAATAATTTCTATTACTTTATTTGTATTTTTTTTGTCAATCAAAAATGATTCTATTCTCTTCAAAAAATTACATCTAATTTTCCCTTTCTTCCCTACTCTCTCGGCTTCTCTCTGACCAGATTTGTTAGCTACAAGAGAAATGTGAAAATGAAAACAAAAAAAATATCATATACTATATCCAGAACTCAAGCCATAGATACACCTGAAAACATCAAGAATACAAACAAAACCAACCATCATAAAAAATTTCTTGGAGGCATTGGGCCTTGTGTGACATCTAGGGGGTCCAAGGGTCAAATTCCATCGTGAGCATGGTGTTCTATGTGATCAATCCTTCTATCAATTTGGTCCAACTGCTCCACCAAACATCATTGGTTGCACTAGATAGAATCTATCACGTTCATCATCACCCACTGGTTGTGTTGGATGTTATTCAGAAAATCAATCAACTCATTTCTATATTCATGTTGTTGTTGCCTCATCTCACCCAAGGTCTATCATCACTAGCTGGAGTTGACCAGCTATTGATTCTAAGGATGGCAGGGTAGATACTTGCTTAGGCGTTGGTCCAAATTCACAGGCCACCTCGCCATTAGACGCATCATTGTGCCCACCCTCACCATGCTCGCCCACTGTTCTACCAACCTGAGCCTGCATATCACCTCGAGGAGCCCCGCCAAGCCTTGTCTGACCCCTATTGAGAATCATTTCACATTATTTATTAAACGAAGTAAACACTCACCAGGTCCCACATCATCTCCTTTGCCCAACCCCTGCCCCTTGTACACAAGAACAATTGGAAAAGACTAATGCATGGAGACTCCCCACCAGAGGGAGTGAGACTAAAAAACGCCATAAAATCCCATACTGAAACGGGTTGAAACATTCAACCAGCACAAAATTAAGGCTCCTCCCACAGCCAGCTCTCCTAGTAGCCACCAAAACTAGAGTTCCCCTCTGGGCCAAATTCCTAAACCATGTAAGATAGTCGAATGTGAAATCCATTCAAGGCTAAACCTTCTCATAATTCACCAGGCGCAACCAACAAAGCCAAATATTCACAATGCCAAAATGATTAATGACCACACTAGGCCAAAGGATGGAAATTGATATGACAGATATTACCAATTCTTTAGGAGAACTCCTATAGGCGTCGAGGCCTCCCGCAACTAAGTAGCATTCCATTTGTGCGCCCAAATCTTTCAATTGCCAACTATTCGAAAACTTATCACCCTCCCCATCGCTCAGATCCCAAACCCAACAATTCACATCCTCACTCACAACCAAACCTCAGGCATTTTCACTTAGACTAGCTTCACTATAAAATAGCCATGGAGAAAGGGGCATGCACAGTGGACTAGCCCATGCATACTCCTCTACATTGTCACCACCCTCCTGAGCTCCCATAACCACTATGAAACTCTACCTCTAGATGCCTTCATACATCCTTATAATGTTAATGCGAGCGTTAAACATTCCAGATGTCCCACCTCCCGTACTCCACTTGCCTTCATTCTTAACTGACATCTGACACTTCCTCTCCTGGAGTATTAACACCCCCACCACTAATACTTGATTGCCTTGGGACCAACACCCCAGTTGGAGTTTATTTGTAAATATTTTATTTATTTATTTATTAATAAATAATCTTAATATATAATATTTAACTTTTTAGATTAAAAATATTAATCAAATTGGTTTTTTTAATATTAAATCAGATATATTTATTTTAATTTTTTTTATTATAAAATAATTCTATTTTACTTTTAAAAGTGACTTAAACCTATCTTAAATTTAGATTCGTCTAGAAATATTATATATATAAATTTAAGGTTCATCTAGAAACAAATTGTAACTTTCATTTATCAGTGGAAATTATATTTTGTTTGTGCCTTAGAAGCACTCAAAAATACAGCCAAAAGGGTTGAGACATCAACATAGCTTATAAAGATCAAAATAGAAACAGTCTGAGAAAACATGGATAGGTTGTTCCAAAAAGCCAAAAAACATTACATCCGCCAAATATATATATATATATATATATATATATATATATATATATATATATATATAGATATACATACAAAAAGTCCTCAAACCAATGACGATTGACCATAATAGCCATATATCATGGTCATATAACAAAAAATAAATAATGTTTGTAGTGGATCTTCATACCCACCAAAGAGAAACATAACCACAAAGAGGTTGATGATGATGATGATGATGATAGTGGTTAACGTCCACTGAGACCAAATTGGTCTATCGGATACATACAGATGTTGATATGAGGTTGATACATACAGATGTTGATATGCAGGAAAATGCATAGTTGATTAATTTGCATGGAGCCTTTTGTTGAAAGGCCTGTGATAAAAACCATTTTCATGATCCATGTTACATTCCACTATGTGCCACGAACCCAAATCTTGTGAAACAATTGCTTTAGAGAGAGCATAAGCTTCTCCATTCCTTTCCCTGTAAATATGATCAACAAAAAATTAATCAAATGATGGCTTTAACATTTTGATTTCTTCCAGAATAGGGTTGAAGGTATATATATGACATCTAGAAATATTATTGAACCAATTTATGTCTGTCTTAGAATCACCAAAAAATTGTATGTGGTGGATCCCTGATTCTACTACAAATAACATAAGAAGCTTCAAACTCATGATTTTTGCATAATTGTTTATCCCTGAGTCCAGGTCAAATTTCATCTTAAAACTATGACGATGAGATAAATGAAGGATAGTGCCCCCTCGACCAGCTCCCTCAGAGGAAGATGCATCGTCGAATAAATCCCATGGGACAAAGAATTCAATAGACTCTTCTATAATGTGTCGCGCTCGAGGAGAAAAATCAGAATTTGTAATGAAATCATAAATTGCCAAATATTTTAAAGCCACTGTGTCAGGTATAACTTATTTATTCTGAAAATTAATTGCATTTCTTACCAGTCAGATTTCCTAAGATATCAAAAGTGGAAGAGCCCAGAGCTTTTTTGGCTTGGCATAGTTCCACTAGGACTCCCAAACTGAAGAGAAGGAGACACCCTACCGCCGAAAATTTATGTCTAATGAAGAACAAGTTGAGTTCCATATAGCTAAAACAAAAGGATAGGTAAGAAAAAGATGAGTTACAAATTCTCCTTCATTTTTACATAGAGGACACCAATTTGGACCTATAATTCCCAGATGAACCAAATTGTTACGAGTGAGAATCTGATTTTCCAATAAACACCAACGAAAAAGGCGACCCTTTGCAAGGCATACAATTTTCCAAAGTTTTTTCCAACAACCAAGATAGCAGCGGGGGTTTTCTATTTTCAATTAAAAAGACATCATGATTTAGGTGTATATGATCCAAAATCAGTGTGAGCCCATACCAACGAGTCCTCCCTATCCCTAATACAAATTTGGGAATTGTTTAGAGATGTTGTATATGTTCCAAATATCTGCTTATTGACCCTGTGGATTTAGATATTGGGTTGAGTGTCATCCCTAGCCCCATGTAGAGGTGTTATCATCATTTGCAACATGAGCTAAAGAATGAAATCCATTTTTCGAAAGATAATCAATAATATCTTGTAGAAGACGATAATCATGCCCCCACCCAACCCATGGATCAGAACCAATTCTGACATGATCCCCGTGACCCACTTTCTAGACCAAGCCCCTTTCAATCACTTGGAATGATTGCACTGCCACTTTCCAAATGAATGAAGCATTAGATCTCCTTCTATTTGGGGCTCAAATCCATTCTACAATTGACCAGGGACTTATATACTTGTGGTGTACTATATTCGTCAATAAAGTACTTGTGGAGATCAAGTGCCAACCCACCTTTGTTACCAAAGCCTTGGCGAAGAGGTGAATATTCTTCATCCCCCAACCACCCCACTCCTTTGGTAGGGAAGTACTGTCCCATTTACTCATGCCAAATATTTGTCTTCTTTCTATCCAACCCAGATATATATATATATATATATGTATGTATGTATATATAACCTTTTTTTCCCCTTGGAAAAATTGTAATTTCCATTATGTGAAAGAAAATTACATGTTGTATATGCATAATGCATATGTTGTAAGAGAGGAAGGGTGCTTGTCGAAATAAAGGAAATATCCTATGTACCAAATTGGTGCCTTGTATCCATGAAGGGAGGCACAGTTCTCTGATGAAGTTCAGCAAAATTAAACAAAATTACTCTAGCATAAAGAGTGCATGATTGTTATATATACATCTGATACTTTAAAAGCATGTATGAATATTTACAAATGGTATCCATGAAGGGAGGCACAGTTCTCTGATGAAGTTCAGCAAAATTAAACAAAATTACTCTAGCATAAAGAGTGCATGATTGTTATATATACATCTGATACTTTAAAAGCATGTATGAATATTTACAAATGGTAGCAAAAGTAACATATAACCAGGCTCCCCTATGAGCCATCTAGTCTGTTATGTCCATATATATAACCTTTTTTATATTAAATGATTAAAAAATTATATAATAAGAAATTGATTTCCTTCTTATATTTAATAGATCATGGTTTAAAAATGGATCTAGAGTAGTCTAATGTTTTTTTTTTTTGCGTGAAGTTAAATTCTTCATTTCTATAAAAAAAATAATACATCAAAACTATAGAATTTTGTGTTGGTTTGCTACCATGGAAACTAAAATGGACACATAATTTTAGTTTCCATGTTATTCATATGAAGAGTTTGTTGAGTTTGAAGCAAAACATAAGAAAAATAGTAACAAAGACTGGGCTGCTAAGGCCATTCTTAGCCAAAATACTAGAAAAACTGAGTCTAATAAATGAAAAACCAGTTAACCAAGAGATCATTTATGACATGTTAGAGTCAAAGGAATCAACTAGGATGTGGTCCTTGTTTCCTTCTAGAGAGCAACCTAAAGGAGGGGATAGGCCAAGGTGAGCTTTAATTTCACTGAGTCTACAATCCATGGAGCATGATAGCACCTGAATCTCATCCAATTGAAAGAGGATTTCTTCCTGAGAATTTTTCCTTTTGATTAGCACACTTCCTTATAGTTTTTTTAAATGTCAATAGAGGTCAGCAATGTGTATGTAATTGTTGAAGTAACCTCAAGAGTATCTTTTATATGGAACACAATAAACCACCTCCACTAATAATTCTAAATTGATAAGGAATTGGTGTTTATTTGCAATTTCTCACTCATCTTGAACAATTGTTTACTGGTTTTGTGACGCGGTATGGGAATGAAAGCAAGAAGCATAGTTATCTTCTCTCTATTGAGCCCGAGAACCACCCAATTCTTGGTAATAGGATATGACATCCCTCACTTTGGCATGTTGGTAGGGTATTATGAAGGTCACCGAGAGAGGAAATACAAAGCTAAGGGAGGGATAGAATTCAAAACTAGAGAGGATGGAAAGTAGGGGTTGAGGGAGAAACTAAAGTGAGGGGGGGAGGCAATGAGATTTGGGTTGAAGAAAAGAAACAAAGGGAGCCATGAACATCGAGGGGAAACAACGATGTTAGAGATTTGACTTACAAGAGGGTCTAAGGGCCACAAGAGCCAGAAGAGTAGGAAAGCTCGAAGTTTAGGAGAGACCCGGCAACTAAAAATGGAAATAACCCAGGAGTCTCAAGTTGTTTCCGAGATGGCTGAGAGAGGAAATGGAGCTAAACAAGAAACAAGAAGAAAAGAGAACTTGATCCATAGAAATACCTCTAGCTCGATTAGAAAATTTGTGCCCCATTATACCATGATTATCCATAACCATTGAAATGACATCACATGCCAAAGGAAATCAATGTAATTTGTGCACAAAGAGTTGGCTATAAGCATTATGAAAATGCTCTGCCTCCATGAATGACCAATACATTTCATGAGTTCAAGCTCAGAGAGGTAATCGACCAATGAGTACAAATAGAGTTAAACCAACCTAATTCCTTAGTGCATTGAGAGAGTTCAAGCACTAAATGAGATCATGTTTGTAGGTCCTTCCTCATGTGTAAGGAGTTAAGGAGCGATGTGATCAAGGTTAATGGGATGTGCTTCAGTGTTGTCAAGTAGGGAGTGTTTCCGTGTCCACCCTCTTTATTAATGAATAAGACAATGGAAGTGCCTTACCCCTTGTGTCCTACACAAATCATCCCACATGGAGAAATAGTTTTTAAATGTTTACCATCCATTCATTTATTCATATATATATATATATATATATATAATCTCTTACACATATATGTATTTAGATATTAACATTCATATATATAATATATTCATTAGTAACATCATCTATTTTATATCTGTAAATGATTTAATATTCCTAATATCATGAATTTCAAAAAAATAATTTAAATTTAAAATTATTTATTACACTAATTATTATAATGAGGACATGTAATCATTTTTATTACACTTCCATATGAATTTTGTATATATTTCAATGTTATTTTTAAATATGTAATTTTTTTTAATTAAATATTCATGGAAAACAAACTACGTGTCTAATATTCCATATAATCGTAATATTTAAGTTAATATTTTGTGAATTTTTTATTTATAAAAATAATTGCGATTTTTTTTTATTTTTAGTTATTTAATAAAAAATATTTTTTATATAAAAATTAATAATAATAACCATTAAAATTAAAAACTTGGAATTTAATTCCTCAAAGTTCATATATGTAAACATAAACATCAAGTCAATTTATAAAAACAACTTCAGCTCAATTTAAATTACCATAAATTTGTCATGCCAAAAATATGTAATATTAACATAAAAATAACAATTTACGATGGAATTTATAGAATTGCAACATCCACAACCTATGGAAAAAGGGCTCAACCTTTTGTATCAAAACTTGTTCCATAAATAATGTCATTTGTAACCAATATACATGTTGAGTACTATGTAATAGAATCTAAAGATTCTAGTTCCTTGTACTTTTATGGAGACTCCAAATCATTGTGTTCTTTCAAATAGCGTATGATAGAATACCTTTTGTGCAATATTAATGTGAGTTGTAATTGTTGAATCATGTTGTAGTTTTTAACCATTTTAAATATATTAGCTCTTTTTAACAATTAGGGTTTGAGAAAAATTTTAAAATAATAGTTTAAACAAACTCTAAGATTTGTTGGCAAATACATCTCTTGCATCTCCTACATTTATTTATTAAATTGATTAGTAAGACCAGTGTTCACAAATTCCCCTGATGATGAACCACCGTTGATGGTTCGAAACGTCGAGCAACAATAATCTAATGCAATGAATCCGGAAGATAATCTACACAACAATGGTTTATAATGTACATTGTTTGATATATCAGACATATTGCAAATTTTGTGTCTATATGATAGATGATGTATTTGTTTCACAATTTCATTTACATTATAGGATGTCAGTTATCTCTTCATTACTTAAATATGTTTTAAAAAAAAATACTCATTAAAATTTCAATAAAAAATTATGAACTAAGCATTTTATTTTTCAATCAGTTTTTACATTACTACAAAATCATCTTACATTATTATATACTTAGATTTTGTCTCATATAATATTATTTTCTTTACATTCATATACCTAACATGACAATGGTTTATTTATAATTACACATATCAAATTACAAGTACTTTTAACATAAATTCACCTACTACAAAATTATAAAATCCAAAGAACTATACATGTAAATGTTACATAATAAATTGTCTTTAGTGTAACTATATAATACTTCAACTTAAAAGTATCCTTAAGTCAAGATTTTACAAAACCTGTTTTAAATTATTTCGAACCACTCTTACATAAAAAGAGTAAGCTCAAATAATTTTTCATTTCTTTTTACAACAATTCGTATATGAACAAAAGAAACTTGCATCTAATGAAAAAATACTTGGAGTTAAGGAAATGTTCTTTTATCAAAAGAAAATACACTATTGGATGCATATCACATTGAAAGAAGACTTAGAGTGGATTTAGAGAAAATTGAAGAAATCTGAAGCTGGTTAGCACCAAGAAATGTCACAGAGGTTAGATCATTCATGGGGCTTGTTGGTTACTATAGAATATTTATTGGAGGATTTTTCAAAATTACACACTCAATTACCCATTGCAAAAGAGGGGTGTGAAATTTTAATGGATAGAAGAGTGTAAGGAAAGTTTTCATCACTTGAATAATTTATTAACAAGTGCAACCATATTGAATATTGTTGATCCAAATGAAAATTGCATAGTGTGCACTAATGCATGCAAGGAAGGGCTTGGTGGAGTCCTTACGCAAAATGATCATGTAGTATGTTATGAATATAAGAAATTGAAGGAGCATGAGAGACATTAGGTCTCTCATAATTTAAAGTTGGCAACCATAGCGTATCTTTAAAAATGTAGATACATTATCACATGGGTAAGAAATTTGAGTTGAGGATAGTTCATAGTGTTTTAAAATACTTATTTGAACAACCAACATTAAATGCAACACAAGTGAGATGGTTGGAATTTCTTAGTGAGTATGACTTCCAGATAAAGCAAATTAAAGGTAAAGAGAACAAAGCAGTGTACGCACTCCAAAGGAGAATTCATTAGATGTATGTTACATCCATGAGCATGTATAATACAAATTTAAAAATCAACATTTAATACCTACAAATTCATATAAGAACTATATGCAAGAGAAGAAGGCATTACAACAAGAAAATTTATAACCAAGCTATAAGGAATATGAGCTAAAAGAGGATGGATTCCTCATGTATAGGGGAAATATTTATGTGCCAAACTCACAGGAGATGAATAATTTAATTTCAAGAGAAATGCATTATTTTCCTTACATTGGATATCCAAGTTATCAGAAGACCATTGAAACCATAGAAAGCCAATATTTTTTGCTAGGATTAAAGAAGGAGGTAGGTGATTATACAGCTAAATGCATGGAATGACTAAAGATGAAGGATAAGCATGGGCATCCAACTAATTTTCTATATGACATAAATTTTTCAAAAATAATTTTGTTGAAGGCTCAGGAAGGTCAATTGACATATTACATTGATTGACTGAATAAATGGTTGATTAATTTATTACTTAGCCAACTTGTATTTGTAGTCAACTCACATATTATATCGGTTAGCTTGACATTATGGTAGATCAACTCAACTACTTAGTCAATCTATATTTTTAGTTGATTGGCATATTACATTGGATAACCATACCTAAAAAAAATCAATGAACTTTATTACTTACCCTACATGTCTATATAATTGATTGGCATATTACGATGATTGAATACTAAACCTAGTTAATTTCCTAGCTTATTGATTATTTGGCCCAATCAACTGGTCAACTAGACACTCCAACAAGTATAGTTACTAGAAAGTATGTTTAGAGGAGAATATGCCCAAGGATTCATGAGTTCGATTAGTGAATTAGTGTTCTTCAAAAATTGAGATGAGAACCATGCCAACAAGTATGAGACATCTACAAAGATGAGTTTAGTTTTATTTCTTTTTTTTAATTACAAAGAAAATTTCTTTTTTTCACCATAACAAGAACATAAAAGTAAATTAGTTTTTATCTTGGATGGTTGGGAAGAATTATTGTTACCCTCCCCACCAAATTTCAATCCCCACAAGTGAGATGTTGAGCTCATAACTAGTATATTGTTGTAATGGCTTCAATATTGATTGTTAAATAGTCTTGTTCCCTCAAGAATCAAGGGTTTATCCTAGTTACCATCCTCAAAATGAGGGGAAATACTTGGGGGTTTTCCTCAAGAATGTAATTTGGCAAAAGGAAAAAATAGCATAAAAGCTCAAATTTGAAAGAAATTTATGAGTGGGTCCCCAATTATGATGACTACAAAAGTTCCCATGATAGCCACTTGCCAATTTTACTTCAAATTAGGGGTTTTTGAAGAATAGTATGGTACTCAACAAGGGCCCAATGGCTTATGAAAATACCCAATGGAGTAATATTTAGTTGGATTCCAAGTGTTTTGGAATGGGGATGTATAAACAATCCAAAATCCACTATTCCATATCACTTTTAAAGGAATTTTGAGATCTTCAGAGGAGGAAAAAGGACCCCAAATCACAAGCCTAAAAAAATTATATTACTTGACATTTTACCTCCTCAACGCACCATACATATTTTTGTTATTGAATTTTTCATAATAAAGTTGCTCTATTTGGGATAGCGTTATTTCAATTAACAAATCCAAGTGTGGAAAAAGTGTAGAAATGATTATTTGGCAATTCCAAATTATTGAAGAATTTGGTTTGAGCATCAAATCCCCAATATGAAAGTCGTTATGTAGTCAAAATTAGGAATATTAGTTTTACTAGATATAGAAAATTTCTTGATTCTCATTAGGTTTCCTTTTACAGGTGGTAGAAGTTGACATTTTAGCCAAAATGTATTGATGAGAAAAGGGCACAATTTAGTAGAAATGACGACTTCATAAGGCCATAACTTTTTTCTCAAAGCTCAGAATTGAGAAAGAGAGTAGCCATTGGAAATATATTGAAAAGAAAAATCCATCTATGTCCACATTATCTAGATTTCATTAACATAAATTCTTATGGAATAAAATTAAGAAAATTGGAGACTTTGAATAGCAAAAAATATGTATAAATTTCCAAGAATTTTGAATTCTTTGAATCTAACAAAATTTTGTTGCTTGCACATCTTAATAATTAAGAATACAAGTAGAATTATTGATAGAGATATGGAAGATGGAAAAGGAGATTACAACCAATGAGGTATAAATATTAGCTTAAGTAATGCAAAAAAAAGAGTCTATGGGTAGAGAAGTAGGGTGGACCTAGTAGAGGTTGTTGAAACCATCAAGGTTTTGAAGAGGGAACTGTAGATCTACAAAGATTAAAATAAGAGAATAATAAGAGCTTAAAAGGAGTAGAACCAAATCAATACTCATTACTAAATAGTCTAAACAATTAATAGAGGAAAACTCATAAAAATTCTATCACAATACATGCAAGCAATGTAAGACGTTTAGTAGAATACAAGTGCCATGAAAGGAGGGATAATTATAGGGAGTCTAGGAACACAAGAAGCATTACTAGGCATTATCATTCACCTAGAAATTTAGCTAGAATATACCAAGCATCAATAGAATCAAAAAGTAGTTCAATTTTTCCCCTTGTCAGGAATATAAGAAGGATTGAGCTGAAAACTTAGCAAGGGGAACTCAAGAAGATCAAGTGTTGGGCAGCGGACCCCCCGCGTAACGATTTTGGGTAAAAGTATGGTAAAGGTTTCGCGAAGTGCGTGGAGCGCGAATTGTAATAGGTTAAGTCCAAGGGTAGTTCACCCTAAAATATTATAGATTAATCTAGAATGTGTTGGCTTACCCATGGTCTGCGGACCCTGGAAATGTATAAATAGAGCAAGGATCTAGGTTTAGAAGGCAGTTCTTGATAGTAGCTTTATCGAAGGTCTAAAGTGTATGGGTTTGTGAAAGCAAAAGAGCTCTGAGACTATAAGTCTAAGTCGAGGGTAAAGGTTGGAGTAGGATCTGCAGCTGTGTGCTCAGAGGCCTGATAGAGTCCGCAGCTGTGTGCGTGGACCCCTACAGCTGTGTGTGCAGGGTGGAAAGAGGAATGTACTGAACGAAAGATTAATAAAGATAGGTGTTTTTGAATCATTGTGTATCTGATCGCATATTTGAATGTTTATACTTATGTTATGATTTTATGAAGTATGTTTAAGATTTATGACTGCGCGCACTGGGTTTAAATGATAAATGTTTGCTTAAAGACTTAAAGGAATAAATTAGATCTATAATAACAGTAATAAGACTAAGGATCTAAGAAACTCCCCTTCACGGCTCTTCGCGAAGGCCAGACTGTTGCACAGAATAGCAGAAATGCAGATATCGGGTTGCGAAGTCTCCAAACCTCATCAAGACATCCCTAAGGTGTGGAAACCTAGTTCCAGCACCCTCCTATACTGCCTCGGGTGAGACTTCATTCCACGCTCCGTGTATTGTTGCCGAAAGGGCTGGTAGTACGGGATTTATTTGGCTAAAACTCTTCCGAACCTGGGTCAGGGCCCAATAAGCCAATAAATGGTTCCGTTGTCGGCACCGGGATCTGCATAAAGGGATGTCTGATGTCAAAACACTGGAACCCTACGAAAAAAGAGATTGAAAATTGGTTGGATTAGAAGCTTCATGAATTCGTTGTGCAGGAAAACAAAACCCCACAGATATCCGAGAAGAGGTGGCTGGATCGCTACATATACACAGAAACCCACGAGATATTCTTCGCGTCCTTTGAGTTAGAACTATATGAGCAGATCGTGAGGCTAGCAGACAGCACAGGAAGGTGTAAGCTTGATCAACTGATAGTTTGGACTCCGGAGTTCGTATGTAGGCTAGAGGCATCTGAAGATAAGATCGCACAGGCCGTAGATCATTGGTTGGATCGGGTAATAGGAGGGTTTATCACTGAATTCACGATAGACACAACCGTCAGCTACAATGAAGCCGAAAGGCATTTTCACAAAGGGCCACGAGATAAGTACATCAAATCACTGAATACCTAGATTAAAATGTTGTTATGTGAAAAACAGGTTATGCAAATCCATTGATGTCTGGGGTAACCGCTGAGATCCGCGCCAGGGAAAGCCGCACCCTACAGATTTTGACAGAGCAAAAGGGAAATCTGGACCAGATCAATCTCCAATGCGATGACTTGGTCACGCACAACCAAGAATTAGAACAGGCTATGGCGGAGGTTTGCAGTAATATACCAGAGCTCGCTGTGCTAGCGTAACTCCCAGCAGCTGAAAAGATTCCTCATATAGCTGCAGGATTCCGTAAGGCTATCTGATGATAAATGTTTCCTTAAAGACTTTAAGGAATAAATCAGATCTATAATAACAGTAATAAGACTAAGGATCTAAGAAGCTCCCCTTCACGACTCTTCACGAAGGCCAGACTATTGCGCGAAATAGCAGAAGTGCAGATATCGTGTTGCAAAGTCTCCATACCTCATCAAGACATCCCTATGGTGTGGAAACCTGGTTCCAGCACCCTCCCATATTGCCTCAAGTGAGACTTCAATCCGCATTCTGTGAATTGTTGCCGAAAGGGGCGCTAGTAAGGGATTTGTTTGGCTAAAACTCTTTCGAACCTGGTTCAGGTCCCAATAAGCCAACAACAAGCCAGCAACACCCGATGGAAAGCATAGGAAGGGTGAAGATACTGAATCCTGCTAGTTTGACATGAGAAAATATTTTTAATTGCATGACTATTCATCAAATATGGAAGTAAGGATTGTCATTTATTATCTATGGGGGAAGCTTTCATCATGGGACCAACTAAAGTAGGTCAAACATCTTGATGAAAAGAGAATTTCTTGGAATCAGTTAAAAAAATACTTCTAGCGGTGATGCTTGTCAAAGCATTATTATGAAAAAAACTATGCAATAATTCTTTGAAATCAAATTGGGAACATTGAAATGGGGGATTATGAAAAGAAATCCTTGGAAAATTTTCCATATATAGGTTTCATGCAAGATGAAAAGTGTAAATTCAGATGTTCTTCAGTAGAATACTTTATTTCTATTAGGGTAAAATCCAATTTGATAAACCAATGAATTTGGAGGAAGCCATAAGGAAGGCCAACATTTCAAAATATTGGTACAATTAGAAGAAAAAAATTTGGATTAGAGGAAGAAAATATTAATGCCAACTTTCTTCTAGAATAGATTTCAAGCATATCAACAAGGGTAGCCAACACAAAATGAACTTAAGATGAAATATTCCTTGGGGAAGTAGCCAAGGAATTGACCCATATAATGTTGGGGATGTGAAGGAGATCACATGTACAAGGACTATCCTTGCAAGGGAGAGAGAATAAGTACCATTCACAACATCTACAAGGCTAAAAGTGTGGAAGACATGGGAAAGAGCATGCTAAGGATCTATGCAGCCTTGGAAAATATGTAAACAAGATATAAATCTCACATGATCAAGTAGAAGGTAAGATTTATAATCAACTCATAGCCACTATAATTGATTGAGTAGCTAGCCATAATTATATAGATATTAATTTGTTCGATATATTCAAATTGAAGACATGCAAATATGAGAAGCCTTGGATGGTTTGACTAGCCACAAGAACTGAGATAAAAATAAATTATATAGTTAAGTATTTCCCATTAATCATGAATGGAATTAATATGAGAGAATATTTAAATATTATATCTCTTAGGTCATGTGATATTTTTATTGGTCTAGATTGGTTGGATAAGCAACATTTTATCCTACATTTTTGTAATGAGGCTTTCACAATCCTTAATGAGGAATGGAATTTAAGGAAAATTTGAGGTATTCTAAGTCATATATCTACTAGAAATATTTTTTTGTTTACTCTCTCTATTTCCATCATATAATTCCACTTTCAGTGTTATGAGTAAAAAACTTTCAATTCCATTACTTATTATAAGTGAGGGCGAGGGTGGATGTGTAGCTACAAGACATCACTAATCAATTGTTAGTAATTGATGCTCAAGTGATAGATTATATAGTTGGGTTATACAATCAATGGTGGTTGTTATAAGGAACCAATGTCCTATAGTACATAGTAATGATAAATATCTCTCTTCTCACCCCCAACGAATCATGTAAGACCCTTGATTTGATCCCCAAGTCGTAAACATATATGTACATATGATATTTAGGCTAGTGAGCTACTATAGTTTTTGGTTGAAGTGCCTATAGTGTTTTAGGATATATATATTTTATAAATATCAAGGCTACAGATCCTAGCATTGTAAAATTGTACATATAACTTACTAACAAATTACATGACTATTATAATCAGGTTATATAAATAGTACAAGGGGATACAACTCCATGAGAGGGAAAGGGGCATAAGGGCATAAGGAAATGGACTAATAAAAGGAATATAATAATATATTTCTAATTCTTAAGTCATATTTTCATGATTATATCCTAAGTTCCTAAGTAATGGGATAAGTCCCCATGTGGTGGGAGAGTGGTTCCTTGAGTTCCACAAGTTAAAAGTTTGAAATGCATACATAATAATTATTTCCAATTAGAATCTTATCATTCCTAGTACATTCTAGTGAGCTAGAAAGGGGTGTGATATTAAGTGAGCAACTAAGGCCCTATATCCTATTGAACCCTATTATTGGGGTACATTGCACTTAGGAGTTCATCAAGACCTTAGTTAGGCCATAAGTTGAACCTATTCCATACATAATTAGGGTCACATATGACCACTTTTCATTCACTACTATACCTTCCATACCATCTAGGGTCTTCACCAATTCTTAGCATTTTATATTTTTAATAAGTCCACTTTTAGCAAGGGGTGACACCTAGGATGACATGTGGTAGTGATTTGGCACTGACTAGGTTATGAAATGGCTATTTACTCTCCATTATTTTTCAGTTCCTTATCCATAATATCCAATATGAATTTCCTCTCTTATTTCTAGATATAACCTACCTAGCCAACTTATCCACTCACCTACTTACTTTATTTGTTGACCGTTAGTCTTATTTTTGGAGTTTAGATAGGTAGTTATTGCATTTGAGGGTTATTACATCAATTATAACTAATTTTTAGCTCCTATTACTTTCATTTAACCCTCTCACTATATGTTTTTATAATTTAGGTTCTTCCACTCCATGTTTGACTTACTAGCTATTCTAAGAATGTTAACTAGTTAACTGCATGTATGCACAAGGGAACCCCAACCTAGTTCAAATTTCTTCTCTCCTACAAATTCTATTTATTGTGTTCATGTTCAATAAAAAATCATACAATATTTTCATAAGTAATTCAAATTATCTCTTTGGTTGGTTGTTCAATTTTGTTGATATTTTTATTCTCTCTTCTCTCTTATATTGCATAGCTAGTCCAATATTTTTTCACACTTAAATCATATGCTTGTGCTTAAAATGTGACATGGTATTATAGAATAAGTGCTTTTGTGAAGAAATTAAAATTTATTGTATATTTGAAAATATTAGAATAACCCAAAGAGAATGGACCAGATTGGAATGATCCTCACTCCTTTCAATTACTCTGAATGGAAGCCAAAGATCCAACTACTACTGCATAGCAAGGCACAATGGGGACTAAAATTGAGCTTAATTTAGCCATTGATAAATCAACTAATTTAACAGAATGGATGAATCCTGTGGGACTCCATGTTTTTACATTACCTCTAATTTTCTATTTCATATATAGGGTCATTAAACACCTTATGAGGTTTGGACCAAATTGGATAGATTGTTTGGAAAGCAAGATGAGCTGAGAGGACATCAACTAGAGAATAAGATACTTTATCTATAGCCCAACCATTTTAAGACCCTAAAATACTTCTTTGTAAGACTCAAGAGTTTGATGAAATGGGTAATAGCTTGTGGGATAGACAAAAATTAGGAATAAATTATCCTTTCTATGCTTTCTAAACCAAGTACTCAATATTTTGTCTTTGTCTCTTCTTTCCATACTACTAAATTCTCCATGGGTATAACTTGGAATATACCATATTTGGGTGATTTTATTGAATCCTCGATACATGACTAGACTAATATTATACACCTTGGGGCTCCTAAGCATTCCAAAACCTATTCCTTATTGTGGAGGAAGATAACAAGAAAGACAACCATAAAATAAGGGATCTTAATCATATAGATTGAGAAAGCACAAAATCCAGTAAGGAGACTATGATCCCAAAGGGAGGAAAAAATATGAAGGAGAGAAAAAAGTTTAGATACTATAATATAGGATAGTATCCATATAGTTTTACGGTGAAGACAATTTATCTCATGGCATAGGCACTTGAACAGCACAATCTAGTAGACTTCATCCCAAACAATGTCAAGAAGGATAATAAAGGCAAGCCGCCAAAGGATCAAGGTATGGGTCAATTTTTACTATTATTGATTAATAATCTAATAAAAATATGTTATATTCAATTTCATCTAATCATATGGCTAGATCAAATAATTCCTCCTTGGTACCTTGCAATATTCTTACTATAGTAGTTTCTCTAACGCCTCTTTCCTAGGGAGATCTCCAAAATGATTTTTCATACTCTTCAGATATGATTTATGATTTGATTTTAGGATTTAATTTAGAATTCCATAAAAATATCATTTCAGATCCATATCACAAGTGATAGATGGAACATCATACTTTACAAGAAACTAGAGAGATAGTGGGAGAAACTACCAAGTCACAGAGAACTAGTTTTCACTTTTTTGGTACTCCATGATCTCTCACTAATAGCATTAGAAAGTACAAGGATCAATGAAAAAAAAATATTCTCATATTATGGTATAGGAAATATTTTAGGACAAATTCATGATGGGGTTGGTAAAAAACACCATCCTTTTTCATAGCAACTACACAGTTGACATAGTATACATTATGCCTTGAGGGGGAGGTTTTCTTCCAACTAGTTTTCCCTCTTTTCCTCGCTTTTTTCAAACTGTGACTTACATAAGTTGTTTCATGATTACCTAACATGGCTCAAAATTATAGATCATTGATTGTTTTACATCATTGTTGTACATGAGTACCTGACATCACTAAAAATTTCCAAGGGATCATTCACTAGCATACTCCTTGATTATGCTTCTAGGAGGTATTGTGGTACATTGCACTTATGAGTTCATCAGGACCTCATTTATGTCATCATTTGAAATTATTCCATACATAAATAGGGTCACATATGACCACTTCTCATTCACTATTATACCTTCCCTACTATTTGGGATCATCACCTATTTTCAACATGTGGTTGTGAATAAGCACTAAATGAGCTATAACATGGCTATTTCCACTCCATTATCACATATTTCCTTATCCCTAAGTTACAAAATGAATTTCCTATTTTGTTTATGGAGATAAGCTACCTCACCACCTTATCCACTTACCTACCTACCTTAAATATGGACTCTTAGTATTATTTTTGGAGTTTACATAGGTAATATTTAATGTGAGGGTTATTAAATCATTAAATTTATTTTGAAATCCACTTTGATTCGGTTATTCCTATATTATATATATTTCTAATTTAGGTTTTCCACTCCATTATTGACTTACTAGCTAACTAGTTATTTGAGTGCATGCACAAGGGAATACCAACCTAGTTCAAATTGTTTTTCTCTCCTAGAGAGGTTATTTATTGCATTCATGTTCATCAACAATATCATATCATAGTTATATGAGTAATTTGAATTGTTTCTTTGGTTACTTGGTCAATTTTTTCAATAGTTTTATTCTCTCCTCTTTTGTTCTGCAACATAAATCTAGTATTTTTTCACACTTAGATCTTATGCTTGTTCTTAAAATCCAACACTTGTGAATCATAAGTGGGATATTTTGTTTTGCAATATAAATCTAGTATTCTTTCACACTTAGATCTTATGCTTGTTCTTAAAATCCAACACTTGTGAATCATAAGTGGGATAATTTTGCTGATTTTCCTTGTCTTTACTTGCGGAAGGTTGGATCTTAGTGAGGGAAATGGGTGGGCAGGATTTCTTATATATGGTCCTATAGCTTTTGGGTCATACAATGAAAGTGGTAAACACTAAATGATATATAATAAAACTTCATAACTTTATAATTTTATTTTTTGCCTTCTCATACCATGGAGTCTTATGCCATGTGGGGCATGTTTTTCCTTAAAAGTGTTTTCATCTCTCAAGTCAATTTGTATTACTAGGAAACTAGTGAAGATAGCATATTCCACATCCTAGCCATACATAACACTTTGTTTTCATCTTTCGCTATATCCCATACATACAAAAGCTATTCTTTTTCATGCTTGACTTAACAAATGTTTCTAAAAAATTGTAAGTGATGAAAATATTAAGTCATTAAAGCCAAAAAGGATAAAATATGGAGATCCAATAAAGTTAAAATCCAAAAATGAAAAGCTTCAGCAATTTGACCTTGCTATGATTCTGATGCCCCTAGTCCCATGTTTTTCTATGAATATGTTAAAAAAAGGGGCTTTTTCAATGAAATGAACTCTTAAACAAAATGGAAAAAAGGGTATTTGTTGGGTCTTGAAACTGTCATTCACTTCCATTATACTTTCACTATCATGTCCATTATATCACCTTCATTTCACTACCATGTCACTACATTCATCTCACTTTCCTCATTATTGGGTCACATTTATGTTTTTCTAAACTTTATTAATTCTTAGCATTTTTAAGTCAATTTGTGGTTAAAAATTAGAAAATAATGTGCATATGCTTATACCCAACAAGTGGAATGAGATTGTTGACATGTGTAGGTCAAAAGGAAGCTTCTAGAAAACCTTATGTGGCATCCTAAGGCCAAATTCGAATTTGAGTGGAGAGGATCATGGGATCATGAGGATATGTGTCACATTTCCTATTTGTATTGAAACTCCAAGAAGACATGTGTCTTATCATTTCCTATTTTAATTATAACTCTAGAGGTATAGGGAGAGATTCATGGACTCTCATTAATGAGATGACTTCTCATCCTTTTGTATAAATAGGAGATCTCTCTCCTTCATTTGGTAGCTTTAGAAAGCTTTGTAAACTTTGTTATTTCAACTTGTTGTACTCTGTAATTTTGAAGAATTTGAATAAAGCTTTGAAGTTCCCAACATGGAAGGAGATGTGAAGTAGGAGATGTCATGGAGCATATTAGAATGTAAGGTAGAATAGATTTTGTTTTGTAGCTTTGCTTTGATTTCATTCAAGTATGTCATTTCATTTTTATGATTGTTTTCAAGTTTAATAGTTTAGATTTTCCATTCATGCAAGTGTCTTCAACCGGTTGATTGTAGATCTATGTAACTGTGTAATCTATGCTTAACAAAATAGTCCAAGAAAGTATTTGTGCTTGGAGCATTAGAGCACACAGTAGATTAGTTTTCCTTTATATGTTTTTTATTCAATTTTGTTGCAATTTCATTTTCAGTTTTAGAACAATGAAGTATTGAATCCCTCCAAATGCTATCACAAGGAGGTAGTTCTCCCAAAATTGTATAGTGGAGTGATAAAACACTTCATTTAGCTATTATAGTAGATTAGTTGCAATTTCACTTTCAGTTTTAGTCTTTCATTTAAGTTTGTTGCAATTTCATTTTCAGTTTTAGAACAATGAAGTATTGGATCCCTCCAAATGCTATCACAAGGAGGTAGTTCTCCCAAAATTGTATAGTGGAGTGATAAAACACTTCATTTAGTTGTTATCATTTTTGCTTTCATTTCATAGACATTTTGTCGGCTTAGATTAATCTAACTATTCAAAGTTTTGATTTGTTTTTATCTAATGTTCATTTCCTTTTCTCCCTTCTTTAGAAATTAGATTTTAACATTAAAAGTCATTAGATTTAGTTGAC
This sequence comes from Pinus tabuliformis, assembly GCA_031772625.1. NCBI lineage: Eukaryota > Viridiplantae > Streptophyta > Pinopsida > Pinales > Pinaceae > Pinus > Pinus tabuliformis. Next base: position 485,913,490 of record CM062807.1, read on the forward strand.
CATTAACATTTATAGATTTTCATCTAGAAGCATAACTTTTCTTTCTTAGATTAATTTCCTTAAGCATAAGAAACAAAACCCGCAAAAACAACATAAACTATAAAACAACGAAGTAAGAAAAAGATTAACTAAGCACGTATAGTGCACCACACTTAATCAGTATACGATACTCGGATTGATAATTTATGTAGAGCAATTTAGGACACTAAATTGACTAGACAGTATTAAGGACCATTGTCAAGGAAAAACAACTATATAACACAGCCCAAAATCACTTTTGGGAATATTTTACTAAAATTACACCTTTGTAGAAACTAAATTTTTGAAATCATTTTTAAATTATTCATTAATTCTTTGATACAAATTTGTAACATCCCTAGCCATCCAAGTTGAGGAACACTAAAATAAAATTCTTCTTTACACCATTGAGTTATTAAATTCCCTCTTAAATTGGATCAGAAAACCTTTGATTCCATAATTAATTATTCCCGCCAAGGGTCCAATACCACAATATAGCACAAGTTATTTGATGCCATATTTGTAACTCATCTTGGTCATCAAACCACTTGTTCATGATTTTCCATATGTTGTCCAAAACCCATTTTCGTTAAAAATCCTATTAGCTCCTCACATATCTAGGGAATCCTACTTTTTCGTGAAGGCTTCTCAACCTGCTTCTCAGTTTTTATGACTTCAAATCTATTTGCACTGATTAGAGAACGTTGGAAATAATTTCCTTTCACTCTTATCTTATCAAAATTTTCAAGTCTTGGGTCTACATACTCCCTTTACAAAAATTCCTCCATGGTCATGTATCATTGATTAGTTTCTCCATTGTTTCCATCACCCTGAACTATCATCCCAAATTTAGAAAGCTTCATACATGTATCACAATAGGCTTTCATATCCCATTTCATGACCTTGTATGCTATAGAATTTCCAATACTCTTCATACCTTCGGATTGTTGTCTCAATTCTAAAATCTTTTGGTGACCTTTCTCTTTAAATTTTCATCCTTGAATTTATTTTTCCTTCAATCTACTTATGGATGAATATTTTTTCTCATCTAATGATGTATCTTCCCTTCCTTTAATGGGATAACATTTGTTTCTCTCCCTTTGGATGTTTTCTTTCTACCTGTAACTTCATAAAGCATTCACCTCCTCATCAATTCTAAAATTGTATTTTCTCCTCCAAATTTCTTCCCCATCATGCCTTCCATCATCTTGAATTTCCAAAAGATATTTATTTTCTGTCAAGACACTTTCCTAATCATATATGATAATCTTACATTTCCACTTTATAGAATAAAAATCTCCATCTTTGCTTTTTCCTTTATCTCCTTGAACTTCTAGTTCACTTTCTACAGTTTTCTAGTTTGCACTACCAATCTCCCTAATGTCTTTCAAGACAATTTCCTCATACTTCAATAAGGCATATGGTTGTTTCACAATCCCTTCATATGGATCCTCCTACTGGTGGATCTTCCTCCAATGAAATTTCTACACCTCAGTTGCAAAACCCTTATACTTACTCGATGCTCCCTTGATCTTATCATATTCATCAATTGGGTCTGTAATTTTGGTGTAGTCTTCATCCACCTTGTTCTCTAGTAGAAATCCATTTTTTTTATTTAGAGACATCGATTTTCTCCTTACCATTCAGCATATCTTCATATCCATTCTAAAAAAATGATCTACTAAAGGTGTTAGGTCCCTGTAGTACTAGTGTATCCCACATATTGTATTGTTGTGCCCCATAGAAGCCCATTATTATTATTATTGTGCCCTTACATTATTATTGTTATGTAGGCCCTAATTATATTTTGACCCCTTAGACTCCTATATATACCAAGGAGGTCTTGTCATTTGAATCATCCAAGAATTGTTTATCTATGTGATGTAAAGGAGGTTTCCCCCTCGAAGAGGCATATTTTCAAGTCATCGATCTATCTTTTCTTATGTTTTTTTATTTGGTTACATAAAATTTGGTATCAGAGCTTTGGATCATAGGGTTTTGTTGCTTCAAATAGGTAATCTTGGAATTTTTGCTATAACTTTTTTCTGTGAGGCTTCAAAAGCTTAAATTTCCACCACGTGGAGCCGAAACCTGGGTAAACATTATGTAAAACTTTCATAACTTGGTTCACTATATTCTCAAAGATATGATTCAAGGAAGTTAGCATTTTTGTATGCTCTAGAATTCTGTGTCAAATAGGTGTCTCAAGGAAAATCGTCATAACTTTTGTTTCGGGCATCCAAATTGAATTTCGTAAAAAGTGTCTAAAATTGCACATAATTTAGTTTCTTGGGGACCATTTTCAAGGTTGAAGGCTGAAATGATGACATGTGGAATTATGTGCAAGTACGCTCTACTGAGTCAGTCCATAAGTAGGTCATCTTGGTAGATTTGGCATAACTTTATCTTGAAGAATCCAATCTCGGTATAACTAGTGGTGTTGGAAAAAAGACACATATAGCTACCTCAGGACATAATTTCAAACCTTGGGAGGCCAAAATCATAGAGATAGAATAGCTTCAATTTGAGCCTTATTAGCAAGCTAAAAATCAAGCTTTTACAAGGTGTGTATTTTCAAATTTCCCTTACTTTTATTTGAAAAAATAGTTTTATGTTGTTCAAAGGGAATAGTTAAGCATGAATATCATTATTTGGTTCCAATATGCCTCACAACAAAAAAATATATACACCTAATAAGACAATAGAAAGCTCTACTATGACACATGAAGAAGAGGAAGAAATGCAACATGATATATCAAAATTACAAGACCAAGTGCAACAAATTTCACTCTCACAAACAACAACAACAAATGAATTGGATAGTTTAAAAGAAAACATGGAAGTTTTAAAGGATGGTTTAAAAGCATACATGGGAAATTTTAAAGTAGACATGGGCATGATGAGTGTCAATTTGGAAGGGTTGACAAAGTTGCTCCAAGAAAGGTTTCTTAGTGGTGACAAGGTACTCCATGAAAATCATGATGACGAAAAAAGGAATAAGAATTATGATTTTAGAGACATTGACGTTGGGTCTAAGACCCACTACATTCCAAATATCGATATGAGGAATTTTTATGGAAAGGATCCAGTAACTATGGATACTACAAATGGAGCAGTTCTTTGATCTACATGATGTGCAACACACACAAAATGTACGCATTTCATCTTTATATTTAGAATCCAATCAATTTGTATGGTACTGATGGATTTGTTATCGTAAATCACTTGTCACTTAGAAAATTTTTACGAAGGAATTGATAGGACATTATGAGGATACAAAGAGAAATACCTTCTTTAGCCAAATGATAAATCTCAAATAGAAGGGCTCAATTGGGAAGCACATTGAGGGCTTCCAAAGATCGAATATCAAGGTAGTTGATATTCTAGAGGAGCATCCAATTGATGTCTTCATAGGGAATTTAAAGGATAATATCCAACATGAGATTCACCTTTGGGAACCTAAGTCATTAAAGAATGCATTCAGGGTAGCAAGAAAATTTGAAATCAAAATTATGGCAACAAGGAGGTCTACCACTCACGACTATAAATATGGAAGTGTTGTCACTCCTAGTTTCCCACTGTTAGTGTCAGTCTTTCCAGCCTTCCTCCAGTGATCAAATATGCTCTTACAAAGTGGTCTCAGAGTGTCAAGGTCAAATTTTGTCATTTCAGTGAGTCTTCAAGCAAAATTTGGTCACTAGGCATTAGGTCTAGGGTTTCTTTTCAAAGTTGCCCAAACGCCAATCTATGTTACTATTCAGCTGAGTCTATCATCATTCATAGGGTTTTCATTATCATGTCAGTGTCTAATGAGTCATTTTACACCTTGTTCATGCTTCAGTTGCGCCTAGGCAAGGTCATTTCCCTCTCCTAGGGTTTTGAAAGCTAATTTCTCTTGGATGGTCAAAACACTAGCAAAACTTGTATCCAGATGTTCATACACCTTCCCCTATATTTCATGTACCTTATAAAACACTTCCCATCCCTTAGATCCACCAAATTCCTCATTTTTGCACAAACCCTAGTTTCTAGCTACAACCTAGAAATTTTCTAGGTTGGGCCTGTGTTTTGCCCTTTTGGACCCCTTCCCCTCACTCGATCTCCACGATTCCACTTTTCCCTGCTTCCTAGCATCCCTCCCTACTCCCAAAAATTTCCTCAAGAATTTAGAAGCCCCTTATCCCCTTCATTTCGCTTCATTTCGACAAAATCCCTTGTTCCACACATCGGGATAAGTTTCACTCAAAAGATGTTTCAGAGCAATCAAAGATTAATTTTGGAAAAATAAAAGAGGTTTTTGTCCCCAACACTCCAAATAAGAAAAACCTCATTCAATTTTTTCACAGGTGTCATGGTTTGAGAGAAATGTCAAGAATATCGTTGCCTCAGGAGAATCAAAGACACCTCTGAAGTGACCTTGGGAAAATCACGTTTTCTCCTAGCTTAGTTGGCCAAATGATTTTCTTGATGGATAAAATGATAACTAGACACAAAGATATTTCCAATGAGCTATCATGAGCTCAATTGGGGGTTGAGGAAGGCATTAAAAAGTTGACTGCAACAGCACTCTTCCTTGAGGCAGCCTCATTTGGCACTTTTTGACCAGTCTTGGGAGATTGCAATTTTGTAGGGGCAAATGGCCACCAAATTCAGAAATTCCACTTGGGTTGGAAATTATACATCCAGACCTTTCCAAAAAGCCCACTTTTGCCTCATTTGGACACCTGGAAGTGCCTCAAAAGCAGCTCCAAAGGCGCGTGACCTGTTCAGGATTAGGGCGCGACCTGTTGGGCAGTTTTCACAGAAATTCACCTACAGCTCAGCAAAACGCAGTTTTGACTGGATTTGACTTTTTGGAGTGAATTTTGATCCTCCTTGTTGTAAATGATGTAAATTTATGATATTTTGACACTTATTTATCTCTTCTAGAAGATTCTTTCATGTGATAGGCAAAAATTTAATGAATGAATTGGTTTCCTAGTTTATAGAGGCAAGTTGTTTTGACTGCCTAGTTTTTAGTGCTCAGTTTAGAATTGGTTGAAACAGCTCCTAGGATAGTGAGATCGACCCCTAGAGGTAAGGAAAGATGTTAGATTGCCTATATTATGTACTTTCTTGGTCATTTTCATGGTTGGACTCTTGAGGGAGAAAGCTCTATTGTATTACTCATTGTATCTCTGCAATTTTGGCAAAGGAAGAAAGACCAGAGTTTTGCAGTCCTTTTTGGGATTCCTGTGGTTACATGTATTGATGGTGTGTTTCTCTTTGTACTTGTATGTTTGTTATGTGAATCATATCCTTACTTTTCCTTCTGCAAATTAGGCAAATGAAGTGTTAAAGTAGAATTCATGATTGCCATGCTCTGCTTTTAAGTTTGCTTAATATTTATGTTTTCGTATGTCTAAAGAGAACTCTTGAAGGTTTCTTGCTCTCTTAGCCCCTCACCAGTCATTCCTATCCATTCACTTAATTCAAAGGCATCAATACAGTCTCCTACCTTGCCCCAAAGAACCCCTTGCAAAAACTGTGTCCAATCCCCGCACCCAAAATTGCCTTTTCCCAACTTTCCACCAAAACCCTAAAAATCCCAAATCAAACCTTTTATCAGTTTACTAGCCTAAAATCAGTGTTTCCTCATTGGTTATCTCGCCCGTTGAAGATCCCTATCAGGATAGACCAGAGAGAGCCCTCTCCTGCCCCGTAGGGCTAGCTACGAGGCTAAGTGGTTTGATGTTGCCTTGGAGTTTACCTTTCTCAGCCTGAGGTGAAATTTCAAGCGCTAACATATTGGCGACCATACTGGGGAAGAACAAATGGTTTTCTTGTTAATGTCATTTGTTTTATAAGCTACAGACGGAGCTTGAAGTTATGCCGGGTAGCCTTCGAAACGCTTTTGCTTTGCATTAGCGGAAGTAGATAAACGCTGCTTCAGTCAATCTCCGGTCTAGCTTGTAAACGTGACATCTAACTTGTTAATTACCCCAGTACATGTATCAAGTTCAGATCTGATTGTTGATGGTGGACAAAGATCAGACACTTGAAAGACTGAAATCATTCACTTGGCGACTCTAAATCATTTTCGAGATCAGATCCAAAGACTCCACTGGAGGATGATCCCGACCAACAAAAACATGAAAGGACAACATGGACAGATCAGGTACTCAAGTTGGAATTGCATCCAAGACATTTTGTTCGTTGTTCTAAATTATTTCTTCTCTTTTCCCGAGAATGTAAATACTATGCTTGAGAAAAGATCCTCGGCCTGCAGTTGATTCTTTCCCTTTGAAGATTGTAAATACCAAAGATTTTTATACCGTTGAGCTTGATCAAGACCTTTCTTCTAAATCTTATGATGACCATCTTCAAATTGATGAGTCTCAAGCAACCAAGACTGATTCTATACCTGCTGTACATACCCCTACACCTTGTAAAATTCTAGATCGGTATAAACCTCTTGTTTTACCTTCTGTTCTCCATGCTTTCCCCAAAAACTATGATCTATACTTGCCGAGGTTTGATGGTGAATGTAAGAATGTCAACGTTGAACAACATGTGCAGAATTTTGAGAATTTTCTAGATCTTTTTGAAGTTGATGAAGAAGATGTTAGTATAAGGCTTTTTGCTCTTTCTTTGCAAGCCAAAGTGAAGAGTTGGTTCAAAGCCCTGCCTGATGCAAGCATCTCAGATTTCCAGCAGTTCGTCAAAGTTTTTCTCGATAGGTGGATGATCGGGCAGAACCTTTTCTTGATTGTAGAAGAGTATAACCAGCTGAAAAGATTGCCAGGGGAGACAGTACAACAGTTTTCAGCCAGATTTAACCAAGTTTATTATTCGATGCCAGTTGATATAAGGCCTACTCCTAGATCTGCTCTCTTGCACTATCCGGGTGCCTTTGATCCGAAGATGGAGTTTCAGCTGAGAGAAAGGAATATTGCAACACTTCACGAGATGCAAAACAGTGCAGTAAATGTAGAGGTGCATCTGTTGATCCGACGGGCAAGGTTGAAGGAAGAAGAGATGAAAAACATAGATCCGGAAAAATCAACATCTCTAGAGGTGAAGCTTGACATTTTGGTAAGTGCAGTGGAAAAGATGATGGACAAGATCAACGCAAGGAATGATTATGATGTTCAAGCTCATGGCTCGCTGATTGAAGAAGAACAAGTTGCTGATCCAAAACATTTTGTTTCTTATCCTAGTTGTCATAGATCTGATAATGATTGTCTTATAGATCATCTTGGAGAAGAGAGATCTATTGATATGACATGTATGATTGATGATGTGTTTTATAGTGATGATTTGCCTCATTATGATCAGTATGATGATGATTATGTTCTCCAAAAAGAAGCTAATCTTGCAGACAAATCAGCAGCTAGTTTGTGGGAGGAAAAAGTTCATTTTCAGCAGCTTGAATACAATGTTCAGCCATCACACATTAGCTATGACATTGACGAGGAAAGTGCATCAAAGTTTGAAGTAAGTGAAGGATATTTTCCTTTTCGTTTTGATTCGTTTCAGTTCATCAGAGATAACTACCATGCAATCAAAAATCAAATGTCAACAAGTCTTGATTTGAAGCATCTTGAGAGCAAAGAAAATTTTGTTCAAGACTTCTCATATTCAGATTTGCAATCCCCGAAAGCCATTGATTGTCAAGTTGCAGCTGAAGACTTGGAAGTGGACACGCATGATTTAATGATTCAAGGTGACTCCGTACCATTCTGTTTTGAATCATTTCAGTTTTTGAAGGGTAGATTGCATAGTAGATCTTCAAATGAACAGCCTATAACAAATCAGCAATCTCTCAGTGTTAATGTTGAGGATGAGACAGATAACAAAATTCTTGAGCAGCCTGTAGCATCAGATTTGCAGCCACCAAATGAAATTGAAGGGCAGATTACAGATGAAGTTGTGGAAGACGAAATACATGATTTGATGAAGCAGGAAGATTCTATACCCTTTTGTTTCGAAGCATTTCAGTTTATAAGGAAGAATCTTCGTAAAATCTCTCAAGAAAAAGATGAACAGCTAGAAGGATGTCATACGTTCTCAATGGATACATTACAGCAGTCTTTTCAAGTTTTTCATGATCCAATAGCTGATGTTTTGGATGAGGTTTGCAGTCAAAGTCTTTCTCCATTGACTACATGTGAGCTTGAAACATGTGCTAATATGAATTTGATCCGACAGCCGGTTTCTTTCTCATTTTCAACAGAGGTCTCGTCACAAGGCTCAGATCAAAGTTTGCATTCATGGTATGAGGAGAAGAGAAGTAATCCATTGGATGAGCTAAGTTCCAGTGTGCATGAACTTCAAGATCCTTATGCAGTGTTTTTAGAGGCGGATAGAGAATCCATATCATTCAACGGATCTGTTTCCAAGTTGTCATGGGAGTCGCCTTTCAGTAGTTCTCTTTTGTTGATCATAAGCGAGCACTTGCGGAGAATTCAAACAACAGACGGGATACTTACTTGGTTACATTGGTTGTTTCATTTCACTTGATCAGGTGATGAATTAAACTGTTAGAGTAGGTTGTGATGAATAAGCTCCCCTTTGAGCATCATTTCCAGTTTGTCGGTTGTGTTTAAGTATTGAGTCAGTTTTTAGTTGAGTGAGAGTCAATTTGTGTCATCCGAGTCATCAGTTTTCAGTCATGCGTTTTAGCTTGAGTTTTTGACTCCATCGCCCAATGGTTGAAAGCACTGGTCTGCTCTCCCAGAGGTCTGCGGTTCTTGGAACCTCCAAGGAGCTACCATCCCCATTGGAGCCAATGTTAGTGTCAGTCTTTCCAGCCTTCCTCCAGTGATCAAATATGCTCTTACAAAGTGGTCTCAAAGTGTCAAGGTCAAATTTTGTCATTTCAGTGAGTCTTCAAGCAAAATTTGGTCACTAGGCATTAGGTCTAGGGTTTCTTTTCAAAGTTGCCCAAACACCAATCTATGTTACTATTCAGCTGAGTCTATCATCATTCATAGGGTTTTCATTATCATGCCAGTGTCTAATGAGTCATTTTACACCTTGTTCATGCTTCAGTTGCGCCTAGGCAAGGTCATTTCCCTCTCCTAGGGTTTTGAAAGCTAATTTCTCTTGGATGGTCAAAACACTAGCAAAACTTGTATCCAGATGTTCATACACCTTCCCCTATCTTTCATGTACCTTATCAAACACTTCCCATCCCTTAGATCCACCAAATTCCTCATTTTTGCACAAACCCTAGTTTCTAGCTACAACTTGGCAATTTTCTAGGTTGGGCCTGTGTTTTGCCCTTTTGGACCCCTTCCCCTCACTCGATCTCCACGATTCCACTTTCCCCTACTTCCTAACATCCCTCCCTACTCCCAAAAATTTCCTCAAGAATTTAGAAGCCCCTTATCCCCTTCATTTCGCTTCATTTCGACAAAATCCCTTGTTCCACACATCGGGATAAGTTTCACTCAAAAGATGTTTCAGAGAAATCAAAGATGAATTTTGGAAAAATGAAAGAGGTTTTTGTCCAAAACACACCAAAGAATAAAAACCTCCTTCACTTTTTTCACAGGTGTCATGGTTTGAGAGAAATGTCAAGAATACTGTTGCCTCAGGAGAATCAAAGACACCTCTGAAGTGACCTTGGGAAAATCAAGTTTTCTCCTAGCTTGGTTGGCCAAATGATTTTCTTGATGGGTAAAATGATAACTAGACACAAAGATATTTCCAATGAGCTATCCTGAGCTCAATTTTGGGTTGAGGAAGTCATTCAAAAGTTGACTGCAACAGCACTCTTCCTTGAGGCAGCCTCATTTGGCACTTTTTGACCAGTCTTGGGAGATTGCAATTTTGGAGGGGAAAATGGCCACCAAATTCAGAAATTTTACTTGGGTTGGAAATTAGACATCCAGACCTTTCCAAAAAGCCCACTTTTGCCTCATTTTGACACCTGGAAGTGCCTCAAAAGCAGCTCCAAAGGCGCGTGACCCGTTCAGGATTAGGGCGCGACCTGTTGGGCAGTTTTCACAGAAATTCACCTACAGCTCAGCAAAACGCAGTTTTGACTGGATTTGACTTTTTGGAGTGAATTTTGATCCTCCTTGTTGTAAATGATGTAACTTTATGATATTTTGACACTTATTTATCTCTTCTAGAATATTCTTTCATGTGATAGGCAAAAATTTAATGAATGAATTGGTTTCCTAGTTTATAGAGGCAAGTTGTTTTGACTGCCTAGTTTTTAGTGCTCAGTTTAGAATTGGTTGAAACAGCTCCTAGGATAGTGAGCTCGACCCCTAGAGGTAAGGAAAGATGTTATATTGCCTATATTATGTACTTTCTTGGTCATTTTCATGGTTGGACTCTTGAGGGAGAAAGCTCTATTGTATTACTCATTGTATCTCTGCAATTTTGGCAAAGGAAGAAAGACCAGAGTTTTGCAGTCCTTTTTGGGATTCCTGTGGTTACATGTATTGATGGTGTGTTTCTCTTTGTACTTGTAATTTTGTTATGTGAATCATCTCCTTACTTTTCCTTCTGCAAATTAAGCAAATGAAGTGTTAAAGTAGAATTCATGATTGCCATGCTCTGCTTTTAAGTTTGCTTAATATTTATGTTTTCATATGTCTAAAGAGAACTCTTGAAGTTTTCTTGCTCTCTTAGCCCCTCACCGGTCATTCCTATCCATTCACTTAATTCAAAGGCATCAATACAGTCTCCTACCTTGCCCCAAAGAACCCCCTGCAAAAACTGTGTCCAATCCCCGCACCCAAAATTGCCTTTTCCCAACTTTCCACCAAAACCCTAAAAATCCCAAATCAAACCTTTTATCAGTTTACTAGCCTAAAATCAGTGTTTCCTCATTGGTTATCTCACCCGTTGAAGATCCCTATCGAGATAGACCAGAGAGAGCCCTCTCCTGCCCCGTAGGGCTAGCTACGAGGCTAAGTGGTTTGATGTTGCCTTGGAGTTTACCTTTCTCAGCCTGAGGTGAAATTTCAAGCGCTAACACCCACAACCTACAAGGTTAACACCACAACGACTAGAGGAAAAAAGAGAAAAATGGCTTTGTTACAATTGTGATAACAAATACACTAAAGTTCATAAGTGTGTCGAGAAGAAATTGCATATATTGTGAAGAGGAGGAAGAAAAGGAATAAGAAACATCAAAAGAAGAAGATATACATTAGGAACCAACCCTAGGGCTGAAAAAGAATAAATGAATCTGACGATATATTCTAATGCATTGGTGGGAATTACCACTCCTCAAACTCTCAAGATAGAAGGATGTATCAAGAAGAAAAAGGTAATAATGTTGATTGATTCAGTTAGTACTCATAATTTTATTTATCGTAAGGTAGCCAAGGATTTGAATTGCTTTCTATATCCAATACCAAAGTGTCAAGTGATGGTTGCAAATGGAGGAGCTATAGATTTCTCAGGGAAGTGTCATAGTATCAGTGTAACCATGGGAGAATATGTATTGAATATTGGTTGGTGCTTATATTGTATTAGGAGTCCAATGGTTACAATCTTTGGGGACAATCGCTTTTAATTTTCAAGAAATTTTCTTGATTTAATGGGTATCATAGGGAAACCTCGGAAGATAATCATCTCTGATGTTATGAAAAATATTTTGAAGAATGAACAACAAGGGGTATTTACACAATTATGTTCATTAGATGTTCAAACATCTAAGTCATCCATTTCTCCAGATCTCCAAAGATTCCTTGACAATCACTCCAAGGTTTTTGAGACTTCCAAAGGTCTCCCACCTATTCGCAACCATGATCATGTTATTCACTTGATTCCAGGAAGTGCTCCTCTAAACATTATACCTTACAAATATTCTTATGCCTAGAAGAGTGAAATTGAACGTATGGTTGCAGAAATGTGAGAAGTGTGTTTAATTCAACCTAGCCAAATTTCTTTCTCTTCTCCAATAGTATGGGTGCATAAGAAGGATGGATCATGGTGTATGTGTTAGGATTATGGAGAGATAAATAAGATCACTATTAAAGATAAGTTTTCCATTCTCGTCATTGATGAATTTTTGCATAAACTACATGTAGCAATTTACTTCACGAAGTTGGATCTACGTTCTGGATATCATCAAATTAGAATGAAGAGAGACGACATTTTTAAAAAAGCATTTAGAACTCATGAAGGTCATTATGAATTTTTGGTCATGCCTTTTGGAATTACTAATGCACCTTTCACATTTCAAGGTTTGATGAATTACACTTTCAAACCCTTCCTTAGAAAAAAAAAATAGTATTTTTTTATTATACACTAATCTATAGTAGGTTTTGGAAAGATCATGTTCAACATGTTGATAGGGTGCTCAAAATATTGGAGGAGAAGTAATTGTATGAAAAATCCTCCAAATGTTTCTTTAGGGCACAAGAAGTGGAATATTTGGGTCATATTGTATCCCATGAGGATATTAAGGTAGGCCCTAATAAAAATAAAGCGATCAATAAATGGAAAATCCCCACAACCTTAAGGCATCTTCGAGGATTTCTTGAGTTGATAGGGTATTATCACAAGTTTTTTAAGAATTATGGGAAGATATAAACACCTATAACAACATTATTGAAGAAATATGCACATTTTCTTGGATTCCAAAAGCAACTAAGGCCTTTGAACACCTTAAAGAGACAATGTGTCGAGCTTCGGTATTAGCTACACCAAACTTCACAAAAACCTATATTGTGGAATGTGATGCCTTGGGAAATGGCATTAGCACTATTTTAATGCAAGAAGGAAGACCCATTGCTTTTGAAAGTCATATAATTAGGGAAAGTATTTACAGAGACCTATTTATGAGAAGGAAATGTCGCCAATACTACATGCACTGAAGAAATGGCGCCCTTACCTAATGGGAAGACACTTCAAGGTAAAAACAGATCATTATGGTCTTAAATACTTCTTGGAACAAATATTATATTCAAAAGAGAAACAAAAATGGGTCACAAAGATGTTAGGTTATGACTTTGACATTATCTACAAAAAAGTGAAGCAAAATGTTATTACAGATGTACACTCAAGAAGGGATGAGGATGTGGAAGAATTTCTTTCTCCCATTTCTATTATCCAACCTAATTGGATAATTGAATCAAGGGATGAATGGAAGAAAAATGAAAAGGTAGGACACTCATTCAAAAGTTGCAACAAGATCCCAGTGCATATGATTCATTTATTTGGAAAAATGATTCATTGTGGTACAAAGATCACCTATATCTATGTAAGAACTCCCAACTTAAATAGAAGGTCCTTTTGGAATTGCACACCTCTCCTATAGGATGACACTCAGGATTTTCAAAAACTTGCTAAAGGGTCAACAAAGAAATTTTTCAGATGGACTTAAATCTGATATTCAGAATTTTGTTGTGGAATGTCCAGTTTGCCAAGAAAATAAAGTTGAGATCATTAAGACCCCGGGCCTTTTAAAACCATTACCTATTCCAAGTCAACGTTGGGAAGATGTCACAATGGATTTTATCATAGGTTTTCCAAATTCTGAAGGAAAGAGTGTCATCATGGTGGTAGTTGATAAACTTACCAAGTATGCACACTTTTGTGCACTATCTCATCCTTTCAAATCTAATACAGTCGCTACTGCATTTATGGAAACATTTCAAAAGCTACATGGATGCCCAAATTTTTTTATAAGTGATAAAGATCCCATTTTCACTGAAAAATTTGGACATAATTATTTTCTTGTCGTGGTACTCAATTAGCTCATAGCTCATATTATCATCCTCAATCTGATGGAAAAATTGAGATAGTAAACAAATGTTTGGAAGGATATCTTCATTGCTTTGTATATAATAAACAAACACAATGGATCAAGTGGTTACCCCTGGTAGAATGGTGGTATAATAGCTCCTTCCATACCGTAGAAAAAATGACCCCATTTATGGCGCTTTATGGATATCATCCACCATCCATCACATCATCTTTAAGAGACGATTCTAAGGTTCAAGCAATGGAAGATCACATCAAGCATCAAGAACAAGTTCTCCAACTCTTAAAGGATAACTTGAATCTAGCGCAGAATTGAATGAAACATCATAGTGAAAGAAGTTTTGATGTGGATGATTGGGTATTTTTAAGACTACAACCATACAAACAAAATTTCCTTAAGTAAGCTAATAAGGATAATAAATTATCACCTGAGTACTATGGCCCTTACAAGGTGTTGCAAAAGATCGATACTATGGCATACAAATTGGAGGTGCCTGCATCTTCGCGAGTACACCTAGTTTTCCATGTTTCATGCTTAAAAAAGGTTATAGGTGACAAGCTTCCAGTTCAAACTATATTTCTAGAACTTGACGAAGAAGGAAAAATCATATTGGAGCCTGAATCAATCACAAAAACAAGAATCCAACAGCTATGGAACAGATCAATTTCAGAGTTTCTCATTAAGTGGAAGAACTTACCTGCTAAAGACTCCACATGGGAGGATGATTATTTTTTTAAATCATCCAGAACTACTCAAGCATTGAGGACAACACATTTTTTTAAGGAGAGGGGCATTTTAGGTCCCTATAGTACTAGTGTATCCCCAAAATTGTATTGTTGTGCCCCATAGAAGCCCACTATTGTTATTGTTGTGCCCATACTTTATTATTGTTATGTAGGCCATAATTATATTTTGACCCATTAGACTCCTACATATACCAAGGAGGTCTTGTCATTTGAATCATCCAAGAATTATTTGTTTATGTGATGTAAAGAAGATTTCCCCCTCGAAGAGGCATATTTTCAAGTCATTAATCTATCTTTTCTTTTGTTTTGTCATTTGGATTCATAATAAAAGGTAAATCCATTACCTTATTATTTGCAATTTCCTTTATTGAATGTCTTTTATTAACCTTAAGCATTACATTCTGAATTTCATTCTCCTTTTCTGTCATAAGGATATTGTCTTTGATCCCATTTGTTGAATTCTTCTTATCTCTGTCTCTTAGAGACAATACTCAAATTGTGCTTTAGCTTCTCCTACAACATTGGCCATTTCACCTTCTTCTTCCTTAATATCCAACCATATCTTTATTCTTCATTACTTTCATGTAGCAACTTAATTATTACACTAATTTGTTCCTCAACGTAGTGCTCTCTCTCTCTCTCTCTCATTCCTAATTACTGATCTTTATGTGGTTTTTACCTAAACCCCTAGCATTATTATTCATAATCTTCTCTTCCTCTTTCTCTATGAGCTTCTCCGTGCTCAATTGTGAGTTACAAAAAAGCCTTTGCAATAAAAAGGTTGTTAGGCCCCTATACTACTAGTGTAACCCCTTATTGTTATTAGTACAACCCCATTATTATATTGTTGTGCCCATGTAGTCCCCATATTGTTATTATCGTGCCCCATAGAAGCCCACTATTGTTATTATTGTGCCCTTACATTATTATTGTTATGTCAGCTCTGATTATATTATGACCCCTTAGACTCCTATATATAGAAAGGAGGTCTTGTCATTTGTATCATCTAAGAATTGTTCATTTATGTAACGTAACAGGGGTTTCCCCCTCGAAAAGGCTTATTTCCAAGGCATTGATCTATCTTTTCTGTCTTTTTGTGAGCTGGTTTCATAACATTTAGGATCAAAGCTTTGGATTCTAGGGTTTCGTTGCTCCAAACAGGTCATCGTGTCATTTGCGCTATAACTTTTTTTCTGCGACGTTTCAAACACGAGAAAAAAACCCATTTGGGCCAAAATTGTGATGAACCTCGAGTCTTAATTTCAGATCTTTTTGTGCTATATTTGCGGAGATATGATCTGAGGAAGTTGGCCTTTTTGCAAACTCCCTAATTTCATTCCAAACAGCTAACCTGGGGAAAATCGTCATAACTTTTGTTTTGAGCATCAAATTGAAATTTTGTAAGAAATTACAGAAAGAGGACGAACTGTAGTTTCCTGTGTATATTTTTCAGATCCGAAGGTCAAAACAGTGACACGTGGCACTTCATACAAGTTCGCTCTGCTGGAAAGGTCTATAATCATGACATCTTGGGAGATTGTGTATAACTCTGCCTTGGAGAATCTAAATTCAATCAGACTAGTGGCATTGGAAAGAGGACACAGAGGGCTACTGTAGGTCACAATTTCAGAACTGGAAGAACCGAAATTATAGAGTTATAGTTGTTTCAAGATTGAGCTCCTAAAATCAAGAAAAGATGATATGAGGAAGTTTGATGGCAAGGATCCGATAAATTGGATACTTCAGATGGAGCAATATTTTGATCTACATGGTGTACCACTATTACAAAAGGTATGTATTGCATCTTCAAATTTAGAACCAGATCAATTTTTTATGGTATAAAGGGCTTTGTTCTCGTAAACAACTTGTTACGTGGTCAATTTTCACGGAGGAAATGATAGCACATTATCAGGATACAAAGAGCAACACCTTCTTCAGAGCAACACCACAACAATTGGAAAGAGAAAAAGGGATTTGTTACAAAGTGGAAAGTAAAATTATGGCAACAAGGAAGTATACCCCTCACAACTATAATAATGGAAGTGTTGTTTCTCCTAGCCTTCCACAACCTACAAGGGTTACACCACAACAATTGGAAGAAAAAAGAAAAAAAAAAAGGCTTTGTTACAATTGTGATAGAAAATGTACTAAAGGGCATAAGTATGCTGAGAAGAAATTATTTTACAAAGAGTATGAAGAGGAGGAAGAAAAGGATCAATAAACATCAAAAGAAGAGGATATGCGCCATGACCCAACCCCAGAGAAAGAAGAAATGAATCTAACCATATCTTGTAAAGCATTGGCAAGAATTACCACTCCTCAAACTCTCAAGATAGAAGGACATATCAAGAACAAAAAGGTTCAAGAAATGAAAGATCACATCGAGAAAGAAGAAATGACTCCAACCATATCTTGTAATGCATTGGCCAGAATTACCACTCTTTAAACTATCAAGATAGAAGGACATATCAAGAAGAAAAATGTTCAAGAAGTGAAAGATCATATCGAGCATCAAGAAATGAATCCGACCATATCTTGTAAAGCATTGGAATAAATTACCACTCCCCAAATTCTCAAGATAGAAGGACATATCAAGAAGAAGAAGGTTCAATAGTGAATATCAGGAAGAAAAGTATCAAGAAACATCAAAAGAAAAGGATACTCACCAGGAACCAACCCCAAAGAAAGAAGAAATGAATCTGGCCATATCTTGTAATGCATTCGTCGGAATTACCACACCTCTAACTATAAATATAGAAGGACATATCAAGAGGAAAAAGGTAATAGTGTTGATTGATTCAAGTAGCACCCATAATTTTATTAATTGTAAGATAGCCAAGGACTTCAATTGCTTCCTAGATCCAGCACCAGAGTGTCAAGTGACAGTTGTAAGTGGAGGAACCATGAATTTCTCTAGAAAGTGCCAAAATATCAAGCTATCCATGGGAGAATATGTATTGAATAGCCCAATGTTTTCCATTCCAATGGGTGGTGCTAATGTTGTACTAGGAGTGCAATGGCTACAATCCTTGGGTACAACAACTTTTAATTTTCAAGAACTTTTTATGAAATTTTCTTCGGAAGGAAAGGAAGTTGAATTAAGGGGTATCACAGGGAAACCAGGAAAGATAATCAACTCTGACGGAATGACAAAGCTTCTAAAGAAAGAAAAATGAGGCGTAATTGCACAATTATGTTCGCTAACAGTTCGCACATCGAAATCATGTATTTCTCCAGATCTCCAAAAAAATTTGGACAATCATTCCAAGGTATTTAAGACTCCCAAAGGTCTCCCACGTATTCGTGATCATGATCACGCTATTCATTTTATTCCAGGATGTGTTCCTCCAAACGTCAAGCCTTATAGATATCCATATGCCCAAAGGAGTGAAATTGAACATATGGTTGCAGAAATGGTAGAGGTTGGTACAATTATACAACCAAATTTGATAAACAAAGGAAGGTATGAATGGAAGAATGGCGAAGCAGGGTGGGAACTCATTCAAAAGTTGTTGAATATCCCAGTTCCAACAATATTACCAGAACTTGACAAGGAAGGAAAAAGTGTATTGGAACCTAAAGCATTTACAAAACCGAGAAGTCGACGGCTATGAAATCGATTAATTTCAAAGCATCTCATCAAGTGGAAGAACTTACCTGCTGAAGATTTCACATGGAAGGACAAGAATTTTATACATAAGCATCAAGAACTACTCAAGCATTGAGGACAACACTTTTTGAAGGAGAGGGGCATGTTAGGCCCCTATACTACTAGTGTAACCCCTTATTGTTATTAGTACAACCCCATTATTATATTTTTGTGCCCATGTAGTCCCCATATTGTTATTATTGTGCCCCATAGAAGCCCACTATTGTTATTATTGTGCCCTTACATTATTATTGTTATGTCGGCTCTGATTATATTATGACCCCTTAGACTCCTATATATAGAAAGGAGGTCTTGTCATTTGTATCATCTAAGAATTGTTCATTTGTGTAATGTAAAGGAGGTTGCCCCCTTGAAGAGGCTTATTTCTAAGGCGTTGATCTATCTTTTCTATCTTTTTGTGAGTTGGTTTCATAACAAAGGCACCTCACTGAGCTTCTCTCCTCTTAACTTGGTCTATTGGTATCATAGGTTCTCCCCTATGGGACCTCTCAAGTTTCCTCCACTCTTTTAGTCTTCTACACTCTACTCACTCCCTCTTTAGAACATATAGTTTCTTCACTTACAACTTCAGCTAGAACTTACATTCTACCTCTATATCAAAAGTTCTTCACTACAAGGTTCATTTGCCACTATCATGTTATTTGTCAGATCTCATTAGATCTGTACTTCCAAGAAATGTTTTGAGTTCTTGCTTCACACTACCACAAGACTACTTCTATCAGTCTTCAACTATCATCAACAAATTTCTCCATATATTCTCCCTGGCTTGAATTATCTTCTTCTTTGCACTATATCATCTATGCTTTGTTTCCTTATCAAACCTCCATAGCTCCTTTCTTTCACCTTTCAACACATATTCAGATCTATTATCAAACAAAATAAATATGTTACCTTTGTGACTCCTTCAATGCTCTAACATTCTACTAATGTTTTCACAATTATGACCTCGTATGTTGATTTTTTTCTCGTCCAAAAGAGTGCTCCTATGCTCTAATACCAAGAAAATGATGTCATTTAGGGTGTTCTACTCTCATTTTTGGACCTTGACTCAATTTTTTGTGAGTTATGAGTCCTTAGGTTTACACTTGATCCTCATCTAATACCACTTAATGGGATGTTGCCTCAGTTTTTCCCCATTGCCACCGACTTTCTCCTTGGTCTTATTATGTTCTCAGCCTTCAACGTTATGCTCCATGTGACTTGGCACTTACTGGGAAGTGGATTTTGGGTCAATGTTTTAACTTAGACCAGCAACGAAGTTCCACAAATTCTCGAGATCCTGAGGTTGAGATAAATCTGACAATTGTTGGAGAAATTTTCATCTATCGACACTATTAAACAATGGGACTTCCTACCGGTTGTCAATGATTATGGAATGATTCTCCCTCACATCGTGACAGTGGAAATGACCACAACTAACAAGGAAATTTTCTATCTATCACAGATGTTTATTAACAAGACTGCTCATCGCATGGTGGTTATCATCGACCTCATTATTAAGTGGTCTAATCTAAATGGAACAATCAAAGGCACGATGAGATCAATGGCCTTAATCAATCCCAGGGTCCCCCAAGTCTAAAACGAGTTAAAATGGGGGATTTGGTACTGAAAATCCCACCATGGGACCCTTCTTAATTGGGGCATTGCTTCAGGATGGCTTAATCATCATGGGGTTTGATCAACAACCTTGGTTCAACCTAGGCCCCCTACTCTGTTGTGAGTTAATGAATGGGGGTTGGGGGGGGGGGGGGGGGGGGGGCGTTGGGGTGACCAAAGAAACCACCCACAAATCAGACCACCCTAGTTTTTTGCTACTAGATGTTCCTCCTTAAAGATGGATGTGGATCCTATGCCTCCTTGAAACTTGTGCACTCTCTAATCCAAGATTTGATTTTAGTCTAACGTTTGCATTATGATTGATTCAAATGGATGGATTTCCAAATAAAAAGAACTTGTTATAAAATAAGTTGACATGGGCTATAACCTTGTGATGGAACCTTGACTCCTGACAGAAACTTTGATGACAACTAACAATTATTTTGACTATCTAAACACATAACCGTGAATTCACATTCAATCGTTACTATAATTTAAGCACATCAATCACAAATATATTGATTTCAAAACACAAGATAACTTAAAACTCAAAGATCAAGCATACACAATAATGAAGAATAAATTCACATAATTCCTATTAACATAGGATATGTTTAGTGTGTCATGATTACACAATAGTCGACCCTATCCACTCTTCCTGTTAGACATCCGTTAACCCTTGGCCTCTCTTGGTTGTCTCTCCTCCCTTCTTCAACTTGTTCTCTACTCCCTTTAACCAATCAAAATTTCATATTATATCATGGAGGTTGTAACCAATAGTCCTCTTGTAAATCTACATATGTCCCTCTTCCAGAAATTACAAAATATTTCATCCTAGTTCCTTGTCTCTTTTGCAATGTGCCACATGGCCAAGAATCCTAGCTCATCAAAACTCTTCTAACAATCTAGATTACCTTATGGAACTCAAACACTTGTATTTACGTGTGAAATATAATTTATACAAATTTTAATTAGGGGATTTGCTCACTTTAGGAAATTCCAAGGCCCCTTTAGGTTTAGGAAACAAATGGTAATTTTTGGGTTTATGCTCTTGCATTAGCTAGACATCATAAAAACAACATTATTTTATTCACTATGCTTAGACCACTTCATTCGTATACCAAAACTATCTCTGCTCTTCCTTGATTATATTTTTATTTTTCAATACCAAACAAAATTGAATGTCCCTTAAAAATAATTCAAACCTTAACAAAATAATTATCTAACTAAAATAATGATTACATCCAAGTTTTGGGGAAACAGATCCCTTATTCAAACTATTTTTATCTCCCAAACGTTAAGGGAACCTACTCCCTTAGTAAGCATTTGTTTGACCTTTTAGATATTAACAATTGATTTCATAGCAATGCCCCTACATCATAAGGCTTCTTAAGATTGCTTCAAACTCCACTCAAAGCCACCTACTACTAAAGAGGGGTTGACACAAAGATGTAAAGACTTGGCTAAATCATTAGGGACTAGAAGAGGAGGCTAACCTCCTAAATAAATTGATAACATAAAAATTACTATTCATGTAGATTTTAGGAGAGATTGTGGTACAATAAACAATTATGCTATTTTAGTTTTAATTTAATTTTCAATATTTATTAGGTGGATGGTAGGTATTTAACCTCCACATAATATTTTAGAATATTCTTAGTAGTATTTATAATTTAAAGATTGAGATTCATCTCCAAAGTAGTTCTGTCATTTTTGCCTTTTAATTAAATTGATTAATTAAAAAAATGTCATATTAACAATTGTCATATGAAATTAGTTATGGTTTTTTGAGCATGATATTGATAAGTCATGGTATTGTAACGAAGGCTATTCGTAGATTAATAATCTACATGGTAAAGTGGGGGTGACTCTTCATGGTTAAAAAAACTCATTACATGTTTTCTTTAATGTATATATGTTTAACTTATATATTAATTGTTTTTATAATTAATTAATTAATAGTAAAATTTTAAATAAAATTTTAATTTTTTTATTTTTTTAATTTTAGCAATCTGAGATGTGCTTGTCAAAGTTTATCAACCATTTAATTTATGTGATTATGCTAATTATAGGATAAGAAAAATTTAAAATACTATCAAGAGGCCTTTTACCTTGATCTAAAGGATAGAGATAATCTTTTTAGAAATTCAAGATACTATAATGAAGCCATTAACCATAATTTAAAACATAAAAATATTTTTATTATTAATTACGTCAATAGGCATGTCTATTTTGGAATAAGGTTTTTATTATTTTAATTTAATTATCAATAATTATTAGGTGGATGGCAATATTCTAGAATATTATTTGTAGTAGTCACAAATCAAAGTAGTTAAAAGTAGTTATGTCATTTCTACCATTTTAATTAAATTTATTAAACTAAAAATATCATATGAACAAGTGTCAAAAAAATAAATGAAAAATGAAAAACACTATATTACAAACTCTTAAATAAACCCTATTAAATATCAAATACAAAATATTTATCACCACACCAATCTACTTAAGATTTAACTCAAATTTTTCAAATATAAAAACAAAATTATAAAACAAACAGAATAATTTATTGAATTCAAAATAGTTATCATCAAACCAATCTTCTTAACATTTAACTTAATCTTTTCATAAAAACAAAATTATAAAACAACCCGAATAATTCTTTATTTTTCAACCAGTATCATTATTATTTAATTTAAATATTACATTTACCTCACTCAACATTTATCCACATTTATCATCATTATTATTTAAATGAGAGGTTTATAACCATCTCAAAACAGAATTGAATTATTTATATCCACCTTTAATATGAAGTAGAAGATTTATAGTTAAAAAGAAGAAACACTCCTAGATTAATAATTTATATGGTTGTATAAGTTCTAGAAGAGGGAATGAGGGAATATGGTGTACACCAGGAAAGAAGAAACACTCCTAGATCAATAATTTATATGGTTGTATAAGTTCTAGAAGAGGGAATGAGGGAATATGGTGTACAAAAGGAAAGTTAATAAAATTTAAAGATATTTTGAGTAGATAGGGTAGGAAATGTATTATATAAAGTAAAATATTTATAGCTAAAAGAAAGAATATTTCTTGATTATGAATTTATATGGTGGTATAAGTTTTAAAAAATAAATATGATATACATAAAGAAAGTTAAAGAAATTGGAAGATATTTAGATTATACCAATTTAAATAAGTAAAAAATTTATGATGAGAAAATCTATCATAATTCAACTAATAGTGAAAACAAATCAAATATAAAATTAAAATTAACCAAATTAAATTTTCAAAATATTTTAAAATTAATAACCATTAAATACAACCCCTCGTTAAACAATAAACAAAAATTAATGAGGGTTAATACACCTTATATTCTAAATGCTACTTGCAGTTAACAATAAATAAATAAACCATTTCCATGATGCTATTTCAATGGAGTTGTAAACCATTATTTACATCAAAGAATATTTTCTTCTACGGTTCCCAAAGAAAAACTCCATCATCATAATCCTAACTTCCAATACAGTGGGTCTGTGGATCCATCTATCACACATATTTGCATTACAACAAAAGTTTTCACAGACCTTCCCTCCCACGCTTTGCAGAATCTACACAACTGGCTCGCTCATTTACAATCCTCAAGAATTTACACAGAATCGTATCAAGTCCTCTACCTCACAAGTTACATTTTCTTACATAAAAACAATATGTCATACAGAAACACAGATGCCAACAGTATATACTCATTCTCCTGCCTGAAGATCTGCGAGCAAAATTCTGACCATCGTTAACTTTGAGACATTTATATCCTTTTTCTCTTCACTTGCAGCAGTCACCACACAGCATTGAGAATTAAAGCTTCGGAAAGATCTGTAATGCAAACAAAAAGGTGTAGGACAATAGGAGAAGATCATGAAAAGTGCCACTCACTCAGTAATGCGTACCTGGTTTATTGGTAGCTTGACAAAAGCTATTTCTTAATAAATTTGCGCAGAAATTTCATACCGATCCAATCAACCTCCCTGCAATTCCATGTTCCACGAAACAAAAATGTTCATGAATGCTTATCTATATTGAAAAGCAGGAAAAAAAACCAATGGTTTTGTTTAATTATTTTAAAGCAGGAAAAAAAATTGACGGCCCTTGACTATCAGATTCCTAAATGTCAAGAGAATTATTTAAAAAAATCGTACCATCAGATTCCAGGAATATCCAGGAATCTGGAATAAATTCAAGAAGTATAAATGGCATACCTCTGCGTTGACCTGCTGTTTGTTCTTCTAACTTTCTGCCAACGTTGCCACGGGAGCTGGTGGCTGCTTGCTGGGGAGGAAAGAGCACCTTATCAATACCTTGAACAGAGATCCTGCCATCAATATAAATATCATTATCATACAGATGAGCTGCCTCTTCTCCTTCTCCAAACACAACAGTACCATCTGCTTCCTTGGAAAGCAGCTTGTGAGGCACCCTCAGAGTATCATACTTAATCTTCCCAAATCTTCTCACTGCGTTATATAAACTTTCTTCTGTCTGATAATCCGGAATGATGTGATAATACACAATGTGCTCAGGGGCACCCACTTCGCTCAGTTGCTCTGTGGTCAGCTTACCCATGGCTTCATCATTAGGAGCCAGGACAGTAATCCTGTATCCCTCAGAGACAAGCTTGGCCAGTTCAGAAGCCAGAGATGTGAGATTCACAAGAATATCTGCCATCTCACTGTACCCTCCAAAAAGGGACAATGTATCAATAAAATCCTTAACTTGGCTCTCTCCATCAAACCAATGGTGACCAGAGGAGGGTCCAGGAGCAGGGGCAGGGGCCAAAGAAGGCCCAGGAGCCATTGCAGTATAACTAATGGGAGCTGCCATGAGTGGGCTCTTGGGGCCATTAATGGAAGCTGAAGTTGATAACTTAGTTAAAACAGGGGCCCCCTCTGGTTTCACAGCCAAGACCACCCCATGTCTCCATGCATTAAAATCATCTTGCACAGACTTGGGCACCAGAAGCCTATCAATTCCATGAATAACACCATCAGGTCTCACAGCAGCATTGGGATGTGTTAAAGCAGCCAGATCTACGGTTTTTACATTGTTTTCCTTCACAGAAAATTGCAGAGCATCTTTGGAAAGTGCTTCATGGGTTGCATTATTGCTCCATTCCTCGGCTGTTATCCTCCTGGGAATAATATGGGCCTGCAACAATCTCTGCAACGAATTGAGATTGCCGGGCTCACCCATGAACCTCTTGAATTCTGGGTCCAAATTCTTCTCCAGATGAGCATTTTGAGGGGCCAAAATTGTGATATTGGTATTGCTCACCATCTCTTCCAATGGTTGTAACAGCGAGGCCTTCTCCACCAGCTCGATCAGCTCTGTGTAGCGTGAGTCCAACAGGGCAACCAGAATTGAATTTGAACTGATTGCAGGAGTAGAATCTACATTATGCACTGATAGTATGATACAAAAGGCCACAAAAAATGCGAAAAACTGAGAATCATTTGCCTGCAGAGCTGAAAAAAATCTCCCCATTTGGACTGGGAAAACAATCGATAATTTGGATTCAAATTATCAATCGTTGCTTGGGCAAAAACACATACAAGCTGGTGCCGAGAGCTGGCATTGCAGTTCAAATTTATGGAATGACGAAACGAAATGCGTGGGGTGAAAGTGAGGTCAGATGCAACAAGAACTCATCGGCCGTCGAGATTGACGTTTCGGTTCGTTTGATTTGTTTCGGTAAATTCTTGAGATGCACGTCCGGTCCCTCGTTAAATTTCACCGGTGTAAATAGGATGGAGTAGGAAATAAGAAGATTTATGCTTAGAGAAGCGAATCCATGCCCCGCAAAATTGGCATACCCCACTCATTTTTATTTTTAATAGTGGTGTTTATTTTTAATACCTCTAAGAAAAATTGAACTCACATTTTATAATAAAGGACCAAAGTCCAAAGTTTTAAGAGTTAGTTTAATTGGTCGAGTCAATATGTTGTCAATTTAGAGTCAATACCTAGTCAATTTGGAGATCATATGGTTAATTCTCTTCTACGCCCTTGGAGTTAGCACTAGTCAATATGTTGTCAATTTGGAGTCAATACCTAGTCAATTTGGAAATCATAGGGTTAATTCTCTTCTACGCCCTTGGAGTTAGCACTGCTAGTCTAACCGATAAGCTTTAAAAGATTTCCTTGGAGTTAGGCCTGCTAGTTTGATCGACCTATTTCATTCTTCTGATTCAAACTCACCATTGCACATACATGTATAATTATGGGCTTATTCCACTCTTGTTATTCAATTGATATGGTCGAAAGGTTTTATTTCAACTTATTTGACATGGTTTTCTGGTTATTGTTTATATCTTAGTCATTGATATTTACATTTGTATGATGGTGTAACAATCCAAAGGTATTAATTTATGATTAATGGTGTTGGAGAATAGTTTGGGTAAAAGTATCTATTTGTAATAAATGGTGTTCGAAAATACTAAATACCAAGTGAAAGTGTATATTGATAGCAAGTATATAATTATATATTGTATGTATTAGATAGTCAAGTTAGACACCAAATTGGTGTATGAGACTCTCTTATTTGTGGGACAAGGAAACCACCTCCGCTTAGTGATTTGACTGCCATTTTATTTCAAAGTATCAACGTATTTGACATGGTTTTCTAATTATTGTTTATATCTTAATCATTGATATTTACATTTGTATAATGGTGTAACAATCCAAGGTATCATAAAACAAGGAAACCACCTGAGCGTAGTGCGATTTTATTTCAATATTTGACATGGTTTTCTAGTTATTATTTATATCTTAGTCATTGATATTTACATTTGTATGATGGTGTAACAATCCAAAGTATTAATTTATGAACAATGGTGTTGGAGAATAGTTTGACTGCGATTTTATTTCAACATATCAACGTATTTGACATGGTTTTCTGGTTATTATTTATATATTAGTCATTGATATTTACATTTGTATGATGGTGTAACAATCCAAGGTATTAATTTACGATCAATGGTGTTGGAGAAGTTAGAAAACACTGGAGTGAAAGTGTATATATTTATAGTGAGTGGTGGGGGTGTGAAAGTAAACATCTCTAAGTGTGGGAGTGTGAATTTAAATGTTTATAAAATATAAATGTATGAATGGAGAGTTGGGAAAAATGAAAGAGGCTTGTTGTTATTAACTTTATATTTTTATTAACTTATTATGAAATAAAAATGTATATTTTCATTTTTATTATAATTATTTGAATAGATTTAGTATAGTATTAAGAAGTTAATGGTTAATAACATGTATTTTTCAAAGTTATGTGTTTAAATTTAGAAATATATATATATATATATATATTATTTTGATTTACTCATTCATTTACAATGTAGTTGAAAATACTCACACTTCAAATGACTTTTCAAAAAGATTTTAATAAAATCCATTTCCTTTATTGAAAAAGAATTATGATTCTTTTCTCTTTTTTAAGCTAAGAGATTATGTGGATAATGGTGAAATTAGTGTATGAGGAAACCACTTAACCACCTCATGCGCAAGTCTACAAAGACATACATACTCTATCCTTCTAGTTTTGAACCTGCAACCTCTTAGCAAGAAAGACATACTCTTAACCATTAGGCCCACTCAAACTATATATAAAATAAATTATTAATTACTTTTACATTAAAAATATATAACAACATCTAATATAAATCTTAGCTTAATTAATTTTGACCAGCTAAATATCTAATAATAAATTATTTTTGAATAATTTAAAATGGTTCCTAATAAGTAATTTTTGAATAATTTTAAATTGTTCAATAAATGGTAAAACACTTCTGACCCTTCTCACATCTCAAATCAAATAATTATCATTGAACACTTGGCCCTCCATTCTAAAATCTGAAATCAATTAATTAGCGTTGAACACTTGCCCCCATTCTCTAAAATCTGAAAATAATTAGCGTTGAACACTTGCCCCCATTCTAAAATCTGAAATCAAATAATTACCGTTAGATGTAGAGCTTCTCAAAGGACAGGGGTTGCAAAATCAATATCATCATTGGTATAGAGGATATTCTGCCGGTTGTTCGTTAGTTGTAAAGGGCGACTGGTCCAAATCTTAATTGTGTTCTTAAAGTTCATTAGAGAGATCTCTGGCATCGGGAAACGGTCTCTTCATGATGGTTGACGGCTTACCTAGAGTTAACAACATTGTTTCTCGTGTTTACCTCTTACTTACATTTAACCAAATTATTTATTATTTATTAGAGTATAGTCTAACTGTAACCAAAATATGAATACTAAAATATGAATATAATATAAATATATAGCTTTGAAAAAAAAAAAACTAAAATATGACAGAGATTTTTAAAAATTTAAATTTAAGTGGTTTATTCTATAGAATTTGAGTGTCTTAAGAGAAATTTTTTTATAATCTTGAATAATTTATGCATTCAAAAATGCAATTAAACAACAAAAAATCAATTTTTTTATAATATTAAATAATTTATGCAATTAAACAACAAAAAATCACAATCTTTCTTAAAATTGTTTTGCCACATTTCAATAAAGTCTATTTTGTAAATTAAACTATACCTATATATATTTTTTTCATTAAATTGTGCCTAAAACGTAAGACTATTAAATTTTACCTAATTACATATATTATTATAAAAAAAAAAATATAAACCTTACTGAAATCGAAATATCCTTTTAAAAAAATTCATAATTAATTCTCACTCTCAAACCCTCCAATAAAATTTAAACCAAAAATTTAATAATAATTAAACTTTATACAAACTAACTAATCTATATATAACCTCATACAAACTATATATATACCATTTCCACTTCATTTTAATATATTATTTTATTTTATATGATAATGATTCAGTTAGCAATGATTTAATATATTGTTGGGAGAATAATGATACATACAGCCCACCTCCATTTTATTTATCAGCTTAAAGTATTCCGTTCTTATGTATGTATAGGTTTGTTTTTTAAATTTTTGTTTTTAATTGTGTAATATTTTTTTGAATATTTTGTATAAATAAAATTAAGTATTAAATTAAAGGTTTAATAATTATAAAATATTTTATAAATTTTTAAATTATTATTTTAATTTTATAATTAAGTAAATATAATTTTTTTAATTTTAAAAAATTTAATGTTTTTTAACAATTCACTAATTATATAATTATTATACGAAGTATCTATTGAAGTGGAATTGCTCGGATAATCAAAAAGGGAATTGTTAGGATAGTTAAAAATGGTCGGAATTTGGGCAAAAAAAATTCAATAAATCTTGAAGTAGCTTTAAATCATGTTTTTGATGATGGAAATAGATTCAGCAACATCAAAAACTTCTAAAATAACCAAAACCTTAAAATTTAACTGCAATAACATAGATTTAGGAAAATCCCTATCAAAATTTATCAAAATCTTACCAAAATTTCTATAATTTTCAAGAGAAAAAAACAATCTAATTAAATTACACCATTACGATATTTGTCAATTTCATAAATGAAAATAAACGGCTTGTCATTTTCATGAATGAAATTATATTTTCATTTTCATCAATAAAGTTATATTGATTTGTGGTAGTGGGAACATTAAACGATCGTTGATATTAGATAAGACAAAAATAAAGCTCAATCGATTAGCATATTCATGTGGTAACTCACCGAGTTGTAATGACACCGATAAAATTTTATTGGGTTTTAAATGTTTAGTTTATTTTATTTTAATATTTGTTTTATAGGTATATATTATTTTTTAATAATAAAGTTTAAATACATGAATTAAGAAAAGAATTTTAAAAATTTTAGTTTTAGTTAAAAATTATAAATGATGATAAAATTATTATATATAATTTTATTATTTAAATTTATATAAATTAAACCAAATTTGTGATGTTAAAAATTATAAATGATGATAAAATTATTATATATAATTTTATTATTTAAATTTATATAAATTAAACAAAATTTGTGATGTTTGTTGGTGGATTGAGATATTGGATTATTTATAGTATTTAAAAATAAATTTCGACATTGTGATTTGAAAGGATTTATCATCACGACAAAAAGTTTGATGTCTTTTACTTTTCAAAAAAAGAAGGACTGAAAGCACGCATTATATTTCAAAGATATGTATGCATCAACACACTCAATTTTACATCAAGTATTACTTTATAAAATAGAGTTTTTCATATCTAACTTGTTCTTAATTTAGGAGGAAAGGTTGAGAGAATTTCTCAACCATCACCTACAACTCATAAACCAACTTTTCAGATATAGAATGTAAGTATTATCTCTACGTCCCTCCCTTAATGCTTACATTACAAAAACTTATTGAAACCACCCATAGACAACAAAATACATAATCATTTTTTAAATAGTTTACAACTTCCAAATCAGCATGGGCTCCATCAAGTTGCCTCATAACCCTCATAAACGAGTAGTCGATAAGTTGGATTCCTGAGTTGTACTCCAAAACTCCCAAATCACAGATCTCCCGAAGTCAATTACTGAACAACATCCCAAGTTGTCGCAACGTCCCAAGCTGTCGCATAACCTCACTAGATGACCGCTCTCACATCTTCAACAATGTGGGATCCTTCCTTAGATCCACAACTGCCAAATTTTCTGGACAACCATCCATGTTAAGCCTTTTCATTGAACTGCAATTGTTCTAAAAGAGCTTGAGAGATTCAATTTCTTCATTGAACTCATCATCATCAGAATTCAATGAATATTCATCTATGGTTATGTTTATTGATTCTATTACCTTCCCTTTTAATTGATGCAACCATACGGCTGCTACACCCTCACACCTTATCAGGACTATTTCACCCTTATAAACCTTTAAAGCTCCATGCCCACATATACATGTCGGAAGCGTAGTTTGGTGCTTTTCCTTTAAATACAGAACCACTTAAGCTATCGGAACCCATTACCTTATCGGAAGTGTTTTATTCCACTTTTAGCCTTAAAAGACCGGCCAACACTTTTTATCGAAACACACAGAAACATGGGAAAATCAAACAAAACCCCGCTCCAAATTCTTTAACCAGAACTCAAATTTTATACATCCGCGACTATAATTATCGGCAGATCCGTCCTTTTGATCCATCGTTTTCCCACTGTCATTCCATATCTTCGATCTCTGATCAGCTGATCTCTGTCATCTGATTCTTCTCCATTCTAACGATCAACGTTGATTTCGAACATTTAAACTAACACCAATTCTCCATCGTCGATCTGCGCGTAGCGGATCTGATGACCCATATCTTATTTCGGGCAGACAATTTATATGGGGATTAACCGCCCGATAAAGCGGTTTCCCTGTTCACCCTCGCTGCTACGTGTCGAAGGGTGAATGGGATCAGGCAATTGTCCTTCAATATAGCTTATGGCTCTTGAGCTGCCCTAATTACCATGTACTATTACGAAACCTCTTCCGCGATCCAACGGCCACGGTTGATTGCGATCTAACGACTATGATTTAATCGCATATCGCGTAGTCACATTGCCCACTGTCTAGACTCCTTCTACTTCAAAGCACCAATCGGATATGGGTCTAATGGACCTGATAAAGTATAAAGCCTCGTCTATAAATGGTTCAAGTCTGGATTCCAATTCTGACTATGTTTTGTGCTCATTCTTAGTGTAAACTGGGTTTTTCAATTGCGGGACCAAAACCATGTAAAAAGACTTCGCCAACCCGTATCAAACAATGATATTTAAAAGAAAGCCTCGACTTCTATCAAACATACTATTTAGACATTAAACATAACAAAAATAAAGGGATAATCACCTGGCTTGAATACAAAGAATCTGAAAGCATACAAGGGTTTCCGCAGGCCCGATAATCAACCATAAACACAACAATCATTCATTCATAATAAGATAATTACATAACTACAGAGTCCTGCCTTGGCCTGATTACACAAATGAAAGATCTCTGTTATCAAAATACAATCCACACACTATACTTACTCTCACTCTACTCAATCCTCTCCTGAATCTTTCCTCTCTAGCCTGATTCTACAAATTAGTGGCCTATGTTCCTAATCTGCCCATAGGCTTACAATTCCCTCGTGAATCCTCTCTCTTTGTCTCCTCTCCCTTCCAGAAAAGAAAGGAAATTACATATATGTTCTATCTAACAGTTTCCTTCCACAAATGAAGGAATTCACTATATTTTAAGAAATCAAATCCTACTCTAACTAATCAATATAGCTAATTGGCTTGATCTCCACGCAAGGAGGATCACTTGCCATGTTATTCCCAATTCTGTTCAGAATTAGGCAACAATTAACCACTTACATAATTTAAAATTAATACAATTTAAATAACCAATTATTCCTCCAAACTTTCATTAGCCACAACATGTGACCACATCATCACATTGCTGGCTAGGTCTAGATGCTCCTGCATCTGACTCCCAAGGTTAAAAATAATCATGATCTCCTGATCTGTGTCCTCTTGGATCCCATACTTTGTTCAGTAGTCTGTCCTTGGATATTTTTGTTGTTTGTTGTTCTCTCGGTCTCCATACTTTATGATGTATTGTCCCATTAGATATGTTCTCATTGTTTGTTGTTGTCTCTTCTATATGTCTTACTGCTTTTTTCTCATCATCACAATTTATGTCAGGCTTCCACACTTTAATTTGCACTTTACCATTACCTTCACCTGTATCATTCTTTCCAGCCAATCTTCCTTCCTTCTTTTGTCCTCTACTCAGTTTATTAGAATGTTGTTTTATGAGTTTCCGCAACTCATCAATTTCTTTTTCCACTTCACTACTCAGATGATGAATACTATTCTTCTGCAACTGATTGCGTTCCTGAATAAGAACATCATAATCCCTGTGCCAATATTTTTCCATATACATTTCTGAAATGTATGAATGCCTTCTCCATTGATCTCCTACAAAAATTCCAGTTCCTTCTTCTAGTTTCTCATTCATGGCTTCACCTCTTCTTACTTCAATTCTCAATATACCTGCAACTCTACAAATTTCTTGAAAACTAAGAATTCTTCCTGCTTGCTTAGATACTTAGAATACCTCTTCTTCTAGTAACTTAATTTCTGCACCCTTAAGGATTATGGCATCATATTTTTCTGCTTCTGAAATGTCATCTTCAGCGTCTTCTTCATCAATAACTCTTTGTAGTACAATAGTAATCCTTTTACTATTATCTCTTGAACTTATCTCCAGTTCAACAGTTCCATACTATAGATTCAACATCATTCCATCTTTCTGAGACATTTTGATCTCATCCTTCCTTACTTCGATCTGATCTTCAGAATCAACTTCTTGTTTCAAATTGACTTCACATTGCCTTGTTTCTGCATATAAATCTTCACCATAATCAATCAATTCATTAAACACAAATGCTTTACCCTGTTTCCTCATTATGCCATCATTTCTAACAACTTCTTTTCCATATAGTCCTTCTTTACTTTGGCTTTCTTCAAGGTCAATAATCTTCAATAATTGTTTAATATCTACAAAGTCTTCTATATCAACCTTCAATAGTTGTTCTCCTTTGGCTTCAGTCCTCAATAGTTGTCTAATATCTATATAATTCACTATATCTATGTTTAACAGCTGCTCTTTCCTCTACATCACAAGATTATATGAATTTCCTTCTTCTAACTTCTGAAAAATCATATCTTTACTTTTCCTTTCCCTTATGACAACATTAAACAATTGCCTTACTTTAGTGTATCCTACATTTACACACAAAATATTAGTTTCAAAACTATGAGACACCAAGGTCTTCATAAGATTCTCCATTTGGTTTGTATTAGCTTCATCAGTTTTCCTGAGAAAACTCTTTGTTCCATATTCATATGAATGGATCTCTTCCTTTCCAAACATTCCTTTGATCTCAATAATTCCTTTGCCATCCTCCTTTTGACTTATCCTTTGGATGTCACCTAACTGGACATCTTCCTTCACTTGACTGTAACTTTTCTCTTTATTCTTCATATGACTGTGGGTAGTCATCTCTTCACCTGTTAATATGACAGTTTCCACTAATTTCTTGTCTTCCTTCAAGTTTACATGACCTGCAAACACACAACAACTTTCAGTTTTCAAAATACAATACCTTTCATCCTCTTTTGATGCTTCAAGCACCAATCTTCCATCATAGATCTTCTAGATTTTAGCAGATCCTTCTTGCTGTGACTCCATTCCTTTGAGTCTCTCCTTCTCTAACAAATCAATATGAATTTTTTCAAGTTCCCTGAACTCATTCATCAGCTTGTCATTCCACCTCTGTTGCAATAGCTTCCACTTCACTATTTTCTTCGTTCTCCATCTGTATCTTTGGTCTTCATCTGTCTTCCTTTGTACTGCCAGACTAATCTCTTGTTATTCATTCCGCTGCCAGTTGTTATACTTCTGCAATATAACGCCTTCCTCAAATTCATTCTCATGTTGTTGATCATCTCTTTTAAATTGTTGAATCCTTCCATCTTTATCTTGCTGAATTAATACTTTTGTTTCCTTCATGTCTCTAAGGACATAACTTCCTTGTTGTTCCTGATCTTTCATCTCACCTTCAAATAACCTCTGCTCAATTTCTCTGATTTCAGCATCATATTTATTAATGTTGTCTTCCATACCTGTAGTCACATCATTAACTGAAGAGTCTAAACATTTACTTAACTCTATAAATGTTAGAGACATTTCATCCTTATCATGCATGGTAACCATATCCTTTTCTTCATCGGGTTCTGAAAGCTCCATTTCTCCTTCAGGTTCCTTGAGCAATCTTTCCAAGAATTCTAATTCCATATGAAATCTCTCCAGCAGTTCATCACAACTTCCATTCTCAGCTTCATTCTTTTTTTGGCAATCCTCCTGAGTTACCCTGGTTTCTGCACTATCTGTTGAAAAGTGTGCAACAAGAAATGCTTGTTGAGAATGCAACAAGATGATGGAGCTTAGTGGAAAGGAGTCGCCTTCACTAAGTGGGCCCGCAGGTAAATTATGGCACAAAGTCTATTTTTTTTATCACAGCAGGAGTGATTACAGCAGGGGTGATCACAACAGGAGTGATCACAGCAGGAGTGATCACAGTCTATTTTTAGACTGCTAGTCAAAAATAGAAAAGTCAAATATTATTGTCTCATAATAATATTTAGACTATAAACTTTATCTTATCCTCTTGGAGCACTTTAGTTTGAGCTACAGATGTGGCACATGCAGCTGTCAGAAGGAAATATGCTTTTCTTATGAGTCAGTTGAGTTGTTGCATGCATGACATCAGTCAGAACTCATGTGGTCGAGTTCTGTGGAGTTGGATGAGCAGTTAATGGAGTTGTGTTCAGTTTGACTTGGTTGAAATAGTTGTATTTAGTCTAACTGATCAATAGACTAAGTGATGAGTTGTGTGAATTAGTTATTAATTAATTCACTAATTATTAACTCATAATGCAACTGAAGAATACATTAGTTAACTCAGTGCGTGTACAGTTCAACAGGGACAGGTGTTAGAGGTTGAGATTGCTATCAGTTGTGCATGAGATTGTGCACATGCATGGGATTGAGTTATGCCAATGATCTCTGCATAGTGTGGGCCAATACCAAGTGAAAGATAGCTTGTGCTCACGTGATTTACAGTGTGGGTGATTTTCACAAGGTAAATAGGAGTTTGGATCAGCCATTCTCATTCATTCTCAGTAGGTATTGTGCAGTGGAGGCAGGCAAGCAACGGAGGAGATTTGGAGATCAGGTCTGAGCTGTATTGTGTGTAACAGGTGGAGATAGTACTGAGTACTTGTGAGGAGTATTTTACTATGTTTGTTACATGTTCTCAATCAATATAATATACAGATAGTTGGGGTTTTTAGCGAGATGCTTTCCCCGGGAAAATACTGTGTTGATATGTGTGATTGATGCTTCTATGTGCGCATGTTATTATTTCTGCTTCTGTAAATTGATGATCAACATAGAGGAGGTTATGTATTATGCATGTTTTCCGCAATAGTGTATAATCAGGATAATCTCTGTTGAATAAGTGTCATATTATTCAAAATTTCTACATGGTATCAGAGCTAGTTGATTTGTAGAAAAAGTTATACAAGATATCAAAGCGGGGATTGATCATTAGATCTATTATTCAGAAAGTGTTTACATTTTATTTCTTCAGGCAGAGTCTGTAATTGGATCAAGTAGCCTCTGGATTCATCCTTCTTTTGGAAGGTGAGATATCCGGTGAATGCCCATACAGTCAATCTCGGTACAAGAAATACTTTGTTCTCGCGAATTTTAGATCAGAAGCGGTTCAGTTTTGAGCTGGTGGAATGGCGCTCAAGGATAAACTCAGAAACATGAAAGCTGAGAATGGAGACAGTATGCCCCAGTATCTCACGAAGTTCACCCAATGCCAGCATGAGCTAGGAAGTGTGGGGGTAACTGTTGAGGATGAGGATATGGTGAGTCTAGCACTCCTTGGCCTTCCTAAGAGTTGGCATAGCTACCAGGACTCGGTGAATGGAAGGGAGAAATTGCCAGGATGGGAGAGACTTTGGTCGGATCTTGTGCAAGAGGAGATTAGACGGTGCACCAGAGACAGTTCTTCATCTATGCATGATGAGGAGAACTGTGCCTTAGCGAGTAAGGCAAATAAGGGGAAGGGGAAGGTTTCTCTTTCTGAATCCAGTTCTTCCATTGATGGGAAGAAGGTTGACAAGTTGAAGGTGAGATGCTTTCGTTGTCATGAGTTGGGCCATTATGCTACTAATTGCCCAAAGAAGAAGTCCAAGAAGGGATCTAGGGAAGGATCTGAAGGTGAGGCAGCCTCACTTACTTCACAGTTTGAGTTGGACTTCACACTCTTCGCATGCATGGTTTCATCCATGGTGGGAAGTGGTTGGTTTCTTGACAGTGGAGCTTCTTTCCACATGACCGGTGACAAAATTTTGTTCAGTACTTTGGAGGAGAAGGATCTCCAGATACTCATAGGGATGGGTAATGATGAGAAGTATAGTGTCTCAGGTATAGGCATGGTTATTTTTCAGAGGGAGCATGGAGCTCGCCTTACCCTGAACGATGTCAAGTATGTACCAGGACTGAAGAGAAACTTGGTGTTGATCGCGATGCTGGAAGACAGAGGCTATGATGTAGTCTTCAGTAAGGGAAAGGTTTTCCTTAGACACATCATAACTAGACAGGTGAAGCAGATTAGTTCACGGGTCAAGAACCTGTATGCTCTTGAGGTTCAAGATGCATGCAAAGCGTTGAGCAACGAGGCAACTGATGGAGACTTGGTGGTTGAGAGGGAGCGTATATTACCTCTCAACATGCAGAGCCAAAAGAATTCTTAGACGATTGTGGAGGAGCCACGATTGGTGCAGCAGCTTCAGGAGGTTGTGGAGCAGCGACAACTAGAGAAGCTGAGAGGAGATCGAGTAGAGACATCTACTCATGCAGAGACCTCCAGTAGGGGAAAAATTTGAGCCAGGTGGGCAGAGGGATCGCATGCAGCCATACCTCCAGGTAGGAGGTGGGGTGATGTGGAGTGATCGTCCCAAGGAGGAGGGGTAGGATCCTTGAGGTACCCAAACTCTTGGATGAGACCTTGCTATGGGAGCCCCGATGTGGAGTAGCAGGAACTGATTGATTGGGTAGAGACAGATGCGGATGGAGTGGCAGAGAGAGCGCCAGTGTAGGGAATCCCAGGACAGCGGATAGCATGAAGGCTGCAGCAATGTGAGAGGCACAAGTGTTTTGCACAGTGCTAGGTGACACAGAGAGGTGTGAAATGGTGGGAGATGCATGGAGATGTTGCAGTAGCACAGATGTCAGAGAGGGAGCACTTGTCATCAGCAGGTAGAGCTTCAGCATCAGATTATGTTCCTAGCCCAACATAGTGGTCAGTTGGGAGTGTTTTTTTGTTCCAAGTGTTGTTGGAGAAAAGTGGACCAGGCAGATGTGTTGCATGCAAAACATTCGAGAGTTACAGGATCGGGTTTGAGAGGAAGCCTTTCTTGTTGAGAGGGAGTGTTGAAAAGTGTGCAACAAGAAATGCTTGTTGAGAATGCAACAAGATGATGGAGCTTAGTGGAAAGGAGTCGCCTTCACTAAGTGGGCCCACAGGCAAATTATGGCACAAAGTCTATTTTTTTTATCACAGCAGGAGTGATCAGAGTCTATTTTTACACTGCTAGTCAAAAATAGAAAAGTCAAATATTATTGTCTCATAATAATATTTAGACTATAAACTTTATCTTATCCTCTTGGAGCACTTCATTTTGAGCTACAGATGTGGCACATGCAGCTGTCAGAAGGAAATACGCTTTTCTTATGAGTCAGTTGAGTTGTTGCATGCATGACATCAATTAGAACTCATGTGGTTGAGTTCTGTGGAGTTGGATGAGCAGTTAATGGAGTTGTGTTCAGTTTGACTTGGTTGAACTAGTTGTATTTAGTCTAACTGATCAATAGACTAAGTGATGAGTTGTGTGAATTAGTTATTAATTAATTCACTAATTATTAACTCATAATGCAACTGAAGAATACATCAGTTAACTCAGTGCATGTACAGTTCAACAGGGACAGGTGTTAGAGGTTGAGATTGCTATCAGTTGTACATGAGATTGTGCACATGCATGGGATTGAGTTATGCCAATGATCTCTGCGTAGTGTGGGCCAATACCAAGTGAAATATAGCTTGTGCTCATGTGATTTACAGTTGGGTGATTTCA
This sequence comes from Pinus tabuliformis, assembly GCA_031772625.1. Lineage (NCBI taxonomy): Eukaryota > Viridiplantae > Streptophyta > Pinopsida > Pinales > Pinaceae > Pinus > Pinus tabuliformis. The sequence goes on from CM062807.1 coordinate 485,951,980, forward strand.
CAAGGTAAGTAGGAGTTTGGATCAGCCATTCTCATTCATTCCCAGCAGGTATTGTGCAGTGGAGGCAGGCAAGCAGCGAAGGAGATTTGGAGATCAGATCTGAGTTGTATTGTGTGTAACAGGTGGAGATAGTATTGAGTACTTGTGAGGAGTATTGTACTATGTTTGTTACATGTTCTCAATCAATATAATATACAGATAGTTGGGGTTTTTAGCGAGATGCTTTCCCCGGGAAAATACTGTGTTGATATGTGTGATTGATGCTTCTATGTGCGCATGTTATTGTTTCTGCTTCTGTAAATTGATGATCAACGTAGAGGAGGTTATGTATTATGCATGTTTTCCGCAATAGTGTATAATCGGGATAATCTTTGTTGAATAAGTGTCATATTATTCAAAATTTCTACACTATCATATTGCAAAGTTCTTTCATCAACTTCATTAAAAAAATTCATTTGTTTACCTTCTTGGAATACCACTATGGTATTTTCATTAGACTTCTGATCCATATCAACTTCATCTCGCTGTCTCACACCAAATATAAATTCATCTATGAATTCTTTTTGCTGCACTAAATCAGCACCTTCTTCCTCTAAAAGGCATTCTCCTCAAGAGCTTCATTCCTGTTTGTGACAATTTTACTAGACTGTCCATCATCCTTTGCATATCATGCAAACATACACAAACTATGAGAATTAAAATCACAAGGCTTTATTGCCTCATCTGCTTCCCTTGTCATCATATCTTCAAATTGTTCTGAACTTTGCCAATATTCCATGAGATCTTCAGTTGATCTCCCATTATCCTCTTCACCCAACATTTCAACCTGTTCTGGTCTACAAATGGAAACTTCCATTTCTGCCTCTGCTTCTCTGAGGTTTTCTATCAACCACTTTACCTGTTCTTGTTGCAGCCTTCTCTGCAACTTAGGCCACTTCACTAGCTTCCTCTTCAAGACCCAACCTTGTCTTTGGTTCTCCTCTAGCAGCATTACTAACACATCGAGTTCTTCTCTTATCTCAGCCATTTCCTTGTCAATCTCTACTTGACTCATCTGTTTCCTATGGATTGTTTGAGCATCCTTTTCCATCATCTTGTAGCCTTCTTCTAAATCTTCCATATGACTTTCCATAGCCATCTTCTCTTCTGTGTGAGCTCTACACTTGCAACCAATCAACTTCCTTCTAAGTTGATCTTCTCCCCAAGCTTCTCCTCTGCCTGGTTTCCAAGTCCTCTTTCCTTAGAACTTGCACTGAGCAATCTTGCTCTCTCTCTGGTTGCTCCACTCACTTCTCTTAAGGACTCCTCTGTCCCTATCTATTCCAAGCCTCAGCTGGAATGAGGTTCTGCTACAATCTCTAAGAACTTCCCAAAAGTTCTTCTACAGTCTTACTGTTGTAGTCCTGTGCCCAACATTGCCATTCATTCAACTGCTGCAACTTTCATATCTTTTGTATCATAAATCTTCATAAGCAAAACATCTTTCTCGCAGGAAAATTTCTTCCCTTTTCCTGCTCTAATACCAAAAATTATGCAACGATACAGATGCTACACCCTCATACCTTATGGGGACTATTTCACCCTTATAAACCTTTAAAGCTCCATGCCCACATATACATGTCGGAAGTGTAGTTTGGTGATTTTCCTTTAAATACGGAACCACTTAAGTTATCGAAACCCATTACCTTATCGGAAGTGTTTTATTCCACTTTTAGCCTTAAAAGAACGACCAACACTTTTTATCGAAACACACAAAAACATGGGAAAATCAAACAAAACCCCACTCCAAACGCTTTAACCAGAACTCAAATTTTATACATCCGCAACTATAATTATCGGTGGATCTGTCCTTTTGATCCATCGCTTTCCCGCTATCATTCCATATCTCCGATCTTCGATCGGCTAATCTTCGTCGTCCAATTCTTCTCTGATCTAATAGTCAGTGTTGATTTTGAACATTTAAATTGATGACAATTCTCCACTGTTGATCTGCGCGTATCGGATCTGATGGCCCATATCTTATTTCGGGCGGAAAATTTCTATAGGGATTAACCGCCCGATAAAGCGGTTTCCCTATTCACCCTCGCTGCTACGTGTCGAAGGGTGAATTGGATCAGGCGATTTTCCTTCAATACAGCTTACGGCTCTTGAGCCGCCCGAACTACCATGTACTGTTACGAAACCGCTTCCGCAATCCAACGACCACGGTTGATCACGATCTAACGGCTACGATTTAATCGCATATCGCATAGTCGCATTGCCCACTGTCTAGACTCCTTCTACTTCAAAGCGCCGATCGGATATCAGTCTAACAGACCCAATAAAGTATAAAGCCTCATCTATAAATGGTTCAAGTCCGGATTCCAAATCCGACTATGTTTTGCGCTCATTCTTAGTGTAAATTGGGTTTTCCGATTACGGGACCAAAACTATGTAAAAATACTTCACCGACCCGTATCAAACAATGATAGTTAAAAGAAAGCCCTGACTTCTATCAAACATACGATTTAGGTGTTAAACATAACAAAAATAAAGGGATAATCACTCGGCTTGAATACAAAGAATCTGAAAGCATACAAGGGTTTTCGCATGCCCGATAATCAACCATAAACACAACAATCATTCATTCATAATAAGATAATTATAGAGTCTCGCCTTGGCCCGATTACATAAATGAAAGATCTATGTTATCAAAATACAATCCACACACTATACTTACTCTCGCTCTACTCAATCCTCTCCTGAATCTTTCCTCTTTGGCTTGATTCTACAAATTAGTGGCCTATGTTCGTAATTTGTCTGTAGGCTTACAATTCCCTCGTGAATCCTCTCTCTCTGTCTCCCCTCCCTTCCAGAAAAGAAAGGAAATTACATATATGTCCTATCTAACAGTTTCCTTCCACAAATGAAGGAATTCACTATATTTTAAGAAATCAAATCCTACTCTAACTAATTAATATAGCTAATTGGCTTGATCTCCATGCAGGGAGGATCACTTGCCATTTTTTTCCCAATTCTGTTCAGAATTAGGCAACAATTAACCACTTACATAATTTGAAAGTAATACAATTTAAATAACCAATTCTTCCTCCAAACTTTCATTAGCCACAACATGTGACCACATCATCACATTGTTGGCTAGGTCTAGATGCTCCTGCATCATTAATATATCGTTGGCACAATTTTTCCAATTCCACATTATATGCCCAATTTTCCTACAGTGGTAGCATTCAAGTTCACTTTTATTTGCATTTTTCTTTCTCATCCTTGTCTTTGAAAACAATGCATTTTCTTTTTGATAATTTACTTTTGTATCCTTTGGTTTTATCATATTTTACTCTGCCAAAAGCATTGCAATTACCTCATCTAATGTATGTGAAGACATATTACTTAAGGTGAAGACGACATTGCTAAAACTTTGAGGTAAACTATTTAATAGGATGGATTTTGCATTTTTGTCTTCTACCTTAGCATCAGCTTCAGTTAATGTCTTATAAAAGACATTAAATTATTTAGATGTTTGGACATAGATGTCTCTTCATTATGTTTAAGTCTAAATAACTACAATTTTATGGAAAAAATTGCATTTGTAGCTTTAGCTAAGTCTAAATAACTGCAATTTTATTGAAAATTTTGCATTTGTAGCTTTAGCACCAAACAGTTGAATCAAGTGTTCCCATATTTCTTTAAATGATTTAGTGAGATTGACATGGTGTAACTATGAATCTGAAAGAGCAGGTTTGATAATAGACTTAGCTTTGTCATCTCTACTTTCACATTTATTTGCATTTTTCTTTCTCATCCTTGTCTTTGAAAACAATGCATTTTCTTTTTGAGAATTTACTTTTGTATCCTTTGGTTTTATCATATTTTCCTCTGCCAAAAGTGTTGCAATTGCCTCATCTAATGTATGTGAAGACATATTACTTAAGGTGAAGACGACATTGCTAAAACTTTAAGGTAAACTATTAATAGGATGGATTTTGCATTTTTGTCTTCGAACTTAGCATCAGCTTCAGTTAATGTCTTATAAAAGACGTTAAATTATTTAGATGATTGGACATAGATGTCTCTTCATTAATTTTAAGTCTAAATAACTGCAATTTTATGGAAAATTTTGCATTTGTAGCTTTAGCTAAGTCTAAATAACTGCAATTTTATTGAAATTTTTGCATTTGTAACTTTAGCACCAAATAGTTGAATCAAGTGTTCCCATATTTCTTTAAATGATTTAGTGAGATTGACATGGTGTAACTGTGAATCTGAAAGAGTAGGTTTGATAATAGACTTAGCTTTCTCATCTCTACTTTCCCATTCAAATAACTATTTAGCATTTTTAGGTGCTACTTTTGTACCTTAACTATGCCCCACATAGTTTTATTCATTAATTGCATACGTACTTTTACTTTCCATGAGTAGAAGTTTATGCCACTATTTTTTTCTAAAACCATGAATTCCATGATTAAAGAAGAAATTCAGAAACAAACAAAAAATACCTTTTAAAAATTTGAAATTGCCCCTCTAGAACTAAAAATGATTTCTAATGGCAGTAAAAAGGTTTTCACACATTAGCGTACAACCTGACTAGAAAAAAATCAAGAAAATAAGTGCTTATAGGAAATAATTGTAGTGTGCAGTTGTAACGTACATGTGGACATCAAACGGTGGCTTCAAACTTGAGCCTCTGTGTGAGCATCTTGTTGTTTTTTAATGGTGTTATTCAATGCTTCCTTCTCAAGTCTTGGTGGAATCTGAGTGGTTGGAACCTTAAACTTCTCGAGTGATCAGCTTAGGAACTTTAACCAGGGAAAACAAGGTCATGCATTATCCAACATGTAACGGTAGATTAGGATCCACAACCAACAGAATTTTGTCCCTTCAAAAGTAATCAGCAGATGATAGTTCAGCCATGAAGTAAAGTCGTAAATGAAATAGTATTTTTAAGGTTAGAAACAATGAAATCGTTCAATTGTAGATGTTTGGCCAAAGCAAGATGGAGGGGGCATCCTTATCTCAATTGTTGATTCGCTAAATATTTGGCAATCAGACGGATATGGGTGCGGTCAAATAATTGACCGTGTTGATATCCATCTGATTGTCTAATATTTGGCGAATCAACAATTGAGATAAGCTCAAGGAGATGGAGGTGAGTGTGATCAAATTAAACTTATTCATATGGATGATCCACTTCAATGAGCTCTCCAAACGTTATCGCAACACATAGATATGCCCTTTCTCTCCATGATTCTTTGTGTCATTAGAATTAGCACCTTGATGTTATGTCAATGCAACAATGCCTCCACATAGGCATGACATAAGTAGGCAACATCATTCAATGCATGCTCCTTTCAAAACACATATTTCGATGCACACTTCAAACTTAATTTCCACACAAATCTCAACAGGGTTCTCAGATTCCTCATGGAATATACACACCAGTGCAAGTCACTATCTCCTCCAGACAATTCAACCTTTAGTACTCAATAGTGCACAACTTCAAACTATGTTTATGGTAATAAGAAAGAATAAATGAAAGCACACATTATATTTCATACAAAGGTATGTATGCATCAACACACACAATTTCACACTAGGCATTACTCTATAATATAGAGTTTCTCAAATATTTAGGAGGAGAGGTTGAAAGAATTTCCCAACCATCACCAATAACTCATAAACCAACTTTTCATATATAGAATGTAAGCATTAACTTGAATTTTCAATACTATGGATAATCTAATGTCTCGATCTATAAACTAAATCTTAAGTTAGTAATTTAAAATTATTTTAAAGAATTCCTTGTATTTGCCTTTTCATCACAAATTTTAAATATTTGGTTCTTTGTGATGTTTATATGGGTTAAAACTTTCCACTTGTGCAACATACACTCAAAAAACCACTTTTCATGTGACATATCGCATAAGATGAAGTTTTTTTCCCTTGCAATATATTACACAAATATTTTTGTTGTGCAACATACCACATCTCCTCAAGCTTTCTATTCTTGCAACAACCCTTTTTGTATTACACCATGCCAAAGTTTATTTTTGTGATATATTTCACTTAATTTTTCTATCTTCGCAACAAATATTTTCCATATCATACCAAACTTTGTTTAGGTGAAATACACTCCAAAGAATATCACATTGTACCAAATTTGTTTGGGTGTGATATACAAGGTCTAAAAAACATGTCACACTCTTAATCATTTTGGTGTGGTGCATAGTTTTCAAACATGTCACACCAAATCTTTTTTTTTGGGTGCGACACAACATGTTTAAAAAGTGTGTCACACACAATTTCTTTAAGTTCTAATAGACATGAGATAAAGTTTCTAAGCCAAAGGAAAAATCCCAAAATATCTAGAAAAACCTTAGAAAATTAGTTTAAGATAAAATGAATGAAAATCTTAACTGCCAAAGCCAATGATCAAACTAGAAAGGGGGGAGAAATTTCAATATTTTTTTCCTAAGATCTGACTAATAATATAGAATAATGTACATTATAGGAAATAATTCCAAGAATTAACAAATTTGTTTATTTGATATTATACAATTAATTGAACATGCAAACAAATTCTTAATAAAAATATAAAATATGTAATATCACACACACACACACACACACATTTAACATGAAGATTTACCATGCTAGAAACCCAAATTGGAAAAACTAGAAAGATTTTTCAGTATTACATCTTTTAAATGTTACAATACAATAAGTATATCCCATGGTGATACCATGACATCCATAAACCCCTAATCCATTAACCCTATATTAGAATATAATTGTAGTTCATTTTACTATAATTACAAAAACCTACGTTAAATTGTCATGCACTACAAAACCACTAAAGGCAAAAACCATATGATGAAAACTGCCAAAATGAAAGAAAAACACTACTCATTTTTTAGCGACTTTTCCCCCAAATGTCTGAGTGGGGGTGGGGGAACTGCCCCCCTATGACCCCCCACTGCACTTGGTGCATATGAATCGTGCATGGGACTAATTGTGAAAAGAATATAGCATATCTAAAACACGTTTCCACTTGTTTTCCTTGCATACAAAGAATCACAAGTGTGCATGACCAACAATCTAGGGCATCAATGCCTATTGTTTCTCTACACCAAGGGAACTTCTAAATGTTCATAGACTATGTTAGTAAATTTTCAACATTCTTGAAGTTTTCCACCTTAACCAACAACACCTTGTCTTCAACCATGTGTCTCACAAAGTGATATTTAACATCGATATGCTTTGTCTTGGAATGATAAGTTGGGTTCTTCACCAAGAATATGACACTCTTACTATCACAATTCATCCTTACAACATGTTGTACCAGCCCAATAGATAAACACAATATGTGTAACCATATTGTTTCCTTGCTTGCATGAGTGGTAGCCATGTATTCAACGTTTGTAGTTGAGAGTGCCATTATAAATTGTCTCTTTCTCATCCAACTAATTGCTCCTCCAAATAGGTTAAACATATACCCACTTGTAGATTTTCTAGTGATCCATATCTCAAACCCAATCTACAACAATTCCATGTATATCCAACACTCTATCCAATCCTAGTCCCCTTGGGAGTACAATTCAATGTCCCTAACCAATAGTGTCATCCTAAAAACCCTCTTTATTACTACCTAATGCTCCTTCCTTGACTTTGACATATATTTGCTCAATACTCCTACTACATGTGTAATGTCTAGTTTAGTATGGACCATTACATATATCAAACTACCAATCAAACTAGCATACGAAACAAGAGACATGTCCTCTTCTTCTTGTTGTGTTTTGAGATAGTGATATGTAAATAACTTGACGCCTACAAGAATAGGGAACTCTATCGGTTTACATTCCCACATATTAAACTTTTACAATATTGTCTTGTGTCGAAATTCCCACTATAGATCACTTGATAATGCAATATACTAAAGCAAAATACTAGATCTACTTCTACAATCAAACTTTGCGGAAGCTTAATCAATTTGAGCTAGATCAATCAGAACACATATAATAGATAAGAAGAAATGATACACATGAAACACAAAAGAATACTCTGGGGAAAGCCTCAGCTAAAAACCCCGATCTCTGTATTATCATACAAGTGGAAATATGTCCAGATTACACAAAGCTTTAGCTCACAAGCTATCCAGCTCTCAGTACAATCCCTCTTCTGCTCATAGATAGAATAGACAACACATATGCCTTCCTTCAGTCCTCCAAGTCTCCTATTTCCTTGCGCAGTTTCTCTGGGTCCTCCAGTTGTATCCTGTGTGATTCTCACCTCACACACAACACTAACCTCTGAAATAACTGCGTAATCCTGAAGGAGATAATTCCTTCTACATGGATGAGTTTCCTATATAGGAAAATTTCTCCAACTGATAGTACATTGTCCCATCATCTGCTCTCAACTAGGTCTCTGACTGAACTGACATGCATGAGTTATTTGTGAGAGAATATTTAGTTATCTGAAGTACACTAGTTACATGCATGCATGCATTAACTAACTAAACTCACAATCAGTTCCACAAACTATTGGAACTAATCTAACTGGACTTAACTCAGTTAACTGAGCTAACTAATTACAACTCAAAGTACAACTCATCCTGATCTCCTTAATCAAGGGATAACTTCCTCAATCAAAGGGGAAACTGTTGCATGTCTTCATATAGACTTCATGTTTGATTTTCTACAACTAATTAACTCAAGATGAATTAATTAATTATTTTACAAATAGCTGCTAAGATCAAATTCGAATTTTAATACTCAATTTTAGTTCAGGGACTAACTAAAATTGGAATGTATCCCGAAATTCTATTTATAGCAATGTTATTTTTAGCATTTCTATTTTATCATTCTTTGTTGCTATATCCAACATTGGTACCTGAAATGCTATTTATAGCACTTCTATTTTTAGCATTTCTTGTTGCCATTTTCAACACTCCCTCTCAACAAGAAAGGCATTCAACTCGAACCCGATCCTGAACCTTTGGAATGTTCTACATGCAACACTTCTCCCTAGTGCTGTTGCTCCAGCAACTCTAAAAAGAAAAAAATATATCCAATCTGAATCAGAATGATGCCTCTGTCATCAAAGTCTCTGATTGTTATTGCCTCTATCGACTGGAAACTTTGCATCTCTGTGCTCTTCAATATCTGACTGCTCTAGCCTCTGTCACTTTGATCTCTGACTGCATCAATCACACTGATTCCTGCTGTTGCATCCCTGCTGCTGCTAGTCCTATCTCCCAGCACTGCATCTGCACTGCACCTCCTCTCATCATGTTGCATCGTGTTTCTCACTGCTGCACTGCAACTCAGTTACTAAGAAGTAAGTAACTAATCTCCCAACTGACCTCCCTGTTGCGCTAGAAACATCCTCTGATGTTGAAGCTTCCTCTGTTGCTCCATCCACATCTGTCTCTACCCACTCAGCCAGTCCTGCTACTCCTCGTCAGGGCTCCCGTAGCAAGGCTTAATCAAAGAGGTTGGGTACCTCAATGATCCTGCCCCTATTCCAGCCTTCTTGGGACTGTCATTCCACATGGCCCCACCTCCGACCTAGAGGTATGGATGCATGTGATCCCTCTGCCCACTTGGTTCAAAATTTCCCCCTACTGGAGGTATCTGCATGAGTGGATGCCTCCACTCAATCTCCTCTTGGCTTCTCTAGTTGTGGTTGCTCCACAACCTCCTGAAGCTGCTTCACCAATTGTGGCTCCTCCACAATTTTCTGAGACTTCTTCTGGCGCTGCATGTTGATAGGTAATGTACTCTCCTTCTCAACTACCAAGTCTCCATCAGTTGCATTGCTCCTCAAGGCTTTACATGCATCTTGAACCTCAAGAGCATACAAGTTCTTGACTCATGAACCGATCTGCTTCACCTGTCTCGTGGTGATGTGTCTAAGGAAAACATTTCCCTTACTAAAGACTACATCATAGCCTTTGTCTTCTAGAATCGCAATCGATATCAAGTTTTTCTTCAGTCCTAGCACATACTTCACATCTGTCAAGGTAATGTGAGCTCCATGCTCCCTCTGAAAAGAAACAGTGCCCACACCTGAAACACTATAATTTTCATCATTATCCATCGTTATGAGTATCTTGAGTTCTTTCTCCTCCAAGGTATTAAACAGACTCTTATCGTCGGTCATGTGGAATGAGGCTCCACTGTCAAGAAACCAACAACAACCCATCATCGATGAAACCATGCATGCGATGAGGCTAAAATCCAATTCGAATTGAGAGGCCAATGCCTCACCTTCAGATCCTTCCTTAGATCCCATCTTGGATTTCTTCAATGGACAATTTGTTACATAATGGCCCACCTCGTGACAATGAAAGCATCACACTTTCGATTTGTCAAACTTCTTCCCACCATGGGAAGAACTCGATTTGGGATGAGAATCCTTCTCCTTCCCTTTCTTTTCCTTACTCATTAAGGCGCAATTTTCTTCATCCTCCTTGGATGAAGAACCATCTCTGGTGCTTCTTCTTATCTCCTCCTGCATTAGATCCGACCAAAGTAGTTCCCAATCTGGCAGTTTCTCTCTTCCATTTACTGAGTCTTGGTAGCTATGCCAGCTCTTAGGAAGACCAAGGAGAGAAAGACTCACCATGTCATCATCGATTGTCGTGATCCCTACACTTCCAAGCTCATCCCTACAAGTGGTGAGCTTATTCAAATATGTAGAGATCATGTCGCCCTTTTCACACTCGATTTTTCGAATCTTGTCTTTCAACGCCAACTTCCTCTAATCATTGTTGTTTTGATATAGATCCTTCAATTTTTTCCACATTGAAAACGGTGTCTCCTTCCCATGGAGGCTTGAGAAAATGTGGTCTCGAACTCCCTCCAGGAGGATTCTCCTTACTCTAGCCACACATTTCTTCCATTCCGCCAATTCTTGGGCATTAGCTACTACTGGCTTGGGGACTTCTTGATCAATGAAGTCCTTTAGATCGTTGTCCTCTAATATCTCTTCCATGCGATCCTTCTAGGCTATATAATTCGAGCTACCATCAAGGGCATACTCGAGTCTTAAATAGTTGAACACCGTTGGTGAAATTTGAGATGTGATAAAAATTCAAATACTATAATCAGGAACTTCAAACTTCGAACTTCTCCCTTCTTTGTATATTGTTCTTTGCTTTGATACCATGTATAAATTCCCACTGTAGATCACCTGATAATGTAATATACTAAAGCAAAATACTAGATCTACTTCTACAATCAAACTTTGCAGAAGCTTAATCAATTTGAGCTAGATCAATCAGAACACATATAACAGAGAAGAAGAAATCATACACATGAAACACAGAAGAATACTCTGGGGAAAGCCTCAGCTAAAAACCCCGATCTCTGTATTATCATACAAGTGGAAATATGTTCGGATTACACAAAGCTTTAGCTCACAAGCTATCCAACTCTCAGTACAATCCCTCTGTTGCTCATAGACAGAATAGACAACACATATGCCTTCCTTCAGTCCTCCAAGCCTCCTATTTCCTTGCGCAGTTTCTCTGGGCCCTCCAATTGTATCCTGTGTGATTCTGACCTCACACACAACACTAACCTCTGAAATAACTGCACAATCCTGAAGGAGATAATTCCTTCTGCATGGATGAGATTCCTATATAGGAAAATTCCTCCAACTGATAGTACATTTTCCCATCATCTGATCTCAACTGGGTCTCTGATTGAATTGACATGCATGAGTTATTTATGAGAGAATATTCAGTTATCTGAAGTACACTAGTTACATGAATGCATGCATTAACTAACTAAACTCACAATCAATTCCACAAACTATTGGAACTAATCTAACTGGACTTAACTCAGTTAACTGAGCTAACTAATTACAACTCAAAGTACAACTCATCTTGATTTCCTTAATCAAGGGATAACTTCCTCAATCAAAGGGGAAACTATTGCATGTCTTCACATAGACTTCATGTTTGATTTTCTACAACTAATTAACTCAAGATGAATTAATTAATTATTTTACAAACAGCTTCTAAGATCAAATTCGACTTTTAATTCTCAATTTTAGTTCAGGGACTAACTAAAATTGGAATGTATCCCGAAAAGCTATTTATAACAATGTTATTTTTAGCATTTCTATTTTATCATTTCTTGTTGCTATATCCAACATTGGTACCTGAAATGCTATTTATAGCATTTCTTGTTGCCATTTTCAACATCTTGATATACTTCCTCTAATTTAACTAGAGATTCTCATTTTCTTGATTTCTTTTAATTTCCATGACCAAAATGGAATTTGTATCACAAAGATCCTTCATGTCAAATTTAGAGGACAATTAAGTCTTCAAATCCTTGATGGCTCCCTTATCATGTACTAGCAACAGCATATCATCCACATACAAGACCATATAAATAAGATCATCACCAACTAATTTCAAATACACACATTCATCCACTTTCCTCCTTGTGAAGTCAAGTCCTAATACGTAAGTGTCAAATTTTTTATACCACATACTTGGTGATTTCTTTGACCCATACAAGCTATTTTTCAACCTGCATACCAGTTATTTATTTCCCTTCACTGCAAATCTTTTGATTGCTTCATGTATATTTCTTCTTATAGATCCCCATGTAGGAATGTTGTGTTCTCCTCCATCTATTCTACTTCAAAATCAAGAGCATTAACAACAAATAAAATAAATATAATAGGGTTTAAGTTGGCAATAGGAGAAAAAATAAAACTACTTCAATTCCATCTACAGAGGGATAACCTTTTGCTACTAATTGAGTTTTGTATTTCTCCACTTTTCCTTCTACATTCGACTTATTTTTAAACTCATTTGTTTCCAATGGGATGTCTTCCAACTATCGACTACACTAGATCCTAAGCCTCATTCTTGTCTAAGGTTTCCATTTCTGCAACCATGGACATTTTTTATATTTTTCCATCCTCTAAATCCGCTACCTCCCTAACAGTTATATGATCATTATTGGTAATGAACAAGGACCAATTAGAATGGGAATCAGGCAGAGTATGGATTTTTGGTTGCCTTCTTTACCAAACTCATCTCCTCAATATCAAAGTAAGTGGTTCTTTTTTTGTTGATTCCTATTGTCATATAAGATCAAGTTCATCATCCTTCAATCTCTATCTTATCTAGTTATTTCTCCTTTAGTAAGAATTGTTATTTGACAACATCTTTGCTTTCTCTAAATACCACATCTTGACTATACACAATTTTGTTAGTTCCTGGGTTCCAAATCTTATAACCTTTCAAACCATCTTTATAACCCATAAAGATACACTTTTGAGCTTTATTATCCAAATTACTCCTATTTTCCTTTAGAATGTGTACATAAGCATCACAACTAAATACCTTGAGATGTTTAAGAGAAGGTTTCTTACTAGTCCTACCTCATGTGGATTCTTGTCATAAAAAACTAATGAGGGTGATCTATTTACCAAGTAACACACTATTTTCACTACCTTCGCCTAGAATTCCCATCTTAACTCTGAGCATGCTCATCACTTTTTTCATCAATGTAATATTCATCCTTTCTACAACCTCATTTTTTGAGGTGTGTATGGATTATTCTTCTACCTTGCTATACCACATTATATATAGAATTTGCTCGAACTCAATCCTGTTTATTCACCCACCATTGTCTATCCCCGACACCTTGATTTTATTCTTTGTATAGTTTTCCTTAAGTCTTAAACTCTTTAAATTTGTGAAAAACTTTATATTTATTCTTGATGAAATAAATTCATGTATTCCTTAAGAATTTATCTATAAATGAGACCAATTACATAGGTTTACTTACTAGTGGAATTGACACAAGTCCAAACACACCATTGTGCACCAATTATAATTTTCCCTCTACAATCATAGCACTAGAGGAGAATTTTGCCTAATTTTGCTTCCCATATAAACAATGTTCACAGAAATCAAAATCTAGAGATATATTAGACATACCTTTAATCATACCTTTATTGTGTAGTACTCAAAGGCACTTCTCTCCAATATGTTCCAGTCTTTTATTCCACAACATAGTCTTTTCTCTTAAGAGTGTAGGAATTTTTCCTTTGTTTGCTCCACTCTTATGAACCATGGAACTATTGCATCCATCACTAATATTCCTTCCTAGCATCTTATTTAGAGTTTAAATCTTAACTCCCCTTAGTAGTACCATTTCTCCTTGAACCATATTGTAGGTTTCCTTTTCAAATGTTATTTTACACCTACAATGCTCATCTTCCTTGCAGAAATCAATTTTTTGGCCAATTTTGGGATGTGAAGAAAGCTGAGGAATGTTCTAATCCTTATATCCATGAGATTAAACTTCACTTTTCCTCATCCTATGAGTTTAGATATCAAGTAATCTCCCAGGAAAATATCACCACCGCCATACCTTTCATTCTCACAAAATCACTCCCTATGAGGAGTCATATGAAAGGATGCACTTGAATAGATACGCCATGCCTCATGATCTACATGTGTGTCTGAAGAAACCAAGAACACATCCCCTTATTTTCTAAAGAGGTTTTTGCTTCTATATACGGAGCATCATTAGATCCCTTCCCTCTCTCAACACCTTTGTATCTACAATGTTTTTTGTAACACTCTTGTTTTCCACATCTCTAACATAGCTTAATGAAATTTTCTAGAGATTTAAATCTTAACCTTGATTTAGATTTTCCACATGAGCACTTATTTTTATTTATATCCTATGAGCATCATCTTACAAATAAGGCATATACGTTCCAATTTTCCATGTTTTTTTTTCTCTTATCTTCTCCAATAATAAGGATGAAACTACTTCATCAAAATTTAAAGTAGTTTTATTACTATCTATTAGAACAACCGTACTATCCCACTAGTATGGTAGAGAACACAACAAACAAATACACTTATCTTCATATGAAATATTAATATCAATAGATAGTATTTGACTTACCATTGTATTGAATGCTTTTAGATACTCTATCACTGAGTCTCCATCCTTCATCCTCAGGTTATACAATTACTTCCATAGGAATAATTTTCTCACTAGGGACTTAGATTGATACAAAGCCTATAACTTGTTCCATAATGTCTTCACTATAGCTTCTCTTTAAACATTCAGTAATACTAAATTTGAGAGAAACAATTGTATTGTGCTATTTTTGTTTCAACCCAACTTTGTCTAGTTTTTCGTTAACATCCCTATCAGTGTAGTACCCAGATCTACAGGGATTCACTAATCTTTGTCCACCAAAAGATATCCCATTTTGAGCTTCCACAATTCAAAACGATTTTCATTGAATTTATTGATCTCTATCTTTGAACTACTTTCCATTTCCTTTCACCACAAGAATCTATACCATATATCTCCCATTGTAACAAGGTTTTCAGTAAGATTGAGACAAAACCCTCAACCAAAATGACATTCTCTTGAAGTCGAAATGCTCTGATACCAAATGTTGGTTTTTACCTTGTATATTTAATTACTTCAAATATATTCTTAATAAAAATAGAAAAGATGCAATGACACACACACATTTAACATAGATATTTTACTCTAGAAACCGAAAGTAGGAAAACTAGAAAGAATTTTCAATATTATATATTTACAATGTTATAGTACAATATCTATGTTATGCAATATCAATAAACCTCCAACACATTAACCTTGGATTAGAATACAACCTTAGTTCCTTAATAAAAATTACAAAACCATGGACTCGCCATGCATCATAAAACCACTAAAGTAAAAATTGTGCACTAAAAATTGATGCAAAAAGCCTCACTAGTTTTTTTGGGGGGATGCAACCCTCCATTGTGCCCAACAGATGTGAATCATGCATGGGGATAATCATGTAAAGAATATATAACACACAACAAAATATAGAGGCACAGATAACTAATTTAACATAAGCATAGTTACACAAGTTTCGATATCATTAAATTATAAAAATATTAAACAAATGAACAATCTAATAAATTCAATAAATCCCATGGAAAAGTTTCTATGATGCAATATGTAATTGTAATTAGCTAATATATTTAAGCTTCTTATGCAAGCTTCATAATAAAAATAGCCATTTGAAGAAAAAATCACTCATAATTCTATCAATTTTTGTATCCCTTGCATTTATAAAAAAAATAATGCAAAATAGTTCAAATTTCATCAAAACATACACGAACATTCAATGAGAATGCATAACGTTGATCTTGGAAATGAACAAAAATTAGTCATGTCAAATGAAGAGTCTTCAACATGAACAACATGTATTACATTTCATCATTTCATCCCTTTTTTATTACAACATATCACATAATTTTGAACTTCCCTTCATTGTGACAAAGGTAAAGTTTTCTAGGAGAATTCCTTGTGTTTGCCTTCTCATTGCATCCTTAAAATATTATGTTCCTTGTGATGTACCACATGGGCCAAAACTTTCTAATTATGTGGTACATCACATGGAGAAAAAGTTTCCACTTGCATAACATATCACTTAGAAAAACACTTTCAATGTGACATGTGTAGGAGGAAGTTGTCTTCCCTTAGTGATGTATCAATCAAAGTTTTTTTCCTTTGTGTGACATATGACATCTCTATTGGAAATATGATGTTTTATGGTTGCAACTAGCGTATGTTGGAATTGATGTCAACCTTGTAGCATGTGTTGAAAATAACTTTTTTGGTTGCTGCTAATTGTGTTGCCATTGGGTTGGTTGTGTTGGCATTGATGTCAACCTTTCGTTGGCCTAATGATGCATTGAAATCAACCTTATGTCAACATGATGCATTGATGTCAATCTTGTGATGCCTCATTGATGTACTGAGATGGTTGATGTGGATTGGTACTAGGACAAATGTTTGTGATCCATATTGATGTGGATGGCAGTTAGGTCTTCATTTTGGGCCTATGCTCATGACTTGTTGTAGCAGTATGTTGGCCTTATGATGAGGTTATTAAGGTGCTATAGTGTTGTGCAGAGGTGTTACAACTTGTGTAGGTGTCAGAGGAAAGTAGAGGACTTGTTGGCAGTCATGTCAACTCTTATTTGTTGGCTTCCAGGTCAAATTGACAGTGAAATTTGGGATACATGTTTGACCCATTTGTAGAAGTGTCATAGAGCTTAGCAAAGGTTTGGAGGCATTTACAGATGTTGGAGAAGACGTCCAAACAGTTGGCAAAGGTTTTGAACTGAGGTCCATTGATTTTCCCTAGACTCTGCCCTAACCATTGGGAGATAAGCTTGTGTGTGCGGCTAAAGGCCCTTGGATGTAGGGAAGTTGGCCTCTGCATGCAGCCATGGCTGATATTTCCCTTTGTTATGGGTGCTGTTGAAGCTTAAAGCTAAATGTACTCCCATTACCCGCGCACATTGGGTGAATTTCAACTTGTATATTCGTAAAAGCTTCTATATTAATTAGTATAGGAAGAGGTGATATTGGAACAAGGGTTAATTTTAAATGCCAACATTAAGGAAGTAATAGGACCATGCGTTTCAAATAGTGGTAACTGTTAGTGTCAATCTTTACAGCCTTCCTCCAGTGATCAAATGTGCTCTTACATAGTGATTTTGAAGTGTCAAGGTCAAATTTTGTCATTTCAGTGAGTCTTCAAGCAAAATTTGGTCACTAGCCATTAGGTCTAGGGTTTGCCCAAATGTCAGTCTATGTCACTATCCAGCTGAGTCTATCATCATTCATAGGGTTGTCATTATCATGTCAGTGTCTAATGGGTCATTTGATACCTTGTTCATGCTTCAGTTGCGCCCAGGCAAGGTCATTTCCCTCTCTTAGGGTTTTGAAGGCAGTTTCTCTTGGGTGGACAAATCATCGGCAAAACTTGTTTCCTGATGTTCATACACCTTCCCCTATCCTTAATGTACCTTATCAAACACTTCCCGACACTCAGATCCCCCGAATTCCTCATTTTTGCACAAACCCTAGTTTCTAGCTACAACCTGGCAATTTTCTAGGTTGGGCCTGTGTTTCACTCTTTTGAACCCCTTCCTCTCACTCAATCTCTGAGATTCCACTTTCCCCTACTTCCTAACATCCCTCCCTACTCCCAAAAATTTCCTCAAGAATTTAGAAGCCCCTTATCCCCTTCATTTCGCTCCATTTCGACATAATTCTTTGTTTCACACATCGGGGCAAGTTTCACTAAAATGATGGTTCTGAGCAATAAAAGATGAATTTTGCAAAACTGAGAGAGGTTTTTGTCCAAAACATGCCAAGGAAGAGAAACCTCCTTCACTTTTTGCACAGGCGTCATGGTTTGAGAGAAATGTCAAGAATACTATTGCCTCAGGAGAATCAAAGGCACCTCTGAAGTGACCTTGGGAAAATCAAGTTTTCTCCTAGCTTGGTTGACCAAATGACTTGCTTGATGGGTAAAATGATAACTAGACACAAATAAATTTCCAATGAGCTATCATGAGCTCAATTTGGGGTTGAGGAAGGTATTCAAAAGTTGACTGCAACAACACTCTTCCTTGAGGCAGCCTCATTGGGCACTTTTTGACAAGTCTTGGGAGATTTGATTTTTGAAAGGTCAAATCAACTCCAAATTGAAAAATTCTACTTGGGTTGGAAAGTAGACTCAAATACCTTTCCAACGAGCTATCCTGCACCTGATTCCGACACCGGGAAGGCCCTCAAACAAGGCTGTGAATGTGCGCGACCACTCAGGAGGTGCGCGACCACTCAGAGGCTCTCCTGCAGTGTTAAATTACAACATGCGCGACCACTCAGGCTGTAAGTGCCAAAATCACCTTCAACTCACTCAAAATCTCCTTCAAACTTGCAAATTGGGTTGAGGTAGGCTCTCTACAAATTGTTTTGTTGGTTGATGGTGGTTGTGGATCCTCATGCTTGTGATTATACCTCCAAGAATGCAAGGAAAGAAGACATTGGTAGTTGCTTGTTCATGTAGGCATAATGCTAGGGTTTGATGTTTTTTCAAGGTGTTGATTCCCATCTATTCCCTCCATTGTTTCCCATTAAATTCAAAATTGTTATGATATGTTTCTATCTTATCTCATTTGCAAAGAATATTAAATTTCCCATCCCCAGTACCTAAACCCTATACCTCCCTCACATACATTCCCTAAACCCTAATGCCCTCCATCTAATCTACCCAAAACCCTAACAATGGACAATAAACTATCTTGAGCAGCGCAACAAGCAACTTGAGGATGAGAAAGAGTTGGATGAGATGTGGAGGATTCGAAGTGACCGATTCATCAACCGTAGGAGGCCCGGTGACTTGCTGCCCAAGGAGAGGGAATCCATGCTTATCCGTGTGAATGCACACTTGCAGAGGCTGTTAGAGAAGGCAAACGAGGACAAGAGGCTGCTACAAAACATGAAAAATCATTATTGGGCAAGAATGCATGATTGCAAGGCAAAGATGAAGATACTCCAAAGGAAGTTGTCCGAGGCCCGCAAGAGGAAGAAGAAGACCAACCCGCTCCGTATCTTGGCCGAGGCTTCTCTCACTCACCATGATACTCATTAGCCTCCTCCTAGCAGAAAACCCAAGAAATTTTGAAAGTTTTGAGGCATTTTTGACATTTTTGAGAATTTTACAGGTTTTGGTCGTTGGAGTGGTCTCACCCCGCGCGCGACCACTCGGGGGAACAGCTCAGAATGAGAAAAACTTTGCATTTTTAGAATTTTCATGCAAAAATACACTTGCCTATGCATGGGGTCAAATTTTTATGGAGATTTGGGCCTCCAAAAGCTCAAAATACATGCAAATTTTGACTTTCTGCCCACTTTTTGAGTTGCAGAAAGCTGCCTTGGGAGAAATGACTTTTTAGGGGTCAAATCAACTCCAAATTCAGAAATTCCAGTTGGGTTGGAAAGTAGACTCACAGACCTTTCCAATGAGATATCTTGCACCTGATTTGGACAAACACAGCTGCCAATGCGCGCGACCACTCCAAGGCAGGGGCGCGACCACTCAGGGAAATTTTGCCAGTTTGACCATTTCGGCCTGCAAAACTCAGTTTTTACTATGGTTGACTCTTAATGCTTGTAAATGATGGATTTTTGGATAATTTTCATGGCACATGGATACATTTACTCTCCTTTAACACTTATAGAAGTTTCCTTGATGTAAATAGTGAATATTAAATGCATGGATGGGTTACCTAAGTTTTAGAGGCAAGTTGTTTTGACTGCCTATTATCTAGTGCTCAGTTTAGAATTAGTTGAAACAGCTCCTAGGAAGCTGAGCTCGACCCCTAGAGGTGGGGAAAGAGGTTGGCTTGCCTATATTATGTATTTTCTCAATCATTTTCATGGTTGGAGAGGTTGGACTCTTGAGGGAGAAGCTCCTATTGTATATTAACTTGTATCTCTGCAATTTGAGGAAAAGGAAGACCAGGGTTTTGCAGACATCATTGGGATTCTTGTGGACTCTTGTGTTGATGGTGTGTTCTCTTATTGTAATTGTAAGTGTGTTTATGTGTTCCATCTCTTTCTTTACTGCAGCTTATTAAACAAATGAAGTGATAAAGTTTGAATTCATGCTTGCCATGCTCAGCTTTCAAATTTGTTTAATGTTTATGTTTTCCACTGTCTAGAGAGGATTCAAAGTTATTGTTTGCCCTCTTTAGCTTCTCTTTTTTCTTCCTTGATCATCCATCTCAGCTAAAGGCATCAGCACAAACTCCTACCTTGCCCCAAAGACCCACCTGCAGAAACTGAGCTCAATCCCCGCACCCTGAATTGCACTCCCTCCAATTGCCACCAAAAACCCCAAAAACTTTAAATCAACCCTCCTTATCAGTTTACTAGCCTAATATCAGTGTTCCTAATTGGGTCAGCTCATCCTATTGAAAAATCCACCGAGTTTGACCAGAGAGAGCCTTCTCATACCCCGTAGGGCTAGCTACGAGGTGAAATGGTTTGATGTTGCCTTGAAGGTTTACCTTCCTCAGCCTAGGGTGAAATCTCAAGCGCTAACAGTAACAAAAAGAGTCAAGATACCAAGTATTATAAAACAACGAACCTATATTGACAAATCAAAACAATCATTGGTGAGATCTTAGTGGAGAGAAGTGAAGCATATAAGGAGATTTTACTTCAATTGAACAAGCTTCAAACTCCAAGGCACTCAACCACAAGGTTTCAACTCTTGCCAAGAGGACATAAAATATAGATATGCATTGCATGGGGAACAATCATGGACATATTGTTGATAATGTTGTTAATACACCCTTTGCTTAATCTCTATTATGTACAAGTCAATGGCATTTTTGTGTTTTTATTATAGAAGTAGAAGCACTGACACTTCCTCTCAATTTAGAATTAGTTATTTGGCCATTTATGATCATAGGCACAGTTTCTTTTAGTATGGCATTAAGATTGGCTATTCATCTTACACACAATAAACAAAAGACCTTTTGTTCTAGTCCTAGTCTAGTTTCCCTAGTGGTAAACCAAGTACCTTAGTTTATGTATAATGTTTTCTTCAAATTAATATAAAAACATATCGACTAGTTAAGAAAAAAAGGAAAGATATTGGTTCTAAGAGCATTGATTTTCAAGGCGATAATTTAAAAAAACTTGTAATTTTATTCCCAAAAAGGGGAAGGGGTTTTTGAGTGTGAAAATTTTCATTTTTAGAATTCATGTTATCATTTTGTTTTTTCTTTTAGATAAATTGTATATCTTGATTGAAATGATCGATGTTTCTAGTGGACACTCTAACCTAATCAATTTTTTATTAAACTAACTAATAAAATTGATTGTTGGGAAAAATTATTACATCAGGAGGCACTTTGTATATGAGGGTGTTCTATAAAATATGGATCTAATAAAAAAGTATATTACATATAGGATTCAATTATCAAAGTGCATGGATAACCAAGTGTGTTTTGATTCTATCAAGTGAGTTGATTCTGTTAATACCCATGTAAACCACATTTACATTTTAGGCTTTAGGTCAAGAATCATTATTGTTGAGTTTACGATTGTTTGGCTTTATATGTTTCTCACGCTTTATGTTTTCTTTTAAAAATCTATTTACTTTTAATTTATATTTGGCTCATTAGCTTAGTCTAATATCATGAATAGTAATTGAGATTAAATTCTATTTCAAAAGGTGTTTTCATTTTGTTAAACACACTTGTATGGAAAACCTTCTTCTTAGCCTCTAGATCAAGGGTGCAACTGTATTTCAATTTCTATTAGACTGTGCTTTAAAATGAAAGAAAAGTGATTATGATGACTAAGAAACTTGATCTCGAGTTAATTTTTTTGATCTGTTTATTACCTTTTGTGAGGGAATTTTATTCTAGAAATTGATATAAAAGTTTAATCAATGAAATTCCATCATTGAGAAACACACATACAAGGTCTATACAATTGTACAGTTTCGAATAGAATTATTATCTTTTTAAATAGTATGGTGCATATACCACTGGTATTCAATGATCCAGATAAGCAATATAGTTGAAGCTAATATTTTAGTTTTGTATCCGTGAGAGGAAATTTCCCTACTGATAGTGAACGTAGTTCAATGAAATGGCACTGCAAGCACAACCATGGTCTGCCCTTCTTAATATAATACCCAAAGTAAGATTGTTAAATGTGCTTTCTCTTTTACCGACAATTCTATTTTACCCATAAATTATTTTACTATCTATGCCACCTTAGGTTTGTTTTGTGGAAGAATTTATCTTCTTAAATAATATGATGTATTGAATTTATCGTTTTGTGGAAGAATTTATCTTTTTAATGTATAGAAAATAGGTTATGAATTTATTAACCTTTAAAAATAATATTTTCATATCTAAATTGATGGTAACACATTACAAAGTTAATAGGTTATAAATTTATTAATCTTTAGAATTATTATTTTCAAATTTAAATTGATGGTATCACATTATAGAGTTAAAATATAATCAGAGAGTATTATAATTTGTAAAGTTTTAATTACGAATTTATTATATTTTAAAACTAATTAAATTTTAAGGATTATAAATTATTGTTTATACGTTGATACTACTTTTTAATGTGCCACATGTCAATATCATGTTGAATATGGAACGAATTACATATATATCCCATGGTGAGCATTATACCATTAAAATGTATAGAAAATAGTGATCTTAATTTGCAACTATTGCATTAGTTTACATGTGATTGAATTAATTGATTGCATTGCAAAAAAAATGAGCTCAGCAACTCCTAGCTCTTGGCGGTTAGGGTTTCCTTAATTGTGATATCAGCTAGCTCATATCTGATATGCATAGGACTGTAACACTCTGATTTTGGACTCAATCTCATGATTTCACCATTGAAGATTAGTTTTGGCTGAAAGAGACCCTCACAACTATAATTGCAGCTCTCGTAAGGTTCAAGCTTGCATTTCACAGACGTTCCATAGGAGGCTTCTCTGATATGATCTTGCGGTTTGATTTTCTTTTGCTCATTATGGAGGAGGTGACTGCATTCAGAGCCCTGTTGCAGGCACAAAAACCGTGGGGGCCTTCTTCACCCCACCCCCCCCCCCCCCCCCCCCCCAAATTTATGAAGAAAATAGCTAAGATTCTAGATGTGGAACTCTCTTCATCATATCCATGAGCCTTAGCCCTCTCATAAAAAGCATTGGTTGGAAATTTTATGGGCTTATGGCCGAATCCAAAAGTTTTTGAATCCTGGATCACAAAACAATGGACCCCCAAGCTTCAAGGCCAGGTAACTTTCTTTGCAGTAGGCATGGATTTCTATGTTTTTATATTTGTGAATAAACTGGAAAGAGATATGATTTTCAAATCAAGGTCATATTTTATGGGGACCAAAGGCCTATTTATCTCCCCGTATACTCTGGATTTTAATCCAAATTCTGAAATTATTTCTGTGCCGGTGTGGATTTGACCATCTCACCTCCCTCTCCATCACTGAGGGCTTGATGCACTAAAAGATATTAGAAATAAGTTGGGTCGCTATCTGGGTAAATAAGAACCAAAAGGAGGTTAATTTTCTTATGCTCACATTTGTGTCGAATTAAATCTCTGCGAATTTTTACAGGAGGCCCTAAAAATAAATTTAGGGGAATGGAGACATATTCAGGAATTGGACTATGAGCAAATTCCCTTCAAATGCATCATTTGTCATTCTCATGGGAACTTTGCCAAAAAATTCCCTTAATAAAAAAAGGATGAGCAAGCCCAAGTCCCTGTATCTAAAGAAGGGAAGACCCATACCCCCATATCTAATGAGGGAAATTTTTTACCAGTTCAAAAGTGAAGGAAGAATCAATAGAATAAGGTTGCAGCTCTGAAGAAATCTGCTAAAGAAGTTCGTCAACCTTCACTTAACAAAAATTATTTTGAGGCTCTGCAAGATCCAGAACAAGACGAAATTACTCCTTTGGATGAAACCCTAAAGGAGGATCAAGGAAACTTAGCAGTGTTGGGGAGAATGAAGAGAAAGCTCCTTTGATGGTTGTCTCTTCAAATATAGAATCACTCTTTGTAGAAAAAAAGTATTAACAATGTCAAATTCGAAGCTTACAGAGATCAGTAGATCTACTCCAACGTTTACAAAAAAACTATGGCAATCAAAGCAACTCACACTAAGTCAAGAACAGGATGCAATGTTGTACAATCACTCTCCTCAAATGCGGCAGAACTGCCTCTCACAAGAGTCCAAAAATCCCATAAGGAAAAACGAGAACGTGAAGCAGATGTCAATTTAGCTTCAAGATGTGAACTTTGTGTAGACTCCTTGTTGCAAAAGTCTCCCAAATAAGTCAATGTATTGTTTTTTCATATTATTATGTTTGCAATTTGTAAGAATTTACTCTTGTAATTACGAGGAAAGTCTTAGTTGTAGAAACCATAGAAGATATTAGGATTTGTCTCCTATAATCTTAGTTAATTTCTTAGTAGAAGGTCCTCTGAATTTGGTGCACACGTAAGGAATTTCCTAGTTTTTTTGTTGCATCCAGGAGTAGATTTAATAAAACCCTCTACTCACTATTGTTTAAAAAACAATGTTTAAAAAACAAAACAAAAAATTAATTGATTGCATCCATTTCAATGTATAGCAATGGATTGGATGGTAGAGAGACATAGAGTGACTGTGTGAGAGAGTGATGAGGGGGAGACACAGAGGGAGGTGGGACAGAAAGGGACATAGAGTAAGGAAGAGAGATAACAAGAAATTTTGGGAGAGAGAATGACGAAAGAAGAAAGACATAGAGAGAGAAAGGTGGAGAGAGAGGGGGAGTGATAAGGAAAAGATGGAGAAAGAGTAAAGGAGAGAAGAGAGTGGGAGGGAAGAGAGAGAGGGAGAGAAGGGGAAGAGAGAGGGAGGGAGAGATATATTGATATGGATAGAAAGTGTGTATGTTCGGGGGATGAGATAGAGAGACAAAGAAGGAGAGATGGAAGGAGATAGAGATATAGATGGAGGGGGGAGAGAGGGAAGAAGGGAGAAACAAAGAGAGAGAGGGAGGGAGAGATAAATAGATATGGAGAGAGAGAGAGAGAGAGAGTGTGTGTGTGTGTGTGTGTGTTTGAGGGGGTGAGATAGAGAGACAAATAAGGAGAGATAGAGGGAGATATAGATATATATGGCAGGGGAGAGAATGATCTGAATCGGATCCATAAACCATTGTCAAAGAACTGTGACTAAATCAAGTCGAACAAATCTCGAATGAAATCCAAAACAACAACCAAAAACACCCTGAACCAGTGGCCATGGCAGCCGGTGTAGAACAACGAGGACCTCGGTCAAAGTGCGCTGACCGAGGCCCATGGAGACTGCGCAGGAGGTCGATGTAGCCCCTGGGAGCCCCGGAATGGGAAAAGGAGCTGATTTTCGATGAAAGGCGCTAATCGCACATCGTTGGGCGAATAGGGCTGAAATGGTAGAGCCTTAAGCACTCGGTCACGTTGGGAGCCAGAGGACCGTGGGCGGAGAAACGAAAAGTGCCATCGTACGAAGGTGGGACCCACGACCTGGAAACCAGCAATTTGATCGAGGCGCCCTTGAACAGTAAGAGGTTTTGGAGAAAGCGGAGCAATCACACTCATCGATCGACACGTGGCAGCGGAGGTGAGAGAAAAACCACCGTGATCGCACGTTATCGGTCGAGCAAGTCAACCACGCTCGACCTGCTTATGACGTTGGATCTGGAGGAGCCCAGATCAGACAGCTGAGATTGCGCCCACTAGACAGAAGCGGAACCGACAGGGAATTAAGCCGTGATTTAAGGGGATTTGGAATCCGTTGAGCGCCATGGTGGAGAAAGAATGTATCCACGACATAACCGAAGAAATGAATCGACGAACAAGCTGGTGCTATTCCAATGAGGACATGTGGCTACTACTTGAGCATTCATGCTGATGCCGAACGGGGAAATCCAAGCACGCAGGTGGCAGGCGAATCGATGCAGGTAGGAGAGGAACCGAATAGGGATGGAGGTCGAATGGCTAAAGCCATGAACAGAGACAGCCGAATGGAGATTCAAAGAGGGAGAGCGAAGAGCCCAGGCAACCAAGAGAGACAGTGAACAGTGAACCCTGAGAGGAGGACTGAGTACAGAGAGCAGTAAAGACAAGCAGAGGAGACAGAGGGCCGAGCTGACCACAGGCAGCATCGAGCACAAGAGAGCTTGAAGAATCAAGCCTTCCCATAGAGGAATCTGTCTAGATTGAGCATCACAGTTGGCTCTTTCAATTGTAGACCAAGGGTCACAGAGCTGGTAGGAAGAACAAGAGTCTGCGTACTCCGAGTGGCTTGGGGAATCCAAGAACCACCCTGCCAAGAAAAATCTGCTTCAGGAGAACTCATATTGAGTCCCTGTATTGTAATTTCTCTGCTGAAAGACACAATAAAAGAAGGCCACCACTGAAGCTGGACCGGAGACATAGCCCTGGATAATATGGTGAACTCCTTATTAAAAATTGTTTGTGTCTTTGTGTTGCTTATTGTATTTCTCTGTTGTCTTTCCATTTATTTTCTATGTATTGGCAATCTGATCGATCCGTTGTTTCAATCACACAGAACACACACACCAGCACATGAGTTTGTAATACCTTTCTGTTTAATAAATCTTTCACTAAGGTCACTCATAGGGTGATTATCAGATCAGAGAAAGGGAAGAAGAGAGATACAAAGAGAGGGAAGGAGGGGCAAATAGAGAGACAGAGAGACATGGGAGAGAGGGAGGCGAAGAGAGAGAAGGGGAGAGGGAGGGAGATAGATGGACATTAACTAGATGAAGATGTACATTAACTAGATGTATGATGTGTTATGTTCATTGATTTCAGTGTAAAAACAAAATATTATTGACAACGTTCATTTATTTCAATGTTACAATAATTCAACGATAAATAACACACCTAATTTTCATTTTAAATAAAATGTTCACTCACCTGAAATGTTCGCTTCTTGACAATATAAACTATTTTTAATTGACTACTACTTTTTAATGTGCCACATGTCAATGTCATGTTGAATATGGAAGGAATTAGAATGTATCTCATAGTGAGCATTAAGCCATTAAAATGTATAAAAAATAATGATATTAATTTTCAACTAATGCATTGGTTTAAGTGTGATTGAATTAATTGATCACATTGATTTCAGCGAATATTGTTGGATTGCATTAATTTCAATATATATTAATGGATTGGTGGGTGGAGAGAGAGAGTGAGAGAGTGATGAGGGAAAGAGACATATGGAGGTGGGAGAGAAATGGAGAGAGAGAAGGAGAAAGGTTGGGAGAGAGAGGGAGGGAAGAAGAAAGACATAAAGAGGGAAAGGTGGAGAGAGAGAGGGGGAGTGATAAGGGAGATAAGGAGAGAGAGTGAGTGAGAGAGGAGAGTCGGAGGGAAGAGAGAGAGGGAAATAAGTGTAAGAGAGAGGGAGGGAGAGATAGATTGATAGGGATAGAGGGTGTGTATGTTTGTTGTGTGAGATAAAGAGACAATTAAGGAGATATGGAAGGATATAGAGATATAGATGGAAGGGGGAGAGGTATTGAGAAATCTAGGGAATGAATAACTAAAATATTTGTCTGGTAGATAATTGTTTGTGATATGATTTTACTTCTTAGCTTATAGTCTTTTCTTTGTTATGTTATTATTGTGTTCTTTTCATCAAGACAATTACCAATATGCACAATAAAAGACAAGTGACACAGTATGTAGGCTTTTCAACCAGGGCCAAAACCTCTCACCTCTTGAGAGGAAAACCCAATCAAAATTCTTCTTCTATATCTTCAATTAACGAGTACCAAGACCATGACATAGACCCTTGACTCTAGTATCCTCCCAAGAACCTTGTCACTAGCCTTGATGCTCTACCTCTTCCCTTCCTCAACTTTCTTCTTGATCTCGAATTGCTTTCCTTGACTCCTTCTAGAGAAACTTGATCTCCATAATTTATACTGCTTCTTTTCGACTTTCCCTAGAGAATCTCGGTCTCTAGTTTCCACACTTCTCTTCTCGGCTATCTCTAGAGAATATCGATCTCTAGATAAGAAACCCTAGTCTCTATACTGCTTCTCTTCAATCTTTACTTGATGTCTTTGATTCTTCTTCAGAATAAATACCCCATAAGAAACCTTCCTTTGCTGACCCTAGAAGAATCTCTCCTTCGAACTACCCAGAGGAATCTCTCCTTTGTACTACCTGGAAGAATCTCTCCTTCGTACTACCTAGAAGAAACCTCCTTCACCGCCCCAAAAGAAACTTCTCTTTGTTGCCCTAGAAGAAACTTCTCTTATCCCTTTTCGTACTTCACTTAATAACCTCTTCTACGCATTTCTTCTTCAATGAATGCTTGTCTAGTTGCTTGATCTAAGTGAGGTCGAGTGTGGCTTATATATACACTTTTCCTTGTGTCCTTTAGGCTGACATGATTACTTGTAGTTAGGCCAAGTTCTTCTAGTAGTTTCTTCCATTGTTGTAGGCCGACTTGAAGAGGATAAGTGACAAGGTCTTGGAGGATACTTTACATAGACAATTTTGACCTTTTACAAAGTGTAACATGACAATGACTCTAACATTTTATGACTAGATGAAAAATAAATCCTAAAGACTCTCAATGGGAGTCTCGACTCAAAAACAAAATCTCTTACTCATGAAACCCATGATGCAAGCATTACAATATTTTATTTTTCTTCTTTACATCTTATTACATAAAATCATAATTACATGTCATTATGAAGACCGAACCTAGTTACACTTTTCAACACTTCGTCTTAACTAGGAAGGTATTCATAATGGAACTTGGACTTTCTCAATCTGAATAATTTCTCATAAGAATAATTCAAATTTGTAACTCATTTGTATAACATCATATCAACCAGCATTGTTACATAGTAAGGCCTTGAATAAAAACTCCTTATATCCACAATATCTGAGCTCAATATTGGTGAGACCAATGATTTATAGACACCCTCATCATTGTCTCTCTCAGGACATCCCCTACTCGGGTACTCAGGGTGTGTTCCATGGGGACTATTATTATCTTGGACTCCTCGTCCCTCAAATAATATTAGTCCCCCATGATTACTCTTCTTTTGGATGCCCTATTTCATCCTTAAAGAGTTTCGGATGCTAAATGATTACCCAATCCTTCATTCTGTCTAATTCCCAGGTGAAGACTAGAATGGCATGTCTATCTCTCCCTCTCAAATAGGGAGGGCATATTCCAATAAATGAATGTGCTCACTCCTACAAAAGGAATGTACCTAATCTCCCTCTTGGCTTAGGAATTTCCAAGTTTCTTCCAAGTAAGAAACTTCTTATCAGGCTCCCTCTTAACTAGGGACCTACGGCAGCTCCTCACGTGGAATAACCATGTACTTGAATAACTCCTCCCTCCAATGTAATTTATTCTTTGTCATGGAGTCTTTATCTTTTGGGGACTTCTTCATAGGGCACATATGATCCATCACTTTCATCCATGAGTTAGTCATGTCCTAATTTCATCAGAAAGTGATCAATCATTTTTCCATCTGGATTTATTTCATGTCATTCTACTTTCTTTCATGCCATATTTTCTGAAAGGATATTACATCCTTCAATATATCCTCTTGGAAGTCATCCACAGATCTTCCCTTTGGCAATCCTACATAAGCCCAACCAAATATTAGCTCAAAAATAAGAAATGAACAATTAAGTCAAAATTACCTTTATGATGGTCTTTCATCATGACATCTTCCTATAGGCATTAACATCCTGCATGAAAATTGACACAATTCCCAAAGATATATATTGTCAAGGGTCTCCATATTTTTCTGACTCATATCACAGTCTTCATATCTTTCTGGGAGATACTCTAGTCAACTCTTCTTGGTCTCGGATGTTGAATTCCTTCTACGTTTGTTGCATATTTGCATGATCTCTTCCTTTCTTTTCACACTTCATTCCTAGGAGCTTCCAATTAGAGTTCCTCAATTGTAGTCAGCTTCCTCATGATTCATATGAGAACATATTATGTTGATTTCATCTAGTGCGACTTATGCTTTTCTGCAATCTTTCAGAGGAGGATATCCCTTCTTCTTTTGATCATGTTTCCAAATATGGAAATAGTGATCTATATTATCTACAACCATATGACATGACTTTCATAATATCCTATGTAAGCATACATACCTCATATTTCCTTTTGGTCATCCATACTTCATGTAGCAACTTCACAAAAGAAATTTTTCCTTTAGACCTGCTTCTTTGTTATGTCATCATATCATCATCCCTTGAATCCCATGAGTTGGAATTCCTGATGAAATTTGTGCCTTCCTTTTATATCGCAGAATACTTTGATGAGGATTCCATCAGAGAAACTTGAGGATCACCCAACAAATGTGTCCTTGACTATTGTATGATGATCCCAGTTGATCATGACCTCTACTTCTTTCTATAAGTATCAATTGTGATTTCAATGGGATCTCCAAGAGCCCTTATCGTTTGTAACCAATAGAATTTATTTTAGACATTATTTCTGCTTTCCCATCTCAATAAATCTTACTTCTAATGCTTCTATCATGATGCTACATTTTAATCTGATGCATCCTATCTTATTTACATTGATTCCTATTTATAAATTATAAGTGAAAAGAACCTACTAGTGAAGAATATCATCTCAGTCACAATAAAGATATTTTTGCTTCTTCCTTCTTAAATTTCTTTGTCTCAGGTCCTTTCACTTTCTTAGTAATATGGGATTCTTCCCTAACCCTCTTGCATTTAGGACAATCTCTTCTATAGTGCCCAAATCTTTGACAACCATATCATCTTTCCTTAGCCACGTTCTTCCTTTTCTTTGGAGGACCAAAATTTCTAAATTCCCCTTTTCTTCTCATCACTGATTGATCCCTTCTATCTTATCTTTTGTTACTTTCTTTCTTCAACATGTCTTCTTCTGCCTTGTAGAGGGACCATAATTTGATGAATGGCGTAGTGTAACACCCCCTCCTCCCAGGTCCACCGAAGCAACCGACCAGTTGGAGTAAACATGCGACAAGAGAAGCTTCTATAAGGGATTCAACCTCCTTGGTGACCTCAAGGAAATGGAATTGACAGAACACCTTAAACAAACCCATCCACATCCGCAACAACAACCTCAAGAAACATGTCAACCACTCATACATCATGTCCCTGAGTCTCATTGATGATTTGAGCCTTTTAACCCCTGGTCGCTCTCATGCTATAGGTAAGACAGTGTCCACAAGCTAAAGTCACTCTCACTGGCCTATGTGTCAGCGTCCCTAGACTCTTTTCAGCGGACCTGTGCCAGCGTCCCCGAGATTTGAGTCACTTTTCTAGCCCAGAATCTCGGCCTCTACCCAGAACTTGTTATAACCTTCATAATCCATCAAAGACATGATGACAAGATAAAAAAATCAAAAATCAACCTCAGTAATGGGCCTGAGCATCCCCAACCGGGACTGACATTTTGTCAAACACTTGGCATCAATGCAACCTATAGGTCTAGGATACAAGACAGAGCATAAATGATTGAAATCACTTATGAAACATAACCAGAAGGATCACCGCCTTCACCATTGAACTATTATAACATCAATTAGGTCTTCCATCCATCCATTTAACAATTACAAGTAAATACATGAAATAACCATGACATGAACCAATCATTTAACCATGCTTATAACTAGAATAAAACCATATAAATATCATAGATATGACAACCATTAAATCCACATATAAACAAGTTCAAAAGTGATAGAACTTATCTTTTATTAATCATAGGAAAATCCGACTAGGTTCGGGACTTCCACGTACCACCCGACCAGAGACATGGCTGAACCAAATCTCTCTTTCAGCCAGTCACCTCCGTGTTATATTCCAAGCATGAATGTGTGATCTCATGAAACAACCAATCCAAGAATACCCAATGGAATCCAAAGGTTAAACCACCTCCACCCTCACCAAACTGTGATCACACCAAAACTGGTGCTCCTATCACAACTGAACTAAACTTGGAATGTCATCTAGAATCCATCACTATCCTTGAGAAAAAAATTTACTCCTTGTCCCTCATGCTTTACCGCGATCCAATCCTAGATCACTAGGCCCTAAACCAAGATCAGTCTCTCAGGCTTTACTGTAATCCAAACCTAGATCACCAAGCCCTAAATCGAGACTTCTCCCTCGAGATTTACTGTGTATCCCGCCAAAACTGGTCAAGGGATTCTTAGGCCTTTGGGGATGAACCTTGAGACCACCTCTACCTTAGAATTTGAAATCCATCTGGCAAACCAAACCTCAAAACTGAGATAAACATCCCATCATACCATGGCCTTTGGAAAAAGGCAAGGCTAGGCTAAAAAGCCACTTTCATAACTTGGGAAAACCATGCCACCAACAACAAGAGAACCATACACCAACATGCAAAGCCATGTATGTCAAATCTAGCTAGGAAATCACACATGCAAAAGGTTACCTACAAGTATTCCTGTTGAAGTTGCTTGATCATGCTTTTCCTTCCTTGATCCTTGCTTTCCTTCCTTCATCTTCTTTGCTTTTCCTTCCTTGATCCAAAGCTAGAGTGCTCCAAGAAAATTCTAAGTGACCCAGAGTGAGAGAGAAAGAGAGAGAGAGAGAGAGTAATGAGAGAGCTCCAAACTTGGACTAACCAAGAGCTTGCAAACTGATCCTCAAAAGCCTTTTTATTAATGAGGCCTCTAATTTCTTCATTTTCCATTATTTTTCTTTAATTTTCTCCTCACATGTAATCTATGACCTTTTACCTTCCTTTTCTCCTATTTTCCTTTATTTTCATAAATAAATGTGCCAAAGATGCCTTTTTGCCTTTGCCTTTGTCAATTTTCCTTAGCTGAAACACACATCCAGTGATGCCCACTAGGATATCTTTTCCCAACATTCAGCTTGGAATATTTTCCCTTACCCGTGGTCTTATTTTTCCTTTGTTAACTTTTATTACATGAACTTTTCACCAGGGCTATTACAGAACCCCTCCCCCTTGGGGAACACTGTTCTCAGTTTTAAACCACACCAAGACCTTAGCGAAACCGGTGAAAACAAACGTACTAACCATGGAGCTTTATAACTTAGCTCGTTGTAGTATTTACAATGAATGACCTGCTCAAAAGTAAACATGACCGAATAACAACCATACCACATACTTGAGCTTTATAACATAGCTCATTACGGTATTTACAATAATCACATATACACATATGCACATTTTCTAAACCATCAAATTAAAGGATATGATGCCATATCAATCAACAAGGGACTCTGGAGGATCACACCTTCACCCTCCAAAGTAGTACCAGGATTCACCTCCTTCCTAGGAAGTCCAGAATGCACTGTCACAGTCAAAGTTGCATCCAATGTCCAGTGCTACAATCCTATGCCACTTGTCCCCTAAGTGAACATTTACTGGCTCATTGTTCCAAGGCGCACTCCCAATGTGTATCTGATTCCATCTGACAATGCTAATGACCAAAATAAATATACCCGCGACCTTCCCTTCTCTGCTACATAGTCCCTCGGGAAATCCGGTCACCCCCTTCGTGCAGTCACTCACCATCCAAGTTCCCCGGAATCCCCTATCCTGAGCGATCCATCCCTTCGCAAAGCTTCCTCACATTGAAAGATCAACAACCAAGGCATATACCTACCTCAAAACCATCATATCAGTCATAGCATGCTCATGGAAATCAATGGACACTATTGGGTACCAATGTCCCACAATGGCCCTGCTCCTGAAGTGCTTTACCAGCATACTATTGCATGTTCCAATTTATTTTTTTATTGCTGCTAATTCTTGTAGTCGATTTCAGCCAGTCAACTGGACATGTTCATGCATTCCTGTTCCAAGTAGATAATTTCCATTGGATTTAAATAAATTGAAATGACCTCAAATCATACTTCATTGGTAGCTCTTCAATAAGGTACACTTGCAATTCTGTTCACTTCTTGCCACAACAAGTCAAACTAATTGTTTGATCAAAACATCATGTATAAACATATCATATCAGGTTAGCTCAAAATACAACCATCATAAATCACATGTAACCATCATAAACCAGAATCATAGATCACATATAATCATCATATACCATAGTCATAAATCATATACATAATAAAACTAAATAAAATGTCGATACTTATCCTTTCATCAATCCTTAGCTTCTACCTTTTTCTTTCTTCTGTACGCACTCCAGACTGGTTGCCACAGCCGACAAAAACCCAGTGCCTTCTCCTCAATCGTGTGCACATACACATTGTGTGCATCACACACATACAGCTACACATGTTATACAACATCATGCACTACATGCATCTACACTAGTACCATATGTACCGTATTTACACAGTACCACCTGTACACTGCAACTACCTTCACAACGTCTGCACAACATGTGCACAACATCACATGTACGTGGCACCACATGCACAACGTGTACACAACGCCACATGTACACTGCACCACTATACAACATGTACACAATACCACATGTACACAGTACCACATGCACGACATGTACGTGACACCATATGTACACAGTGCCACATGCACAACATGTACACAACACCACCTGCACACAGTGCCACTTCTACAACATGTCCACATGCACACCGCACCACTTGTACAATCATGCACACAACACCATATGTACATAGCGCCACATGTACAACATCCATGTAACACCATTTGTACATAACAGTACATATCCAACATGCACATAGAATCATCTGTACACACCACCGCATATGCAATCATGCGCACAACACCATATGCAATATTCGTACAACACTATATGTACCATACTATACATAACCTTGCATAAACAACATGTACACACACTATAGATACACAACGCTGCATGTGCACACATCATAGATGTAACATGTACAACATATCCATTAGATACACAACAGTAGTACCACACATCCAAAACCACACTGTCCTTACCAAGAAACCTTGCTTCAAGTGTCTTATCCATGCTTATCCTAGCATGTCGCAGACCACACTTCTTTAATTTTGTTGATGTATCCCTTGGTATAATCTATCCATAACATAAGCATAGGCATAATACAAGCATACAATATAAATTCATATTCACGTGATACTGACCTTATATATTTGTCATGACTACTCTTCCCACTAGATTCCTCATAGCCAGGAACCTCTTCCTGTCATTCGCTTGTATAAGCAATCATTCCTCCACAAGGATGATTTCTTATGACCCTATTGGACAGTGACATAGATACATACATACATACATATATAATCATTAGCTTAAAAAAATCATCATTATGTCAGACAACGACATACATAGATACATGTATACATATACAAACATCAACATAATCATGATCATAACATAATTACCAGATAACATAAGGTCTAGGTTAAGAGAACTTCCTTTATTCATGCACAACATTGAGAAAAATTGTTCCCAACATAGCCAATGCATCTGACACCTCAGATGCATTTAGTTTACCTTTTCTAGTTACCTTTCATGTGTTTGTATTGTCATCATTCATTTACCACTATGGACCAACCAGTCCAACTGATTGTCATAGTCTTACCTTCCACTACGCTTATTCATGCACAAAGCTTCATCAGTGTCTTACATCACTTGTTGAGTACCACATAGCTCTCCCCGAGCTCCCTTAACTTTCCTCTTTCCCAAACAATTCCCAAGACTCAAAACATGAAAAGTGATACCAAGAAACAACCAAGAAGAAAACCATGAAAACCAATAACAACACGACACCGCAACAAAGTGGCATAACTATGCACCAAACACACTCAAATCGCAAATCAAACGCAACAATCACAAAAGAACAAAAGCACAAGACTAACCACATACACCATGACTCGATCCCCATGGTTCCCAAGGAAAGCTCAACCTTCTTCAAAATTTCATGGCAACCTCTTTTTCCATGCAATTCCCTGCATCATACTGCCATAAACACATAACTGTCAATGCATAAATAAATATAACAATACACCATATACCTTATATTTTTGTGTCAAACACGTTGCCTCGTAGCTGAACATGTCCATGCCATATCTCAAGGGACTCCAATTCCCTTGACAGATCCACCTGTGACTAGAGACTAGCTAATATACATGCCAAGTACATGTTCATGAATCTAGCACATATCCACATAATGTCAAACAAAATCAAGGTTAAGAAGACTTCTTGTATGCAAATCACTCATTCGTTTGGAATTAGGGTTTCCAAACATAGCCAAAGGAATTCTTGTCCAATTCCTTCATTTTACCTTTTTACATGGTTGCAATCGAGACTGACTATGTACTATCACATCACCCAATTGTTAGTTGTATAAACATATCAAGTGCTACCTTGTCATGCTAATACCAAGCATGTTTCCTGCAAATGCTCACACATGTCAACCACATGTTCCAAATATCAAGACAATCATATCTATCAATTTGAAATCAACTTTTACAAACAATCATGTCATAACCCATAGTCAACGCATAGCCATTAGACATAATGCTACAACTATCAACTACATTCAAGTACATATCAATTGTCTTAACACATACATGTTAGTACAATCATCTTAAAACAAGATCATTGGAACACATACTCATATTATGAAATTAATCAAACATTCAATCAACTTGCAAACATACCATGTTAAATAATTCAACTAGACACCAAACACTCAAACACCAAATAAATGTCCTAATCAAACAGTCAAGCACAAGGTAGATGACATGAACAAGTTCATACCTTAATGTATCTCAAGGGAGGCAATATTTTATGCACAATCAATCTAGTTAGCATGATATAACTTCACGAGATACTAACTCAAACATAAATAGGATCATGATACCCAAAATAGTCACTAGCTAACATGTTCACATCATAAGCTCATAAACATTTTTCCTTCATGCATATCAATCACATATGTACGATCGGTCTAGATTAATACGACACCATATCCAAAATATGTTGACTCATACCTGAATATCGCAACCATAACCATTTGCATAGGTCAAACTAGGTTAACACAATACATATAACATCAATATTTTCAATGCAATGAACATAACCATCACGCATATGACCAATCCAAATTACAATATCAAGATATTAATGAAATAACCATAATAATCAAGTTGATAGCATATAACAATAATAAGCTATATATCATGCTCATCAACAACCTAATCATCAAGTTATATAACATAAAAAAACAATAGTAATGCATACAACCACATGTTACCATCGTTCTTGACTATTTGACACATGCGCATATGACTACACTAATCAACTATCATCTATCATGTACGTACCTATAACATCAAAAGACATGTACATAAACCTAATGTATATACCCTTATTCATATAAAAATTCTTAACTTACATACCTGCATGTTAACATACAATACTTGTATGACGATCTGCTCTTATCCCAAAGTCCAATGTTGCAACCTCATTATGATGATTTGCATCTCTTGCTCTATCTCAGCGAACGCATTAGCATCATAACAACAAACATCACCTTGATGACCTAAATTGCATACCATGACTTCACAAGGCATGTTTGACCTACTATTCATGCATAACTATAACCAAGACCATACATGCATAACAACTACATATAGACATATAAATCAAGAGTACTAAACCATATTCACATCATTCTAGTTAGAGACCAGTCATCAATGCATGACCATATCAACTACACAAACCATGACCCCATGCATGACAACAACCATTACTCCATTGTACACATTTTCACATGCAACCATCAACATGCATAAGCAATCCTAATCAACTACACATATGCATGAACGCATGTAGTTGAGCATGAGTGATCAATTCTTGTAACCAACCTATAAGACTAATACATGTAATCAAACATACAAGAATGCAATCTAACATATAAGGATGTAATCAAGCTGCATATAATCATATAATCAGTCATATACTCCTGACGATGCATTCCACAAAATCACATCAAGTTCCTTATGATAACCTTACTACAAACATGATAAACATGATGCAATGCAACAAGCACATGGAATGCAAGTGTAAGAGACACACATGCAACTAACATGCATGCATGACAAACACCTTCACCCAAGGAGAGGGCAACCATGCTCTGATACCAATCTGTAACACTCCCTCCTCCCAGGTCCACCCAAGCAACCGGCCAGCCGAATTAAACATGCAATGAGAGAGGCTAATATAAAGGATTCAACCTCCTTGGTGACCTTAAGGAAATGGAATCGACGAAACACCTTAAACAAACCCATCCACATCAGCAACAACACCCTCAGGAGACATTTCAGTCACTTAGACATCTTGTCCCTTAGTCCCACTGATGATTTAAGCATTTTAACCCCTGGTCGCTCTCATGTTATAAGTAAGACAACGTTCAGAAGCCAAAGTCACTCTCACAGACCTATGTGCTAATTTCCTTGGAATCTTTTCAGTAGACTTGTGCTAGCATCCCCGAGATTTGAACCACTTTTCTATCCCATAATCCCGACCTCTACCCAGAACTTTTTATAACCTTCAGAATCCATCAAAGACATGATGACAATAAAAAAATCAAAAATCAAACTCGGGATTAGGCCTGAGCAGCCCCAACTGGGACTGACATTCTGTCAAACACTCGGCATCAATGCAACCTACAGATCTAGGATACAAGACAGAGCATAAATGATTGAAAGCACTTGTGAAACATAATCAGAAGGATCACCACCTTCTCCATTGAACTGTTAAAACATCAATTAGGTCTTGCACCCATCCATTTAACAATTACAAGTAAATACATGAAATAACCATGAAATGAACCAGTCATTTAACCATGCTTATAACCAACATAAAACCATATAAATATCAGATATATGACAACCATTAAATCCACATATAAACAAGTGCAAATGTAAGAGAACTTAGATTTTATTAATCATAGGAAAATCTGACCAGGTTCGGGACTTCCACGTACCACTCGACCATAGACATGGCTTAACCAAATCTCTCTTTCAGTCAGTCACTCCTATGCCATATTCCAAGCATGAATGTGGGATCTCATAGAACAACCAATCCAAGGACAACCAAGGGAATCTATAGGTTAAACCATCTCCACCCTCACCAAACCGTGATCACACCAAAACTGGTGTTGCGATCACAGTCGAACCGAACTTGGAATGTCATCCAGAATCCATCACTATCCTTGAGGAATTTTCCTCTCCTTGTATCTCAGGCTTTACCGCAATCCAATCTCGGATCACTAGGCCCTAAACCAAGACCAAGCTCTCAGGATTTACCGCAATCCAAACCCGGATCACTAGGCCCTAAACCGAGACTTCTCCCTCGGGCTCTACCATGTATACAAAACTGATCAAGGAATTCCTAGGCCTTTGGGAATGAACCTTAACACCACCTCTGCCCCGGATTATGAAATCCATCTAGCAAATCAAAGCTCAAAGCTGAGATAAACATCCCATCATACCATGGCATCTGGAAAAAGGCAAGGTTAGGCTGAAAAACCATTGTTGTAACCTGGAAAAACCATGTCATTGACAACAAGAGAACCATACAACAACATTCAAATCCATGCATGTCCAAACCAACTAGGAAATCACACATGCAAAAGATTATCTGCAAGTATTCATGTTGAAGCTACTTGATCCTACTTTTCCTTCCTTGATCCTTGCTTTCCTTCCTTTCCCTTCCTTGATCCAAAGCTAGAGTGCTCCAAGAAAACTCTAAGTGACCAAGAGTGAGAGAGAGAGAGAATAATGAGAGAGCTCCAAACTTGGACTGACCAAGAGCTTGCAAACTAATCCTCAGAAGACTTTTTATTAATGAGGCCTCTGATTTCTCCATTTTCGATTATTTTCCTTCAATTTCCTCCTCACATGCAACCTGTGACCTTTTACTTTCTTTTTCTCCTATTTTCCTTTATTTTCATAAATAAATGTGCCAAAAATTCCTGTATGCCTTTTAATGCCTTTGCCTTAGTCTTTTCAAATTTTCCTTAGCCAAAACA
This sequence comes from Pinus tabuliformis, assembly GCA_031772625.1. Lineage (NCBI taxonomy): Eukaryota > Viridiplantae > Streptophyta > Pinopsida > Pinales > Pinaceae > Pinus > Pinus tabuliformis. The sequence continues at coordinate 485,992,496 of CM062807.1, forward strand.
CACATTCAGTGATGCTCATTGGGATATCTTTGCCCAACATTCATCTTGGAATACATGTCCCTTACTTGTGGTCTTATTTTGCCTTTGTTAACTTTTATTACATGAACATTTCACCAGGGCTGTTACAGATAGCTTCCTCTTCCTTAGTATATATGTTACTTTGTTCATCAGTTAATGCATTTAGAATAACACAGATCATTTCATTATCAGATACCATCTCTCCTAGATCATGCAAATGACCTTTTATTTGAGATGCTTTTTAGAGACATGACGATATCCCTTCATCATTTCACTAGTACAAAATGGCTAATTAGTTACTAAAAAAATGACTAAAATTTGCATATAAACGACCATTTTTCAGTCAGTGACTAGTAGTCACTAATTTACAATATCTTATAACGCGACCAACATTTAGTCATTTTTAGCTTAGTCATTAATTGGTTGTCTCAATTTCATCATCTAGTAGTATATTTAGTCATTAATTTAATCATTAATTTAGTCATTGATTTAGTCATTAATTGCCACAATTAATGACAAAATATACAACAAAATATATTACTATATGATCGTCTGAGAAAACCAATTAATGACCAAACTATTAGTTGTGTTATAAGATACTGTAAATTAGCCACTAATAGTCATATATATGCAAGTTTTAATCATTGTTTGAAACCAATTAATGACCAAAGAAATATGACTAAACTTTGGTCATGTTATAACATATTATAAATTAGCTACTAATAGTCGTATATATACAAAATTTAGTCATCATTTGTAATCACAAATTTATCATTTGCGCTAGTCATTTATCTTTTTTTGGTAGTTTCATATTCATTATATAAATGACTAATTTAGTAGTTTATAATCATTTCATTTACTTTCATTAATAATCATTATAAACAACTAATTTAGTTGTATATTCAATTTATGTGTGTTTATCATTAATCAATATAAACTACTAATTTATTAGTTTTAGATTAATTTTATGTGTTCATTATTAATCAACATAAATGAATTAGTATGATTTTGCGACTAAAAAAAAAATCATACAATGTGCATGTTCATATAATATAAAAACGCAAAGTTACATATGTTGATTACAATACTAAACAATATTAATTGCAACTATAAATAATTTCAAGCACATAAATTATATTATATAAAATGTCAAATATTTCAATATGAGTTTCCAACTTAATATTGATTGGATTACAATTTACACATGAAAAGTTGTTTCATCATTTCAAAACATTATCATTGAGTTGCCAAGGCATTGCAGGTGAATTCACCAACTCTAAAGACTTGGCCATTAGTCTCTATGTGTGTGTCTTATGCAGGATAATTTCTCGAAGGGTATTACTAGACCAGTTTTCTTCTCTCTCTCTTCTTGATTCTTGCCATCAATATTGAATTTTGAGTTCCTTTTCTGAAAATAAAAGAAGATATAGTGTAGAGTGTAAGACATGAACGATGATGAACACTATAATATAAACTAAAGTAGACTATAAAATATTTATACGATATATACCTCAACATCAGCAATATCAAAGCCATTTTTCCCCATAAAAGGAAGAAACTCTAACAAGTTTTCTTCAGTTTGGTGATAGTAGCGACTATGTGGCCAGATGACCTATATAAACAAAGAAAATAAAACATCAACATAGAAAAGAACACCTTAGTAACTTAGTATTCAACCTTTAGAGAAAGCTTAAGGTACAATCATGCCAACTAAGTTACATGCTAAAAATTTCAAGTTATAGATAACTTGTGAAAACAAATAATATGTTTGATGTCTAATCCTTGTTGTTTTATTCGCAACAACATTTCATTCTCTAATGCATGAACTTGGTCAAGTATATAAACAACATGTGCTCAAATAACAACATAAAAGTAAACTTTTCTAATAGTCATGAAAATATTTTAACGCAAAAGTGGTCTGGATTTAAACAAGAACGCAACAAATTACAGATATAACCATACATACAGAGATGTAGCATAAATAATACTTCATTTCATTACTATAAAATACTGAAATATGCTTACAAAACAGAAATGGAAATAAACTAGCTAGGGCGATGGTAGCTTATCTCTGAGAAGAGATGTGGCGGCTACATGCCTCTAAATTTTCTTACAATGAGGCTCAAAGGCCTATTTATTGTTGAGAAACAATGTAAAACCCTAAACATCCAAAAACCTAACTCTAGGAGATGAATCGCCAAACTATGGGCCCTGTTTGGGGTAAATTGGTACATCAACTTCCCGGCGTCGTAACTTTGGCATGCGATCTCCATTTGATGCACACAATACCTTGTTAGAAAGATCTATCCGAGGACTACAACTTTGGGAAGAGAAACATTGAACAATGAACTCATGTTGCTCCCAGTTTTCCCAAAAAAAAAATGTCGTTTAAGGCCTCAAAACGGCTCTAGAAGTTCAGGACCCGAAAAACTGCTAAAAATAGTAAACTGTGCTACAATTAAGGAAACTGAAAAACTGAAAGAAACAATGGTGGGGTTCCAAGTGTAATTGGTGGGTGGCCACCAATATCCACCTGGATCATTCCTCCCCCCTTAGGAAGCAATTGTCCCCATTGTGTTGCGTTCCTCCATTAGATGAGGAAACTTCTGCTGAACTTGGTCCCTAGTGAGCCACTTGCCCTGGTGAAGGAGTTGGCCTGCTTTGACGAATCGATACAGTTGGATCTTCTGCTGGAAAGTATGCTTGATCTTTGTGTCCATGATCAGATCAGTTGCAGCTTGTTCCATGCAATCTGGATTTAACTCTATTAGTGTGAGTTGTTCTACAATGTCGGATGTGTCTGGTAATGGTGGAAAGTATGGCCAAAGGCGGTCCACATTGAATACTAGGTGTAGGCCAAGGAATGGGGGAATGTTGAGCTCAAATGCATTGTCTCCCACAACTTGGTAATGGTATAAGGACCATATCGGAGTGGTCTGAGTTTCCGATAGGCTCCAGTAAGGCGTTCCTTTTGCAAATGCAACCAGACTTTGTCGCCCACCTGAAACTTATGTGGCACCCGATGTTGATCATGTCGCTACTTGTACTTGGCATCTGGTTTCACCAAAATATCATGGACTTGTTGGCAGACATTTTGGATGTGCTCAATGAAGTTGTTTGCCTTATTTGTTTCGGACTGGACATGAGCCAAATCTACCTGCGTAGCTGCAAATGGCATTGCCACATCAATGAGACAAAGTGGATGGAATCCCAAGCCCACCTGAAAAGGGCGGTGACCAGTCGAGTTGTGGAGAGCCCGGTTATAGCTGTGCTGAACATAGGGGAGGCTCTCATCCCATGTGCATGGATGCTTTGAGTTGTAGATGCGTAGAATGTGTACGATCATCGTATTGACAACCTCTATCTGGTCATCAGTTTGGGAATGGAAGGTTGTGGAATTAGTGAGTTTGGTGTCCAGCATTGACCAGAGACTGGACCAAAATGTACTGAGGAACTTGTTGTCACGATCTGAGATGACAGACTGTGGGATCCCAAAGTGCACCCACACTCGTTCAAAGAAAAGTTTAGCAGTGGCTTCTGTTGTGATATTCTTCTTGCAGGCCACCATAATGGCCATCTTCGAGAACTTATCGACGACCACAAAAACACAGTCGTTTCCATGCTTAGTAGAAGGAAGGCTTGACATGTAATCCATGGAGATGGATTCCCAAGGTTGATTAGGGGTAGGCAACGGGGTATAGAGGCCTTGCTTCTTAATGGTCGGTTTGGAAATGGTGCAGGCAATGCAGGATCTGATGTACTTCCCGACATCCTATCAAAGATTCAACCAATAGAAATACTTCTGTAGTACTGCCACCATTTTCTCGACCCCAAAATTCCCAGCAACCTGACTGTAGTTTGCTTCCCAAATCATCTTGGCACGCTCACTTGAAGGAACAAAAAGGTGGCATAACAGGGCATCCTGGAGGTGAAAATCTAGAACATGCTGACCCTCCAAGAGTGTCTAGTATGTGTGGCCGGATTCTGGGTCGCTTTTGTAGAAAAGTGGCCAATCAGAAGTCTCATGCCCACAAGAGTTGAGCAAGGTGGTTAATGCTATGATTGGTGGTCGATTGAAGCAATCTGCAACATTATTGGTGTTGCCCTTATTATACTTGATATTCAAATGGAACTGTTGCAAGTATGTGGACCACTTTTGATGGCAATAATTCTACAATTTCCTTTGGGTCTATATGAACTGCAAGGGCCAGTGGTCTGTGTGGATGACCGTTTACTTCCCTAAAATGTAATGCTTCCATTGTCGGTAGGCCTGCATAATGGAATACATCTCTTTGTCATAAGTGGTATACTTCTGGACTGTGTCTGAAAGTGTCTCATTGTGATATGCCATTGTATGTTCGTGTTGAGTAAGGACTACCCCAATAGCATAGTCAGAGGCATTTGTCTCGATATCAAATGGTTGTTGCAAGTCTAGTAATGCGAGCACTGGTGCTAAGCAGAGGCGATGTTTCAACTCTGTGAATGCCTTCTATTGAGATTCAGACCAAAAGAATTTTGATTTCACTCCTCAATTGGTGACTTGACTCAAGGGCCAAGTGATATGAGAAAATCCCAACACAAACCTGCAGTAGAAGTTGGCAAGACCGAGAAAGCTGTAGAGCTCTGTTAGAGTGGTTAGAGATGGCCAATCCTGAATGACTTGGATCTTGGCTGGATTCACATGCACCCCCCATTCATCAATAATGTATCCCAAATATTGAACTTGGGTCATGCCAAAAGTGCATTTCTCCAAATTGGCACATAACTTGTGTTGCCACAGTGTTTGGAGAACATGTCGGATGTGGTGGAGGTGCTCTTCCCAACTCTAGCTAAAGATCAGGATGTCATCCAAGTATACCACTACAAATGAGTTGGTGAATGGCTACAAGATGTCATCCATCAGCCTCATGAAGGTTGCAGGAGCATTTGTCAACCAAAAAGGCATAACCAACCATTCGAAAAGGCCCTCCTTGGCTTTGAAGGCAGTACTCCACACATCGGAGGGTTCAATTGGTAGCTGGTGATATCCTGACTTCAAATCGATCTTGTTGAAATATTTTTCCCCCTTCGTTCGTTCCAAGAGGTCATCAATCCATGGGATCGGGTACATATTCCATACAATGATCTTGTTCAGCTCTCGATAGTCAATACCGAGTCTCCAAGTCCCTTCCTTCTTTTGTACCAACACAATCGGGCTCCCATAGGGCGATGAACTCGGATGGATGTGACCTTTCTATAGTAGCTCTTGAATATGCCTCTTCATTTCATCGTTCTCCAGAACGGAGCACCGATAGATTGGTCCATTGGGCAGCGTCGCACCTGGGGTCAGATTGATGGGGTGTTTGACCTGACAGTGCAGAGGAACCCCGGCGGGGGAGGTGAAGATGTTCTCGTACTCCTCCATGACCTTGTCCATCAGTAGTTGTCGTGTGGAGGGGCCCTGTTTGGAGGTCATGGCCACCATCTTCTTCTATCCTTGAGGGCGTATCATCAGGAAAATAAATTTCCCGGTTTTCGAAATGATCTTACTGCATTGTTTTGCAGTAACCAAAGGGATGGTGGTAGGCAGTGCTACCTCTGGTATCCTGTACAACTTATTTCTCGAAGTAACAATAACAACACGAGGCCTTGATTCATACACAGCATGTCGCTTCCACAAGTATGGTTGGCCTAATAATACATCACAAACATCAAGGGGAGCAATGTCACACAATACCTCATCTATGAAGGACCTAATGTTGTATGGAAGGCGACACTGTTGGCTCACGCGAAGATCTCGTCCTTGGTGAAGCCATCCGATGGTGTACGGTTGTGGATTTGATGTGGTCAGTAAGCCTAGCCACTTCACGACCTCTAGCGCAATGAGGTTCTTTTGGCTCCCACTGCCAAAAATGAACTGTAGCGAGGAGCCCTTTACCCACATCTGGGAATGGAAGAGGCGCTCCTCCTCCCCTGGATCTTTGGGTTCCTCCTTCTGGATCTTCATGGTGGCAATGGTGGCATTGGACTCCACATCGATAATTTGCTTCCAGAATCTGCCTCTTGATTTCATTGTTCTCCAAAATGGAGTGCCAATAGATTGTTCCATTGGGCAATGGCGCACTTGCAGTCAGATCGATGGAGTGCTTGACCTAATAGTGCAGAGGAACCCTAGCGGGGGAGGTGAAGATGTCCTCGTACTCCTCCACAACCTTGTCCATCAGTAGTTGTCGTGCGGAGGGGGGCCCTGTCTGGAGGTCATGGCCACCATCTTCTTCTGTCCTTGAGGGCGTATCATTAGGAAAATAAATTTCCCGGTTTTGGAAATGAGCTTACTACATTGTTTTGCAGTAACCAAAGAGATGGCGGCAGGCAGTTCTACCTCTGGTATCCTGTACAACTTATTTCTCAAAGTAACAATAACAACACGAGGCCTTGATTCATACCCATCATGTCGTTTCCACAAGTATGGTTGGCCTAATAATGCATCACAAACATCAAGGAGAGCAGCGTCACACACTACCTCATCTGTGAAGGGCCTAATTTTGTATGGAAGGTGACACTGTTGTCTCACACGAAGATCTCGTCCTTGGTGAAGCCACCCGATGGTGTACGGTTGTGGATGTGATGTGGTCGATAAGCCCAGCCACTTCACGACCTCTACCGCAATGAGGTTCTTTTGGCTCCCACTGTCAACAATGAACTGTAGTGAGGAGCCCTTTACCCACATCTGGGAGTGGTAGAGGTGTTCCTCCTCCCCTGGATCTTTGGGTTCCTCCTTCTAGATCTTTGTGGTGGCAACGGTGGCATTGGACTCCACAACGATAATTTTCTTCCATTTTTCATTCCTCTTGTCGAGTTCTAACTAAGAGTCGGAACATGCATCTAATTCTAAAACATTTAACTCGACCACCAGTGACTATTTGGCCCGACACTCACTTGTGTTGTGAGTGGAGCTCTTATGGAACTCACACCACTTTCTCGTGTCCTTTTTTTCCTTCACGACGTTGTTCTTTGCTTGTGGCTTTGGTGGGTTGTCTTGCGCCGCCCCGCCTTGGATTTTTCCTCTATTTTGCGATTTGGGGGCACCTTTCCCTTGCTTCGGATTCGCAGATCCAAAGTCTCGCTTCTTCTATTTAAACTTTTTCTCAATCTTGACGGCATATCGGTATGTCATGCTGAGCAAGGAGATGTTTAGGAATTCTGTTTCGTCCTGGATGTACCTGTGTAGGCAGCCGCGGTATTTGAGTACCAAATGCTGCTCTAAATCCTTGATACCCAGCTTTGTGCGAAGGGTCTGGAAAATATTGGTAAACTTCGGCACATCTTGGTCCCTTCCCTGCTGCAGCGTGGTCCACTTTATGTATTGATCCTCATAGCTTCTGATAGGGTAGTACTGCTCCTTGATGGAAGCTCGGAATGAATTCCAAGTGGGTGCAGTTGAAAATAGTGAGGTCGTACTTTCATCCTTTTGCTCGCAGTAGGTTTCCCACTAATCCTTGACATGGGGGGAGGCTTTGAGAAGAGCGAAAGTAATCTTTTCCCGGTCGGATAAATCATGAACGGGAAAATACCCTTCTAACAGATTTAACCATTTATCTATGACATCTACATCTATCTGACCCTCAAATATGGGAATGTCAAAGTTAACTTGTACCTTAAAGGGTGTGGTGCTTCTAGAACAGTTGTTGGAAGTAGATGTGTCGCCCCTAGGTAGCCGCTGAAGGATCTAGGAAAAGTTGTCCATCATCACGTTCCTTTGTCGCTCGAGGGCCTCTTCGAGCAAGATTTTGATAGGATCTCCTACTCTCTCTTATTTATTTTCATCTACCATGGGAGGCCGTCAGGATTTGTGAGGCTGGTCTTGCAAAGGTTCAACCAGTTCAAGCCCTAACTCCTTATATCCTGACCTCATTGGGGACATGCAAAGAAAGACAGAGAAAGGCTAGACCCCCTCTGATACCACTGATTTGGATTTAAACAAGAACGCAACAAATTATAGATATAACCATACATACAGAGATGCAGCAGAAATAATACTTCATTTCATTACTGTAAAATACTGAAATATGCTTACAAACAGAAATGGAAATAAACTAGCTAGGGTGATGGTAGCTTATCTCTGAGAAGAAATGTGGCAGCTACATGCCTTTGAACTGTCTTACAATGAGGCTCGAAGGCCTATTTATTGTTGAGAAACAATGGAAAACCCTAAACATCCAAAAACCTAACCCTGGGAGATGAAGCGCCAAACTACGGGCCCCGTTTTGGGTAAATTGGTACATCAACTTCCCAGGATCATAACTTTGGCATGTGATCTCCGTTTGACGTGCACAATACCTTGTTAGAAATATCTATCCAAGGACCCATGTTGCTCCCAGTTTGCCCAAAAAACATTGTTTAGGGCCTCAAAACGGCTACAGAAGTTCAGGACCCGAAATACTGCTAAAAATAGTAAACCGTGCTACAATTAAGAGAACTGAAAAACTGAAAGAAACAATGGTGGGGGTCCAAGTGGAATTGGCGGCTGGCCACCAATATCCACCTGGATAAAAAAGAGTTAAAAGGATTTCAATCAATATCATGTAATACTAGTTTCATCTTCAAGCTTTGGTTGTTGTTTAAATAGACATGATACCAAGTACTTTCAATTTCATAGTTAAAATAAAAAACAAAATCAAAAGAAATGTTCAAAATAAAAACAAACAATAAAGAGAGGATATCATGGAATGGACATTGCAATTCTAAAAAAATTGTTTACCTATCCACGGATGTCTTGTCTGGCATTCCTAAAACATTTGCATGCCCAAAATAACCAATGAGGTGAAAGAATCACAACGTTAAAAACAATAGGAATCCCTACCAGAAACATTTCCAAGGCACAAAATTCAAGCCATTTTTCATGGCAAAGAATAATCTACCCCTATCAGCGTGGCATTGGCTTCCGACTTACACAGAAGACAAAATTTGAGGCACCTCAGGAGATGGAAGGAAAGCCTTCATCATAGTTGGTTTCTACCATTATAGAAGGTGGATAGGACCTATTGCACTCCAAATAACCCTATCATTGAACATAGTTATGATTTGGATGTCACAATTTTTTCCAGAACATAGTAGAAACCACTGGAGGAAGGGATCCAATAAACATAGAGCACTGGCTAGACTCAAACCACGATGAATCTTGATAGTATGTACAAGCCACCTGTTGTGAGTACAATATTATTGTTTGCCATGAAAGGATTGTTTGGCATGAAAAGGGTTTATTAAGAGTTTATTCATGTTAGATAATGTTATTCACGACTTGGAAAAAATTAAATAGGGGGGAAAAACCAAACAAGTGATTTCTCTAAGGATTATCTTCCAAGGGTTGAACCAAATTTCATAATTGATTTTTGTCTTGACAGGGGAGAAAACCTAACTAGTGATTTTTTTAAGGATTATCTTCCAAAAATTGAACCAAATTTCATAATTGATATTTGTCTTGACATGGATTTGGGAACTTTACTCTATGTTGGCCCTCCTTCCCTATGTTGGGAGCAATCTAATTTTCCCTACACATCCCATAACTTAGGTTGATTTTACAAACAAGGATCTCCATAGATAGATCATTTCATCAAGAGCCAAATCTAAAATTATATCCATCTTGGAGATTGAAGAACTACATAAAAAATTCCATTAATATACTAGTCATTGTCTCTGTTAGCGCTTGAAATTTCACCTCAGGCTGAGAAAGGTAAACCTCAAGGCTACATCAAACCATTTAGCCTCGTAGCTAGCCCTACGGGGCAGGAGAAGGCTCTCTCCGGTCAATCTTGGCAGATCTTCAATGGGATGAGATGACCAATAAGCTAACACTGATATTAGGCTAGTAAACTGATTAAAAAGGTTGATTTGGGGTTTTTTGGGTTTTTGGTGGCAAATTGAGGAATTGCAATTTTGGGTGCGGGGATTTGACACAGTTTCTGCAGGGGGTTCTTTGGGGCGAGGTAGGAGACCGTATTGATGCCTTTGATTGAGGTGAGTGGATGGAAAAGACCGGTGAGGAGCTAAGGAGAGCAAATAATACTTTGAATTCTCCTTAAACAGTAGAAAACGTAGAAATTAAACAAATTTAAAAGCAGAGCATGGCAAGCATGAATTCTTACTTTAACACTTCATTTGTTTAATATGCAGAAGGAAAGAAAGGATATGAATCACATAACACACTTACAAGAACATTAAGAAGCACTCCATCAATACATGAAACCACAAGAATCCCAAAAAGGACTGCAAAACCCTGGTCTTCCTTAGCCAAAAATTGCAGAGATACAGTGAATAATACAATGATAGCTCCTCCCTCAAGAGTCCAACCATGAAGATGAGCAAGAAAGTACATAATATAGATGATCTAACCTCTTTCCCTGCCTCCATCGGTCGAGCTCACTATCCTAGGAGCTGTTTCAACCACTTCAAAACTAAGCACTACAAACTAGGCAGTCAAAACAACTTGCCTCTATAAACTTGGAAACCAATTCATTCATTTAGTTTTTACCCTTTTCATGAATGAATGTTCTAGAAGTGTTACATAAGAGTAAAAGTGTCTAAAAAGTACAATAATTACATCAATGAGGATCACATTTCATCTCAAAAAGTCAAACTAAGTCAAATCTGCGTTTTCTGGGCTGTACAGTGCATTTCTGGACAAAACTGCCTGTCAGGTCGCGCGCCACTGCCTGACGGGTCGCGCGCCTTTGGAGCCATGTTTGTGGCACTTGCAGGTGGCCAAATTGAGAAAAAGTGGGCTTGTTGGAAAGGTCTGTGAGTCTAATTTCCAACCCAACTGGAATTTCTGAATTTGGAGTTTATTTGCTCTGTCAAAACTCAAATCTCCCAAGACTGCTTTCTGCAATTCAAAAAAGTGGCAGAAAGTCAATTTTTGCATGTATTTTGACTTTCTGGAGGCCTAAAACTTCACCAAATCTCAAGTCCATCCATGAGCATATGTAACTTTGCATGAAAAATCTGGAAATGCTGAGTTTTGGTCAAAAGGAGTTGCCCTGATGTAGGGTCGCACGGGGGGTGAGACCCGTTAATGGGAAAAACCTGCAAATTGCCAAAAAATGTCAAAATTCACCCAAAATTCTCAAAATTTCTTGGGATTTGTGCTGTGGTTGGGCTATTTAGTGCCTTGATCCTTGAGTGAAGCCTCAGCCAAGATACGGAGGGGATTTGGCCTCTTTCTCCTTTTCAGTGCCTCAGTCAACCGCCTTTGAAACATTTTCATCTTTGCCTTGCACACATGTATTCTTGCCCAGTAATGGTTCTTCATGTTCCTTAGCAATCTCTTCTCTTGGTTGGCCTTAGCCAACAGCCTCTCCAAGTGTGCATTGACCTGGATGAGCATGGACTCCCTCTCAGCAGGCAATAGGTCACCGGGCCTCCTTCTGTTCAAGTTTCGGTCTCCTCTAATCCTCCATAGCTCATCAAGGACTTTCTCATCCTCCAACTGTTTGTTGCGCTGCTCCAGGTATGAGATTGTCCATTGTGCTCCCTCTAATTTCCTCTGCAAGGCATCGTTTTCAGCTCTGAGATGCTGAATGACCTCCTTTGCCTCTTGGCTCGGAGAAATGGCCTCAAGATCAACAAGCTCAATCTCTGGAACTCCTGATGGCCCCTCATCAATCTTGGGTTGCTTCCCCCTCCCTGGTACCTGTGCTGGTGAAGAAAGCGAGGCCCCTTCCACCTGATGTGGAGATAACACTCGCTGAGCTGATGATGAAGGCGAGACCCCTTCCACCTGCTGTGGAGATAGTACTCGCCTAGCTGCTGCAAATAAGGCCCTTGGGCCTTTCTGATAGGTAATCAGAGGTGAGGAGCTGACATGTCTAGTGACAGGGATGTCATGTTGCTGAGATGGTCCTCCCTCCTCGTGAACAACCTCGGGATGTGGCGAGGGTGGTGCTGTGAAAAACTCCCGAGAGATGAACTCCTCCCATGAGATGCCCTGCTGAGTCAACTGATGCAATACTACAAGCTGAATCAAACCATAATGGTATAGGCTCCTATACTGCTGTGCCGGGCTCTTCCTCTGCAACATGGGCACCATCCTCTAAATGTTCTGATAGAAGAAAACCGGGATGTTCATCATCCTCACTCGGGTGAAGTGCATCATGAGGCGAATATGATATGAATATACCTGTGAAAATCTGCCCTCACAGGTGAAATAGTGCATGATGAGCCTCATCATGGGAGCATACTCGCTCCTGAGAAACCTGAATGGAAACACACCTGCCAAATGTCTCATAAATGGTGGCCGGACAAAAGGCTCAAAGTGAACATTATCCAGCACCTTGCGCTTGTTCCACACCTCCCCAACATTAGGTATCCCTGTGGCATGTGAGATCACCTCGGGTGTCAATGTAAAATCTACCCCTGCAAGGTTGACATGCCCATCATGCAAGTGTAAGACAAATAGGCGAGCCAACTCTCTATGGTGCTGAATCCGTGAGATCCTCTCACAAAACTCATAGCATGACATATACTGAAAACATGTGACTGCCATAGGACAAGCCTGTAATTCTGCTAAAGAGGTGGGCTCCTCTCGCTTATGATGTCCAGCCTTTCCACCCTTATGAGGCCTCCTCTGTACCTCAATCTCTGAAGCTGATGACTGGTCATCACTTTGCTCATAGGTTTCGGTTTCTGACATGTTTAAAAGAGCAAAGTGGACAAAATGTACTGCTGCTTCTGCTTTATAAAATGCTGATTTCTATGTTGTTTCAAGGGGACAAGGACATGAGGGAAAAGTTAGGGAAGGGATATTTTTGAAAGGAGAATGGGAATACATGTATATAACAGGGAATTTAGGGAAAACATTGCAAAAAATCATTGCATATGCATCATCAAATTCATGTGTTTACATGGGCATATGGAGAGGTAGGGTTAGGGTTTGAGTTTTTGTGTTTAGGGAGAGGGGTAGGGTTTGTATTTCTTTTACAAATTAGAAGGGGAAATTACATGGAAATACAAGGAAAGTGAAAAGGGGAAAGAGGAAAATAATTACAAGGGAAAAACCATGAAACAGCAATAAACCCTAGCAGACTTCTACAATGTAACATACAGCCATATGGAGCTTTTTGTCTTGCACAATTTGATCTTTAAACACATTCATGATGTCTTTTAAACATAACCAGCAACCATTTCCAAGTTTGGAGAACCTACCTCAAGCAATTTGATGATTTGGAGGGTTCTTGAACAAATTTGGAATGAGTTTGGAAGGGAGGTCGCTGACGGGTCACACGCCCTGCCCAACGGGTCGCGCGCCTTCAACGGGTCGCGCCTGTGTAATTTTTACACTGCTGGGGGTGCCCTGACGGGTCGCGCGCCTTCAACGGGTCGTGCGCCAGGCTCAACGGGTCGCGTTTTGCAGGAGGCTTTTGGAGGCCTTTCCGGTGTCGGAATCATGTGCAGGATAGCTCGTTGGAAAGGTCTTTGAGTCTAATTTCCAACCCAACTAGAATTTTTCAATTTGGAGTTCATTTGACCTGTCAAAAATCAAATCTCTCAAGACTGGTCAAAAAGTGCCAAATGAGGCTGCCTCAAGGAAGAGTGTTGTTGCAGTCAGCTTTTGAATGCCTTCCTCAACCCCAAATTGAGCTCATAATAGCTCATTGGAAATATCTTTATGTATAGTTATCATTTTACCTATCAAGCAAATAATTTGGCCAACCAAGCTAGGAGAAAACTTGATTTTCCCAAGGTCACTTTAGAGGTGTTTTTTATTCTCCTGAGGCAACGGTATTCTTGACATTTCTCTCAAACCATGACACCTGTGCAAAAAGTGAAGGAGGTTTTTATTCCTTGGAATGTTGTGGACAAAAACCTCTCTCAGTTTTCCAAAATTCATCTTTTATTGCTCTGGAACATCATTTGAGTGAAACTTGTCCCGATGTGTGAAACAAGGAATTTTGTCGAAATGAAGGGGATAGGGGGCTTCTAAATTCTTGGGGAAATTTTTGGGAGTGGGGAGGGATGTTAGGAAGCAGGGGAAAGTGGAATCTCAGAGATTGAGTGAGGGGAAGGGGTCCAAAAGGGCAAAACACAGGCCAAACCTAGAAAATTGCCAGGTTGTAGCTAGAAACTAGGGTTTGTGCGAAAATGAGGAATTTGGGGAATCTCAGTGATGGGAAGCATTTGATAAGGTATATGAAGGATAGGGGAAGGTGTATGAACATATGGATACAAGTTTTGCCGATGATTTGACCGTCCAAGAGATATTGTCGTCAAAACCCTAGGAGAGGGAAATGACCTTGCCTAGGTGCAACTGAAGCATGAACAAGGTGTAAAATGACTCATTAGACACTGACATGATAGTGACAACCCTATGAATGATGATAGACTCAGCTGAATGATGACATAGACCGACATTTGGACAACTTTATAAGGAGTGAAAGCAAACCCTAGACCTAATGCCTAGTGACCAAATTTTGCTTGAAGACTCACTGAAATGACAAAATTTGACCTTGACACTTCAAAATCACTTTGTAAGAGCATATTTGATCACTAGAGGAAGGCTGGAAAGACTGACACTAACATTGGCTCCAATGGGGATGGTAGCTCCTTGGAGGTGCCAAGAACCTCAGACCTCTGGGAGAGCAGACCAGTGCCTTACAATCATTGGGCAATGGATTCATTATTTTGAACGGAGAACACAAAACCTTTGACACATTTATTGAATGAAAACTTGACTGAAAACTGACTGAAACTAAACTGGAACTTGACTCAAACCGACTCGATGGCAAACTGAAATAACTCGAAAAAACTCTCTCAACAGACCAAACACAAATGACTCATGACCGACTTAAAACAAAACTTTACAAAGCTTTTGGAAAAACGGCAGCAATCCATCAAGATTTAGAATCATGATGACAAACACCTGCAGACTAATGAAATATGTACAATCATGTATAATGAGCTTTCCAATGTAACCAATCCAGCAGATGGCTACATACCAAATTTATGCTCTCGCTTATCTCGAGCAGGCGAAACGATGAACCTGTAGGCAACTCAAAATAACCACTGAAACCAAAGCTTATGATAATGAACCAGGCAACATTTATCTTTTCTAATGCTTGCAGAAGAATGCCAAAGGGATCTTGATAATCCTGAAGCACTACCTTGTTTGGAGATCCAGCTGCAAAAATATAAGTACTCGCTTCATTCTGATCTGAAAGGATAGTGGGTTGCTGATTGATAGGAAGGCACAGAGAAGTATAAGCTTCTGCCATATGAGTGTTGGCTGTAAATTCCTTGACCGTGAGAAATTTTGACATATTGTCTCTCTCAAGCTTATATTCCTCAATTTCATGGTCTAGGTCATTCTTAAACAGAAAACAATCCTCAAGATCATCAAACATGACAGCCTCATCATCTTCATGAAAGAAAATATTATCTGTTTGCTGATCTATAAAACTAATTACAAGACTGTCATCATTTTCAAAAGAGGAAGAAGTTTCACCAACACTTTCGTGACCATGTGCACACTGCCGATTTGCTTTAGCTTGGGTTGTAGCATGACCTTTCAAAAGATGATCTATCTCCTCTTCAGACAAAGGAGATAAGACTTTCTGTTTCCCTTTGCTCAAACAAGTCTTGTCTTCTTGAAATAACATTTCAAAACATGAAAAATCTGAATGACAGTCCTGATCTTCTGAAACTTGGAAACATTATTGATCATCTTCATATGACATGGCAATCAAACTATCCAAATTATGATTGAAAGAAGAGTTTTCACTTACTTGAAAAAAGATCTCATCTTGCTGTTCATGAGCTGGCTGAATTACCTCCTCATGCAGGCTCTGTTCTGATGGCATAAGGACATTTGGATCAAGAACTTTGTCTATGATCTCAACAACAAAACTCTCCTTTTCAAGATTCAGCACAAGGTATGCGTGGTCACCATGATCTGAATGTTGATCTGAAATAGCTGACTTGACTGCATCACATGAATCTTGACTACCCTGTACGTTGTCTTCTTCTGTGGGCAGATCTGAAATAGAACCCTCTCTTTCATCATTTTCTGCCATATGGCCATCTTCAAGCTGCTGATCTTGAAAAATATCCTCTAAGATTTTTGTGTGCTGTTGAAATGGATTTTCATACAGGGCTTCCATGATCTCTTCATCCATGAAATTATCATCTTCATAAAACTTCTCAAGGCTTTCAATAAAACTATAGGCATGCTTGCAACAGTCTTGAACTAAATTTAATGATGGATAAGAGTCCTTATATCGTTCAATGAACATAGCATGAAAATCCTTTAAACAGTAAATACAAGCAGGCGGCAAACTTTCATACCATGATTGGGCTTTACCTTCCAGAGTGGCCAGGAATATCTTCATCAAGCAATCTTCAGGAAAATCCACCTTCAATTTGCGAATATGCATATGAAATCTAACTAGATGTAAAGCAGCATCCTTCTTACCATCATCATTAAATATAGGCAGATTCCTTGACCAATCTACCTTTGGAATTTTATTTGGAAAACCAGGGATGTGATCTCGGCTCAAGGGAGCATATCTTCTTGCAATTCGATCCATCTTGAAAATCTCAAAGCTACTGATCTGCCTGCAGTGAAGTCACCATGAAGCACTGATCGCTGGATTCTTCAGTGAAAGGAGTTGCCAAGTGAATGATTTCAGCCTTTCAAGTGTTTGATCGTTGTTCACCATCAACAATCAGATCTGAACTTGATACATGTGCTGGGGTAAAATGCAAATGAAGTGTTGTATTCACAAGCTCACGGAGATTGACTGAAGCAGCGTTTATCTACTTGCGCTGATGTAAAACAAGAGCGTTTTCGAAGGCTACCTGGCGTAACTTCAAGCTCCGTCTAAGACTTATGAAATAACACGTCAATGAGCAAACGATCGGTTGTTCTCCCCAGTATGGTCGCCAGTATGTTAGCGCTTGAAATTTCACCTCAGGCTGAGAAAGGTAAACCTCAAGGCTACATCAAACCATTTAGCCTCGTAGCTAGCCCTACAGGGCAGGAGAAGGCTCTCTCCGGTCAATCTCGGCAGATCTTCAATGGGATGAGATGACCAATAAGCTAACACTGATATTAGGCTAGTAAACTGATTAAAAAGGTTGATTTGGGGTTTTTTGGGTTTTTGGTGGCAAATTGAGGAATTGCAATTTTGGGTGCGGGGATTTGACACAGTTTCTGCAGGGGGTTCTTTGGGGCGAGGTAGGAGACCGTATTGATGCCTTTGATTGAGGTGAGTGGATGGAAAAGACCGGTGAGGAGCTAAGGAGAGCAAATAATACTTTGAATTCTCCTTAAACAGTAGAAAACATAGAAATTAAACAAATTTAAAAGCAGAGCATGGCAAGCATGAATTCTTACTTTAACACTTCATTTGTTTAATATGCAGAAGGAAAGAAAGGAGATGAATCACATAACACACTTACAAGAACATTAAGAAGCACTCCATCAATACATGAAACCACAAGAATCCCAAAAATGACTACAAAACCCTGGTCTTCCTTAGCCAAAAATTGCAGAGATACAGTGAATAATACAATGATAGCTCCTCCCTCAAGAATCCAACCATGAAAATGAGCAAGAAAGTACATAATATAGATGATCTAACCTCTTTCCCTGCCTCCATGGGTCGAGCTCACTATCCTAGGAGCTGTTTCAACCACTTCTAAACTAAGCACTACAAACTAGGCAGTCAAAACAACTTGACTCTATAAACTTGGAAACCAATTCATTCATTTAGTTTTTACCCTTTTCATGAATGAATGTTCTAGAAGTGTTACATAAGAGTAAAAGTGTCTAAAAAGTACAATAATTACATCAATGAGGATCACATTTCATCTCAAAAAGTCAAACTAAGTCAAATCTGCGTTTTCTGGGCTGTACAGTGCATTTCTGGACAAAACTGCCTGATAGGTCGCGCGCCACTGCCTGACGGGTCGCGCGCCTTTGGAGCCATGTTTGGGGCACTTGCAGGTGGCCAAATTGAGAAAAAGTGGGCTTGTTGGAAAGTTCTATGAGTCTAATTTCCAACCCAACTGGAATTTCTGAATTTGGAGTTCATTTGCCCTGTCAAAACTCAAATCTCCCAAGACTGCTTTCTGCAATTCAAAAAAGTGGCAGAAAGTCAATTTTTGCATGTATTTTGACTTTCTGGAGGCCTAAAACTTCACCAAATCTCAAGTCCATCCATGAGCATATGTAACTTTGCATGAAAAATCTGGCAATGCTGAGTTTTGGTCAAAAGGAATTGCCCTGATGTAGGGTCGCGCGGGGGGTGAGACCCGTTAATGGGAAAAACCTGCAAATTGCCAAAAAATGCCAAAATTCACCCAAAATTCTCAAAATTTCTTGGGATTTGTGCTGTGGCTGGGCTATTTAGTGCCTTGATCCTTGAGTGAAGCCTCATCCAAGATACGGAGGGGATTTGGCCTCTTTCTCCTTTTCAGTGCCTCGGTCAACCGCCTTTGAAACATTTTCATCTTTGCCTTGCACACATGCATTCTTGCCCAGTAATGGTTCTTCATGTTCCTTAGCAATCTCTTCTCTTGGTTGGCCTTAGCCAACAGCCTCTCCAAGTGTGCATTGACCTGGATGAGCATGGACTCCCTCTCAGCAGGCAATAGATCACCGGGCCTCCTTCTGTTCAAGTTTCGGTCTCCTCTAATCCTCCATAGCTCATCAAGGACTTTCTCATCCTCCAACTGTTTGTTGCGCTGCTCCAGGTATGAGATTTTCCATTGTGCTCCCTCTAATTTCCTCTGCAAGGCATCGTTTTCAGCTCTGAGATGCTGAATGACCTCCTTTGCCTCTTGGCTCGGAGAAATGGCCTCAAGATCAACAAGCTCAATCTCTGGAACTCCTGATGGCCCCTCATCAATCTTGGGCTGCTTGCCCCTCCCTGGTACATGTGCTGGTGAAGAAAGCGAGGCCCCTTCCACCTGATGTGGAGATAACACTCGCTGAGCTGATGTTGAAGGCGAGACCCCTTCCACCTGCTGTGGAGATAGTACTTGCCTAGCTGCTGCAAATAAGGCCCTTGGGCCTTTCTGATAGGTAATCAGAGGTGAGGAGCTGACATGTCTAGTGACAGGGATGTCATGCTGCTGAGATGGTCCTCCCTCCTCGTGAACAACCTCGGGATGTGGCGAGGGTGGTGCTGTGAAAAACTCCCGAGAGATGAACTCCTCCCATGAGATGCCCTGCTGAGTCAACTGATGCAATACTACAAGCTGAATCAAACCATAATGGTATAGGCTCCTATACTGCTGTGCCGGGCTCTTCCTCTGCAACATGGGCACCATCCTCTGAATGTTCTAATAGAAGAAAACCGGGATGTTCATCATCCTCACTCGGGTGAAGTGCATCATGAGGCGAATATGATATGAATATACCTGTGAAAATCTGCCCTCACAGGTGAAATAGTGCATGATGAGCCTCATCATGGGAGCATACTCGCTCCTGAGAAACCTGAATGGAAACACACCTGCCAAATGTCTCATAAATGGTGGCCGGACAAAAGGCTCAAAGTGAACATTATCCAGCACCTTGCGCTTGTTCCACACCTCCCCAACATTAGGTATCCCTGTGGCATGTGAGATCACCTCGGGTGTCAATGTAAAATCTACCCCTGCAAGGTTGACATGCCCATCATGCAAGTGTAAGACAAATAGGCGAGCCAACTCTCTATGGTGCTGAATCTGTGAGATCCTCTCACAAAACTCATAGCATGACATATACTAAAAACATGTGACTGCCATAGGACAAGCCTGTAATTCTGCTAAAGAGGTGGGCTCCTCTCGCTTATGATGTCCACCCTTATGAGGCCTCCTCTGTACCTCAATCTCTGAAGCTAATTACTGGTCATCACTTTGCTCATAGGTTTCGGTTTCTGACATGTTTAAAAGAGCAAAGTGGACAAAATGTACTGTTGCTTCTGCTTTATAAAATGCTGATTTCTATGTTGTTTCAAGGGGACAAGGACATGAGGGAAAAGTTAAGGAAGGGATATTTTTGAAAGGAAAATGGGAATACATGTATATAACAGGGAATTTAGGGAAAACATTGCAAAAAATCATTGCATATGCATCATCAAATTCATGTGTTTACATGGGCATATGGAGAGGTAGGGTTAGGGTTTGAGTTTTAGTGTTTAGGGAGAGGGGTAGGGTTTGTATTTCTTTTACAAATTAGCAGGGGAAATTACATGGAAATACAAGGAAAGTGAAAAGGGGAAAGAGGAAAATAATTACAAGGGAAAAACCATGAAACAACAATAAACCGTAGCACACTTTTACAATGTAACATACAGCCATATGGAGCTTTTTCTCTTGCACAATTTGATCTTTAAACACATTCATGATGTCTTTTAAACATAACCAGCAACCATTTCCAAGTTTGGAGAACCTACCTCAAGCAATTTGATGATTTGGAGGGTGCTTGAACAAATTTGGAATGAGTTTGGAAGGGAGGTCGCTGACGGGTCGCGCGCCCTTCCCAACGGGTCACGCGCCTTCAACAGGTCGCGCCTGTGTAATTTTTACACTGCTGGAGGTGCCCTGACGTGTCGCGCGCCTTCAACGGGTCGCGCGCCAGGCTCAACGGGTCGCGTTTTGCAGGAGGCTTTTGGAGGCCTTCCCGGTGTCAGAATCGGGTACAGGATAGCTCGTTGGAAAGGTATTTGAGTATACTTTCCAACCCAACTAGAATTTTTCAATTTTGAGTTTATTTGACGTGTCAAAAATCAAATCTCCCAAGATTGGTCAAAAAGTGCCAAATGAGGCTGCCTCAAGGAAGAGTGTTGTTGCAGTCAGCTTTTGAATGCCTTCCTCAACCCCAAATTGAGCGCATGATAGCTCATTGGAAATATATTTATGTCTAGTTATCATTTTACCTATCAAGAAAATCATTTGGCCAACCAAGCTAGGAGAAAACTTGATTTTCCCAAGGTCACTTCAGAGGTGTTTTTGATTCTCCTGTGGCAACGGTATTCTTGACATTTCTCTCAAACCATGACACTTGTACAAAAAGTGAAGGAGGTTTTTATTCCATGGCATGTTTTGGACAAAAACCTCTCTCAGTTTTCCAAAATTCATCTTTTATTTCTCTGGAACATCATTTGAGTGAAACTTGTCCCGATGTGTGAAACAAGGAATTTTGTCGAAATGAAGTGAAATGAAGGGGATAGGGGGCTTCTAAATTCTTGGGGAAATTTTTGGGAGTGGGGAGGGATGTTAGGAAGTATGGGAAAGTGGAATCTCAGAGATTGAGTGAGGGGAAGGGGTCCAAAAGGGAAAAACACAGGCCAAACCTAGAAAATTGCCAGGTTGTAGCTAGAAACTAGGGTTTGTGCGAAAATGAGGAATTTGGGGAATCTCAGTGATGGGAAGCATTTGATAAGGTATATGAAGGATAGGGGAAGGTGTATGAACATCTGGATACAAGTTTTGCCGATGATTTGACCGTCCAAGAGATATTGCCGTCAAAACCCTAGGAGAGGGAAATGACCTTGCCTAGGTGCAACTGAAGCATGAACAAGGTGTAAAATGACTCATTAAACACTGACATGATAGTGACAACCCTATGAATGATGATAGACTCAGCTGAATGATGACATAGACCGACATTTGGACAACTTTATAAGGAGTGAAAGCAAACCCTAGACCTAATGCCTAGTGACCAAATTTTGCTTGAAGACTCACTGAAATGACAAAATTTGACCTTGACACTTCAAAATCACTTTGTAAGAGCATATTTGATCACTGGAGGAAGGCTGGAAAGACTGACACTAACAGTCTCTAAAACTAAGCTTCATTAAAAACTCTTGGTAAGGTACATACTACAAACCTCAGTCATTATTTTTTTGTGTCCATCACTTTCAGCAGCAATTTCTTGCAACAACCTACCAACCCATCACCCTGGCGTTCTTTCAATACTATTGTTGATCTAAAATATTGTGGGACTTGCAAACCAACGACTGATGACACCAACACATCTATGATGGAAAGGAATCAATATTTTGAGGATTAAAATGACTAACCTGTGAAGGCCTGGAAACAAATGATGATAAGCCTCATCCTTTAGAAGAACCACTAGTTCTCTTAGGTTCTTGTGTGAATGGAATATGATGTGATCCCCAAGGCATACTTGGTAGCGGATGTAGCATCAAATAATCAATACCCCCAGGTCCATTTGGATTTTGGTTCACTAGAACACAATTTATAGATTAATGGTTAGTTTCTATGTTCTCTAAACTTGCAACAAACCAAGTATTACTAGCAATACCCATCATCATGTTTCTTGAACTAGCTTCTTCTTTCTGAGAAGATGAATGATCCCTTGCACCAGCATTCGAGCTGGAATCATTTCCATTTCTAGGCATAGAAGAACTTTCATTCCATCCAACTGAATGCAAACTCCTTTCTATACCAAATGACACATGAAACATACTAGGTTGGTGTTATCATTCCAACAAATATGATAGAGTAAGCATCACTATCATATTTTCATCTGCATTTGTTTACACACAACACAATTTATTTTCTCTATTTTTAAGTCATTTTATTTATGATAGGCTTTCCATTCAATCTTGATATACATACTATTCAAAGTCGGTTATTTTTTGAACTTGCTCATATCTTGGGTTAATGCTTTAATTCATTTTTTTTATTGTGTTTTGGTCTAGCCATAGGCTGGTGGGAGTTTACCACAACTTTCCCAGCTTCTATTCTTAGTGCATTCCTTTATGGACTCTACCTGAGAATTCCTACAGTGACTTGTTCCCAAATTTTGATCGATCCTTTTCTAGCCAAAAACTGGGTGGATTTTGTTAGGAAAAAGGCTATTAATTTTGTTAGGACTTGTGAAACTACTATAGTATATTTTTGCTAGGAGAGTATGGTGGTTTTGATTTAAGATCTCTAGGATATTTTCTCCTCTCCAAATGATGTTTTCTTCTTAATGTTAAGGAAGATCTAGCTAACATTCTATTCTTGTATCTCAACACCTTACAAATTGTAGAAGCTCTGAGGATGCAAAATGGAGGTACAAATATGGTTGCAAGAACAACTGGAGTTAAGGTCTGTATTTCCCTTTTTCTAACATCCATTCCTTATGCATGATTCTACTATGTTATTATGAATTCCGAATTTCAAAAAGTCACATTGATTTTGAGCCTTTGTTTTTAGCATGTTCAAAGATACTTGAAACTTCATATAGAAGCACAGGGAAAGTACGTGCAATCAATTCTAAAAAAAGAAAGGGAAACTATTTTAGGTTACAAAGTGGGTTCAATTGGATTGGAAGATACTTGTGAGGAACTTTCTGAGTTGGCCTCAAAAGTGAAAAGTGAGTGTTTTAACTCTACATTTTCTTCTTTTACCTTCTCCACGATGCCTGAAATATCTAGTTTATTTCCAGAACCTCATATTTCTCATCAACAATCTTGGGCTGCAGATTGTTCTGAATATAGCTGCCTCACTTCAAATGAGAGTTTTGAGGAGATTCCTATAGAGAATTTGTAGACTGCTAGTAGAAAATGTCGATGGTCTACTCATGAGAACAAAGTGTAGTTTTGGCAAGATGAAATCTGAGAAGATATGAGGCTGCAAGAATAGATAGGAGAAGAAAATATTTCTTCACCTTCCTCTAGGACCAAGGATTATTTAATTATATTTCATGAGAGGGCTACTAGTGACATAGTACAAGCAGAAGAAAATGGCAACTATTTA
The DNA here is from genome assembly GCA_031772625.1 of Pinus tabuliformis. NCBI lineage: Eukaryota > Viridiplantae > Streptophyta > Pinopsida > Pinales > Pinaceae > Pinus > Pinus tabuliformis. Next base: position 486,016,244 of record CM062807.1, read on the forward strand.
TCAGACAAAAACATAAAAGAGTGTGAAATAAATGTAGTGCTTGTTGATCCACCCATAACAAGAACGTTATCCTTTTATAGTTCTTTATCTCTACAAGAAAGTAGTCAAATGTATGAGGAATCCAAAGTTTAAATGAATCAAGATAAAACATGTTCCAAGGGGTATAACAAATTCTCTAAAATGACAAAGGATTTCGACTTGAATTCCAATGGTGATACCATAATGTCCTCCATGGAAAGATGGCTTGACTTGAATGGTTTTGGGTGGAGCAGATGAAAATTGTTTCACAACATGTCTGTGTCTTTGGCACATATGAGGAATACATAATTGCTTTTATGCATGAGATTCAGAGCCAATAACGACAATGTTATGGATTTACACATTGCGTGGCCATGAGAAGGCCTTTTAGTTTTTTTCCCTTAAGTTTTAAACCTAATTGAATCCTTTTCTGGCAAACCAGTAGGACATGTACCATTATGTAGATGTACTATGATGTAAATATTGCAATTATATGACCTTATACGCTGAAAATTATTTGGATTTTGTGGTTCTTTGTATTGCTAAATTAGGTCAAGGCTACTTTTAACATTGAAAAATTCACATAAATTATAAGTTCACCTGAAAACAGTCTCCTGGGATGTGAAGAATTTGGCTGTAAGTCAGGTATATACCTGTCAACATTTCCAAATGTCCATATTTGAGGTAAAATTTGTTCCTGTTGATTTGGAGGGATGTGTCTTTCTCGAACAACTCTATAGGGAGATTTTGATTTCCCATCCATAGATAAACCTCTGAAATCTATACCCACATCACCTACAATACCCCTAGGTATGACTAGTTCTTATATAATCCTATAAGCAAGAATTGTTACAGTGATAAGAAGGAATATTTAGATTGTTCTTAATGGTCTATCATCCAGGAGCTGTAAGCCGGAGGTGGCCATCATACCACTATGAAGAACATGGAGGACATCTAAAGATGATGGACCTGAAATGCTTTCAAAAATATTTCTTCTACAGGATCCTGATATGCCATCCATGGGATAATTTGCATGTCCATGATAGTTCTCTGGCATACATCTACCCACATTGCTACAAGAAGAGGTCACTTGTTCAGATTATGATCCAACTAATTGAGTTGGGTGAGGACAACATCTTAAATCCATGAATGGTTTCCCATCATTTTCATTTGTGTTGAAGCTATAATTATTTCCATTAAAAGTAGTTCCATAGTTACAAATTGAAAAGAGATGTAAAGAATCCTTCATGACCTGGTTGTTGAGGGCATCCACAGACATACTTTCAAAATGAAGGACATGTGAGTCCACCACTTTACTTTCAAACCTTGAAGTTGACTACACATTTGAAACTAGATTCCATCCAATAACCATTTTATCTTTAGAAGTGCATCCTTGATCTATTGAAATATCTAAATTTGTTGCACTTACAGTGGCCCAACCCATTGACAAAAGAAATACTACCACTAGATTGACTTCCTATGTTTCTGAAACTACAGCTTGGTCTTCTCCCTTAGCTTAATAATAGGAAAAACTTTGAGCATCCATGAGATTCAGTCGATGACCAAGATAAATTTGTGATTCAATATCCACATTATGTTTGTCAAACATATTTTCCAAATCAAAAGTTTCTGGTATAGGGTGTGAGGTGCTCCTTGTTGGAAATACAGAGTGGGGGGGTGAATCAATATTCCTTAGCAATTAGCACTTTTAAATCTTTTTAGAGAATTAGTTAATCTTCAATTATTATTAATGTTTATGCAATAATAACAGTAAATAAAAGAACACAGTAGGCACAAGAATTTGAGGTGGAAAACCCCCTCCGAGTCATAAACCACCGAACATTTTTCTAATAAATTCTTTAATCTTCAACCCCAACAGAAATGAAAGCAACAACTTCCTAGAATTATAGAAAAGAATTCTTCTCCAACTCCCATTGGAAGGATGCCCTAATGCCCTAGTTTCTTCAGTAATCAACTGAATGGATGCCCCAACACCCTAGAGAGCCACAACTTAGCCCTAGCACCACCCTACCACCCTGAAGTGTTCACAGGCCCCAACCTGTAGGCGATTTCATACACCTATCAAGCACCTCCCTGCCACCCTATAATGTTTGAAATAAGACAAGATTGTGGATTCTCAAACCAGGGACAACAATCCACAATAAAATAAGTTGTATAATGATTTTCGAGTATTTGACCAAATACCCAATCACTCTATGACATGCAACCCAACCATGACATCATCCCAACAGTGACTCTTATACCTCCCAACACTACCTCTTCGACTCTAGGCAGAATGACTCTTTTACAATCTTTACAATGATGACTCTTTTACAAATGACTCTTTTACAACTTTACAATGATGGCTCTTTTAAAAATGACTCTTTTACAATGATGACTCTTTTATAAATGTCTCTTTTACAACTTTACAATGATGACTCTTGGCCTTAACAATACTTCACGATATCTGGATGGCTGTCATGTCTTCAAGGATGTCCCATTGCAATGCTTCCTTTGATTTGATACTTCTTCTCTTGAATTCTTGCTTGATGTTGTACTTGAATATTCTTCTACCTGCATACAAAATTTTCCCACTAAAACCAATCCCAAAAGAAAACAAAATACCCTTCAACTTACCTCTGCCTGCAGAACACATGTAAGTGCATAATAACAAATAAATACAAATTAAAATTATAATGCGTACCTGACGTGTGCTTGTCCCTTTTGTTGTTGACTTGTTGCAGCAGTAGAAAAAGACTCCCACTCTTGATATAGGCATGGAATCTATGCAAGACTATATCCAAAACTGACCTAAAGATATATACAATAAAAACTTATGACAAACCCTAGACTTGTGATGGACCAAGTTCTAAGTACAACAACAGAGACCATTCTATCAACTATGACAAGACAAGTAACATGAACTTACAACATCATATAGATTTAGTAGACTTGGTGTAGCATCAAGAATATGTAGCATCAAATGTGTAGTATCAAGAATAGGACATCCTAAATGTGGTATCAAAACTAACTGTGACATATAGAGACAAAGAGATATAACTGAGACCCTGTATATACTTACATTGTCCTGCAAAAACATATGTCAAAGATGATACTCAAAATTCAAATTTAAACACTAATAATGCATACCTTGTTGTAAGAGACTTACCCTTGGCTGTTGATGTGTGGTCCTTACTGCATTGATCCTTGAATGCATGCTTTTTCTTTCCTTCTAGGAGCTCGATATTGAATCTGTTGTATATATGTAATTTCGGATCTCCAAAGTCTGATATTTCGTCCTGTGGTAATCATCTGAGTCCTCTTTCCAACCCCACAGGTCTAGACAATATTGGATTCTTCAAGGAAGATTTATGTCCAATCTCCCACACTTACCTGATTATGGACGGGTTTAGTATAATGAAATTGTACGAAGTGCCACGTGTCAGTGTTATGACCTTCGGCCCTGAAAATTATACCCACCAAACTACAGCTCTTCCTCTTTTTGTCACTATTTATGAAATTTGAATCCAATTCTCAAAGAGAAAGTTATGACGATTTTCCCAACGTCTCCTATTTGACATGGAATTCGGGGAGCCTGCAAAAACCTTAACTTCCTCATATCATATCTCCGAAACTATATTGAACCAAGATATGAAATTCAATCACGAGGTTCATCAAGATTTCAGCTCAAATGGGTTTTAATTTCATCTTCTGAAACTTCGCATAAAAAATTTTATAGCGAAAACTCCACGATGCCTTGTTTGAAGCCACAATATCCCTACTAGAGGAGGATATGAGGGTCACTATTTATATGAATGTCTTGAGTTGAGAGGGTCCTCAATAAGTGAACATTGAAGGGATTCTAGGAGAAAAAAACATTATTAATCATTGACTATTCAATTACCACAACCAATTATGAGTGCCATGCCACAACCCCATAGGGTTTTAGCCCACTAACTAGGTTTACTAACTTCAAACACAAATATCTCTCAAACCGTGAAGAATTACATGGCGTACCATATATCAATGGAAAAATCTTGATGATTAGAATACATATAGGATATCCTTGACTCAAAATAGAGTAAGTTGTCAAGTCAAAATGCCCATGCAAGATCAGGGTATCCCTTGGTGCTACTTAGGTTGACACCAATGACAACCACTAATCAACAATCTCCCCCTTTAGCATTGATGGCAACACAAGTACTCCCCCTGTGATCATGACACCTCTTCTTAGTTCCTTCTCTCCCCCTTTGTCATCAATGGCAAAGGGTAAATCTCCCTGATAAACTGTCATCCTGCGGACCTATACACATCTCCACTCCCCCTTTCTACTTAGTTAGATAAGAGCAAGATTATAATGAGAACTTGGGAGAATCCAAAGCTTTTTGCGAAGATACTCAAATGCTTCACGAGGTAATACTTTGGTAAAGATGTCAGCAATTTGTTCCTTTGTGCCAACATATTCAAGCTTGATATTCTTTTTCGCGACCCGCGCTCTAACAAAATGATATTCGATCGTAATGTGCTTTCTTTTGGAATGCATCAAAAGATTTTTGGAGATATTGATGGAACTAGTGTTATATTAGAAGATGGGAATAGGCTCATCAAACTTAACTTCAAGATCTTGCAAGGTTTTCTTCATCTAGAGAACTTGAGTACAACAAGCTATTGTCGTGATGTATTATGCGTCCATTGTGGGTAATGAGATTGAAGACTACTTTTTACTTAACCATGAGACAAGGCAACCACCTAGGTAGAACATTGCTCCACTCGTACTCTTATGATCATCAACACTTCCTGACAAATCTGCATTTATTTAATCTTGGATGGCCAGATCATTTCGTTTGGGATACCAAAGACCATATTCCGTTGTTCCCTTAAGATATCAAATAAATCCTTTGACGACAATGATATGAGATTCTTTTGGTTTTGCTTGGAATCGTACTACTTTTCCAACTGCCTACATCACATCTAGACAAGAAGCTATCACATATAGGAGACTACCAATCATGGATCTAGACAACCTTTGGTCCACATCCTTTGATGACTCTTCTAAGATTAACTTGTAACCTGTTACCATGGGGGCAAGGACTAGCTTGCAATCTTCCATATGGAATTTCTTGAGCATTTTCTTGATGTACTTGATTTGATATATGAATATTCCTTTAACCTGTTGAGATATCTCGATAATCGTTAGATTGTCTTGATCCACTTTCACATAGAGATTGCCTGTCAGCACTTCCTTTCTTGAATATGTAATACTTCAACTATTCATCTCCCCCTAAACATGTAATGAAACTGCCATCTTGTTCAAACTACATGTATGTTAATCGTAGACTTGTGTCATATACTGTTGCATAGACTCCTCATCTTCAAATTTCTAGGAGTCGATAAGTTGAATTGTCCATAATAGTGTGTCATTTAACGGACCGTCTTGACTCGAGTCATTAACTGAAGCAGTTGCCGATTCCTCACAATCCGTTATGAATCATGAAATCATAACTATTGGGACCTTATTGCCTTCTTGATTTTCTTGCTCATCTTGCACTTGTTCATCATGCACCTGTTTTCCTTTCCAAACTTTATTATTCTCATTGTCAAACTTTTCATTCATGGTTAATTCCATCTTGTACCTGCAATTACGAGCTATGTCTCCATAGTTATGACATTTGTAACATTAGATGTTATTCATAGAAGATTATGTTTGGTGTCTATCTCGTGATCCTGCAAATTTTCTTCTAGGGTTTTGCCGATAATAGTTGTACTTGTTTGGAACTTCACAATCCCTAGCCATATGTGCAAAATCGTTACATTCGTAGCATTTGACATCATCTCTCAAATGATCAAATTTGTTGATATTATGTTGAGTTCTGGAATAGCCATTTCTGAATGATCTCCTGGAATTATATTCATTCCAAACATACATGTGACATCCTATAGCTCTATGTCCAAACCTTCCATGTGAATAACAATGACCATAAAAGATAGGTTGATACCTGGGAGGAAATCTTCTTCAAGGAACTGTCTTCCAAGGTTCTTCCTGTGAGTCTTGATCTCTTGATCTAGCTGGGGGATCTACCCTTTTTGCATATCCATCTTCTTTAGTTTTCATAGAAGGACTTGACTCCTTTTTAGATTTTTCTTTGTAACCAAGACCAGTCTTGTCACTGTATGATCGCTAGTTGCTGATGAGTGTGTCCAAAGCCTTTGAACTGTTGGTGTAGTCTTGAAGATTTTTTCCACTTTTTACTTCCTTTCATAGAGAAACTATTTTAGCTTCCAATGCTTCTCTCTCCTTGTTGCTTTCCTTTACTTCTTTCCTGAGTGATTCTTTAGATCGTTTGTATTCTTTAACCTTGATTTTAAGATTGAGGACATGTTCCCTTTATGTATTCAATTCGTCTTGAAGAATGTTAACATGCTTCTTTTCGGCCTTGAGCTCTTTGATAACCCTAATTACTTCATTTTTGAAATTTGACTTCAATCATTTCTTCTTCTTCATCTCCTTCTTTGTTAGTTGTCTCTTGTTTATTGTTCTTGGCCATAAATAATACTCTTCCATTTAATTCTTACTCATTATCACTGTCTTCTTCGGATGAGGAACTATCTTCTTTGGAGAAGAAACTTTTCTTAAACCATTTCTTCTTGCCTTGCTTGTTGAACTTCTTAGGACTTTTCTTCCCTTTCATAACACCCTTATTTTTGTGAGGACATTTGGCTACAAAATGCCCAACCTCACCACATCAAAACATATTAATGAAGTTTACCTTTGAATTTTCCCGTACCTGTTCTCATTTTCTGCGTGAAGTAGGCAAATTCTTTATCTGGGAATTATTCTTCATCTTCTTCCTTTTCCTCATCCTTACAATTGCAAGTTTTTGCTTTCAGAGTCTGCATGTCCTTACTATTCTTATTGGATGCGGCAAATGTTGTTTCTAAGTGAGATGTGCCATCCTCTTCTTTAATCCTCATTTAATATGCCGTAAGAATTCCATGCAATTCATCTATACTAAGATTGGTCAGATTCAATCTATCTTCCAAGAGAGATACCTTAGGGTTAAATCTTACTAGCAATGTTCTAAGGATCTTTCAAACAACAATTTTCGTTTCAATAGGTTCTCCCAAACCTTCCAATGTATTTGTTGTTTCATCAACATGCTGAAATTATGCAGCAATATCTTCATCTTCCCTCATTTTGAGTTGCTCAAATTTTTCCCTGAAAATTTGAAGCTTTGCTTCTTTCACCTTTGAGTCACCTACATATATATTTTCAAGCTTGCCCCATAGCTCTTTAGTAGTTTTTCAACTCAATACCTTAAGATAAACAGATTCTATAAGCCCACTGATAATAATATCTTTAGCCTTTGCATCATATATCATATTTACCTTGTTCATCCTAGGTCGGTGTGAAACGTTTGTCAACGATTTCCCATACTTCGTATGGTTGCGCCAACAAATGAACCTACATTCTTCCACTCCAAAGTGCATAGTTATTTCCTTTGAACAAAGGAACTCTATTCTTAGTATACTTCGTGATCTCCTTCCAGTTGTTAGACTGTTGTTGAAGGAACCAAGCTCTGATACCAATTGTTGGAAGTACTGAGAAGGGGGGTGAAATAGTATTCCTTAGCAATTATCACTTTTAAATATTTTCGGAGCATTAGTTAATCTCAAATTATTATTAATGTTTATGCAGTAATAATAGTAAATAAAAGAACATAGTAGGCACAAGAATTTTAGGTGAAAAACCCCCTCTGGGTCAAAAACCACCGAACACTTTTCTAATAAATTCTTTAATCTTTAGCCCCAACTAAAATGTTCCTAGAATTATAGAAAAATAATTCTTCTCCAACTCCCATTGGAAGGACGCCCCAATGCCCTGGTTTCTTCTGTAATCAATTGAATGGATGCCCCAACACCCTAGCGAGCCACAACTCACCCTAGTTCCACCCTACCACCCTGAAGTGTTCATAGGCCCCAACCTATAGGGAACTTCATACACCTGCCTAGCACCTCCCTGCCACCCTATAATGACTAAAATAAGACAAGATTGTGGATTCTCAAACCAAGGACAACAATCCATGATATAATAATATGTACAATTATTTTCATGTATTTGACCAAATACCCAATCACTCTATGACCTGCAACCCAACCATGACATCATCCCAATATTGAATCCTATACCTCCCAGGACTACCTCTTCGACTCTAGGCCGAATAACTCTTTCACAAATAACTCTTTTACAATATTTACAATGGTGACTCTTTTACAAATGACTCTTTTACAACTTTACAATGATGACTATTTTACAAATGACTCTTTTGCAATGATGACTCTTTTATAAATGACTCTTTTACAACTTTACAATGATGACTCTTGGCCTTAACAATAATTCACGATATTTGGATGGTTGTCATGTCTTCAAGGATTTCCCGTTGCAATGCTTCCTTTGACTTGATACTTCTGCCCTTAAATTCTTGCTTGATGTTGTACTTGAATCTTATTCTACTCACATGCAAAAATTACTTGGGGAAACCAATCCCAAAACAAAACAAAATACCCTTCAACTTACCTCTGTCTGCAAAACACATGTAAGTGCATAATAATGAATAAATACAAATTAAAATTACAATGCGTACCTGAAGTGTGCTTGTAAATATTGTTGTTAACTTGTTGCAACAATAGACAAAGACTCCCACTCTTGATATAGGCCTGGACTCTACGCAAGTCTATATCCAAAACTAACCTAAAGATATATACAATAAAAAATGATGATAGACCCTAGACTTGTGATGGACCAAGTTCTAAGTACAACAATAGAGACCATTCTATCAACTATGAAAAGACAAGGAACATGAACTTGCAACATCATATAGATTTAGCAGACTCGGTGTAACATCAAGAATATGTAGCATCAAATGTGTAGTATCAAGAATAGGGCATCTGAAATGTGGTATCAAAACTAATTGTGACATATAGAGACATAGAGATATAATCAAAACCCTGTATATACTTACGTTGTCCTCCAAAAACATATGTTAGAGATGATACTCAAAATTCAAATGTAAACACTAATCATACATACCTTGTTGTAGGAGACTTACCCTTGACTATTGATGTGTTGTCCTTACTGCAGTGATCCTTGAATGCATGTTTTTTCTTGCATTCTAGGAGCTTGATATTGAATATGTTGTATGTATGTAATTTCTAATCTCCAAGGTCTGAAATTTCATCCTCTGGTAGCCCTCTATGTCCTCTTTCCAACCCCACAGGTCTAATCAAGATTAGATTCTTCAAGAAAGAGTTAGACCGAATTATAGACTAGTTCAGTAGAGAGAACTCGTATGAAGTGTCATGTTTCACTATTGCAACCTTCAGTCTTGAAAATGATACCCAACAAACTACAGTCCATCCTCTTTCTGTCACTATTTACAAAATTTGAATCTAATGCTCAAAGAGAAAGTTATGACAATTTTCCCAACGTCACCTATTTGATATGGAATTCGGGAGCTTGCAAAAACCCTAACTTCCTCAGATCATATCTCCAAAAATATAACGAACCAAGATCTGAAATTCAGTCACGAGATTCATCAAGATGTCGGCTCAAATGGGTTTTTATAGAGAAAATGCCACAATGGCCTGTATGAAACCACAAAATCCCTACTAGATGAGGATATGAGGGTCACTATTTATCTGAATGTCTTGAGTTGTGAGGGTCCTCAACAAGTGAACGTTGAAGGGATTTTAGGAGCAAAAAAAAAACATTATTAATTATGGACTATTCAATGACCACAACCAATTATGAGTGCCATGCCACAACCCCATAGGTTTTTAGCCCACTAACTGGGGTTACTAACTTCAAACACGAATATCTCTCAAACTATGAAGAATTATGTGGAGTGCCATATATCAATGGAAACATCTCGATGACTATAATCCATCTAGAAGATCCTTGAGTCGGAATAGAGTCAGTTGTCAAGTCAAAATTCCCATGCAAGATCGAGGTAGCCCCTGGTGCTACTTGGATTGACATCAATGACAACCACTGATCAACACTCCTTTGGGCTTACATTATATCTTAAAAACTAAACCCTAAATATCTTAAAAATTGAAACCTATCAAAACTGCAATCTTTGAATAACTAGAATCGACGAACACATGCTCCTTGAAACACCAACAGAAAATATGCATCATTGTTTTATATAATCTTAAAGTAGTAAAATCTAATGATATAGCTCAAAAGAAAAACTTGTTATCCATCTCAACAGTGTACCATGTAACTCCTTTAAAAAATAATAAACATAGCTAGGTTTTACAGTCACAATACCTAAATTGTTTATACTCCTACATTGTTCAGAAGTGAAGATTTAACACTTTAAATATGTTGCATATTTCTTCCTTTAACTAAGTATTACCATTATTTTATAGCCTTTGGATTGTCTTTGAATATAACCACTTCAACGTTCTACATGAGGTTATGCCATGAGCTCCTTAGATCTTTTTTGCTATTCATATCCACTGGCTTCTCGTCCTCTAACATCAAAGGTGAGTTGTTAGTATCTCTCCTTGATTTCTTTGCTACTTTACACTTGTCACTCTTGAATTTCCTTGAAACTTATATTTTGGAATAATTAAAAAATAGAGGGGCTTCCCCTATTTCGGGATCTATGTTGAGCCCTAAATTATCTAATCTTACCTCCATTCACTTATGGTGGAAAATCACAAAACTAATTTTGATGTATCCATTGTCTTTTTGCAAAACTGAACCATTGGTCTTTTTGTCGACTTCTAATACATGGATATCAAAACTCTTTCTTAGTATTTGTCCCCAAATTGAGTTTCCATCATTTGCAAATGGATTCATAGACAAATGATTGGAAATGAGATGAGGAGCTACCATTCATACATTAGTTGAATTTGAAGCTAAATTAAGAAGATTGGCTAGATAGGAAAAATGGAAAGCACCACCCAATAGAATAGCTCAAAGAATTTCTTTCCAAGCTTTCCCCACTTCACTCGTAGAATCAACTTAACACAGGAAATAAAGGCAAGAATTGGAACTCAGTGAAGAAAGAAGAATGTAAAATTGCATACAAATCTTTGCCAAATACAATGAGTATCCAACCAAATTTGATTATAAAAGCCTCCCTCCACTAACATTTGGCAAAGTAATTCCATACCATACCTTTTGCATTGACACATAGTAAGGACCCTAAATATTAGCACTAAACAAAAGAATAAAAAAATTGAATGGGTCTAGAGTTGAGACAGGAAAATAATCTAGCAAAGAATCATCAACGACCGACACTGAATTAAACAAAGTTACAACTTTTTCACCAGGATAAGGATGCCACCAAGTAATTGTAAATAAATATGTAAGTTTCACTACATGAAAACTTGTTTGGATATACATTCTTTCATAATTGGAGAAATCCTAAAAAATATCAGCGTGTCCAAAGAGAAGCAAATGAGAAGAGGAACAAGAGTTGAGAATATTGAATAAGACATGTCAAAACTAAGAAGAAATCATGCAAATAATTTATGTTGGACTTAAAGCTTATTAAATATATCGGTAACTTTAGAAAGTTCAACCAAATGTGCATCTATACATAAAGGCTGAACTAGTAGAGGCTGATTCATATTAGAAATTAATGCACCTTTTGGACACAAGATTCCATGTCACCAATACAACATCAACATTTGAAGCATCTTTATGTTGAAGATAAAATATAAGAAGTTATTTAAATAGATTGAGTGAATTCAATCCATTAGGAAAGGATCTATTACTTGGTTAGCACTAAAAGTACCTTGTTTTATTTTTATCAATGTTTTTGGGGACTAGGTTACTTTTGTGCTCTCATGTGAGTTGATTTTCAACTGTTTGTTTATATTAACAACGATAAATATCCATCATACCATAAAGGTGTGGGTTATAACAATGGATGTCCAGCCAACACTGTCAAACATTGTACAACCACTAGTGCCAAGTGCTAACACACCATTAACTTTGGAGAGTTGGACCTCTGGACTCCACATGTTCATTATGAGGCATGGCATGTGTAAGGCGGTGCAACCTGTCTATGTAAACAAAAATCCTGCCATTGCAATTTCATGTGTACATCCAGCTTCTAGAACGTGCATAGCTTCTTGAAAACATCAAGACACTAGAATGCATGCATACAATGCACAAGCTTTTATGCTTGGAAAATTTATTTTAGACACGAGCTCAAAACCAATTTTTAGCTTGTCTCCCCATTTGGTCACAATTTCGTACTATAAATATAATTTGTTTGGACATTATAAAGGAATAATATAGTTCACTTTGAAAATCCCTCATTGCATCTACTCTTTCTTTCATTTTTTGTTGCATTAAAATTTAGCAATCAATAGTTTCTTCTAAGCAAGAACACAAGAAACTGAGAGTGTTTTAGCTTAACACTGCAACACAAATTCAATTGAGAAATGATTGATATGGATATGGTTGAATTGATGATGGATTAAAGCAAGAGAATTTTCACTAAAGAGAAGAATCGTGCCTGATCAACTCCACATGGATTTTACTATATGTTCAAAGGAAGTGGGTTTATATGTTAGGAAGGCTTGTTCATAGCCTTGCTCACTATCATTTGAATTTGGCTCCCAGCCTTCCAACCTTGGGTAGCCACTTTTGGCTCATCACTTGGTTTGTCTTAGTGGCATTTAGGGTGGATTCTCTCTTCGGAAAGGATGGAAAGAAAGTTGCAAATTGATCAAGGGGATATCAACCAGGGTTTGCATAGAGGGAGGTTGAGGAAATGTAGGGAGTACTCTGCCCCGCCTCAGTCACTTATTGATTAGACATTAATAAATTTGTCTTATCTTATAGATTATACCAATCTCTTCACCGAACTTCAAATTTTCATTCATAATTTCCATCTGCACAAAGATTTTTTGACATTCATGAGAGGACAGTAGTAATGCAAGATAGGCCCTTTGAAATTGAAATATTCCAATTAAATGCTTTCACAAGAGGCAATTCACTTTGCAAAATACCTAATGATAAATCCACTTGCCTTACTTTTGGTTTGATTGAATAGATCTTGTAAAGAGAACAAAATAGTTGTAAAGAAAACAAATCTATTTTCCAAGGGCCTCTGTGTAAGAAAACCACAAAACATATTTATTGTTGCATTCAAGTCTTTGCTATCATAGATAAATTTGGTCATTTTAACTAGAAATTCAATGTAATGACCTAAAGAGGAAAGATAATATCATTTATGTTTGAAAGAATTGACAACATAGATAACATTTTCCTAAATTCTCCACCAATAAATCCAGTAACTTTTAACAACACCATCTAACAAGGGAAAGTTTCCAAAGTTGCCCAGAGTAACATCATACATAAAAATAATTATTATCATAATAATAATTTGTCTTTTTTCTTTTCATGGTGAATTGGTAAATCATTGGGGTAATAACTATTTCATAAATGCCACAAAAAGCCCAGTTACAACATGTCTCCAGGGACTTGAACCCATGTCGCTGGGGAAACAAATTGTTCACTAAATCACTTGAGTTAAGATCCTTTGATAATGTTATAATAATAATACTAATAATGATATATTTTTAAGGTCGAAACTCATGGCCAATCTAGAGACCAAATTGATGTATGAGACCCCCTTGTTTGTGAGACAAGGTACCCACCTATGTGCAACAATTTGACTGCTAAAGTCTATGTAGGTGTGCATACTCTACCCCCATCATAACATGTTATTAACCATTAGGAAACACAATTTGAAGGCATACCATAGATGGAAACAAAAGATACATAATAGAATGTCAAAAACTACAAGATAAAACATTATACAATAAGCAACTTGGTATGTTATTGAAACAAATAATAGGAAAAGAGGAGTAGAAGTTGATAACTTTGAAGTAGTAATAAAAGGTAAAAAAATAATCACAATGATCATAGTGGCACATGCCAGGAAGATCAATACCAACAATGGTACAACAAAAAAGGATCCTTGTGAATCACAAAATAAGCTTGATTAGGCTACCATGTCTCCAAGTTCAATGACAAAATCCAAGGTCCATATATAACAATATTTCTTGCAAAAAGAAGAAATGTTTCTTGCTCCGACTCTCACAACAGTCTGCCATAGATCCCATTAACTCTAATTGTGTCATTTTCAGTCCCCAAAGACTGTGTCTCAGCCAATGCTAATGTTTAACTTCATTTATTAAGGGTGGTGTTTGGTGTTCACAGGATTCTTCATAGCAGAAGTTTTATAGTGGAGGTAGTTATCCCCCTTAAGCGAGAGATGCAAATCTTACAGATTGCCTCTAACAACCATCTAGCAGTTCAACTTTTTTATATCACTAATCTTATCCTACTTGTATTATTTTTGTATTGGCAACTTTGCTTGTAGTATCCCAGTTTACTAGTGTTCCACATAAACCTGTAAGTGTTTAGCAATTGAAAATTAAGCACTCTGCTATTCTGGAAGGTTGTACGAAGGAGTGGACTAATTCCTTCCCATTTTAGAGTGGTTTAATGAGCAAATGCAGAATGGGGTCAATGACTGGAGGTCCAATGATTTGAGGGCTAGGGTCAAATGTTTTTCTCAAGAAAAACATTAAACACAACAATACGTAAAAAATAAAAATAAAAATAAAAAAAATCTTACCCTTGTCTTGGGATGGTTGAGGAAGTTAGAAATGAGGAAAAAACAAGTAATGACATTAGAGAAATTTCAAGATAAATTTTATTATCTGATTAACCTCAACCTAATTAGGAGACTCATAGGTTTCTCACCATCTGAAAAAACTCTCAGATTGTAAATATCAACAGAATGGGTGATAGAGGCTAAGATCAATCTAAACCTATGCACAAAGCGTTTTTTTACCATTGTCCTCTATAGTAAGAAAGAGAGGTAAGATATTTGATGGAGGCCCATATTTTCTAAATGCCATGGGACTCTTCATTCACTATCTGAAATGTTATTTCGATTGCAGTCGAAGGATCTTCGAAATTAACCACTAGTGTAGGTAAGACATTCCAATTGTAATTTTGATGCGAACAAATTTAGAGGGATGGAAACTTGCTAGGAAAATTTATGATCCTTGGAGATGAAAATGGAAAAAAGAATGACAACCACATATGCCAGGTTTTGTGTTTACTTAGATATACGTAAACGAATAAAGTATGTGAAATACAAGTTTCTTTCTAGTAAACACTTAGTTTAATAAGGACTACAAGGAAGCCCATACAGAAAAGAAAACAAGAATGAGAACCTTACTGCATAAAATTTTCTCATAAAGAAAAAAATATCACATTTGTAAGATTCAGTAAGAAAAGCTGCTAAAGATGGAAAGGAAAAACCCAGAGCCACTAAAAAAAATTGTAGGTGAGGAAACCAGGGTAGGAAACAAATATAACGCCAGAACAATGGTTGAACCACACAAAAACCATTTATAAGTATTAGGAACCCATCCTTGAGGAAAATTCCACCAAAAACCATCTTGACGTGGATTTTTGAAACTCAAATGTGAAGGTAGGCTTTAGAAGAGTGGTATTGGGAA
Organism: Pinus tabuliformis; assembly: GCA_031772625.1. Lineage (NCBI taxonomy): Eukaryota > Viridiplantae > Streptophyta > Pinopsida > Pinales > Pinaceae > Pinus > Pinus tabuliformis. Next base: position 486,031,829 of record CM062807.1, read on the forward strand.
AAGTGAAAAACATTCAAAGGATTTCAGGTAGAGCACTTGAAATGGGATAAGGATCACCTCAGCTAGCATATTGTTGCATCACTAAGATTTTGAAGGAAGGTTTCCCATACAACTAAACAACAAACATTATTTTGCCCATTTTTAAAGCTGGTAGGAGAGTTAAACTATAGAAAACAACCGAGGAAACTATAAGACCTTTATGATCATTACATTATTCTCGAATTTAGGTAGAGGAATGGTAGAAAGGAAAATCAGCAAATAAACAGAGGGGAAAAGGCCAAAGGAAATGCAAGATATAGACCAAAGCATTCCACTACAAATCATTGCCCCACATTAATGCACATGATAGAGAAGACATAGGAGAATAAAGATGAGGAGCTTTGGTGTTGCTTCACTAATTTCACAAAAGAATTTGACATTGTACCTAGATAATGTTTACTTGACTGTAAGGACACTTCACAACTTACAACATTACTTGCCAGCTTTGGAGAGCTTCTTGTGTAGAAGTAGGGATGAAGGTAAACATAGAAAATACTAAGGTGGTGTGACAATAAAAAAAACCAAAGCAACTCCCGATACAAATAATAAGAATTGGAGCTCACTAATTCAGTGAGACTGAATAGAGATATGTGCACAAGGAAAGGTGGGGGGATTGGAACACGTTGTTCTATCTTTTCCAAGATTTTATCACCCCTGTGCTACTGTATGAGTTTGAGGTGTGGAGTCTACATATATTTAGAAACTTATGGAATCATATGGACACACCCAGAGGATAAAAAAATTAATCTAGTCACCATAGATTATTTTGATATTAAAAAACCAACACCCCTTACGAGATACTATTGGCTGAAACTGCCCTGAAGCACTTAGAGTTTGTGCTACGAGCCATATCACTATCCAAAAAAAATTCTCTCTTTCCAGATCTGAATGTAACACCTGTCATGACCTATTATAATATCAAAGGAGCTTATAAATCATTTGAGAAGAGATCGAGATGGGTGGGTGGGGGGGTGGTGGGGGTGGGGTGGGTGGTGAGGTAATGTACCCCCCTCGTGTTTTCTTTTGTCCCCCTAAAAGTAGAGCATGGGGAAATGTTTCAAATGATGTTTCCTCATCTCCTAGGGTTGTAGGGATCACGCCCCTACCTTGGGGAATGCATCCTCTTATAAAGGATAAATCTAAACCTGTATTTAACAACTCAATGTATGCCTATCAGCCAACAAAAATCAACTATCATTTTACAAAGTGGTAGTTCTTGGGGAGAGAATTTAATCTAAAACAAACAAAAAAAACTCTTTTTAGATCAAAGAGTTTAATGATAGTATGAGGTATCTTTGATACATGATTAAAGAAAATGAGTATATATCTAGTGACAGGTTATGAATATGAGAAAATCAAGAAAATAATTTTTTTCTAGAATGGGTGGAGCTTGATGGGAGAACACTGCCACTGCTCAAACGTGTTAAAAATTCTAACAGTTTTTGTTGCATGTTCCTCTTTATCGTTTCGAAAGGTAATCTGAAGTTTAAACACAGTTAGAAAAATATTTTATCGCTACTTGTGTGTTGGAAAAAGTGAATAGCAAGCAATACCCCTTTTCAAGTGGAAGAAAATTGTTAAACCAAAGAGAGAGGGCGGATGGGGCTCAAAGATATAATCCTTTTTCAAATGCTTTGGAGCTAAGGGAACTTGGAGGAATCATCACTTGAGAAGGATTGTCACAATCACTAATGACAAAGAAGTACGCTTAACCCCTCGACATTAAAAATTCTATAAGGTTTTCAAGAAAAACTCTCATGGGAAGTTTAATCAGTTGGAAAGAAATGGTCGGGACCGTTGTCATACCATACTATGGGGGATAATTTGGATTAGATGGTTACTAAAACTCAGCAAGGGAGGTTGCAAACTGACCCTTCGGTTGGGAGTTTAGATAATCCTAGATATATAGGGAGTTAATGGACAATATTCAATTTCAAAACTATTTTTCCTAGATAATGTTATGATAAAAACAATGCTTTGGTCTCAAAGTAGAAAAGACCAAATTGGTTAGGGTTGTAGGATGATCTGGCTGAGGAATGGAGAGCATATGTATCATACTAGTAAATAGTATTAATAGCATGTCAAATTGGTCCGGGCTACAAAAAGGTTAGCAGGTCAATACATAGCTAATAAATGTTATCATATGGATTTATCACTTATGAGAACAAGGGAAGGGAATGGAAACTTGGAGGTGGAATCTAATTTGGAAATTACAGAATTATATGAAGATAAGGATCTTTTTGTAGCTTATTCTAGAATCTAAGAAACAAGGTGTTGACCTAGGATAATCTAAAAAAGAGGTCATGACAAGGTTCAATATACTATACATTGTGTAAGGAAAACTCAAAAAGTGATATTCATGTTTATTACTGAACTGCCACTTCATTTTAGAAGTCTAGACAGGGATAAAAGTACTAACAGGAGTCAAAGGAAAATCGGAAGGAAACTCAGTGAAGGGATAAATTGAACCCTGGCTAGAGGGCAATGAGACAAGGAAATACGAGCATTCTCTTCACCTTTTTGTGCTACTTGTTGGAAAAAGTAACTATGTTCGATCTTCAATAATGTACTTGAGTCATTATGAAATGTACTTGTCAAAATAATAAAGAAAACAAATTTTATTATTATTGTTGTGACTTATTAAAGTATAGTTTTCATGCTTGGGTCACCATGTTTTAGTTTAAAGTCACCATTGAGGACTTCTAGGATTTATTCTGAGTTTATAGAATTATTGTACATTTAAAGAGACCCCTCTTGGGCTTTTGAATCATGTAAATTGGTTTAGTATTAAGTCAAATATGAATTATGGAACCTCCACACCATTTTAGCCTAAGAGAAGATAAAGTTGGCCTAAGGACCCATTTGACCCCACAAGAAGCCTATAAAATGAATGTTAGGTCCCTATACTACTAGTGTAACCCCTTATTGTTATTAGTACAACCCCCTTATTATATTGTTATGCCCATGTAGTCCCAATATTGTTATTATTGTGCCCCATAGAAGCCCACTATTGTTATTATTGTGCCCTTACATTATTATTGTTATGTCGGCTCTAATTATATTATGACCCCTTAGACTCCTATATATAGAAAGGAGGTCTTGTCATTTGTATCATCCAAGAATTGTTCATTTGTGTAATGTAAAGGAGGTTTCCCCCTCAAAGAGGCTTATTTCTAAGGCATTCATCTATCTTTTCTATCTTTTTGTGAGCCGGTTTCATAACATTTGGTATCAGAGCTATGGATTCTAGGGTTTCGCTGCTCTAAATAGGTCACCGTGGAATTTTCGCTATAACTTTTGCGCTACAAAGTTTCAGAAGCTAAAAAAAAAACCATTTGAGACAAAACCGGTCCGAACCTCGCGTCCAAATTTGAGATCTTTTCTCACTATATTTTCGGAGATATGATCTGAGAAAGTTAGGGTTTTTGCAATCTCCAAAATTTCATCTCAAACAGGTTATCATGGAATTTTCGCTATACTATTCGTTCTACAAAGGTTCAGACTATAAAATTAAAACTCATTTGAACCAAAATCTTGGTGAAGCTCGGGCCCGAATTTCAGATCTTCTCTCGTTATATTTTCGGAGATATAATCTGAGACATTTAGGGTTTCTACAGGCTCTTGATTTCCATCCTAAACAGGTGACCTTGGGAAAATCATCATAACTTTTTCTCTGAGCATCAAATTGAAATTTCATGAAAAGTTACAAAAAGAGGGTAGACAGTAGTTGTCTGTGTATCAGTTTTAGGTCCTAAGGTTGCAACAGTGACACGTGGCACTTCATACAAGTTCGTTCTACTGAACTAGTCTATAATCGGGTCACCGCGGGAGATTTGACATAACGCTTCCATACAAAATCCAATATTAATTAGAATTTTGGGGTTAGAAAGAGGACTCAGAGGGATACTACCGGACCAAATTTCAGAACTTGGAGATCTGAAATTATAGAGTTACAATCATTTCAAGATCGAGCTCTTAAAATCAAGAAAAAGCGAGATGAGGAAGTTTGATGGCAAGGATATGGTAAATTAGATACTACAGATGGAGAAACATTTTGATCTACTTGGCATACCATTGTTACAAAAGGTACGTATTGCATCTAATTATTTAGAACCAGATCAAATTTTATGGTATAAATGGCTTTGTTCTCGTAAACCACTTGTTACGTGGTCAATTTTCATGGAGCAAACGATAACACATTATGAGGATACAAAGAGAAACACCTTCTTTAGCCTATTGACAAATCTCAAACAAAAGTGTTCAATGGCAGAGAACATTGAGGACTTTCAAAACTTGAATATAATGGAAAATGATATTCCAGAGAAGCAGAGGATTGATGTCTCCATAGGGACTTTAAAGGATAACATTCAACATGAGGTTCGTCATTGGGAACCTGATTCATTGGAGAGGGCAAGAAAAGTGCAAAGCAAAATTATGGAAACAAGGAAGTCTACTCCTCACAACTATAAAGATGGAAGTATTTTTTCTCATATCCTTCCACAACCTACAAGGTTGACACCACAGCAATTGGAAGAAAAAAGAGAAAAAGGGCTTTGTTACAATTGTGATAAAAAATACACTAAAGGTCATAAGTGTGCTGAGAAGAAATTATTTTACATAGATTATGAAGAGGAGGAAGAAAAGGATCAAGAAACATCAAAAGAAGAGGATATACACCAGGAACCAACCCCACAGAAAGAAGAAATGAATCTGACCATATCTTGTAAAGCATTGGCAAGAATTACCACTCCTCAAACTCTCAAGATAGATGGACACATCAAGAAGAAAAAGGTTCAAGAAGTGAAAGATCACATCGAATCTGATCATATCTTGTAATGCATTGGCCATAATTACCACTCCTCAAACTATCAAGATAGAAGGACATATCAAGAAGAAAAATGTTCAAGAAGTGAAAGATCACATCGAGCATCAAGAAATGAATCCAACCATATCTTGTAATGCATTAGAAGAAATTACCACTCCTCAAACTCTCAAGATAGAAGGACATATCAAAAAGAAAAATATTCAAGCAGTGAAAGATCACATCGAGCATCAACAACAAGTTCTCCAACTTTTAAAGGATAACGCCACTTTGGTGCAGAATTGAATGAAACAACAGGCAGATCAACATCACAGTGAAAGAAGTTTTGATGTAGGTGATTGGGTATTTTTACAGCTACATCTCAAGCAAGCAATTTATGAGAAGGAAATGTTGGCAATATTACATGCACTTAAGAAATGGCGACCTTACCTAATGGGAAGACACTTCAAGGTAAAAATGTATCATGATAGTCTTAAATACTTTTTAGAACAAAGATTATCTTTAGAAGAACAAAAAAAATGGGTCACAAATATGTTGGGTTATGACTTTGAAATCATCTACAAAAAAAGGAAGCAAAATGTCGTTGCAGATGCACTCTCAAGAAAGGATGAGGATGTGGAAGCATTGTTTTGTGCTATTTCTATTATCCAACCAGATTGGATACACAAAGCAAGGGATGAATGGAAAAAGGACGAAGAAGTGTGGCCACTCATTCAAAAGTTACAGAAGATCCCAGTTCAAACAATATTTCCAGAACTTTATGAGGAAGGAAAAATCATATTGGAACCTGGAGCATTCATAGGAACAAGAACCCGAAAGCTACGAAATCGATCAATTTCAAAGTATCTCATCAAGTGGAAGAACTTACTTGCTGAAGATTGCACATGGGAGGACAAGAATTTTGTACAAAAGCGTCAAGAACTACTCAAGCGTTGGGGACAACACTTTTTTAAGGAGAGGGGCATGTTAGGTCCCTATACTACCAGTGTAACCCCTTATTGTTATTAACAACCCCCTTATTATATTGTTGTGCCCATGTAGTCCCCATATTGTTATTATTGTGCCCCATAGAAGCCCACTATTGTTATTATTGTGCCCTTACATTATTATTGTTATGTCGCCTCCGATTATATTATGACCCCTTAGACTCCTATATATAGAAAGGAGGTCTTGTCATTTGTATCATCCAAGAATTGTTCATTTGTGTAATGTAAAGGAGGTTGCCCCCTCGAAGAGGCTTATTTCTAAGGCATTCGTATATCTTTTCTATCTTTTGGTGTTCATCTATAAGGAAGATGTCTAACTATATCAAGGGTTAGAACAAGCTTGAAGGAGCATCTAACTTCAGATCCTGGAAGAAGAGGATTGACCTAATCCTCGAGAAGAACAAGGTGCTAGATTTGGTAAAATGAAATGTAAAGAAGCCTACTGAAGAAGCCATTGATGCCGACAAAGTGAAATTAAGAGATTTAGAATTGGTGGCTATGACTCTAACGCTAGAAGAGATAAAATACAATCTTGTCCCATTCATAGCTAACATCGATCATGCTCAAGAGATGTGTGAAGCCTTATCGAAGTTGTTCACTATTAAGAACATTGGTCAAGTAGCTAATTTGAAGAATGAACTGAGGAATACAAAGATGACCAAAGAATATATTGTTTCAACCCTCTTTGTAAATATAGCTAGACTCAAGGATGATCTTTTAGCCATCAATGAGATTATTTCAAAGAAATAATTTGTGATCACACCTATATTAGGATTACCACACTTTTGGATTGCTTTTGCTTCAGGTCTCAATAGTTGGAAGGTAGCTCCCACCTTTGAAGAATTATGGACCACATGTAGTCAATAAGAATTAAGGATCTCTATGGATGCAAATCCCGAGGAAGTATCAAATGCTTATGTTGTTCATCATAAAGGAAAGAGATTAAAGGGTCCAAGGAAGAAAGTTGACATGTCTAAGATAGAGTGCTATCAATTTCATAAGAAAGGTCACTACAAGAGTGATTGCCTCAAGAATCCAAGGACTAAGAAGAGAGGAAGAGATCAAGCCAACTTTGTTGAAGAAGGAGACTCAAAGAAATTCAAGCTTGAAGAATCCGACTTTAGGGACTTACACTATTAAGTCATTTTCTTTACATAACGTGTTTTATATGTTTTAGAATTTATAGGTTTTTAACATATATTTGGAAAAGACAGTTTTGTATTGCTTCAAGTTTTTCGGTTTCCCTCAAGCTTTGGGGGGAGCTCCCAACAACTCTCAAAGATAAACATCTCATGTCTTTTCAATTTTGGGATCACGTACCCATTTAGTTTTGATTATATTAAATACGAAGCACATTTCTCCCTCTATTGTGCTGGTTAGGAAAAACATCTGCAAGGAGGATCTCTCAAGACAAGGTTAGTCAATAAACAAAGGTGTGTTTTGAATACATTGATTGGATTATTCATCTGATGATCTATCAGTAACTCTTTTATGAGTAGTTGTATTGAATCCTAGTGATTCTTGTTTGGGTGATTCATCTCTTGATAAATCTACCCACCCCACTCATATTCTTGATTGACTATGTAGAAACCTAGACAGGTTCTAGAAAACCCTAATCGAAGGGTATGCTAATGTGAATGTCTGAAACCCTAAGCTGCTCAGGGATATTGTGAAATTCTAGTTGAAGTTTTATTAATGAAGTCATGTTTGGGATTTTGGTATGATCAAGAAATCCTAACTTGTTAGGATTGAATGATGAGGTCTAAAATCCCGAACCTTTGAAGTTTTGGTAATGTTGGGTTTGCTATGTCTCTACATTGGAACCCTTGATCATTGGGGTTTGGTGGAAGGTGTGAGCAAGACCCTTACATTATCTTAGAATTGATTTACTTAGTATGTGTGTGTGGACTCATCAAACCTTAGTATAATCAAAGTAATTTGTGTCTAACTCCTATTTGATGTTGTTGTGAAGTTGGGTTTGACTAACTCGTGATATGAAATATATTTGAATGATGATGAAATCTAGACATATATGGATTGTCCTTTTGGTTGAAGTCCTAGGTTGGTCTATGTCAAATGTGTTTATGTTATTGGAAATATCATATGCTTATGTATGGTTATGAATTACTAGATATGTGTGTTGACCTAGTCATTGATGGTCATGGGTTTTAGGATTTAATGGAAGTCCTTGTATGGGATTCTAGGATGATGATATCTGAAAATATAGGGTGCTATAGTTACACCCTAGTGAAGCTAAATTGTCTAGTATGTGTGATATAACAATATGAGATCTATGTATGTAATGATTGTTGAGTCTGTGAAAATGGAATCCTAAGGTTTTTTAATTAAACCTTAGTCAAAGTAAAATCTCTGGAATATGATGATTTGAGATTTTTATAAAGATTGGTGAATTTGTGAATTCTAGGGTTTTGGAGTTAAACCTTAGTTGAAGTAGAACTCTCTAATGAATGTTAACTATATGATAATTTGAGATTTGTGAGGCGATTGTTGAAATTGGAATTTTTGGTTGAGTTTGATGATTTCTCGAAAATCTAGGGTTTGAAAACTAACCCTAGTAGTAGTTGCTGGTAGATTGAAATTCTACGGGAACCATAGTGGAAGCTGGTCAGGTTAATGACTAAGTTGTGATTGACTTTGATTGATTCTTTTGTATGAAATCTAGGTTTTCTATGAATCCCTAGTGAGAAGTCTAACATATATGTTTTAAAAGGTTGTTAGATACTTTGAAGATATATGTGTATAAATGGTTTCTAGGGTTTGTTATATGTTGTAGTAATTTATGTCATACCTTTGGAATACATATTAAAACCTTAGATGGAATGAATGTTGTCACGAAATAGTCTAGGGTGTATAACAAAGTCCCTAGCAAGATGTTGAAGAGTATATGTATCTTATTTGTAATTGAGTTTGGGTATATGTTATGAATAAATTTCAAATTCTCATGTGATTTTGATATGGCTAACATCATGCTTCTATAGTTTTGGTTGTACTTGCTATTAAATTCATGCTGGTACATAATCTTAAACTTGGTGAAGATGCTCATTGATGTGATAAGCATGATGAGAATGATGATAACTCTAATGAAATGGTTGGAAGCCATGAAAGATTCTCCAATGTCAAAAAGAAGAAGTTGGTCTCCCAGAGGAAGAATGAATAGAAGAGATACCCCTAAGATTAAGAGTGAGTCCAAATAAAGAGGTGCTTCTTGGTTGAGAGAGAGGGCACATCTTGGTATCAATTGAAGAATGAATTTTGGAGGATATGTTGTTGAATGAGAAGTAGGAAGGAAATCATATGATTGAGGAATATTCTGTCAAAGATTCAGTTGATAGTCCTACTATGGAAGTTGAGAAGCAACATTTGTTGTCTATAAGACCCCGAAGGTTTGTATTTGATTATGTACATGTGAAAGTATATCATTTATTGGGGTTGTATTTGTACAGGTGAATCTCTCGAAGGATTCGATAACATGCTAGTTACCAATCAATTTGACTGGGATAGATCTGCTACTCTTGATCTGATGGATCAAGGGGTGTTGAGGCTTTGTGAGTGAAGCGTTGCCTCAAAGAACATCTGGCCGACACATTGTGTTGATGTCTAGAAGTTAGAAAGGTGGTGTTGATCAAAGAGCTCTGTTTTGGATACACAACAAGATTTTTGGGTTGATGGTTAACAAGTAAGCCTGATGGTACCTAGAGGCGTTGAAATATTGAGTCTATCTTAGTCCCACTTGGATAGATTTCCCTGGTCAAAAATCTAGTCCATGGCATTGCGGTGCATAAATTGTTGAGTGACTAGTTGGATAGAGTGCCTTGGTCAGGAATCTAGTCCATGGCATTGCGGTGCCTAAATTGATTGACTAGTGGATAGATTGCCCTGATCAAGAATCTAATCCATGGAATTACGATGCCTAAATTTCTTCATGGTTCATATAGTTTGAGATCTTCCATTGTATATGTACATTATAAATACCTCCCTAGTTAAGAGGGAGTGTTGGAAAAAGTAACTATGTTTGGTCTTCAATAATGTGCTTGTCAAAATAATAAAGAAAATTATTATTATTATTATTTTTGTGACTTATTAAAGCATGGTTTTCATTCTTGGGTCACCATGTTTTAGGTCAAAGTCCCCATTGAGGACTTCTAGGATTTATTCTGAGTCTATAGAATTATTGTACATTTAAAGAGACCCTTCTTGGGCTTTTGAATCATGTAAATCGCTTTAGTATTGAATCAAATATGAATTATGTAACCTCTACGCTATGTCGACCTAAGAGAAGATCAACTTGGCCTACAGACCCATTCGACCCCACAAGAAGCCTATAAAATGAAGGAATTCGAATTCATTTGGTGCAACACTTCTCATCTTCTCATCTACTAGGCAGAAGTGCGAAAATCTTGTTGTTGGGTAGAAGTGCAAAGTGGACAGCTGGGAAAGTCTATTGTCAGGAAGTCGAAGTGAATGTGAATTTGGGGGAGTCTAAGGAGAAGAGAAAAATCAAAAATTTGGTGGGGATCTCACTCTATTTCGTGCTCTAGATTGGGGGAATAAAGTCTTCCAAGTTGGACTACTGTCGGAAGCTGCTAGCTACTGCAAGTTGTTGCATAATCAAGTTGTTGGGAAGAGGTCAATCTTCCAGAGGTTGACTTGGTGTGGAGGGAAGGTCTAGTCAAGGTCTAGGGTGAAGAGTCTCAAATAACACTATTGAAAGGAAGAATTACTTTGACTAGGTTTTCCCCTCGAGGGGGGTTTTGCCTTCGCATGTGCCTACATCTTGTGTTCATTATTTTATGTGTCGTTTCTTTTGGTAATTGCTTGATGAACTAAAGAAATAATATATAAATAATTGTAATGATAAGAAACATCACAAGTAATTATCAAGATTGAGAAAATCTTTGCTGCCTTTCTGATTTTCCAACACTACGGTCCATATCACTATCCAGAAATGTTTCTCTCTTTGAGGATATGAATGTAACCCCTACCATGATCTATTATAATATCAAAGGATCTTACAAATCCTTTGAGAAGAGATAGAGATGTGAGGGGGGGGGGTGTGTGCGGGTGGTGAGGTAATGTTCCCCCCTTGTGTTTTCTCTTGTCCCCCTAAAAAGGAGATCATGGGGAAATGTTTCAAATGATGTTTCCTCATCTCCTAGGGTTGTAGGGAGTATGCCCCTACCTTGGGGAATGCATCCTATTATAAAGGATAAATCTAAACATGTATTTAACAACTCAATGTATGCCTATCAGCCAGCAAAAATAAACTGTCATTTTAAAAAGTCATAATTCTTGGGAGAGAGAATTTAATCTAAAAAAAACCTCTTTTTAGATCAAAGATTTTAATGATAGTACGAGGTATCTTTGATACAAGCTTAAAGAAAATGAATATACATCCAGGGACAAGTTATGAATATAACAAAATCAAGAAAATATTTTTTTGCTAAAATGGGTGGAGCTTGGTGGGGGAACATTGTCACTGCTTAAAAGTGTTAGAAATTCTACCTGTCTTTTGTGTGTTCATCTTTATCATTTCAAGAGGTAATCTGAAGTTTAAACACATTTAGATAATTATTTTATCACTACCAGTGTGTTGGAAAAAGTGAAGGGCAAGCAATTCCCCTTGTCATGTGGAAGAAAATCATTAAACCAAAGAGGAAGGGTGGATGTGTCAAAGATTTAATCATTTTTCAAATGATTTGGAAGCTAAGGGGACTTGGAGGAATCATCACTTGAGGAGGATTGTCACATTCTATCATGACAAAGAAGTACGTTGAGCCCCTCGACATTGAAAATTCTATAAGGTGTTCGAGAAAACTTGTCATAGTAGGTTTAATCAATTGGAGAGAAATGGTCGAGACCGTTGTCATACCATCTCATAGGGGATAATTTGGCTTAGCTGGTTGGTAATAGTCAGCAGAAGAGGTTGCAAACTAACCCTTGGGTTGGAGGTTTGGAGAATCCTAGATATCTATCGAGTTAATGGATAATCTTCCTTTTCAAAACTGTTCTTCCTAGATAATGTTATGATAAAAATAATGCTTGGGTCTCAAATTGGAAAATAGAAGGTCAGTTAGGGTTGTAGGATGAACTAGCTGAGGAATGAAGAGAATATGTATCATACTCATAAATAGTATTAATAGCATGTCAAATTGGTATGGGATGCAAAAAGTTTAGCAAGTGAATACACAGTCAACAAAGGTTATCATATGGCTTTACCACTTAGCAGAACAAGGGAAGGGAATGGAAACTTGGAGGTGGAATCTAATTTGAAAATTACAGATTAATTTGAAGACAAGGATATTTCTATAGCTTATTCTAGAATCTAAGCAACAAGGTGTTGACTTGAGACAATCTAAGAAAAGGCCATGGCAAGGTCAAAGATACTATACATTATGTAAGGAAAACTCGAAAAGTGATCTTCATGTTTATTATTTAACTGCCACTTCATTTTAGAAGTCGGGACAAGAGTAAAAGTACAAACTAGAGTCAAATGAAAATGGGAAGGAAATTCAGTGAAGGCGCAATTGAAGTTTGGCTAGAGAGCAATGAGACAAGGAAAGACCATCATTCTCTTCCCCTTTTTGTGATACAGACCATATCGCTATCTAGAAATGCTACTCCCTTTCAAGATCTGAATGAAACCCCTGCCATGACCTATTATAATATCAAATGAGCTTACAAATCATTTTAGAATAGATAGAGATGGCAAAACAGAGGGTATTAGGTGACTTGCAGTTGAATAGGACCATTCCTTATGGGATTTTTTATGGGCTCCCGAAATAGGATGCTATAGAAGGTAGTGTAGAAGTCATTTTACATATCTCTGATCAACATGTCATCACTTTTGATTGTGGCTTGGGGCCAAGTACAAATAATTCAATAAAAGTATGAGAATAACACCTTCTGGGGACCACTGCATTGCAAAAAGGTATTCAACCAGAAAGATACTGGAAAAATATATTTAAAAAAATCCTGCTCTCTTTGAAGATCTGATTTCAACCCCTGCCATGACCTATTATAATATGAAAGGATCTTACAAATCATTTGAGAAGATTCAAAGAAGGCAAAAGAGAGGGTATTAGGTGACTTGCAGTTGAATATGACCATTCCTTATGGGGTTTTTGATGGGGCCAAAAATCGGGATGCCATAGAAAGTGGGGCATAAGGCATTTTACATATCTCTTATCAAAATGTGATCACTTTTGATTGTGGCTTGGGGAAAAGTACAAGTAATTCAGTAGAGGTATGGTAGGCTTCCCTTTAGGGACCATTTCATTGGAAAAAGGTATTCAATAAAAAGATACTAGAAAAAGGTATTCAAAAGAAAGGTATTTTAAAAAGGTATTAAGGCCCTTAGATTCCATGTATCCAGTCCAGAATTTCCAAAAGCACGTTATTTTCTAGATATTAGATTACATCTACTTTTGGTTTGTACAGGAATGGCCTTGCCACTCCTACAATGTATTCATGCTAATGTACTCAGCATCCCAATTGACATTTTGTTTTCACTTGTTGTACATTGATAAAATTATCTTACTTATAATAGGAACTAGAGAGAAGAGGTGTATGGGGCTCCATAAGGTGCTTCAACATGCAACAGATATGATGGCCCAATTTCAGTCCATCCATTTTCATCATATTTTCAAGAAACATGAATAGGAAGCAAACATGCTATCAAAGCAGGATTAAATTTGTACTGCAAATTCTTTACTAGTGAAATCATCTCAGAATGGGGTTGAGGTCCTTCCTCCGAGTATGATTGCTAAATGAAATTTTGGTCATGGGTTAAATAAGTAGAACTAATGTTTTTTTTTTGTGGGATTTCTGAAATTTAATGAAATTTTATATATGATTTAGTATTCATGGGGTTCTTCAGGATTCTCTTGATGCCTTGGATTGGACTCATCTATTATATCTCTTTTATTTTAAGTAATGGAAAGAGATATCATTTTTTTCTCTGGATAACAAATATATATTGACCTGCTGTAGGGTAGTTATTGGGTGCTTGGTTTTGATTTTCTGCTTAGTGATATTAGCCATTGAATGACAACCTATCTCTTTTTAATATTCTCTCCAAAATCAAACATGCATATATAATAGAATTTTGAAGAATGTTTCATTTAAAAAGAAAGCTTCACAACACAAAGCAACTATGGGCACTCAATATCCAGTAGTTGAAGGGTAAGGATCGATTTACACACAAAACCCTAACCCTGATCCTAACTTCTATATGAAGAGGGGATTTATGCAAAACCTATATTAGGTCCTTTGGGAGCAATGGCACATATTTGTTGGTTAGGGAATCCATCGCAAGCCTCGACTTTTCCTGTCATTTCTTCCTCTGGCCCTAGACAATTTGCCATTATATAAATTAAAAAGACCACATAAAAATTATTTAAAGTCATAAGAAATGCACACGAATAAAAATTAACAAAACAAAGGAAAATGTATTATATTATGTCCATTGGCAGCCAAAAGCGGCTAGTGTAACTGCCTAAGTAGAAGACCTAGAGCGTTTAGGTTGATTGTAGCTATATTATTTTTCTAGGTAAGAAATCTACCACCTCACTTATTAATAAATGAACAAATGAATATGCAATAGAAATAAATAAGGTAAGCACATGTTCGTTGGCATTCTCTGTAATTTCTCCCATGGGAAGGGGCTCTCCATTGGCATACTCGAGAGCCATGCCAAGCTCCATAGTGTGTGTTTATAGTGTGTCTATGAGAACCAATGAGATTATAATGCTTAGTTCAATTTGATCAATCAAAGTCCCAAATTTGAATAATTGGTCCAGATTGTTATTATATTTTTTGTTGAGCATCTTCCATTTCCATTAAAGGAGTCTCTAAATTTTAACATTGTAGATGGATTCACTCTTATAGGGAGTCTTTGAATCCAACTGCAGTGTTGAAATCTAGAGACAAAGGGGTCTATGAATCCATCTGCAGTGTTAAATTTTAGTGAAATGTAACAGTTCAGTATCAAAATTGCAATTTTTCATTTCCTAAGTAACACAATTAAAAATGACTAACATAAGTGACTAATTCATATACTTGTTGTATTTGTTAGTCTGCCATATTTTTATTCTTGGACTATAGTAGTCGTTTACATTAATCATTTTTAATTTTGTCACTTATTATCTAGTAATGTATTTTAGTCCTAGACTAAATTAGTCATTAAAGTTAGTCACTTTTAATTGGGTCACTTATTATCTAGTCGTATATTTTATCCCTAGACTAAATTAGTCATTTTTAGTTGGGTCACTTAAAATTGCTCAAATTTAGTAATAATTCACTTGAAATAATTGTGGTGACTAATTTATGTAGTCACGTAGTCACTAATCTCTCATTTTGTACTAGTGTTTGACACCTTCAATTTATATAGATCATATCTAAGTGATATGATCTTTCCTATCATGCTTGTAGAGAAAAGTTCTACCAACTTATCATATGTTTCTTTAGATGTCTCTAGCTCGGCTACATAGGAAATGAGAGGATCTTTAATGGATTCTTTAAGAATCTTTTGAGCCTTGAGATCCCTTTCCATGTATTCAGATAATGCTTATTCTTCGGATGGCTTGGATACATTTCCATGGACATGATCAATGACTTGATTTACTTCGAGGACTACGTCTATCCTTATTTTCAACCAACTTATGGTTATCCTTGAAACATGAAGTCATTTTTACTAGATTAGATTATAATAAAAGGTACTTACTTATGAAGATAGAATCTTCAACTTGATGATGAACTTGTTGCTTCAAAAGACATCCTTGCTTTAATAGAGAGAATATTGTCTTTCGATCTAACCTTCCTTAGATTTGAAGAGCTTCCACTTCTTTGGCAATGTATGAGTGATGATCTCTGAAGTGCTTCTAGGGGTTTGGTCTTTCTACCTGCTTCCTTCTTGAAGATAATTCCAAGACTCTTGCTGGAGTACATTTCTTCGATCTAGGGTTTTGGTAGATCTTGATTTCTTGCTAGGTGTTCTTTGACTTTTTTTATCTTTATTTGAAGCTTGTTTCTCATGTGTCAACTTGCTTGAGTGCCCCTTCTTGACTTCAACACCTTAGCTCTAAAACCATGTTGAGAGATCTAGGGCATGAATAGTTAAAAGTTTTCTCTGCTAGATAATTGCTCGTGATATGCTTTTACTTCTTAGCTTATAGTCTTTTCTTTATTATGTTTTTATTGTGTTCTTTTCATCAAGACAATTACCAATATGCACAATAAAAGACAAGTGACACAGTATGTAGGCTTGTTAGCTAGGGCCAAAACCTCTCACCTCTTGAGAGGAAAACCCGATCAAAATTCTTCTTCTAGATATTCAATTGACGAGTCCCAAGACCATGACATAGACCCTTGACTCTAATTCCTCCCAAGAACCTTGACGCTCTGCCTCTTTCCTTCCTCGACTTTCTTCTTGATCTCGAACTGCTTTCCTCAGCTCCTTCTAGAGAAATTCGGTCTCTATACTTTATATTGCTTCCTTTTTACTTTCCTTGGAGAATCTCAGTCTCTAGTCTCTACACTACTTTTCTTGGCTATCTATAGAGAATCTCGGTCTCTAGATCATAAACCCTAGTCTTTATACGTCTTCTCTTTGATCTTTACTTTATGCCTTTGATTCTTCTTCAAAACAAATACTCCAGAAGAAACCTTCCTTCGTTGATCCCAGAAGAATCTCTTCTTCACACTACCCAAAGGAATCTCTCCTTCATACTGCCCAGAAGAATCTCTCCTTTGTACTCCCCAAAAGAAACCTCCTTCACTGCCTGAGAAGAAACTTCTCTTTGCTACCCCAGAAGAAACTTCTTTTATCCCTTTTCGCACTTCACATGATAGCCTCTTCTTCACATTTCTTCTTCAATGAATGCTTGTCGAGTTGCTTGCTCTAAGTGAGGCCGAGTGTAGCTTATATATACACTTTTCCTCATGTCCTTTATGCCGACATGATTACTTGTAGTTAGGATGACTTCTTCTAGTAGTTTCTTCCATCATTGTAAGCCGACTTGAAGAGGATAAGTGACAAGGTCTTGGATGATACTTTACATAGACAAGTTTGACCTTTTACAAAGTGTAACACAACTTCATTACATGATAATGACTCTAACATTTTATGACTAGATGACAAATAAATCCTAAAGACTCTCAATGGGAGTCTTGACTCAAAACAAAATCTCTTGCTCATGAAACCCATGATGCAAGCATTACAATTTACAATTCTTTTTAAAATTGTTATTTAAAAAGATCAAGAATTCAGAAAATTGTTATAACCTTTGAAGTTACCTTATGCATTTAAAAATCTTGAAATTTCTATTTAAAAAGATTAAGAATTCAGAAAATTGATATAACCCTTGAAGTTACCTCATGCACTTAATTGATGTAACCCTTGAAATTACATCATGCATTTTAAGATCTTAGAATTGTTATTTAAAAACATTGAAAGAATTAAAAAAATTAATGTAACAATAAGCACGCACATTTTGAAAATTAAATACAAAATTTTCTAAAACATGTCAAGTTCACCAAGTTGTTCTTACATAGTGGGGGCACACTTGGTATAGAATTGAAAAAACACATGGTCATTAAAAATGACACATTTATAACTAAAAAACACACATTCATCTTTCACACACAAATCTTGAATTGACATTGCCCCATATAATAGATCACTAGACATCCTATTAACATTTGCACAATGTCTTATGCTAAATGATTGAGATTGACTAACAATATTTTTTGCGTCTCCATGCAGTTGTTTTAATCTCTCTTTTTTAACTTGGTACACGCCTTTAATCTAGTTGCACACAAGTTCAGAATTGGTGAAGACTACAATTCCATTAGATCCATACTCCCTAGTTGTACCTAGGCCTTCTATCAATGCAATATAATATGCTTCATTGTTTGTTGTTCAAGGTACATTCCTTTTCCTTTGGAGGACTTTGTTTGTCATAATATTGCATAGCACATAAGTAATCACTGCTTGCCCTGGATTGGGATAACAAAAAACTTCTATGCATAATGTCCATTTTTCAACCATGTTTAATGGGTTTTTTGATCCCTGTAAAAAAACAAATTCAATAAAATGAATTTAATATATTTATATAGGTATTGTTAGGTTGTGCAAAAGATCATTGTTTAGACAAATCTATCAGAAGGCTAGGTAGCAAGAAAGGTTGTTTCTACTTGGTTGGATGGTTGGAGAATTGCAAGAAGAAAACAACTAGAGATCTCTAATTCAACTCAACTACAAATCTCTAATTCATTCAACTTAGCTTCAACTCAACTGAAGGTTGAAAGTATTTACTAATTTATTTTTATGTTCATTCCACATATACAAATCTTTCTAATTCAACTTAGCTTCAAATCACCCAAGTTTGAAAGTATTTCTTAATTTATTTTTATTTTCATTCTTGGAAATTTAACACTTATTTTGCCTTGTTATAAAATTTGTTTATTAAAGCTATAATACATGTTTATTTATATGCCATACATGGGTCTATTTATATGCTTCTTTAAAAACTATAGTTAACAAAGGAAAAAAAAAATTAAAATGAAAAATGATAGACCAATTTTATTCTAGTAAATTTAACACTTATATTACCTTGTTATAAAATTTTCTTACTAAAACTATAATACATGTTTATTTATATGGCCTAAATGGGTCTATTTATATATGCTTCTTTCAAAATATAGTTAAGAAAGAGGGAAAAAAATTAAAATGAAAAATGATAGACTGAGTTTTATTCTAGTAAATTTAATATCTATGTTGCCTTCTTAAAATTAAAACACTAACATTAAAATTAAAACACCAAAAATAGATGAAAAAGCAATGCCAACACTCTAATTAGCTTCAATCTCATGCACCCAACAAAATGGAAATGAAAAAGATGTATCTCAAAAATAAACTATTGTACTTGAAAAGAGAAAGTGCAAGAATCTTCAATTAAGTATGATTCTGCCTCATCTTAGGAAGCTAATAAAACCCATGTTCCAAGCAAATAGGGAAAGTAAAACAAGTCAATCCAATAACAATAAAATTAAAACATCAAAAATAGATGACAAAGCAATGCCAAAACTCTAATTAACAACCCAATAACATTAAAATTAAAACACCAAAAATAGATGACAAAGTAATGCCAACACTCTAATTAGCTTCAATCTCATGCACCAAACAAAATAGAAATGAAAAAGATGTGTCTCAAAAAGAAACTACTAGAAAAGAGTAAGTACAAGAACCTTCAATTAAGTGTATTTTGCCTCATCTTAGGAAGCTAATAAGACCCATGTTCCAAGCAAATAGGGAAGCAAAGTGAAATACACATAATGAAAAAGGAAACATAAATGAACATATAACAACAAAAGCTAGGAAAGTATATTACCAAGAAGCATCAAGGTTGTTCTATGAGATAAATCAAGGTAGAACAAGTCAACTCAATAACATTAAAATTAAATCACCAAAAATAGATGTCAAAGCAGCCAACACTCTAATTAGCAACCCAATAAAATTAAAATTAAAACACCAAAAATAGATGACAAAACTGCCAATACTCTAATTAGCTTCAATCAATGCACCCAACAAAATAGAAATGAAAAAGATGTATCTAAAAAAAACTACTACTTGAAAAGATCAAGTATAAGAACCTTCAATTAAGTGTATTATGCCTCATCTTAGGAAGCTAATAAGACCCATGTGCCAAGCAAAGAGGGAGGCAAAGTGAATTACACATAATGAAAAAGGAAACATAAATGAACATATAACAACAGAAGCAAGGAAAGTATGTTACCAAGAAGCATCAAGGTTGTTCTATGAGATAAATCAAGGTAGAACAAGTCAACCCAATAACATTAAAATTAAAACACCAAAAATAGATGACAAAGCAATGCCAACACTCTAATTAGCAACCCAATAATATTAAAATTAAAACACCAAAAATAGATGACAAAGCAATACCAGCACTCTAATTAGAATCAATCTCATGCACCCAACAAAATAGAAATGAAAAATATGTACCTAAAAAAGAAACTACTACTTGAAAAGAGCAAGTTCAAGAACCTTCAATTAAGTGTATTTTGCCTCACCTTAGGAAGCTAATAAGACCCATGTTCCAAGCAAAGTGAATTACACATAATGAAAAAAGAAACATAAATGAAAATATAACAACATAAGCAAGGAAAATATGTTACTAAGAAGTATCAAGGTTGTTCAATGACCATGATATCATTATCTTTTTCATTGGCGTCCTCTTCATTGATCAAATTTTTCATTTTTTCAATTATAATGTTATGTACTAAGAAAATGGCAATATGATACCGGCATTAATGATAGGTGCATCATTTCTAGTTCTTTGACACTGCATCATATGCCCATATTCTCAGGATAGAACATTTTGATCGAGTAGGGGCTCTTGATAATTGTAGGGCTTCTCTTCAAAGCATTTTGGTGCATTTGGACCATAGTTCTATGAGACAAATCAAGGTAGAACAAGCCAACCCAATAACATTACAATTACAACACCAAAAATAGATGACAAAACAATGCCAACACTCTAATTAGCTTCAATATCATGCACCCAATAAAATAGAAATGAAAAAGATGTATCTCAAATGATATTAAATTTGAAGTTTGGAGAAGATAATTTGAGAAGTCTGGAGACAAAAGAGATCATATGTAGAGAGCAGTCCAAACAAAAATTTTACATGTCATCTTATAGGTAGCATTAGAAAATGGCCAATTGATATCATTCAGAGGTAAAAGGACAAATAAAGGTGAAAACAATTGCCTTTGTTTATTCCTAAAAAAAACTAAAATTGTTTCAACCTACACAAAATTATCGACAAGAAGCAGGTTTAAAACTTTTCACATAATTTTTCCCAACCAAACTTCACTGTGATTTATTTAACCCAATGATGTCCCTCTTCACACTCCTTTCACTCACATTTATGATCGATAACTCAATAATGTCACTGTTCATAGGTTAGGTGGGTTGAGTTCATTGTTCACCATGTTTTTCCCCAAGTTTGGTTGAGTTCACTGTTCACTATTTTTCTTTCCCAAGTTGGGTTGAGTTCACTGTTTTTTACCCATATTAGTTAGGTTGGGTTTAAAGGGTCAGTTTTAATGGAGGAATAATTTACTCACAACAAATCCTATGTGTAAAGCTTAGTTTGAACTATTTCAAACTTTACGTAGAGTTTGAAATAGTTCAATTCTCTAAAAGTAACTTCTATTTTCAACCTCTCCAATAAAATGTAAGACAAAAATGATGCACTTAAGCATATTTATAAATAATGTTGTATACATTCAGATGCGAAGATATATGGCTGATTTTGATATCAGATTTCATATTATATATTTCAACATATATAACGTCCATAAATCTGTGGTCAATGTCGGTTTTCCTTCAATTTTTATTGAATATTATCAGATTATGAGTTGACAGTAAATTCATGAATCATACATATATTAGAAAATATATGGCTCGATTTTAAATCATATTTCATGGCATATATTTCTAGCCAAACAAGTGGAAGAAGATTTTAAACTTGTTTGGCTTTAAAACTGTGTGTAAAGGGCAAGCCAAATGGTTCAATGATTCCCTCAGGCAGGGATTGACTGCAAAAGAATATCAGTTATGGGCAATGGTATTAAGTTTCTCCCCACACAGGAGTAGAGATGTCAGAAATTGGTGACCCTATTCCTAGGAAAGTTGGAATTGAAAGAAATTCCAGAAGCATTTCTACATGGGCTCACTTCTCTTAAGGTGTTGGATAAAAGTGGTACATAGTGAAAATCATTGCCATTATCATTATGGGAGCTGAAACTACTTGAATTTCTCAATTTGAGTTGGATTGAAATTGAAAATCTTCATGAAGGTATGGGTAATCTTTCTTCCCTAAAGTTTTTGAACGTTAGTCATTGTGTCAAGCTAAAGTCGTTGCCCTCTCAAATAGGGAACCTTGAAAACCTGAAATATTTCAATTTTAGAAATTGTTATAGCCTAAAGGTCATTCTGAAAGAGATTAGAAAGCTTGCAAACTGTGAAATTGTCCAATAATGATTGAATTCAATGAGGCTTTCAACAAAATCTGCAATGTATATTCTTTCCATTCTTAGATTTTATTTTTTACTGGAGAAAGGAGCCTTGGGCGACGAGGATGCTGGATGAGGAGACTGAGAAAGTTGCCAGCAACGAGTGCAACCAACCAAAATTCCTCTAGTGCCATGCTGAAAAAAATAAATAAATAAAATAAATAAATAAATATATATATATATATATATATATATATATATATATATATATATATATATATATATATATATATATAATAAAATAAAATAAATAAATAAATTAAAAATATATAAAAAAAATTAAAAATTAAAAATTAAAAAAAAAATTCCTATAATTTTTTTTAATACATACGAACCTCACAGCACTCGGCTTCGGCTCAGCTCAAACCAAACACAATCACAACACAAAGCAATAACAATGCTCGGCTCATCTAATCACAATCACAACACATAACAATAACAACACTCGGCTCAACATACCACATTCATAAATTAACAGAGCAGAAAACTTCATAGCAGGGTCTGGCTCGTCATATATATAAAAGATTTTTCGGCCGAATAAATAATTCGGCTGAAAACAACAGTTCAGCCGAATCATTTATTCGGACGAACTATTTTTTTTGCTGATTTTTTCAACTCCGACAAAATTTTCGTTTAATGACCAGCTTTAGTCTACACTGCCAAAGTTCGGCGGAATAAATTTAAAAAATTCTGGTAAAAAAATATTTGTTCGGCTGAAAAATTGAGATTGTGAATTTTTCGGGGGCATCTCTCACAAAAGTGTAACCCAACTTCACGTTTTCACCCTACTTTTTAATGTGCCACATGTCAATGTCATGTTGAATATGTAAGGACTTACACATGTATCTCATAGCGAGCATTACACCATTAAAATATATAGAAAATAATGATCTTAATTTTCAACTAATGCATTAGTTTAAGTGTGATTGAATTAATTGATTGCATTGATTTAAGTGAATATTGTTCGATTGCATTAATTTTAGTATATATTAATGGATTGGAGGGCACACAAAGAGAGATAGAGAGTGATAGGGTCGAGAGACAAAGGGAGGTGCGAGAGAGAGAGAGAGAGAGAGGAAGGAAGAGAGAGAGAGGAATCGAGGGAGAGGAGAGAAGGAGAGAGAGAGAGATGGAGTTGGAGGGGAAGAGAAGGGGAGTGACAAGGGAGAGATGGAGAGAGAGTGACAAAGGGAGGAGAGAGATAGGGAGAGGGAGAAAGAAAGAGAGAGAGAGAAGGGGAAGAGAGAGAGGGAGGAAGAGAGAAAGTGGGAGAGGGGGAGGGAGGGAGAGAGAGATAGATAGATAGATATGGAGAGAGTGTGTGTATGTTTGGGGGGTGGGATAAAAAGATTAAGAAGGAGAGATGGAGGGAGATAGAGATATAGATGGAGATGGAAGAGAGGGAAGAAGGGAGAGACAGAGGGAGGGAGGGAGCGAAAGAGCGTGTGTGTTTGCGGGGGGGCGGTTGAGATAGAGAGACAAAGAAGGAGAGATGGAGGGAGATATAGATATAGATGATAGGGGGAGAGAGAGGGAAGAAAAGAGAGACAAAGAGAAAGAAAGAGAGGCAAAGAGAGAGACAGAGAGATGTGGGAGAGGAAGGTGGAGAGAGAGATGGGGGAGAGAGGTAGGGGGAGAAAGGGAGGGAGATAGATGTAAATGTACATTAATTAGATGTATAATGTACAATAACTATATGCATGATGTATGATGTGCATTGATTTCAGTGTAAGCAGGAAAAAAATATTAACAACATGCATTAATTTTTATGTTACAATAATTCAACCATAAATAAAATACTTGAATTTTCATCTTAAATAAAATGTTCACTTACTTGAAATGTTTTCTTCTTGAAACTATAAACTATTTGTAATTGACTACATTCTTATTATTCCCATTTTCCATCATTTATCATTGTTAGTCACTTTGCATTCAAACGAGGTAATAGTAAACGACTACAATTGAAACTTACTTGGGGTTTAACACTCCATAATTCACAATGGCTGACTTTGAAGAAAGCTACTATTAATATTGGTGAACAAGAGACAAGGTATGGTGTTTACTACAATAGCTTGAGTTAAATATTTGAATGATCTATGATTTCAATCGCCCTTTTCAGATGATCAATGTGAAAAGATGGCAAAACTAACAAGTGTGGCAATAAGAACAGTATCATAGAATAGTTTGATATTGATCACAATGAAGACTATTTGTATTTGCTTACATTCTTATTATTTATGTTTTCTATCATTCAACATTGTCACATTGTCACTTTGCATTCAAGGTATTTATTTCATCATTTTTCATCATTCAAATTATTAAAAGTCTCTATCATCTCAACAAATTGAGGTAACTGAGCAAATTTAAAAGTAAAATGACCAGATTAATCTTATATATATTTAACATATTTAGAATGATTAGAATAATTAGATGTTTAACAATTTTTTTGTGACTCCGCACGATTGAAACCAACATAGATCTATCTTAACTCCAGATATATCAAGTGCTGAGAGAGATCAAATCTCTCGAGGTGCACACCATTCCTCAAGTTTTGCACTCAAAAAAGAGGTTTGCACCTCGAGATATTTGATCCCTCTCGATGCTTGATAGATCCATAGTTAAGATGAACCTAGGTTGGTTAAGAATATTGGAAGAATATTTGGTTAAGGATTAAATGTTTTAAATTGGCGAAAAAATTCCAGAGGTTAGACTTGGTAAAAAGGAAGGAGACAAAAGGGAAATAAATGACCAAGTTTATTAACATTGTTTTTGCACTCTAAAATAAGTTTGAACCAAAAGAAGTTTGATCCATCTCAGCTCATATTAGATCTGTGGTTAAGATGGATCTATGCTAGCTTATTTATTATTAATTAAAAATTTTAGTTAGTTACTTAGATTGGATCTATTAATAGTTAGTTAGACTAAAAAAATCTTAAAATCAATTAATTAGTTAATTAAATATTATTGATATTATAATTTAGTTTAATATTGTTAATTGAAATGTTTAATTAATTATTAAACGATAAATTATTAATATTAAAAATACTTTGTTAATATGAATGCTGTTAGTTTTAATAATATTATTTAAATAAAAATATTATTAATTTTAATATTCATATTTATAGTATTATTAGTTAAGTGCTATTAGTGGTATTTTTAATATGAATGTGATTGTTTATAGTTCTCTTAAAGGGTGTTAATGGGAGCACCATTTCTTAATTCAAGGTTGACTTTAAGGTTTTGTTTTTAACAATGTTGATTGTCAAGTTCTAAGGTTTCAAATATGTTGTAGTTTTAACCCTAAAATTAAAAATTGTGTTGTTGTTAGCATCACTTTTCAATTTAGGGGTTGATTTTCAAGTTTTTGTTTACAACATTACAATGCTATTAAGGTTATGGTTGCAAATTTTGGTAAATTTAACATTGAAAAAAAGTGCTACCAATTATACCACTTTTTAAAATAGGGGTTGAGTTTGGTATTTTTGGCCCAAAAAATAGGTTTTTGTAATGTTCCAAACTTAAATAAATAGTGATATGCAAAGCAAAAATGATTTACAGCACATAAATTTTAAACAATCAACAAATGCTCATAAAAACTCCAGAAGTAAGAACCAGCTGAGCCATTTTATTAATCAATGGAGCAAGTACAATAGTATGGAGGAATGAACCTGGGCTTGCCTCAATGGCAAGTGTGACAAAACCCAGGTGATAATACAATGATCTCAAATGTTGGAAATGGCTGCTCCTCTAATGCTCTGCGCTACCCAGAAAACTACACTGCTGGCTAGAAAGGGACTACAAGAAACTCCACCTCCGATGCTTAGAAAATGCTGCAAATTTAACCTCAAGCTCCTTGACCAAAACCCACAAAAACCCAAAAAGGGTTTGGCCTATCTCTGAGCCAAAGTCAAACCCACAAAATGGTGTGAATTCCCTAGCTAACTAGCAATTCACCCTATTATAAGAATTAGGATTTCAGGCCCTAAGAGCATCTGGAAAATTCTGAAATTTTAACCATGGACTCCTCTCAAGAAACCCAAAAAACCCATGAAGGAATTTCGTTGGTTTAGACTTCTGAAATTCGACCCCCTTGGAGCCCAGCTTCAGCAGCAACTGCAAAACTCGACCTGTTGGAATCTTCCTGTAAATCCTCTTGGAAATGGACCCGAAGTGCTAGGCTGACCTCTGCTATGAATCCTCGGACTTCCCGAATGGGCTTCCGGCATATGGCACCTGCTCCTTAGCTCCACAAAACCGTTGGACTAACCCTCTGCACTGTCCCCAAGCCCAGTAATTCGAACTGCTGGGATATTGGCTCTACTGGCTCCAAAACTCACGAGAAAGGTTGGCCCTTTGCTTCTCTCCCAATCCTCTAACTCTCCCGGAAAATGCTTGATCACTAATAGCTCCAAACTCCCCCTGCATATTCTCCAGCTAGCCAGAAATATGCACTCCCTATTGTGGCTGAATGGTAGTGTTGTAGCACACTCCCAGAACTCCTGAAATACTTATGGAACTGCCTCTCTAGGGTAGACATGGATGGTCCCCCGAAGTAGAGGTTGAATCTCCCACTTGAGAGATTCATGGCTAAACAGTCGGTTAACTAAGCTAAACAGTAGAGTGAGCAGTCAAGTACTTTTGATTGCAAGGTGTAAGAATGAATCCAAATGAGAGCTCCCTCCTCCTTTTATCCTTGTTGGTCTTGCTTGCCACATGTGGACCCCTCCATCCAACACTTTGAATTCCCTCCAAGACATTTGAATGGCCTAGTTCGAATTCCCATGCGAGTGGCCCCCACCTTCCACTAGCAACCAAATTAAGTCGAATTTCCTCTTAAGTCCCTGAGTCGAAAATGCTGGGTTCTTTTCCTTAGCCAAAATTGTGCAAAAATGGGTGGAAACACCCTGTTACAAATTTGTTTGAGAAGGGACATGACAATCCTCCCCTCCCAAATTTTGCTTACCCTCAAGCAACCTCAAAGATGCATGCTCCAAAATGTGCTCACCCTCCCAGGTGGCATTCTCATCCGGCAAGCTCCTCCAATACACCAAAAATCGCTTGACCTCAAGCAATGCCTGAGCAAGCATCATCTCTAACTATTGCTCCCCACTGTCACTGCAAAATGTGTCAGCGCCCCAGATGTGCCACTAGATCGTGCCTGACCTCTACACTGTCCAGATATGAAAGAATCCTTCAATACCATGATCCCAAGCAATCCCGTCCAACACGAAGCTCCCCTCACTCCACTCACTATCCTGCACAGTTAAAGTACGATAAGTCCCTTGCTCCATTAGTGATTCACTAAAGCCCAATTGAAGATTTGTATGATGTCTCCCTGCAGTAGATGGTGCATGCCTAAAGGTTATTGAGCTATGAAGAGCTACGATGCCCCTATTCCTTGCTAGTCCCGGAGTGGTGCCACCATGTTGACGCTGCACTACTCTGACTATGTCATACTACCCATCGTACGCAATCAATATCCTCCTCTCCTGGAACTCAATGGTGGAATATTGAAGGAGGCAAGACACATCCTGCTTAGGCATATCCATGGTACCAAGGCCTACCCATCCAAATCTAACTCCGAACCTGTGTAGCAACAGAGAATGTCTGCCTCCCCATATGATGAAACCCTCTGTGAACCCCCATGTGTCATCCCAAGAGCGAACTATATCACTATCTGCCACGACTCCTCTCATCACCAGTGATCTATTGATCAATTGAATCCCTGCATCCCATAGCCAGACCTCCTGCGGCATAGCCCTGTCAACTGATGGAATCCCTCTAGCCCTCGTCTCTAGTCCCTGCATGTGATCACTATATAGGCTCCATATATCGCAGGCTAATATGATGCATGCTAATCTACCCTGTGCCTGCCACTGTGTAGTACCGATGATCGCTGGAAGCCACGTGTGCCAAAGAGCTACCCCCTGAATGCAACCAAAAGATGGGTATCCAATAATCGTAATCGACTTAGGGCATGTGGATCCCTCCTGTCCCTACCAACCATCTCCCCTAGGTCTGCCATTTGCCCTCTCGATAATGTGCCAATATAAGGTCTGGAGCTTGAACACATATTGGGAAACTACCTTAGTCGTAACCGCTATCCTATGTTCATGCTCGGTCTCGACATGCCCTGAGAAAAGAGTGACACATGTCTCCCTCAAGACTAGCTCCCTAGACATAGGCTCGGTGATGAATGATATGTCACCCCTACAGATGATCACCTCATTCCCCAACATGTGTCTATCAACTGACGCACCAATCCAATGCCACTACTGAAAAGTCTACCCCCTAGTGTGTTGAGTGTCACCCAAATAGCTCGAGTGAGCTCCTCGTCCCCCACTGCTCATGCCCAGAGTGCAAGAAGTCGACAGCAAAATCGGCTGCGCCCGAGAGGGATGTAGAAGATGGTCAAGCATGCGAGTCCCTGCGGATACCATCAAGTATTGCTCGTCTATGTCTTCGTCGATCTTAGGTGAACTATGCTCGAAGATATGCCCGATGTTTCTGTCCAAGGGTCTCCCTGGAGGCAACACTCCAAGGCCTCGTTGTGTAGTACTATACACCACTGCATACCACCAATCATCCCAATACACCTGTACATGCCATTGTACATCGTGGCCTACCCCTGTACACCACTGGATACGCTCAGCCATGACTATCCCATCCTATACTATCCTATGTCCCGCCTGTGTCATTGTACCTATCACTCCCCGCATGTACTCAATGTGATGTGAGGTACTCTCACTCCACAACGCAATCCAACATACTATGACACACCCCCATGTGTCTCCATTCCCATTTGTAGACCACTGCTCTACGCTAGATGCTCCTACCCATCCTTGAATGAGATGGCCTAAAGTTGTGTCCATATGCATCGGCCTGCATCCAACTTGGACCATCACCTCCACTATCGCATCACCATGCTCTCCGATTAGGGGACCTCCCCTCCAAGTCCTCCCTAAGGGGTCCAAGAAGTGAACCTCCCCAGGAGTCAGAAACGATGCAACCACTACTCTGCAACTCTGTGTCTCACACAAATGCCAAGAATCCCCAGCTCCATACAAGGCACTATCCGGTGGCCTACCAATGCCACCTCCTCCAACAAACTCATGCCAGAGTATGTTGATCATATTGAGACCCCGTGTGCAATTGTCATACCAAGGCAACCTAAGGAGTCTGCCCAAAAACGGGTTGGCCACTGGCGCTGACGAAAACTCTCCTAACGGAAATGCACACTCGATTGCTAGGTCAACTATACCCTCTAGGTCGTAGTCAATTGGTATACCTGGGAAATAATAGGTGGTCTCTCCCGGATCCCAATGCCAGTCGGGGCTTCCAGCATCCCCAGTGCCTGGCAACTCCTGCTGAGCTCCACCTGGGTCCACTACCATCTACATAGTCCACTCCACCGGGTACCAACTCATAATCTCTTGCCACCCAACCCCAAGAGAGGAATCGAATGCACGAACTCCGACACATAGAACAACCTTATCATGCGGGTGCTACACCCTGTGTAACTTGGGTCGTCTCATCTCGCTATCCTAGTCAATACATACAATCTGACTAGGTAGCTTTGTCTCCCTCTGCCCAATGGGCCAGGGTAACCTAACAGTGCTGCCAACCCCATCTATGTTTGCTCGAAGAGGGCTGCTCTCACCCTCTAATGTGCACTCTATATGCACTAGTAGGGAATCCAACTCCTCCCCAACATGAGTCAATTTTTCCATGGACTCAGCACAAACTATTCTCATTCCCTCCAGCTCCTCGCTTTGTTGTAGAATAGCCTCACGCATTAATGTGACCTTCCTTTTTAATGCTAGAAGGTCGGTTTGAAACTGGTGACACTGTTGTGGGCATCTATCACCTGTAAACTCAAACACGGCTCCAGATACCTCAACAACTATTGGCATCTCGTCCATGGGTGGCTCCTCCTCAACAGATGGCTCTATGTGTGTAGGCTCTGTCTTCTCCACCAAGGTGTCAACTGGGGCTATCAAAGAGGTCTCTAATAAAGGTGACTCGTGTGCCACATCAGGTATATCAATGTGCTCCTCACCATCCTATGGGCTCTCAGCATCATGCTCAACATCCTCCTCCAGCTCCTGATATATGAATCCAGGTCTCCACTAGCAAAAGCGCCCCCTGGTCTCACCCTCTAACTGTCTTTGTCCTGCCTACTCCCTTTTAGGAGATCTGGTGCCCTGATCTAATCGACTTTCCCCACATGATGTAGATGGTTGCCCCCCCATGGTCTGCACACCCCTCACATCTCTGTTGTAAGGGTGAGGATGGGTTTGGTCTGTCACCCTCCTCAACTGGGACAACCTCTCATCGTTCCAGTGAATTCTACCCCAGAATTTCTGCATACTGGGTTTCCCTTGAGCCATGGGTTTGTCTCCAGTTTCCCCTGTCATTGTGCACTCATACCCAAAGCTTCTGTGATCTTCTGGCTAGTTTCACACAGCTGGGCTAGGATCATGCTCTGATACCACTGTAATCTTCCAAACTTAAATAAATAGTGATATGCAAAGCAAAAACGATTTACAACGCAAAATTTTAAACAATCAGCGAATGCTCATAAAAACTCCAGAAGTAAGAACCGGCTGAGCCATTTTATTAATCAATGGAGCAAGTAGAATAGTATGGAGAAATGAACCTGGGCTTGCCTCAATGGCAAGTGTGACAGAACCCAGGTGATAATACTGTTGAAAATAGCAACAAGAAATGATAAAAATAGAATCCAGAATATTCCAATTTTAATTTGTCCTTGAATTAAAATTGTGAATTAAATTCGAATTTAGTCTCACCAGCTACTTGGAAATAATTAATTAATTGATTATGGATTAATTAGTTAGAGAAATTCAAGTTAGAAGTCTTTCTGCAGTCATGCAACAGTTATCCCTTAAATTAAGGAGATTATCCCTTAATTAAGGAGATAAGATTGAGTTATATTTGAGTTGTAATTAGTTAGTACTGAGTTAAGTCCAGTTAAATTAGTTCCAAACTGTTTGAGGAACTAATTGTGAGTTCAGTCAGTTAATGCATGCATGCATCTAACTAGTGTACTCCAGATAACTGGAGATTCTCTCATCAGAAACTCATGCATGTCTATTTAGAGAAAGACCCAGTTGAGCTAAATGTCAAGGACAGGTTGCAATCGGTTGCATGAGTTTTCCTATAAAGGAAACTCATCCATGCAAAAGGAATAAAGTTCCTTGAGGATTGCGCAGTTTTACAAGGTGTGAGATCAGTGTGAGTGATCAGTGTTACACTTGGTAATAGTAGGATCACCCAGGAGAAACAACGCTAGGAAATAGGAGACTTGGAGGGCAGAGGAGAAAGTTTGTGAGAAGCCTTGTTTGTTTGTGAGCATCCATGAGGATTGTACTGAGAGCTGGCTAGCAGTGGGAGCTAAGGCTTTGTGTAATTCTGAGATATTTCCACCTTGTATGATAATACATATAGTGGGGTTTTTAGCTGAGGCTTTCCCTCGAGTATTCTTATGTGTTTCATGTGCATTGATTCTTCTTTTGGTTATATGTGTTCCGCTTGATCTTGCTCAAATCTATTAAGCTTCTGCACGTTTGTTTGTAGAAGTAGATTAAAGTATTTTGCGTTAGTTATATTGAATTATTAGGTTAATCTACAATCAAAATTTCTACAAATACAATGATCTCAAATGTTGGAAACAACTGCTCCTCTAATGCTCTGCGCTACCAAGAAAACTACACTGCTTGCTGGAAAGGGACTGTAAGAAATTCCACCTACGATGCTTAGAAAATGCTGCAAATTTAACCTCAAGCTCCTTGAACAAAACCCACAAAAAGCCAAAAAGGGTTCGACCTATCTCCGAGCCAAAGTCGAACCCACAAAATGGTGCGAATTCCCCAACTAACTAGTAATTCGCCCTATTATAAGAATTAGGATTTCAGGCCCTAATAACATCTGGAAAATTCTGAAATTTTAACCATGGACTCCTCTCAAGAAACCCAGAAAAACCCACGAAGGAATTTCGCTGGTTTAGACTTCTGAAATTTGATCCCCTTGGAGCCCAGCTTCAGCAGCGATTACAAAACTCGGCTTGCTGGAATATGCTTGTAAATCCTCTCGGAAATGGACCCAAAGTGGTGGAATAACCTCTGCTATGACTCCTTTGACTTCCCGAATGGGCTTCCGGCCTATGGCATCTACGCCTTAGCTCCACGAAATCACTGGACTGACCCTCTGTGTTGTCCCCAAGCCAAGTAATTCAAATTGCTGGGATATTGGCTCTGCTGGCTCCAAAAATCACAAGAAAGGTTGCCCCTTTGCTTCTCTCCCAATTCTCTAACTCTCTCGGAAAATGCTTGATCACTGATAGCTCCAAACTCCCCTTGCGTATTCTCTAGCTAGCCAGAAATATGCACTCCCTGTTGTGGCTGAATGGTAGTGCTGTAACACACTCTCGAACTCCTAAAATACTTATGGAATTGCCTCTTTAGGGCGGGCACGGATGGTCCCCCGAAGTAGAGGTTGAATCTCTTGCTCGAGAGATTCATGGCTAAACAGCCGGTTAACTCAACTAAATAGCAGGGCGAATAATCAAGTAATTTTGATTGCAAGGTGTAAGAATGAATCCAAATGAGAGCTCCCTCCTCCTTTTATCCTTGTGGGTCTTGCTTGCCTCATGTGGGCCCCTCCATCCAACACTTCGAATTCCCTCCAAGACATTTGAATGGCCTAGTTCGAATTCTCACATGGGTGGCCCCCACCTACCACTAGCAACCAAATTAAGTCAAATTTCCTCCCAAGTCCCTAAGTCGAAAATGCCGGGTTCTTTCCCTTAGCCAAAATTGTGCAAAAATGTGTGGAAACACCTTATTACAAATTTGTTTGAGAAGGGACATGACAATTTTTATCATTAGAGTTCTCATTTTGACGTCATAATTTTAGTTAAGTCGATGACTATGTTTCCACCTACCAACCAATAACAGAATAAATACAACCTACTTTAAAAAACAACATTTTAATACTAAAATTCTCAAACTATATCAATATAAGGTAATCTAAGGTATACAACTTTGAATGACACCCTATATATTAACTACTCAATCACTGAAAACAATCCCTATATGTGTCCCATAAGAACATAATAATGTATCTTTCAAATGGGCTTAGGTGGTTTCAAGATGGTTGGAAGGTATGTTAATAATGTATCTTTCAAATGGGTTTAGATGGTTTGATAAGATGGTTGTAAGGTATGCTTTTGCATTCTCCCTACCTAAGTTCAAATTCTCGATTAGACTCTAGTTTATTATCAAAATGCTATCGAAGTAGGTGCCCCTTGTGAGTGAAACCTCCTTTATGAATACATCTTTAAACATATCAAACCTTGCTAAGTCATACATTTCTTGCTAAACACCTCGCATCAATTTAGTGTGAAATATGATGGCGGAAAAGAACTGAAGAAGCTTGGGAAGAACGAGTGTGTACATTTTGCACGTCTTGGGCAGTGGAATCGAAAAAACATTTCATTTTGGAATGTGATGCATTCAAGACATTAGAAAAAGTTATGGGGATATGTTAACATTGGTTTATTGGCATTGTCTTTTCAACGATGAGATTGTTGGAAGGTTGGGCGAGTTCATCATCAATTTGAATAAAAAAAAATATTGAATTACAAAAAACGAAAAGCAAAATACTAATAATCCCATAAATTATTTTTAGTCGATAGATATTACATATCATTTCATTTTCTTTCTCAAACCAAGTCATAATTTTCATCCAAAATGTTGTCATTAAAATAAGTCTATAATTACCTTAGTACCTACTTAAAATAAGTCTATAATTACCTTAGTATCTACCCATTATTGATTCCTCGTTTAAAAAAAAAATTAAAATGTTTCAAACAAATTCCTCGTTTAAAAAAAAAATTAAAATGTTTCAAACAAATATACGGTTAAAGGGGCTTGAGTGTTAGAACATTTTCTCCCTACAATTATATTAAATGTAAATATACGGTTAAAGGGGCTTGAAGTGTTAGAACATTTCCTCCGTACAATTATATTAAATGTAAATGATATCCCTAACGCATCCGGTACGAGGGTTTTAATCCGCTTCACCTATTTTATCTCGAGTAGAACTCGATAGTCGCCAGTGGCAGTCTTTGTGTTCTGGTGCAGCTGCGCGTGTCGGGAGGTCGCGATACAACTCGACAGGAATTGGATTTAGGACTTGTTCACTCTGCGGAGAAACAGTGAAATTGCAAGGCAGGCTGGTATGGATGACAGAGGGAACGCCGCTCCAGCAGGGCAAGAGGAGGAGAAGAAGCCCTTGGATCAGGGAGCTCACATCAATTTGAAGGTCAAAGGCCAGGTATTTGAATTATAACCTTGATAAAAATAAAAAGAGGCCGACGATGCTTTTTTGGGCGAGGAAAGCTTTTTAATCGTATTCTCAGGGTTTTTTTTTTTGGGTCTAAGGTTCTGAGAAGCTTTTCATAGGTTGCCAAAGCTATAAATTTATCTGCTAACCTTTTGCCCTTACAAATTTCTGTTTTAATATATTATCTAAATCCTGGTTATTAATTCTACCGGCTTAATATCTTAAAAAAAAGATTTCTACCTTTGCTTATATAGCCATCATGAATGCCTCTGGTCGATTTAACCCCATCACTAATTTCAAGTATACAAGTGCGGTAGCCTCTGTTACAACTGCATCTGCATATTTACATTGTTTTCTCCATTCATAGAAGCGTCATAGAAGCGTAGCATTTTTGTTTTGCTCGCATAAATTCAAAGCTTGATCTCATATTTCGGTGACTTTCCCTGTTATTTTGGTATTCTTGGAGACTTGTGTCACATATTGTTCTTCTATTTGTTCAGGTTCCACCCAATTGTTAGCTTATTTTGATGCTTCCTATTATCACACTGTCTCAAGCATGTCTTCCCTAATCTAGGAATACTAAAATGCAGTGTAGACTGCTCTCAACACTCGTGGAAAATCCCTTGCCTTAGGAAGCTGCCGATGGTGGGTATTTATTCCGATAGTCATCAAAGACTCGCACCTGTTCCCAACTGCTTGAAACGGAGCATTGAATGGTGAAATTGCCCACGAGGGTAAAACATGTCTCAGAGGGATTTGAACCTCCGTGGGTGTATGAAACACCCCTCTTTACGGGAACCAAGCTCCTATTGATTATTGTTAACTAATTGCTAAATTTTTGTCTAATTGTTGCTCTTTGTGGACTTCTGTCGAGTAATTTTACTATGATGAATCAACTAATATTACTTGCTGCATTTTATTTTGCTTTTGACCTATATTTGGATGCCATGGAATATCTTTTTTCTTTTTCATCTGCTATCAGTGATGTGCTTAACACAATAATTTTATTTATCAGTTATGTGCTTAACACAATAATTTTATTTATCAGTAATCATCTGGACTCTGGAGATCCAATTCCTCAGTTTTTCTTTTCTTTGTTTCTTATTGGACCTGGATCTTGCCCTTCTAGGAGATATTTCTATAGAAGGCCAAGCAAATAATTTTAGATAAGATAATTGATATATATGGTGGGATATGAAGGGCATGCTGCTACACTCTTGAGCCTGGCAACGAGCTTTTTTAAATTTAAGGAAATAATTTGGATTTTCATGAATTTTAAGTGGGATAGATGTTAAATGGAAACTATGTTATCTTTTTTGTATTAAATGCTTGCTTCTAAGTTGCATAAATGTGCAAACATCTGGAAGTTTCTGAAACGCCTGAAAATGTGACCCCTTCAAAATGGAAATGTGGGGGAACCCCATATTTATAACTTTTCTACATATGTTTTTTTTAAACTAGAACGAGAACGTTTGTATCAATGAAAATCTGCTTTGTGAATGCAGCAGTTACATCAAAGGAGGAACTATTTCCATTTGTTAATTCACAATCCTATCCATCTTTGGAATGCCCACTATGTCAAAATTTCTGAGTTCCTTTATGTCAAAATATTATTCCTATATGTATATACTATATAGGCACCAAAAGAACATACAAAATTTGAAAGCATTTACAGACCAACATACTAATTCTCGGGAGGAGGGGTGAGATCACCGGGTCCAAATCCCCTCTTCTGAGGGGACACTGTTACATTTAGATGAGGTGAATCTTGAGCTACATTGCTAATGACATTGCTTCAGAAAGTGGATTCGGAGGTCTGCTTGTTGAGTGAAGTTTGTAGGCCTTTAATTTGTTGATGAAGACTAGAGAGTTCATCCTCATTTCTGTGCATCAAAGTTTGATGTTCAACCAACAACTCCATAGCAGTGGCCATACTAGATGAGGCACAAGGCAAAGAAAGTATTCTTGGGTTAAGGGTTTCTAGATAGTGGATAGCTAGAGGAGCCAAGTCACGTATGTCCATTTCAATATCCAAATTTTGTTTAATTGAACAACTACATAGGTTTATGGCTAAGCCATTTGTGGCCATAAACCAAATTATTTTTCTTGAATGTTTTGGGCCTTGGCCTTGGTACAATTCCAACCCTTCCAGAAGGTGACAGGGGATTGCAGACCTGACTTGATAAGGAGGGATTAAGGATGAGTTTATTATGATTGGTAAGCCTGAGCCAAAATTATTAGAACTAAAATTGAAATTGAGACTAGATCAAAATCAGTAAAAAAAACAATAATGAAGAACTATTCAATCTGTCATGGGACTGTGCAGGTGGGATTAGGTTCATCGAACATTGGTCTGGATTGGACTCAGCTGAAAAGGTGTTGAACTACTCGGTTGTGAATTGATTTAGGACCCTTCATTTGATAATTGCTTCAAATTGGTTGAACTTGATCCAATCTAAGTGGTTTTGATAACCTTGGTTTGAACTTTGAATGACTCTTTTTAGCACAAGGCAAGTGACCTAGTCTTCAATTTGTGAGTAAAAATGCTTTTGTTTGTGTTAATGCCTCTTGAGAAATTAAAATATGTTTATCCTTAGCTTTTCTAGTTCAAGAATAGCTTGATAGCCTTCTAGGCTCTTCACATGCTTTGATATGGATAGGGATCAAAGGCCCTTTGATAGGGATAATGATAGGTTCTGCCTTTGAGCAAAAGGATAGGGATCACTATAAGGAGTATTCATTGAAAGACAACCAAAATTGAACCTTTGGCTTCTCTATTTCAAGAATGGCTTGATAGTATTCTAGGCCCTTCATATGCTTTGAGTGACAAAGGCCTTTTTTATGTTAACCATGGTTGAGATGATAACATGAGTTTGTAGTTTTAAGTCATACCATGAATTCATGCCCATAGGACAATTTTAAATTTTTACACAAGAACCTTCGAGGCCTCATTTCTCTAACACACTAATAATTCAATTTTTGCACAAGGCCTAAGCTTGGGTATGTGTTTTGATAATCCCCATGGTCCCTAATCATCGGAATGCAATAAAGTTCTGATTTTTTTTGTAAAAGCTCTTACTACCCTCCATTTTTACTTGTAGCCACAAATTGATTTCTCCACTGATTGAGCGGAATTGGCAAGAGGAAGAATATATATGAATTGTAGTAAGGATTACAGATTTGGGATTTGGTAGCTAAAGCTAATGGCTTGGTGAATCATTTTCAATTTTCTTTTGAACTCTTTGGATGACCATCTTGTATAATTATTTGAGGGACCTTTGAAAGGTGATTAGGATGCCCAGAAACTTAAATATTTGACTTGAATGTATTCGAGTCCCTTACTAATCTGTCATTCAAATAGAAATGTTGGCTTTGTCTAAAACATTTGGTTTTGGTCCACTAAATTATAGTTCTAGAGGCTAAGCCAAATATTTGAAGACAATTTATCATGTAGGTTATTGATTTCTATTCCCCTACAAGATCTTGAGAAAAAAATTATCAACAAAGTCCCCATTGACTGGTTGCCCAATTCACTATTCAGGAGACTGATACCTTTAGTTAACCCTTGGCCCTTGTGAGAGATGAAATTACACAAGGCCCCAACTTCCATCTCACTTAGACTATAGGAGCTGATGAGTATCCTTGTTGGAAAAATTGAAAGAGTGCAACTTGTTCAAATTTACTACTGTTCATTGAGAGACATTCTTTCTTTTCAGAAAATAGTTTCCATGACACTAGGGAAGTTGGGGCCAACATTGATATCCTTGAGCATAGCCAGGATGAAATGCCCCTCGACCCTGTTATATGCTTTTTGAAAGTTAATTTTGATGAATAAAGCGTTGAGGCTTGAGAATCTGAATCACTCGAATCTTTCCTATATGGCTATAATATTGCCCAGAATAAATCATTCCCCAATGAAGGCTATTTGTTCTAGATGTATGATCTTAGTAAAATGTGCTTGACATGCATGGCTAGGCCTTGGCTAGAATCTTGTAAGAGACATTGAGGTGGGTGATCAATCTCCAACTTTTGATAAGGTCCCTAGACTTGGGGATGAACCAAATGACACCTTTGTTTACATTGTTCACTTAATGATTGTTATATAGGCGTTTTTCTACACTTGAAGCAAGTTTGGCATGATAATGTCCTAGGATGCCTTATAAAATTCACACAAAATTATCCAATCTAGATGTGTGTGACTGCTAAAAATGTTGCAAGTGAGCAGTTTTTAGGTGAAAATAGATGATTTATCCTCTGCCATATTTGGCAAGGCAGTTTTCAAAAAATTTCAGATCAATGACTACTCAAACATCCTTTTTTGGTTTCAGGAATCCTGTGAGCTATATCCATACAAAGTCTACATGACTACCTTTGTTCCTCAATAAGGCCTAGAGATTGAAATTCCATGTTGTAGTAAGAGACAAATTGTTGTTGATATCCTCCTATTTGTTGGGCCTTCCATTTGGAATACTGATTGTAGATATCTTCTTTGTAATCAATTTTGATCTTGAACACTTTCAAAACTGAATGAAGAGATGAGAATTGTTGTTGAGGAGGAAGAAGACAGGAAAATACAAGAGGTATAAGTCTTTTAAGATAGCAGAGATTGAATAATATTATTAGTAAAGAAGTAGCTAAGAAATCAGGTCAAAGGAAACGCAATATAATACTCAACAATAGGAAGAAAAAGGTAAAAGAGAGTATTATTAAACATTCGAAAAATAATCATAAAGACAAGAAGATTAAAAAGTTTAACTAAAATAAAATTAAAATAGAATTGATGTTGAAGGTGAGAACGAGTAAACAAGAAAATGTAACTAAAAATAATATTCTAATTAACAAAGTTTGACATTGATAATGAATGGAATAAATAAACCAAAAGCACTAATCAACAAGTAAATGAGAAACACGTGGGAAAGTACAAGGATAATAAAACATAAAGAAGTACCTAAATAACTTGAAAAAAAATATAATGAAAATAATTAGGAAGAAGGGGTCAAATAATAAGAAGATAGGTAAATACTGAAAAGGGGGAGAAAGGATAGAATTGTAAAGAAAAGGGAAATAGATTAAACAAAAAAAAGGAGAAGACAGAATGGTTATGGAGAAATAAGAATGAGGAAAATGATGAAGCAAAGAGATTGAAAAAATAATAAATCTATTGAAGGGATAAGGAAAGTGGGAGAGGGATGAGTGAGGAACAAAGGCAAGGGAACAAATTATGTGGGATCTTTATGGGCAGAAATGTGATAGATGGTGGGCTGCTAAGGTTGAATGAGCTTGAAGCCATCTTTGCGATTCAGGTTATTGGGATTTCTTTTGTTCTGTTTGTTAGTGTGATGGTTAATTTTGGCTAAATGTGTTGGTGAAGCCTAGTTTTATTTGCATTACCAGTATGGTAATGTCTTTTAGACCATGGTAAACAAATTGTTCACTCACTATAATTGTTAAAGTCCTAAGTAACTTCAACACCAAATGGCAAAACCTTATCAAAACATCAATCTCTGGATCCAACAATCTACAAACATATACTGCAGAAAAATAAAAACAGTGAGTACACATATCTCAACTCTCAATCACATCTATCTTCTATGGAATATGGAAAGAAGAAAATACATCATAACAACTGAAAACCAAAAAATCGCTAACCAACACAGTGGCGTGCTGTGTGTTTTCTTTATAGAATAGGAAGGCGAAGGAAGATACAATATATCTGGTCACATGCATGAAGTGCTCAAGGTAACTCAAACAAACCCTAACTCCCATCCAATCACCTAGTGTGCCCAGCTGCATGGATCCGTGTGACAGTTAAGTATACCTCAACTGGATGATGAACTGGAACATGCAAGCATGGATCCGTGTGACAGTTAAGTACACCTCAGTTGGATGATGAACTGGAACATGCAAGCATGGATGCCTTTCCTTATGAACTACACCCTTGCTCAACGTAACTCAAACAAACCCTAACCCTCATCCAATCACCTAGTGTGCCCAGCTGCATGGATCTGTGACAGTTAAGTATACCTCAAGTGGATGATGAACTGGAACATGCAAGCATGAATCCCTTTCCTTACGAACTGCACCCTTGCTCAAGGTAACTGAAACAAACCGTAACCCTCATTCAATCACCTAGTGTGCCCAGCTGCATGGATCTGTGTGACAGTTAAGTATACCTCAACTGGATGATGAACTGGAACATGCGTGCTGTGTGTTTTCTTTATAGAATAGGAAGGCGAAGGAAGATTCAATATATCTGGTCACATGCATGAAGTGCTCAAGGTAACTCAAACAAACCCTAACTCCCATCCAATCACCTAGTGTGCCCAGCTGCATGGATCCGTGTGACAATTAAGTATACCTCAACTGGATGATGAACTGGAACATGCAAGCATGGATCCATGTGACAGTTAAGTACACCTCAGTTGGATGATGAACTGGAACATGCAAGCATGGATGCCTTTCCTTACGAACTGCACCCTTGCTCAACGTAACTCAAACAAACCCTAACCCTCATCCAATCACCTAGTGTGCCCAGCTGCATGGATCTGTGACAGTTAAGTATACCTCAACTGGATGATGAACTGGAACATGCAAGCATGAATCCCTTTCCTTACGAACTGCACCCTTGCTCAAGGTAACTGAAACAAACCGTAACCCTCATCCAATCACCTAGTGTGCCCAGCTGCATTGATCTGTGTGACAGTTAAGTATACCTCAACTGGATGATGAACTGGAACATGCAAGCATGGATCCTTTCCCTACAAACTGCACCCTCTACCCAAACTGGAGTTTTACCCATGCAGGTATTTGTGCCCTACCTAAGAATAGACATCTGAAAATTCATTAACAGTGAACAATGCACAAGAATAGGAGAAAAATTGTAGACCAAGTATTCAAGATTTTTCATTGATATCAGACTGTTTGGTAATTACAGTCAAACCTGAGATTCAATCTCAGGGGCCCCAACCACGTTACACTGAAGTTTTTACACTATTGAATTCTGCCTCCTTGAAAAATGCTCCCTAGGTCTGAGCATGCATGTACATGCTGTCCACATTATGATAGAAATGAGGTGTAACTCCTTCAATGTGCCCCACGCTGTCCACAATAGGATAGAAATGAGGTGTAACTCTTTCAATGTGCCCCGCATCAGAAAATGCATATTATCCATAATCGAAGGTGTCACCATTGCCATGGTTTCTTGCCGTCATCATTATCTTATAATAACCTCTGCAAGTTGTTGTTTTCCATTGAATGAATTAAGAATAAACATTCTTTCAAATGCATGTGTCTCTTCCACCAGATTGCCCTGAGATTCACTGTTCACTTGCTGCTCGAGGAATCTGATCTGAGGTGTCATCATTACCATGGCTGCTTGCCCTCATCAATCTCCCATAATAACCTCTACAAGTTGTTGTTTTTCATTGAATGAATTAAGTATGCGCGCTTTTTCATAAGCATGGGTCTCTTCCGTCAGATTGCCCTGAGATTCCCTGTTCACTAACTGCATGTGGGATCTGATCCTGCATTGGTGTACACTTCCACATTCCTAGCTCTTGAAAATTTGCAAAAGGAGGTTTGAAAGAAGTGTTTATACTCTTTACCAAAATAGCAGACTCTCCGATCCCTAGCTGATGCAAACTTTAGCTGAATTGAGATCCCCTGCAATTCATGCAAAATATAGTTTTCTAGTTTCCTTGCAAGCTTTGTTTAAGGAATGAAAAACTGATTTAGAAGAAGAAATCATCTGTGCATGTTTATGCTAAATTTTAATTTATTTTTCTGCTATTTACTGTTTTCCAGCTAGTCTGTAATGGTAGCTATGTTCAGAATTTATATTTCTATGTTAATTAAATTCTGCAATTGATTTATTTGATTGAAGAACACAAGGACAGTGTCACCGAGGGGAGGAAAACTTGTAATAACTTGTGATTATTAGGCATGGTGCATTGTTGTCATGGTTTGGGAGGTTTGCATCTGTCAAACAACTCTCAATTCAAATAGCCCTTGCAGCCATGGCAACAAAGAGTCATTAGAATTAGTTTTGCAACCATGGTACTTTAAGATAGATTAACTGGATTTTTTGAAGCACCTACCACTTGAAGGGATGTGAGGAGGCATCTGGTGGACTTAGAGGGGTCCTAAAAGAATCCTTTGGTATGCTGGAGAAGTAACCCATACCTCGTTCAGATTTTACATTCTAGGTTTATTTTGCTTGAGCAATTTCTTTTTGTTAGCTCCACTGGTGGAGCCTTAATAATAAATATTAAGGATGTGGGTCCAAAGTTTGAACTGTAGTCACTGCTGTGATGATTCTGGTTCTGTTTCTTGGAGAATTAATGCTATTCTCAACCAAAAATAATTATAGTCACTATTACTGAGTTTGGTGACTTTTTCTCCTTGGACATTCTGAAAATTTTGACAGTTTTTGCTTGCCTTCTGTCTTTATGTGACTATCATATTTTTTGAATGGTCTGATATGTGTTATTTTAAATATTTAAGGATAGTTCAGTGGAAAACACTCCAATTTCGATCTTTTTGAAATTTTGGAATTGTAATTTACTAATTTTGGTTATATTATTTTGTTGATCTCATTTTAATTGAGTTTCCTATTGCATCACCTGTCAACTGTACCTTTACGAGAAACAACCTTTGGTTTTGCTTTGAAGTGTAGGGTGATATTTTTTTGGGTTATTTTTTTCCTGGGTTGTGAAGTTGATCTGGATAGGTACTTATATTCCCTACATTCAGGTATGTTATGCTGTCAATGCCTGTGTAATGGTGGTGTGTTCAAAGTTCAAACATTCTGACTTGATGGGAAATAACTTGAAATTACTGGTTTACAAAGACCATTCAGAGCTCTCAAGTCCCAACCAGACACAGT
The DNA here is from genome assembly GCA_031772625.1 of Pinus tabuliformis. Classification (NCBI taxonomy): domain Eukaryota; kingdom Viridiplantae; phylum Streptophyta; class Pinopsida; order Pinales; family Pinaceae; genus Pinus; species Pinus tabuliformis. The sequence goes on from CM062807.1 coordinate 486,075,046, forward strand.
TAATGGTTCACAAAGACTATTCAGAGCTCTCAAATCCCAAGTCCTAACCATAGAGAAGGCTGGGTTCTCAATTGCTTTGCACATCTAAGTATTGCATGGTTAGATATGAGTGGAATGGGGTTTTCCATCAACTAATAGGGTTCATCGTTTCTCATGTTTGGAATCTGTGTTGGTAAACAAGGCAGGTGGCATGAATGGGGGCATAAAAATTCACTGTACAGGAAAATATGGTGCCATTACTGTGCTTCAAATGTGGGCCTGCAAAAGTGGTAGAGCAAATGCTTGCATCAGGGAGCAGAGAGTTTGACTATTGAGTAAATAGTGTTGCTCAATTTTGAATTCTTGCATGTATATGGTGTAGATGTAGCTATATTTTGACTTATCTTGTATTCTTTTGTTTCCATGACAATTGATGCATTAAGCAAGATATGTATTTGTATTTAAGGTTTGTCAAATGGTTGGGAAGGTCACCTGACATTTTGCTGAGTTTCGGTTGGTCTTATGTTCTCGCTGTTGATGTTTGTTGGAGGTACATGTTAGTTTTAGTCAGTATACTATCTTTTATTGTGTGTCATATCAATATCCATATTTTTCTTGTTTTGTTTGAGAATAACTACTGGCACAGATCTGTCATTCACCTTAACCCCAATCTATTAAGCAAGGTTTAAATCTCATTCTAGTTTGTTTTTAATTTTTGACATCATGGTAATTAATGATTGGCATTCAAGTGTTTTTTTTTTCTTATGTTCTTTTTTACATTAGGCGTCAAGTTCCATCTTTTCATTTAGTTTATTAGTGTTACCTACAGAGATGACACATCTCTTCCATTCGGGGCATGGAGTGCAATACGAATAAGTGTTTATTAAGCTTGACTTTCTTTTTATTGTGAAGTATGAATAGAAAGTAGGATGAACAGAAAGTTTAGAACACAACGATATTATGTTATATGTGAAACTGCATAGTAAATTGTAGAAAAAATGTGGTTGTGGTGGTGGTGATGTGAATGGGCATTATAAGAGTAAATGGAAAGCTGCATTTTATGTTATTCAAAAGGTTTCTATTATGATAATATTTTTCCTTGTAAACGTTATTATTTTACTTATTTTGTTTCGTCTCTCTTCTGTCTATTTTCCTAAGATCTTCAGTGTGAAATGTTTGGAGTATACCAGGTAACTGCTGTAGCGTGCAATATTTTTCAACCCCATTACCCTACTAAAAAAGTGACCATGTTTTGAGTGGATATTTCAACGGGTTTAGTGAAATTTGAATACTTGATACATATATCTTTCAATATTGGAGATTAGTTGTAAAACTCTCACAGTGAGACCTAAGTGGAGGGTACTGTATGTCATTACTCTTTCTTTATATTTGTTGTCCGAGCTGGCTTCATTTTTTTAATTCATTCTATACCTGGAAGGATAGTGTACTCAGTGGTCGCTTTTTGTATCCTTGCTATGGTTCTCCAAGCCTTTTTTCATTTGCTTTCTTGTGCTTTTGCAAAATCTGGACCCTTTTATCCTTTTTCTCAATGCTCATCTTTAGATTCCATTTTATTTTTTATTTTTTTACCCTTTCCATGAAAAATACCCTTCCATCGTGTATATATAAGGTGTTCGAAATTACATATATTTTGGATTATATGGAAATCCTCCTTACCTTTGACATTGGCTGGCATCTGCAGGATGGGAATGAAGTATTTTTTCGGATTAAGCGGAGCACTCAATTGCGCAAACTTATGAATGCCTACTGTGACAGGCAATCCATTGATTTCAACTCAATAGCATTTCTGTTCGATGGACGCCGCCTGAGAGGCGAGCAAACTCCTGATGAGGTATGTTTCTTTGATTTATACAGTTATTTTCCTTCTCGATATAATATTGGTGGTGTAAAAAATTCGTCCTTCGTACATTGTGTCCTTCGTACATTGTGTTAGCAAGCTTATTTTTTGGTGCATGTTATTGATGGCAATAGCTTGAGATGGAGTTTTTACAGTTATTTGCTTTCTCAATATAGTTTGTGGTGTGAAAAAATTGGTTCTTCATACATATGTAAAGCTTATTTTTTGATGCATGTCATTGATGGCAACAGCTTGAGATGGAGGAGGGGGATGAAATTGATGCCATGCTTCACCAGACTGGCGGGATGTTTTGAATGACTTTTTGATAGGGTCAATAATTGAACCAAGCAATGGTCATTTACGAGTTTCAGTATATCTATATTTTCATTTATGTTTGGCCGTAACGATCATGTTTTTCAACTACGCAAAAGGTTAATTAGCAGCTCTAGGCAAGGATGATGAAATATGCTTTACCAGACTGTGGGATGCTTTGATATGGTGTTGGCAGAGTTAAATCTGGGTTATAACTAGTTATACTTGAAAATATGACTGGCATTCTGATGTTTATGAATTTTAGTAAACTTTTATTTTTCTCTATATTTGACAGGCCATGCGATAATGTTTTCTAATTATTCGAAAGGTAAATTAGCACTTCTGGTCATCCTTGCCCCTTGCATATATAATGTTTTTCTTTTGCAACGAGATATACAGGCAATACTTGTACAGATAGTTTCATTTCTATGACATATTGTTATAAATTTCTATGCAAAGCTTTACATGAAGGTTTCCAGATTTTTGTTACAGACAAATGTGCATGTGATATAGGTGAAGGTCTTTAAATAGTTGGTCTCTTTAAATGGGCATTTTCTGATCCAAGGTTGACATTTTTTAAGTTGCCCATTAGCTGTAATCTTGCGAATACAAAATAGAAATGCTACACTGGTTTAGTTTCGGAGTATATTTTTTCTGTGAATTTAACGGATATTCTGCAACCCAAGTTGGTAAACACCTGCAATTATGTGATTCTTCTAGAATGTCGGCATGCATATTTGGTTTATGCAAAGGACTTTTGGCACAATATTTTACAATTTTCCTTTCTTTAAATAGTTGGTCTCTTTAAATGGGCATTTTCTGATCCAAGGTTGACATTTTTAAGTTGCCCATTAGCTGTAATCTTGCGAATACAGAATAGAAATACTACACTGGTTTAGTTTCGGAGTATATTTTTTCTGTGAATTTAACGGATATTCTGCAACCCAAGTTGGTAACACCTGCAATTATGTGATTCTTCTAGAATGTCGGCATGCATATTTGGTTTATGCAAAGGACTTTTGGCACAATATTTTACAATTTTCCTTTTTTAATACGCTTAATATTATTTTGATAATATCACTCTGCAGCACGCGTACCCTTATCCAATATATGGAAATAATTCACTGCAATATAGCTGGCTACAATAGTTTAGAATGACCCCTTTAGCTTCTCCGATATATGGAAATAAATAGAGCTGGCTACAATGCTTTAGAAGGACCCCTTTAATTAAGTATAGTAGTTGTAGCTGGCTACAATACTTCTCCGATATATGGAAATAATACACTGCAATAGAGCTGGCTACAATACTTTAGAATGACCCCTTTAATTAAGTATAATAGTTGTAGCCGGGAGTTATTTATTTTGTCGAAGTTGCTTGTGAATTGCAAAAAGTTACGTAAAACGATACATTTGAGGGATTTGAACATCTATGGGGAGTATGAGAGATTGTTAGTCAAAGCTCCCATTGACTTGGGTTTTATAATGTAATGTAAAACGATACATTTGAGGGATTTGAACATCTATGGGGAGTATGAGAGATTGTTAGTCAAAGCTCCCTTTGACTTGGGTTTTGGGTTTTATAATGTAAAAGAGCAGAGTACGTGGTGCTTAGGTGGGAAAGTTTGGTCTCACAGGTGATGTGGTACAATCCTGGGCAGATTAATGTATGCTAACTGAAAGTTTTAGTAGTAGACTTGGATTTTATACCATATATTATATATACTATAGTTAACATGTACTCCAAATTTTTATATATATATTTGCAATCTTGAATCATATATATATATATATGTATATTTGCAATCTTGAATCTTATATATATATATGAATTTGCAATTTTGAATGTTCAATGTTAAAATGGATTTAGCTTCCGAGATATATAACATGGATTTAGCTTTTGAGATATATATACTTATTGCAGTCTAACTTTGCATAACAATTGATATCTGCAATTCCATCCATTGATTGTTTTCTTGATGAATTTTAAACGAAAAATGCTGATTTCTCTTCTTAAAAATGTCAAATTTATATATTGTTTAGATTATGACAATTGAAAGTGGTGTGTAAAAATGCTGATTTCTCTTCTTAAAAATGTCAAATTTATATATTGTTTAGATTACGACAATTGAAAGTGGTGTGTAAAAGATTATAAAAATATTTAAAAATTATGAACACATTTTATTTTCTAATTATCTTAGAGTTTTTGATGCCCTAAACTAATTTTGACTCATGCCCCCTCGCTGCGAATAGAGTATCGTTAAAGAGAATATGCCCCTTGTAGAGTATGCCATAAACACAATATGCCTCTCATAGAGTATGCCATAAACAACTGTAGTTAGTAATGTCAAAAGACTGTACAGTGAACAAATAAACTAATAAAGTAAGAGGGTATCCTTAAATATAATATCCCATAAACAACTATAGTTAGTAATGTAAGAGAACTAATAAAGTTAGATAAACTAATAGATCAATATGATTTTTTTGGTGCATAATGGGTGAATGTCATTGGACAAATGGTTGGAGTAAGATATTTTCATTAACTTGTATGTTAGAATTTGAGGTGGTAATTTTATGGAGAGCTTTTGCCTTGGGGTGATTGTGAGAGGAGGATGGAGTGCATTTCACGAATAAAGGTAAAGGTTTTTCTAGTATTAGATTTAGTGAACAAGGATTTATTAATATGTGGGCTTTTGTTTTTTTAAGAAGAGTGGCTTTTAAGAAGAGTTAGTTTTCTATTTTCTTATAATGAATTAGATATGAGGTATGATAAAGTTGCATGTTTGGGCTAGATTTTTTTAGTCATTCGAATTTGAGGTGGTAATTTTATGGAGACTTTTTGCCTTGGGGTGATTGTGGGAGTAGCATGGAGTGCATTTCAAGCATAACGGTAAGGAAACCGTGAACAAGGATTTATTAATATGTGGACTTTTGTTTTTTTAAGAAGAGTGGTATCATGTACTGTTAGTTTTCTATTTTTTTTTAATGAATTAGGTATGAGGTATGTACTGTCAGTTTTCTATTTTTTTTTAATGAATTAGGTATGAGGTATGATAAAGGTGTATGTTTGGGCTAGATTTCTTTAGTCGTTGGAATTTGAGGCGGTAATTTTATGGAGACTTTTTGCCTTGGGGTGATTGTGGGAGTAGCATGGAGTGCATTCCAAGCATAAAGGTAAAGGTTTCCTTAGTATTAGATTTAGTGAACAAGGATTTATTAATATGTGGGCTTTGGTTTTTTAAGAGTGGTCTCATGTAGTCTTAGTTTTCTATTTTCTCTTAATGACTTAGGTATGAGGTATGATAAAGGTGCATGTTTGGGCTAGATTTCTTTAGTAGTTAGAATTTGAGGCGGTAATTTTATGGAGAGCTTTTGCCTTGGGGTGATTGTGAGAGTAGCATGGAGTGCATTTCAAGAATAAAGGTAAAGGTTTCCTTAGTATTAGATTTAATGAACAAGGATTCATTAATATGTGGGTGTTGGTTTTTTTAAGAAGAGTGGTCACATGTAGTATTAGTATTCTATTTTCTCTTAATGACTTAGCTATGAGGTATGATCAAGGTGCATGTTTGGGCTAGATTTCTTTAGTTAAAATTTGAGGCGGTAATTTATGGAGACCTTTTGCCTTGCGGTGATTGTGGGAGTAGCATGAAGTGCATTTCGAGCATAAAGGTAAAGGTTTCCTTAGTATTAGATTTGGTGAATGAGGATTTATTAATACGTGGGATTTGGTTTTTTTTAAAAGAAGAGTGGTCTCATTTAGTGTTAGTTTTCTATTTTCTCCTAATGACTTAGGTATGAGGTATGACAAAGGCACATGTTTGGGCCAGATTTCTTTAGTTGTCAGATGAATTTGTGTATAAGACTTAGGTATGATAAATGTGCATATTTGGGCTATGTTTCCTTGGTTATTAGATGAATTTGAGTATAAGATTAACATGGCAAGATGGACACTACAATTAAATTAAAGGGTTTTTAATTATAAAATGTGCATGTTGGTGGCACCCCACCTTATTAATATAGTTTTGTGTGCTTGTGTTTTATAATGCAAAGCTTTTTGGTTTGGAATATTGGAGATATTTCCTTTTGAATAAGAAAAAAAGGAAATCAATATAATAATTGAGATTCCAAATATGCATTTTGTAGTCTTGACACTCTTCATGGGGGATAGTGGAATTAAAAGATTAGATAGAAAGAATCTTAGATGGCGTTATCCTCACTAAAACTTTTAAAGAGGCATCAATAAAGAGAAGATTCTAAAAATTTGCCTCACGGGAAAGTGGACTTTTAGTGTCATTGCGTTAATGAATTCATGGATGATGGTTGTTGCTCCTATTGTTAAGGATCGGTAGGTTTTCTAGGAAAATTTAGAGAATGCTGATTATAGAAATGTGCCTCATGGGAAACTTTAGTGGACTTTTAGAGTCATTGTGTTGTTAATGAATTCATGGGTGATGGTTGTTGCTCCTATGATCGAGGATGGGTAGGCTTTCTAGGGAAATTTAGAGAATGCCGTTCGCAAGAATAAATAATGCGAGTTAAATGATTTTGTCTAAATGGAAAAGGAAAATTTACTTTTAAAGAGAATGGTTTATAATATTCTATATATAGATTTTCCGTTCAATAGAACTTCACTCGTGAGGAATTAGGATTTTTATTTTGTCCAATCACAAGTAGGTTTAGATCTTAGAATAGCTAGACTTGTGTTTCCTATCTGGTCATTTTCAAAAAAATTAAAAGACTAATCCTAGCAGTTAGGATTTCAAATTGCTATCTTCTTTTGATTTTATATTAGCCAAATGCATTTGGATGGCTCATGCAGTGCTATGATGACAAGTAGTTCACATTTATAAGGCTGATGGAAAGCTATTCAAATAAAGGTTAGCAATGATGGGTCTATAGAGAAACAAAGAATAAAATTCATAAGGTCAAATTAAAAGGAAATTCAACAAAATGGGTTGTAACTATTAGGAATGGTGATTGAATTTGATTAGTTAGATGCTCTATAGGAGACATTTCATTGAGTTAAGAGGAAAACATTCAACCATGAAAATAAGAACAAACTTTATGAATGGGCTGATGTAAAATGGGACAAGGTGGTAAAATACATAATGAATCTAGTGTTAAGCAAGATAAAATTTTAGGGCTTTTATGTCTTGCATTCTTAGTTAATCTAATGACCAAATTTTGTCTAATTAGATTTTTTTAGAGTCAAAATCTGATTAGGGATAAAATAAAAATATCTTATAATCATCCTTGGAGAAGTGAGGTATATGACTTAAAAGTAAAGCTCACAAAACATATTATAATTTCTGTTGTCCAATGCATCCCTCCCTTTCGATGACTTCTATTAGGAATTAAACAAGATGTTGGAATATGCGTCTTTGTAGGAAATTGTTGCATTAAGTCCCTTAATAAGAGGAAATAAAAAATTTGGAAAGGAGTTTCATCAAGATATTTGAGGGTTGGAGAATGCTCATTCGTAGGAAGTTGTTAGAATAAGTCTTTTGTTACGAGTAAGTAAGAAACTTGGAAAGGAATTCTATGCATATCCTAGGGCTAGAAATACGCCCATGTGATTTTTTGTTCCAAATCAATACTTTGAGATTGCTTTGACTTTGCCACTGCCTGATTGTACTTTTGACTCTTTGTTGACATGGAAATTGCTAGGTTAAGTTTGACGAGTTTGTGGAGCTTGGCATCACCATTTGCCTTGTCCTCCAACTTATGCTTTCATTGTATCATGTTTGCAACTATGTAAACTTGTGACGTAGTTACATAATTAGGGACTAGCTATAGAATGGTTATGTCTTTGTAGGTGAAACATTTGAACCATTTTTTCAAAAGAATATTTGAAACTATAGAAAAATGGACTCTCTTACCTTGAATTTATGTGATTTATAACCCTTTGTAGCTCAAGGCATGATTTTATACCAAAATGATAACACCAGAGTGTGAGACGATGAATATGGTAGGCTTCTAGACATATGATGGGCAAAATAAATCGTGAAAAGATGACAAAAAGAGTTCATTCTTGGGACCCAACATCCCCCCACGCTAAGGATTTTGCATGCCCTATGTAGGAGCAAAATTGCAAAATTTGGAAGTTTTTCCCCGCTATACCATGGTCTTTGTAGCTTAGATTATAATGTCCAAGTCATTGCCTAAGACTCTCTACTCTTTCATTGCAATGGACCATCTTGGCTTAGTAGGATTGTGGAAATTAAAGTTTTAAGTTTTGCATGAAGTCTTTTATTGACTTTCTTGAGCTTTCACTTTTTCCTATACCAATATTGCATCTTCTTCAACATATTTGGTTGTGTGTTTTTAAGGCTTGATTTTCTTTCTTGATATGTCATTCTAGAACTTCTAATTCCCTAATTTTTTTTTTCACTATCTTTTTCTCTTAAAAAAACAAGGGGATGGACTGTAAGTAGGAGATGATAATGGACTATAGATAGGAGATGGCACCTAATTATACTTTGAATTCTGCGCATACTGTATGTCTTTTCAAGAGATTCAAGATAGTCATAAACTTTTTGCTATGCTGTATCAATCTTTGGACTAGTAATTGTTGGAAAATGCAGTATGACAACTATTAATTCCGATTTTCCTTAACCTCAAAAATTGCTTGTGAACTTTATTTATCTTCTTGTGTTTTCTTTATTATTTCTTCTTCATCAAACAATTATCTAGAACAAAATAGTAAAGACAATGAACACAAAAATTAGGCTCAAAGCTAGGGAAAAACCCACCCCCACGGGGAAAACCCAAAAATATCTTCTTATAGAATATGCTTCAAATGAGACAATCAAGACCCAAACACTAGACCAAGTCCTCCTCCAAGTACCAAGTCAGCGTTTCAAGAAGTCCTAGATAGATTATATCAACACGACCCAACCTTGCTTCAAGTAGCTTCCACCTTCAACTATGTCCCCAACTTTGACCCTGCAACTTTGACATGCAATTTTGGCCCTGTAGTTGCTGTAGAAACCCTAATTTTTGCACAAGAAACTTCTTCAAGGGATCCTTCTTTGAGCAAAATAGATCTTCTCAAAGTTATTCTTCAAAACAACAACTTGATACTGCAACTTGGTCTTCTGTAATTCAGACCTACAATTTTGGCGTTCTTGGAAGCTACAAAAGCCCTAGATTTTGCACACGTGAGAGAGATAGAGCACAAAAACATACTTTCTTCCTTCTTCTTGGATTCTCTTTGCCTTCTAGACCTTCACTCTTCCTTTCTTGCCTCTTCTAGCTTTAAATCAAACTTCTTGAAAGATCGAACTCATGTGTAAGTGAGTGCCAAAAGGAGGTTGAAACTGCTTCTATTTATAGCCTTTCCAAAGGGTCGAATTCCATTCTTTAGGCCGACTTGTAGCTGCTAGGGCTGACTTGTACTTTGGAGGTTTCCAGGACTTTCTAGACTCAATAAATTCTTTTACAAGGCACATCTTGCCCAGAAGGGTCTTCATGACAATATATGCTATGACCTAACAAACCCTAGAAGCATGAAAAACATGCATTTACCTAGAAGACCATCAATAAACAACATGAAACCCATGCTTTAAAATATTTTTTTTTCTTCTTCTTATGTTTGTTACATAAGATGCATATTGAAATGAGTACGATAACAATTATGAAGACTGAAACTAGTTACATTTCTACCAATAACTTTTGGTTATGTGACTAAAGGTGACAATAAATCAGAGACTTGGTCTCTTTCTATTGACTTTTGAAGAGATGTCTTTCCCTGGTGGGTAGTTGTTTTTTTTCTCTATTAGACTTGCTAACTTCAATTATTGATTGTTTTGGAATCTCAACATTATCTTGCTTCCTTAATTCCCTAGTCATATTGCAGATAGTTCTTCAAAGCTCGTGTATGAACTATGTGGTCTTCTTTTCTATAGCGTTACTATGCATGGGCTTCTATACAAGAGATATTTTTTCTTTGCCTCTTTTATAATTTTCCCCTCCATTTTCCCTATTTCCTTCTTATTTGATTCTCTTTTTTTGTATTTGTGATTGTGCCTTAGCTTTTGCGGTTTCAAGTTAACTCTACCGGTCCTTATTTCTTCCTTGTTAGAAACCATAAGCTTAGCGTTTGAAATTTCAGTTTTGGAAACCCTAGCCTTTGGGAAGTTTTAGGTGCTTCTTTGAAGTAATTTCTTACGAGGGGTGGCTCCCAATTATCACCATGTTGATTTAATTCAACCTCAACCAAAATGTTAACCAGCCTGAAATGATATAGGCTTCTATCTATATTCCTCGAGTTCCGTTGAATATTAGAAGCCATTTTCTTGAGACTATTAAATAGATAATATGGAAAATTTATCTCATAACCTTTCTCAAAATGCACGAGTAGACGAAGATGATGATAGAGTACTAATCCATACTTTCCCTCATAGGTCATGACTATTTCAAGGTTTATGAGGAATTTATTCCATTCGTCTCCTTTGATTTTTTGGTTCTTAAACCAATTTTTACTAGTTCTAGGTTGTTGATTTTGGGTAGCATCGGATGTGCTCTAGCTCCGAAATTTTGTGGAGGGGCTAGAATACATGAGATCTCCAGAACCCAGAAATAATTTGGAGAAATTCCACATAGATGAGGACTTAATAAAATAATTAATATTTTTAATGGGTTCTTAAGTCTAAACTTAGGAAAATAAAAATATTAATGGGTATTAATAAGAATATGGGTGAGAAACTTCCAAGTGACGAGGATAAAGTCTGTTTTAATCTTATTCGTTGATTAGGGACTTAATCTTGGCCGTTGATTCATCAACAAGAAATGTATAAGAGGAGGATTGAGGGTCAGTTAGAGATACACTTGAGAGATTGAAGAGTTTCATTTTTCTGGGGCGAGGTTTGCTGAGAAAATCGAACAAGTGATTGGTTGCAGCAGAGGTGCAGGGATAGTTGAGGTAAGAGGATTTGCTCCGGGACCTCAAATACACAACAGAGAGAGGCAAAGAGATGCCAGAGGAGGCAGCATAGACCCTGTGAGGCTGACGTTGGGCCAAGAAGGGCCCACACATTTCCAACGAAAGAGAAGAGCCACCCTCCAGCGGAAATTCGAATTCAGCCTGGGGAGCAACATAATTAGTCGAAAAAGTTGACATCAGATCTTCACCAGGCAAAGGAGGCAGCGCAGTGCTGACACAGTGTCCCAGTTTGCTCCACGCAGGCACACACAGCTACTACGTAGGGGCAACGCAGTTGTAGCCAAGGACGATCAGTCCAGTTGTCGGATCAAAGAGATTTTTGCCGGGTGAAGTGATGTAATCTCACTTAGGTTTCTACCAGTATATTTTAATCTCTGTAACTAAATAGCCGAGAGGGCAACCAAAGTGTATTTAGAACTACTGCTTAATAATAAAACCCTCAGAGCTGCTGCATCGGTTTTCTCGCATTGAGTTTTTCTGGGGATATTTGTCCAAAAATAACAATGTCCCTTGTGTATTTGTCTCATTTTATTTCAGTTCATGATCTGTATGTATGTGTAGTCTGCAATAGTGTTTTCATCGTTGTTTAAATAATTAAATAACTTATTGAATGTAAAGAAAAGTAGGAGATGATAAACCAGTGATTGTAGTAGGATTTATGATGTGTAGATTCATAAATTTTCATATGGTATCAGAGCGTTGCAGATCATAGGAGACTGAAGACACTAGCTGGGAGATCTAGAGAATTTTTTACAGAGAAGCAGTTGTCCTGAGTGACAACACCGTTTCAGAGGCAGAGGAGCAAATGAAGGTGTGATGCAGAGCCAGAAAAGTGATGCAGATGCTCACACAATGCTTGCGTCAGCATTTTGAGCCTGTAGAGGGTGACACATAAACCAAGAGGAGCTCACGCAGTGACTGCGTCAGCTCTCTGGGCCAACACAGAGCCTGAAAGGTTCGAATCAGCTAATTGTCGGGGCTGGAGGAGCATAGAATATTCGATTTGAGGAGTTGGTGGGACACTGTTTCTGTTGGTGCAGAACAATGTCTGTGGAGACAGAGCCAAGGTTGAGGGAGTCACTGCCTTGAAAATTTTTTGGCCAAAGAAATCTAGATCCAGGTTGCAGTGGTAAAGGAGGATTGGAAAGGAGTGATTCGACATTTGGTCAGAGGATTTCCGTGAAGGAAATCAAGACTCAGATGGAGTGTAGAGGAGCTTGTTCCTTAAAGGGTTTCTTGCGCCAAAGAAATCCAGATTTGGATCTTGTTAAATTGACAACATGAGAGGGAGAAGAGAACTAGTCCTATTTTGGATTAGAGGTGGCAATGAATGGGTTGAGTGACCTGGACAGATTGGATGGAGCACCCAATTTTTTCATCTGGAAGGCAAGGATACTGGAAATCCTAGACAAACATTGCACCAAGGACTATGCCTTGAAGGTAGTTGCTATGCCAGTCGACCCTGATCCAATGAAGAAGTACAAGGAGGCCCAGGCTAAAGCCAACTGCATGATCCTAGACGAGGTCAAAGATCATGTAGCACCACACATTGTTAAGGACACAACAAGGGATATGTGGGAGGCGCTGACCACTTTGTATTATGGCTCTTCCGTCCAACGGAAGATGCTATTAGAAAATCAGTTGAGACAATACTAGATGCAGAAGGGAGAAGAGATCGATCCCTTCCTTCTCAGGTTGCAAGGGATTCACGGCCAGTTGACTTCCACGGGGTCTACACCAGATCCTGAGTTCATGGTCAGGATTGCTTTGAATGCAGCCATCGAGGACTAGGATAATTTTGTCCAAAGTATCTTGGGCAGAGTGACTCTCCCTAGTTGGGAGGAGATGTGGTCAGCTCTTCGACAAGAAGAGCTGAGGAGGTTGACCAAGATAGGGAGTAGCGACAAAGGAGCTTGGGTCAAGAAGGAGGAGGAGGAGGATACAACTCTCGCATCATTGGGATAGCTAAGGGAAACATAAGTGAAAGAAGAAAGACATAACCAAGGTCAGATGCTTCAATTGTGGGGCACTGGGACATTATGCCGCTTAGTGCCCTCGAAAGAAGGGTAAGGGGGAGGCTTCTGACTCAAAGGCTACTCTAACGAAAGCTGACAAGGAAGGCGAGGATGATGATTGTGCGATGAGTGCTCATGCGTCTCTGGAGAAGAGGTGGGGCAACATGGAGTTGTAGTCGAGAGGACTACATGACCAACATGATCCTTGAGGTGCCCAAACTCTTGGATCACATACGGCTACAGGAGCCCTTAACAACAATAGAAAAATGATAGGTGTCGATTGGAACAACGTGTGATGGAGCTACAGTGGCAGAGCTAGAGTGCTAAAGTCTGAGGCAATGCAGTGGATGTTGTAGCAGTGCGAGAGGCACAAAGCAGTTTCTAGTAGCGCAGTGGCAGCAGGGGTTCAACAGAGATTAGCAGTAGAGGTAGCTTTAGCATCATGAGGCATCCATATTAACCAACATGTCATTTTTTGGGTGAAGTTTCAGTTACTTACTTCTCATTAACTGAGTTGCAATGTAGTAGTTAGTAGTGGTAGTGTTATGGGAAGCATGATGCAACATGTTGAGAGGGAACTGCAGTACAAATGTAGCAGTGACAGTGGTAGAGTCATGGGCAGTAGTATAAGAAGCAACAATGCAGTGGATGAAGGGCAGCAGGCCAAGCATCAGCAGCACAGAGGACCGATGCATGGATCGGTGTAGTACCTCTGTTGAGAAGTGTTACTAGAGCACATTCCTCGCTATGAGGGAGTGTTGATTTTGGGTAGCATCAGATGTGCTCTAGCTCCGAAATTTTGTGGAAGGGCTAGAATACATGAGATCTCTAGAACCTAGAATCATTTGGAGAAATTCCACCCAGATGAGGAGTTATTAAAATAATTATTATTTTTAATGGGTTCCTAAGTTTAAACTTAGGAAAATATAAATATTAATGGGTATTAATAAGAATATGGGTGAGAAAATTCCAAGTAACGAGAGTCAAGTCTGTTTTAATCTTAGTCGTCGATTAGGGACTTAATCTCGGCCGTTGATTCATCAACAGGAAAAATATAAGAGGACGCTTGAGGGTCAGTTGGAGATACACTTGAGAAATCAAAGAGTTCGATTTTTCTGGGGCGAGGTTTGCTGAGAAAATCAAACAAGTGATTTGTTGCAGCAGAGGGGCATGGATAGTTGAGGTCGGAGGATCTTCTCCAGGACCTAGAATACACAATAGAGAGAGGCAGAGAGATGCCAGAGGAGGCAGCGCAGACCCTGTGAGGCTGACGCTGGGCCAAGAAGGGCCCATGCATTTCAAGCAAAAGGGAAGAGCCACCCTCCTGCAGAAATTTGAATTCAGCGTGGGCAAAAACAGAATTAGCGAGAAAGGCTGACGTCAGAGCTTCAGGAGGCAGAGGAGGCAGCACAATGATAACACAGTGTCCCATTGTGCTCCACGCAGCTACTGCGTAGGGGTAGTGCAGTTGTAGCCAGGGACGATTAGTCCAGTTGCTGGATCGAAGGGATTTTTGCTGGGTGAAGTGAGGTAATCTCACTTAGGTTTCTGTCAGTATATTTTTATCTCTGTAACTGGATAACCAAGAGGGAATCCAGAGTGTATTTAAAAATATTGCTTAATAATAAAACCCTCAGAGTTGCTGCACCAGTTTTCCCGCATTGGGTTTTTCTGGGGACATTTGTCCAAAAATAACAGTGTCCCTTGTGTATTTGTCTCATTTTATTTCAGTTCATGATCTATATGTATGAGTAGTCTGCAATAGTGTTTTCATCGTTGTTTAAATAATTAAATAATTTGTTGAATGTAAATAACAAGTAGGAGATGATAAACGAGTGATTGAAGTAAGATTTCTAATGCGTAGATTCAGAAATTTTCACATAGGTAACCTCATAACCTCAGCTAATGAGAATTTTGTCACGTTGATCCTTACATCTCTAATCTTTGCCTTGATCCCATAAAATTCTCTGGTGAATGCTCTGGTTGCCTTTGTATTATACCCTTGAAATTTCTCTAAAAATTTATCCACCTTGATTTTTCAAATCTTCCTCTGCATTTTGGATAGGTATCAAGAAACTCAATTCCAGTGGGCTCATACCTTACTACAAGTGCCATTGCTCACCTACAACGTTAAGGAAGTATATTTCTTCAAATTCACTCTTTTGTCACATGGAGGATTGATGGGAGAAAAATAAAAGTAGTGGATTGGAAGGATGAAAACACATTTGGGACTCAATGTTTATGGTGGAAATAATGTTGTAAAATATGAACCATCCTAGATAATCATCAAATTTTGATGACTACTGATGAGATTGGTGACTTTGATTCTCACTAATTCGTATTATAATGACACAATTGATCGGATCTTTAGAGATATTGATAATCCATGTTTACATGGGAAATCATGAATAATCATGCTATGATATTTATGAAGATATATTTTGGCTTTCAACTTTGGGTATATCAAATATTTTTTCCATATCTCTACATTTCATAATTCCTTTAATTAAAACGATTTAAAGTTTTTATCTGTGTTACCTTTGGCCGATTTTTGATGATTTTTTGGTACTTGGAGCAAGACTGCTGAATGCTGATGAAGTGTAAAATGTCGGTGTTGATTCCCTGTAACTTTGAGGCATATATTTTGGAAAACATATTGAAGCTGACTAGATGGATTTTCTAATAGAAAGGCAGTAAATCTTCATGCAAAAGTTCATGAAATCCATTTCCAAGCTGATTTGAAGATACATAACATGCTTAGGAACTTTCAATAGCTATTAAAAATGTCCATAGTTATGAAAAGTCCGAGTCATTAAAAATTTCACTTGTATCAAAATCCTTCAAAATTGATATGAAAGGGAGTTGAAATTATGAGATTTTGACCCTTTGATACATTGAATACTGTTGTTTATTGTTGCAAATGTTACTGACTTCTAGATTTTTTGTTTTTTAAATATATTGAATATGAACGCTTGAAAAATTGAATTTGAAAACTTTGGAATATGATCTTGAATATGAACGCTTGAAAAACTAAATTAGAAAACTTTGGAATATGATCTAGAAGAAAAATGTAATTGTATTTGCCAAATATTTGTTTTCAAATAGAATTCTTCTATAGTTGTGCCAACATTTTTGTTTTCACATACACACACACACACAATATATATATATATATATATATATATATATATATATATATATATATACCGAGTTAGGATGAGGAGGAGGAGAATTTTCCTCATTCACGAGCTCCATCCTTAGATGTTGAAGCAAAGTTTGAACTAATTCTTATCTTGTTAAAGGCTTTTGATATAATTTCAATCTATTCCTATTAACAAGAAAATAAATACCTTCCTCATTAATGGTATTGACTTTTATTGATCCATTATCATGAACAGTTATATTTCACATTGCACTAACTAGTGTGTTTAAAGTTAAGTTTTTTTTTTTTTTAAATCAAAAATTAATTAAAGAGCCCAATCACCTGGTTTGAATTTCTTCAATTTGATGAATTTCTCATGCTATTTTGTCCTTTGTTACTAGATAATATTAGTCTTATGAATTGCATCTAGTTGATTAAGTTAAGCCAACTGTTTTTTTTGTGCCTCTGAAAGATTTAATCCCATTATTTTCGTTTTGAAGGTGTTGATTTGAAACTTAGTGGAAAACAAAACTTGCTTTCCATATACAACCTTATAAGAAGTATGTCCTATATCATTCTTCCATGTTATCTGGTGTGCCCAAAGTAATTCTAGAAGCTTTTCCACCCAATCTTTGCAATGTAAATTTATTATCTTGGTCAGAATTGCTTCAAGAAATTTATTTGTTGATTCCACTTGTTCATTGGCTTGTAGATGATACAAAGAATATTTTTCGTGTTTGACCTTATATTGTTCCATAATTTTATGGACTAACTTGGATGTAAATTGAGCACCTTGATTTATAACAATTTCTCTTGAAGCACCAAAATGAGTAAATTTGTCCTCAAATAGAAAATTAACAACATTGTTTTCAATGACATAAATTAAAGGTTTAGCTTCTATCCATTTTTCAACATAATCACTACAAATAAGAATATATCTTTTTTGATTAGAAAATGGAGCTATTGGTCGTACAAAATTTAGAACCCATTTTTCAAATAATTGTATGAGTACATGAGGTTGTAGAGGCATCTCATTTGTTTGAATTGGTCGATCCATTCTTTCATAGCTATCAAAACTTATGACATATTCTTTGGCATCCTTAAAATGGGTAGTCCAATAATATCAAGAAAGGAATTTATTTGCAATTCTTTTATCAACAAAATGTCCTCCTCATAGTTCATCATGACATGCTTTCAACATGTCCAATACCTCATCTTTATTTACAAATCTCCTGATTATGAGATCAGGTTCGGTTTGAAAAGTTCTCCATCTATCGAAGAGTCTGGGGCACGAAGACTGATAACCCTTTGTTTTTCTCTTGTTGACAATTGTTGAGGTTACTTTCCTATAGCTACATAGTTAGCAATATATGCATACTCATGAGTTTTAGTATAAATTGCAAATAAATGTTCATAAAAGAAACTATCATCTATATGATGACTAATTTTCATTTAGATTCTATAAAGGAAATCAAGAATGATATTTTCTTTCCTAGGTTTATCCAATAAAATAATATTAAATTCCTATAATAATAAGAGCCATCTATTAATTCTACCATTGATTATTGGTTTATTCATTAGATATTGAATAACAAAATGATCAATATGAACAAATGTTTCATACATAGTAATATAATGTTTGAACTTGTTAATGACATGAACTACTGCAAGAAACTCTTTTTATATTACAATATAATTTAAATATGCAAGAGTTAAATTTTTACTTATGCAATAAATAATATAAGGAGTTTGATACTCTTTCTATCCTAAGACAATTTCTAAAAAAATATCTGAAAATGGAAAAGCCCAATTTGGTCCCTTTAAAATAGGTGCTTCAAAAAGCTTTTGTTTCAAAGTGTCAAAAGCAAGTTGACATGAAGAATTCCAACAAAACTCACTATCTTTGACAAACAATTTAAAGAGTGGCAAGGATATTTTTGTAAAATTTTCTATAGCATGTCCAATAAAGCTTCTTACATATTTTTGAGTTTTAGGTATTGAGAGATTACAAATCACCTCAATCTTTGCTGAATCAACTTGAATTCCTTTGTTGAATCAACTTGAATTACCGCACCTGAAATGTGATGCTTTAAAACAATTCCTTCATTTAATAACATGTGAAATTTTTTATGACTCAAAGAAATATTAGTTTGTTAAAACCTACAAAGGACTTTTTCCAAATTTGCTGAGGTTTCTTCAAAAGTATTACCATAGATTGTAAAATCATCCATGTACGCTTATACAATCATGGATTAGATCAAAGAAAATATCTATAACTACTTGTTGAAAAGTGGCGGAAGCATTACATAATCCAAAGAGTAATACTTTATAAGCATATGTTTCCCATGGACAAGTAAATGTCATCTTATCTTCATCTTTTAATGCAATCTATATTTTATTATATAAACTAAAACCATCAAGAAAAGAGAAATATTTCTTTCCTACTAAGGTATCTAAAACTTGATCGACGAAAGGTAGAGGGAAATGATCTTTTAAAGTAGCTTTGTTCAATTCTCCATGGTCTATGTAGAGTCACCACTTATCATTATTTTTAGGCACAATTACCAATGGTGGTATCTAATGGACATAAAAAATTGGATATATGGAATTTACATTTAACAATTTTTGTAATTCCTCCTCTACAATTTCTCTCAACATAGGATTCAAGCACCTTTGAGGTTTCCTGATAGGCCTAGCATTCTCCTGTATATAAATGTGATGCACACATGTATTAGGATTTATGCCTTGCATATTAGTATATTCCCATGCAAATGCAGTGGTATATTTTTGCAACATTTGCATTCACTGTAATTGTTGAGGCTTTTCTAGATTAAAATTAATATTTAAAGTTTCTTTTGGAGCAACCTCTACACCAATACCTCCAGATTTTGTAATAGAATTAAGTAATAGCATGGAACCCCATAATAAAATATTTTCCATAGTACATTTTTCCTGAATATTTTTGTCGAAAATAAGAGCATAACAAACCTGTCCCACAAGATATTGAGGAAAGTCATAATTATTAATGAAGTTTGTAATTTTACTTTTGTCAATATCTTGTTTGAAAGTCATGGATTGTGATATTATTAATATAGGTTGAACTATTTCATCATCATTTGTAGCATCAATCCATTCAATATCTTTTAGTTTAATGATTTTTCTTGGAGGAGGATATAATGCAATTTTCTTTGTTGAACTCTCATTAGAAATAGTCATATCCCCATATCTACAACTAATAAATGCACTGGTCATGGTTAACCATGGATTTCCTAAAATTAATAGATGACCTCCCAAGTTGGTTCTATGTGCTAAAATCATGAAACCAATTGGGTACTCCCATGAGTCTAATGAAACAAGAATATATTGTAATATACCTTCTAGTTTAATAGTAGATCTGTTTGCCAATTGTAAGACAATTGGTGTATAATGAAGATTGTTCAATTGTAGTTCATCCATTATTCCTTTTGTCATTACATTTATTGTTGCTCCTAAATCTATGAGTGTATTTGGAATTGTAACATTATTGATGTGGATTCCTACAATGGGACTTTTATATCAAGAGAATTTTTTATACAAGTCTTTTCCATCATTATACTTGCTAATCTACCAATAAGATGCACTTTTTGTGGTTCTTTTCTCTTTCTTTCAGGTTTCTTTAGACACGTTTCCTTTACTTTTTTAGCATATACAGGAATACATTTGATTTCTTGAAGTAAATTTATACAAATGCAAACATTTCTAAACTCATATTGCTTATCAAAATAAGATGGTATTAATTGTTGTTCTACATTTAATTATTTCTCCACATGTAATATTTCTGGAAAAGGAGGATCTTTAAATGTAGAACATTGATTTATGAAAGGGATAAAAGAAGTTTGTTTTATTGATGCATCACCTCTTATTGTATTGGCAATTTCTTCCTCATTTTTATCTTCAATGATAACACAAGATTCTTTATTAAGTACCCTTCCCGATCTAAAATGAATTTCATTTAGATCTACAGGGGTAATCATATAAGTAGTAAAATTTTGTAGCTCAATGTTGTACATGTGCTGAGCTACTTTATTATTTGGATTTGGAATGGGTTATGTGGGTGGTAGTTGGTTAGGTCTCGAAGGAGTTTGTGTGGAAGGAAACTGTAATTGTTGTGGTTGTAGATTTTGTGTTTTCGGAGGAGGTTGATGATAAGATTATTGAGGTTGAGAAGGATATTGAAGATAATATGGTGCATATTGAGGTTTCTTGGGAATCATATTGATGTGGATATTGAGGAAAATTTGGCATTCCTCCATAATAATTCCCTCGTCATCCTTGTTGCCAAGGTTGGTTTTGGTTTTGTGGTGGCCATGGTTTCCAGGCTAAAGGGTTATTCCAACTCTATTGTGGATATTGTTGTTATAGATTAAATTTTTGAGTAGGATCTTGAGTAATGTTTGGTTTTCATGATTACTACAGTATTCTTTGTGTGACATAGAAAAACTGTAAGGATGATAAATCCTTTGTTGCATGGTTTTATGCACATATGAAATCGATTTTAATGTTATCTAAAGGACATTCATACAAATGATGTTTTTTTATACATCTTGGACAAAAGATTAATAAGGCCACTTTTATTGTTTTTTGCTTATTATTGGATTTTAATGTATTTAATTGCACACTAAGACTGCAAAGAATATATATGTTAAAAATTTCAAGTGAGTTACCCAATTCAACTCTACATACTCCACCAATTGCTGATTTAGTTACCTTAGAGATGCTTGGATTCCTAGGTTCTTTACCATATTCAGATCTTCCTCTTGATATATGTTTGCATAATTCACAAATATGTACAAAACCTAGTTGAGATATATCTCCTTTTCCCATTCAATTCAAAAGATTTATCCACTATTTTCTAATGCTTCTATGTAAAAGAATTTTTAAAGTATCGAGACTTAAACTATGTTGTATCAAGACTTAAACTATGTTGTTTTTCTCTATTCATGTTATAAGAAAATCTTTCCACATAATCCTCAAGAGATTCATGTTATTTTTGACTCATTTAAAAAATTCTCTTTAAGATCATGACCTATGTAGTAGTCTTTTATATTTTTTGAGAAAAATTTAACGCATTTCATCCTAAGTTCTAATAGAGTTTGTACCCAATCCCATGAACCATCATAAAGCACCATATTTAAGAGTAGCACAAAATAAATTTAATTTTTGAGTGTCTAATGAGTAATCATAGCTTCAACACAATACCTCAAATTCAAAGAGAAAAGTTTCAAGATCTTATGTTCTTAACCCATGGAAATTTGGTAGCACAAAGGGTGAAATATTTTTCGCATTCACATTAGCTATTCCAGTGCCAGTCTAGCTCCTGTTTCTCCTGTCCCTTCTTCCCTATTGTCAACCATTGATGATTATGATGTACGAGAATATGATTGTTCTTCAACTAGATTTTCTATAACTAGTTTCTCTTGCATTAGATACTCTTCAAATGAACTTTCCTATATTATAGTTTCTTCAATTGGTATCTCCAATTGATGTCTATTGAGTACCTCTCCTATTGGATGTGAGTAGACAATAAATGCTTGTGTTGAAGATTATTCTTGTTCTTGAGGTCTTTCAGTTTTCTTTGGATACCTTCTTCCACTTGCAAATGTTAGGATGTGTGATGTGGACGATGGTGTGGCTCTTACTATACCTTGTGTTGAACTAGTTGGGGTGGTAGGTGGACAAAGTGTTGAAGTGATTATACCTCTAACAAATATGCCTCTATAATCTCTTTCCCTATTCATGCATCCTACTTTTCTTTCTTTACTTATATAACTAATTATATGCAATTAGAAACCAAATTCTATGTACACTTCCACGACAACGACACCAAAAAAGTTGGTCAAATTTTATTTCTTTGAGAATTCCATTACATTTAAATCATCAATTCAAGATAGTAAACTTGTGAAGGTGTAATGCACAATACATGTAGAGTTAGGTTTATAACTTTATCTATTGAAATTCAACATGAAAGTCCTGTCTAAACTATGAAGAGAGATTTCAATTTAATTCAACACAATCATGGTTCTAAACATTTCTAAATTCTCACCATGAAAAAGCTTACCATGAGACAACCAAAAATTCAATAGATCATATAACTTATAGTTTGATTATGCAATTGAAGATGAACAAATATTTATTCAATTGGATGATTCGTATGAGTACCCTACACTGCATTGAAACACCACATCGAACTGTGAGCAATGGAAATTAAACACTTAATTGAGTTGACTGCAATTAACAAGAACTAAAAATATTAACTAGGCAATGAAAATTAAACACTCATTGCACTTAACAAAAACTAGAAATATTAACTAAGCATACAAACTAACTGTATCTAAAAGAAAACAAAAAATAAAAAGAGAAGCGCTTCCCTCACACAAGGGGCCCTTCTTGGCTCAATTGTGCATTGCTAAGGAAGTCATATACATTGTGGAATTGCTACACTACATTTTAAGATCATTTCTAAACCAATAGCAATGCTTACACAAGAAATAACTAATCCAACAACAAAGTTTGTATTACAAATATCAAAATGTTTCCCATAACAAGATTGTCTCCTACTGTTCAAACAGTGAACATTTATACAACTTGAAATAGAGATCAATGTTGAGATCTTTAATGTGAGCTTTTAGAAAAATTAACCATGATTCAGATCTTGTGGATCCATGAAATACAATCTTCAATCGTGTATGAGAAATTCATGGTTACACGCATGAATTTTTCATACGAAATATTGATATAATTTAACTTGATTCTCGTGGATTTAATCCACACCTTGCACTGAGAACTTCACTCCAAATCGCACGCTTTGCAATCGCTTTGACTTACTCTTCAACTGCTTGACTGTACCTTTGAATTCACTCATTTGTTGATGTGGAAAATTCCAAGTTAAGTTTTATAGGTGGAGGAGCTCTACATCACCATTTTCCATGTCCTCCAACTTATGCTTTCATTGTATCATGCCCGCAACTATGTAAACCTGCGACTCAACTACAAAATCAGAAACTAGATACAAAATGGTTATGTTTTTGTAGCTAGAACATTTAAACCATTTTCATAAAAGAATATACTAAACTGAAGAAAAATGGACACTTTTACCTTGAATTTCTTTCATTTGTAACCCTTTGTAGCTCAAGACATGATTTTATACCAAAATGATAACACTAGAGTGTGAGATGAAGAATATGACATGATTCTAGACATATGATAGGAAAAATAAATGGTGAAAAGATGATATAAATAGTTCATTCTTGGGACCCAGCAAAAGAATAACCCATGGAAATTACAAACATAAATGATCCCAAATCATGAAAAAAAGCATCAACCATAAGTAAACTCGCAGTTAAAAAAAACTTCCACTAGTACAAATGGGGCCAAAACCTAATAGCCATTTGTCGAATATGCGACTTATTAGCATTGGTTATCCGACATATTGGAGTTGAGCAACTTGTCATTGGCATTGTGTCGAATATTTGATGCTTTAGTAAACGTCGGATATTCGACGATACATATGTCAATTTTCTGACACAAAAAATGGCTGAAATCATTATTGAAAATATTGCACTTTGAAATAGGTTTTATGACGCTTGTTGTGAAATCTATAGGGAAATAGTTAGGATGATTTCTCTTTTCTTGATAACTGCTTGTGATGTATTTTTGTTTTTTTCTTAATTATTAGCTTCTTCACTTATTATTATGTTTGTGTATCATCAAAAAATCACCAAAAAAAGAAGAAAAATAGTACACAAGAACACAAAATGTAGGCTGCAAGCCAGGGCAGAAAACTCTCCACTTGAGAGGAAAACCTGCAAATCTCTTATTTTCTTATAGATTATTAAATTGATTAATTCCAAGACCTCTAAACCAAAACAAATATGCTCCAAGACCAAGTCCAACCCTTCTGAATGATGTGGTCCCTTTGTCCAAGTCAAACCCAATTAAATCTCTTATAGTAACACAATTTCGACCCCCAACTTTATAATTTCAGCCTCTACTATAGGTCCGAAATTTTTGGGCCTCTTAGTAGCAACTATTGCCACACATGTGAGATTATTATAGCCTCCAAAGGCTTCTTCAAACCTTTTCTTGGATTTATCCTTCTTCTGGTGCTTGAGGATGACCTTCATTGACCTTCTTTCTCTTCTTGCTTCAAGATCAAACCAAAAACAGAAAAACCCTAGTCTAGCAGCAAAAACCTTAGCCTTCCTTCGCACATGTGAGAGAGAAATAGCCCAGAAATAAGCCGCCTTCATCCTCTCCCTTCTTCACTACCTTCTTTCTCCTTCTTCTTCACTTGGAAGAGAGAATGAATAAATCTCATCTAAGGAGGTCGAGTTCCCTACTTTATATAGGCTTCTAAAGGTGGGTGGGGCTCCTCAAAATAGGCCGACTTCCCAGTTGCTAGGTCGAATTGGTCTTGAAGGGTATTTTGATACTTTTAATTAAAAAAATATTTTTCTTTACAAGTTACAATGTGCTTGATGGGGTCTTCAACTTATGACAATGACTCTTTTGACTTCTTGACCTCGAAAAAATCCTAGAAGCACTCAATGGGTGCTTGATATGTAAAATAAAATACCCTGAGCATGAAAATCATGCTCCAAAAATAATAATAATAATTTTTCTTTCATTTTACAATATACAAGAATCAAAATTACTTTTCATATTTATGAATACTGAACATAGTTACATATTTTTCAACACTCCCTCTTAACTAGGGAGATATTCATAAATGGTACATGGACATTCTCAATCTGAAGAGATCTCATACGAAGAGTTAGATTGGTAACCCATATGTTTAACATCATAACAACCAACATTGTCATATAGAAAGGCCTTGAATAAAAACTCTATCTCTCCATAAGATCAAAGCACAATGCTAATGAGACCAATGATTTGTATACACCATCATCATTGTCTCTCAAGGCACATACCCTACCCGGGGTGTTCACAGTGCATGTTCTTCCTTGGAATATACTTATCTTGGATAGTTAGTCCTCAAATAATATCGATCCTCGACTACTCTTACCTTGGATGCCCTACCTCATCCTCAAAGAGTATTGGATTCCAAATTCCTACCCAATCCTCCATTTTTTCTTCCCAAGTTAAGACAAGAATGATGTGCCTACCTCTCCCTCTCAACCAGGGAGGATATATCAACCAAAACAAGCTTTTTTCTCAAATACACAAGCTTCTTATTAGGAAGATATTTTGTCAATATGTCAGTTACCTGCTTATTGATGGAGATATATTGTAGCTGCAACACACCATCTTGTACTAGCTTCCAAATGCAATGATACTTGTTATTTATATGCCTTGTCTTTACATTAAACAATGGCTCTTCAAAAATTTTTATACAACTGGTATTATCACAATGTATCACTGTAGGGTCCATTGGTCCTTCGAATAAGTCGGACAACAACTTCCTCAACAAGAAAACTTCTTTGCTCACTTCACAGGCTGCAATATATTCAACTTCAACATTACTCAACACAACCATATCTTGATTTTCGCTCATCCATGATATCACAGAGGATCCCAAACTAAAACATCCTCCTGTAGTGCTCCTTCCATCCTGTTCACTTCCTCCCCAATTAAATCTATATATCCAATCAAGTGGACATCATTCCTCATATCATATTTCAGACAGTAGTGGATTGTTCCTTGCAGATATTTCACTACAAAACATATGTCTAATCGAGTATTCACCAAGTACATAAGTGAGCCAATCAATTGTCTATAATTGGTTGGATCCACTGGCTAGATTCAGAACTCCTTAGTCTTCTCAAGTTTGTGATAATCAGGGTTGTCATTGGTTTGCAATCCATCATGTCAAACCTTTTCAACATATCGATCACATACTTCCCTTGACCGTCGCTGTCAGAATTATAGTCCCAAATAGTGCATCAACCCAAGATCCTTCATATCAAATTCTGCTGCTAGCTGTTTCTTGCATTCTTCAATTCAACCTTCCACACCTGTCAAGAAAAGATCATCCACATATAGAAGAATGATTACAGGTTCACCCTTTACAAAATTGAAGTAAAGGTTCAAATCATTTTTTTTTTATGAAGGCCAATCTTTGAAGGTATGCATCCATTCTTGCATACCATGCCATTGGTGCCTGCTTAAGACCATATAATGCCTTTTTCAACCTACAAACATATGCCTCTCTGTCTTTGAATTCAAATCCCAAGGATTTCTCTATGTAGATTTCCTCATCAATTATGTCATTCAGGAATGTAGCCTTAACATCCATTTGATGTATATTCCATCCCATCGATGCTGCCAAATAGACCAATGATAAAATAGTTATATACCTTGCTGTTGGAGCAAATGTATCTTCATAATCAATGCCTTCTTGTTGAGAGAATCCCTAGCCACAAATCTTGCCTTATACTTGTCAATACTTCGATCTTCTACATGTTTAATCTTGTACAACCACTTGGAAGTTACCACAGACTTTCCTTCAAGCCTAGGTATGATCTCGCATACCCCATTCTTCATTATCGAATGGTATTCTTTGTTCATAGCATCTTTCCATTATTGATGATTGACAACTTCCTGAAAAGTGGATGTTCTTCTTCTATTAACTTTTTCATATATGATGTGTACTCTAAATATGTTTTGGGATTCTTTCTTTCTCTAAATGTGCCTTTAGCTACTCCATGAACCTCTGCATCTAATAGGGTGGATTTCAACCAATTATGTCTCTTTCTAGTCTTGGGTATTAAGACAAGTTATATAGGTTCACTGGGACCTTCATATTCATGATTTGATTCTTCTTCCTCCCTAGCAACTTCCTCTTCAAATAGAGGAAGTTCTTCATCATCAGAGTCCATAGGGATATCTTTTGATTTATGAATGCAATACTTTCATCAAATATCAAATCTCGACTGACTTCTATTCTGTGTCCCTCTTTTATGTAGATCCTATAGGCCTTTGAAGAATTACTGTAGCCAAAAAAGTTCCCTTCATGCCTTATGGGTCCAACTTCTTTCTCTTGTCCTTCAGTATATTAATAGAAACATGACAACAAAAAATTCGGAGATGATCTAGGCTTGGTTTCTTCACAGTGAATAATTCTTCATGAGTCAAGTTATCGAGTGACCCATGGGGACTTCAATTTTTTATGTACACATCTGTCTTTGTTGCTTCACCCCACAAGAATTTTGGAAAATCTTGATCATGTGGCATTGAATTCACACTTTATTCAATGGACTGATTCTTTCATTCTGAAACTCCATTTTTCTCGAGATTTTACGGGACTATCATCTCCCTCTTATTCCCAGACTCCTTATAGAAGGCTAAGTTCTTTGGAAGTATAT
This sequence comes from Pinus tabuliformis, assembly GCA_031772625.1. Lineage (NCBI taxonomy): Eukaryota > Viridiplantae > Streptophyta > Pinopsida > Pinales > Pinaceae > Pinus > Pinus tabuliformis. The sequence continues at coordinate 486,102,659 of CM062807.1, forward strand.
TCTCCCCCATTGTCTTGATTCTCCTTTCTGTAAGGTTCTCTATTTCAACTTTTAATTCTTGAAATATGGTAAAGACTTCATCCTTGGTCTTCATTAAGTAAACCAAAGTTTTCCTTTAATGGTCATCTATGAATGTCACATACTATAGAGGACCTCCAAGTGACTTTGGAGTTAGAGGACCACAAACATCAGAATGAATAAGATCCAATATTTCTTTTGACCTTGAAGCACTACTTCCAAATGGTCTCTTGGTGTTCTTACCCAATGCACATCCCTTGCAAACTCCTTCATGATCCTATTTCAGTTCGGGGATGCCATTTGCTATGGTATTTAGGGTTGGTAAGATTTTGTAGTGGGGATGACCAAACCTTCTATGCCAAAGTTCACATGGGCTAACTTCAATGTGAACCAATTCTTGAGTGAGGGGAGTTACCAATCTATAGAGTCTTCCTTCACAAATCCCAATCATTCTAACATCTTCTATTCTTGAGTTTTTACCCCATACTACAACCTTTCCATCAATGAATGAAACTTGATCACCCTTATCTTCTAAGCATGAAATGGAAAGTAAATTCTTGTGGAAAACTAGAACAAATAAGATATTGTTGAGATGAATGTTTCCTCCATTTTCCACCTCAATCGAAGTTGATCCAATTCCTCTTACATGGTAGCTTTTATTATCGCCAAGTTCTATTGAGTAAGAGGACTTCCCTTTTGATAATGTCTTCAATTTATTATTTTGACTAGTCATATGCCTTGATGCTCCACTTTCGATCACCCAAATATTCTCATATTGAAATGTGCTAGTGAGTGTTGAGAATAATCCTTCATCCTTTCTAGATGTCTTGGTCACTTCCTTCTTAGAATAAAATAGGATATCCCATACTTCTTTGGTTCCCTTCCTGAGTTGACTTTTCACCTTCATACACTTATTTAGGAACTTCTTTAGTGTAGTAGAGATCTTCATTATGACCTTAGCCAACCTTAGCTCTGATACCATGTTGAGAAATCTATAGGGCAATACTTAGGATGATTTCTCTTTTCATGATAACTGCATGTGATGTATTTTTACTTTCTTTAATTAGCTTCTTCAATTATTATTATGCTTGTGTATCATAAAATAACTGCCAAAACAAGAAGAACTATAGTACACAAGAACACATAATGTAGGATACAAGCCAGGGCCAAAACCTCTCCACTTGAGAGGAAAACTCGCAAATCTCTTCTCTTTCTATAGATTCTTCAATTGACGAATTCCAAGACCTCTAGACCAAGAGAAATACCCTCCAAGACCAAGTCCAACACTTTTAGATGTTGTGATCCCTTTGTATAATTCAAACCCAGTTAAATTTCTTTGAGTAGCACAACTTCAATTCCCAAATTCAGAATTTCAACATCTACTAGAGGTCTGAAATTTTTAGCCATCCCAGTAGCAACTGCTGTCACACGTGTGATCTTATTCTAGCCTCCCAAGGATTCTTCAGACCTTTTCTTGGCTTTCTCCTTTTTCTGGTGCTTAATGATGACCTAATGTGGCCTTCATTGACCTTATTTCTCTTCTTGCTCAAGATCGAACTAGTGACAGAAAAACCTTGGTCCAATAGTAGAAACCCTATCCTTCCTTCTCACGTGTCAGAGATAAATAGCCTAGAAACAAGTCTTATTCATCCTCCCACTTCTTCACTTATTTCTTTCTCTTCTTATTCACTTGTATGGGAGAGTGAATGAATCTCAGCTAAGGAGGTCGAGTTCCCTCCTTTATATAGGCTTCTAATGGTGGACCTGGCTCCTCAGAATACGCTGATTTCCAAGTTGCCAGGCCGAGTTGGTCTTGAAGGGTATTTTGATGTTTTTAATGACAAAAATAATTTTCTTTACAAGTTACAATGTGCCCAATGGGGTATTCAACTTATGATAATCACTCTTTTGACTTCTTGAACTAGGAAAAATCCTAGAATCACTCAATGGGTGCTTGACCTCTAAAATAAAAGACCTTGAGCATGAAACCCATGCTTCAAAAATAATAATAATAATTTTTCTTTCATTTTACAATATACAAGAAAAAAAATTACTTTTCATATTTATGAAGACCAAACCTAGTTACACATTTTTCAACAACGTTGACACATGTTAGATATTTGATGCATAAAACATCAGTAGAGATGTGCAAATGCGTTGAATCTCCGATGGGACACACATTTTGTTCCATCACCCAGACGTAAGAAAATGTGATAGTATTCCATTGGATATTCGACAATTTTTAATTTACACCAACGAGAAGGACTAACGCCGTGGCATTGTAAAATTGACGAGAGTTTGATAACATTTGCATTATTTCATCGATATGGAGTGTCATATGTCTGACGGTGATGGAAAATGGAATCCACCCATGGTATTCATCCACCCATAGTATTCATTCACCCATAAAATTTACCTGTGGTATTGTAAGTGGCATCCACCCATGGTATTTTCCCATGGTATTGTAAGTGGCATCGACCCTTGGTATTCATCATCCCATGGTATTTATCCACTCATGGAACTTACCCATGATATTGTAAGTGACATCCACTCATGGTATTCATTCACCCATGGAATTTACCCCCCCATGGAATTTAACTGTGGTATTGTGACCAAAAAAGGCTATAAGTAACAAGTCACATTTTGTAAAAGGACAAATTGTCCACCATAATGTAGCCTTTACAATTATAATCTATTTTAATAAAAAAAAGTTTATTTTTTAATTTGTTATTGTGTGTTCCCCTCTTTTCTTCAGACATTTGAATTTTTCAAATCTTGGGGGCGTCCCCCCAAGATCTAGATCATTGGTATCAGATTCAGGTTACGATTCCATGGGAATGAGCATTTGATGCATATTTCAGTTTCAAATTTTTGCAGCAATATTCAACAAACTTCAGGCACATACTATGACCTCCACAGATCACTTTTTTGGGCAAAGCGGGAAGTTGTTGTTGTTTGTTTGTGTTTTTTTTTGTTTTTTGTTTTGTTTTGTTTTGTTTGTTTGTTTGTTTGTTTGTTTTTTTTTTTTTTTCTTGTAGGAATTTTCTTGGGCGGTGAGTTTATAGATCAGATCTGAAAATTTTAGTGAAAAATTTTCAAAAATAAATAACCGATCTGGATTCCTTGCGAAAAAAATACCCAAATTAAAAAAAAATCGGCCAAATCGGAGTCTAGATGAGGGAGATATCGCTGATTTAAAATCAACTATGTTGCAAAAATTGTTCTAACAACAATTCGTGCATGGAGACTCTCCTATCTTTTTTGCAGTTTTTGTGGAGAATTTGAGAAAAAATATTGTAGATTTGAACTTCTCTTGAAAAATCACCCAATTTCAAAAAAAAAATTTGGTCAAATCAGAGTTTGGATGAGGGAGATATCACTGATTTACAATCAGCTATTTTTTTCACAACTTTTGTGACAACGGGGTAGTTGCAGCGCAAATCTAAGTTTCCAAAGTGTCCATGTAGGGATTCCAATCACATGGAAAGGTTCAAAATGGTCATTCTATTTCCAAAAATAGGTTATAATAAATATTATGAGTTATATTGACCGATTTCTGTCCATTTTAAATCTGGAGCAACATTGAGAGCGGGTTCCCTTTGGAGACGTGCCCTCCCACCATGCTTTAGTAGACATCTGCTTCACATTTATCAGTTTCAACATAGCAACATCTGGCTTGGTTTATTTGGAGATGTGCCTTCACACCCCAGACTATGTAGGCACCTGATACTTCATCAACAATCAACATCACGGTTATGGGTCAACCACACAAAATTCTTGTCATCGAAGTCCATTTGCTAGGCCGCACACTGTTAGTATCAAAGTTGGTCACAAGAATTATAGGGTATCTCTATCCTCAAATCTTCGTGTGTCGTGGTTATGGGTCATCCACAAACCTACACTTCATCAAAGTCCATTTGCTAGGCTGCACACTGTTAGTATCACAGTTGGTCACAAACATTACAGGGTATCTATCCTCTGATCTTCAAATGTCATGGTTATGGGTCATCGACAAACCCACACTTTATTGAAATCCATTTTCTAGGCCGCACACTGTCAGTATCATGGTTGGTAAAAAGAATTACAAGGTATCTCTTTCCTCAGATATTTTTTCATCATGGTTATGTGTTAACCACACAAAACCCTTCTCTTCAGTGACTCTTCATATTCAACAAAGGCTTCTCAGGAGGGAACTTCATGCAATGGGGACCACTGCTTCTTAAGGAGGGAGGAACGATCCCAATGGAAAATGGCATCCACCCAATGTATTCATCCACCCATAATATTCATTCACCCATGGAATTTACCCATGGTATTGTAAGTGGCATCCACCCATAGTATTCATCCACCCATGGTAGTTACCCACCCATGGAATTTACCTATGATATTGTAAGTGGCATCCACCCATGGTATTCATTAACCCATGGTATTTTCCCATGGTATTTTATGTGGCATCGACCCTTGGTATTCATCCTCCCATGGTATTTATCCACTCATGGAATTTATGTATGGTATTGTAAGTGACATCCACCCATGGTATTCATTCACCCATGGTATTTACGCACCCATGGAATTTACCTGTGGTATTGTGATTAAAAAAGGCTATAAGTAACAAGTCACATTTTGTAAAAGGACTTGTCCACCACAATGTAGCCTTTACAATTATTATCTATTTTAATAAAAAAAGTTATTTGTGGTTTTGTTATTGAGTGTTCTACTCTTTTCTTCCGACATTTCAATTTATATCTTGGGGGTCTTCCCCTAAGATCCGGATCAATGAAGCATTATATATTTGACGAATATCATTTTTGTCCCGCGAGAGTGTCATTTTGTATATGTAACTAATCTATATATTGGTTTCATTTTCTAATCTATATTAGTTTAACAAAATTATAACATATATTAGTTGTCTATTCACAACTATTTGTGAACAATGTAAACTTTGAAACGGGAACTGATACTGTTACCCGTTTCGTAGAGATAGCAAAAAAGTGACCTGATTTTGAAAAGGGGTGATGCAGAACACACATGTTTTTTTTAGAGCATAATTTTTGGCACTTTAGTTTTTTTTTTTATGTACATCACGTTTTAGAATGGTAGTGATTTTCATGCTGATTTAAAAAAGTGAGCATTCTGCATCACACTCCTTTTTTAAAAGCCCTGTTTTTTGACTTTAAATTTTTTAATGTATAAAATGTAAATAATTATTTAGTAAATTTGATAATTTTTGAAGTGGTCGTTTTCTTCACATTTTCTTGTTTTTTATTATAATTTTAATTTTTTTCGTGAGGTTTTTACTGTTTTGTATTTTTAAATTAGAAGGTCGATATTTAGACTTTTTGATATTCTACATATTTATACATCCTTAATTAATTTTTCAATCCACATGAAATAATTGTTTCTAAAAAACAATATTTTTTAACAATGGACATAAAAATAACAATTTTTAACATAAATATAACTAAAAAACTACACGTTTTGATAATTTTTTGTTAGAATTGACATGTCAAAATTAAAATTTTTATACGATAATTTTAACTAAAAATGGTTAAATAATATCTTTTTCTATGAATTTCATGTCAAAAAAATAATAAAAATCATTTTTTTTTTTCAAATTATAATGATTAACTTAAAAATCAATGCAAAAATCACATATTACCAATATTGAACATATAACAACCCTAATTGAGTGATAAAATGTCAAAGTCAAAACATTGCAAAGCTTGATTTACAAGCATAACTTAAATTTAATCAACAATGTCATGTAATCCAAACTCTTCGTCCTCTAGAGTTTCATCATTGTCCTCTTCCACAATATTTTTTGTTTCATTTTGCTCATTTTCCTCTTCTAATGGGTCTTTGATGTCTGCGAAACTCCCAATGTATGTCTTTCCAAACATTCCATGTAATGGTGGTTGGGGTTCCTTTGCCTTTTTTGCCACACGTGATTCACTAAAGTCCCCTTTCTTGAACCCAATTTCTTGCATTACATCTGGAAGAGATTGAAGAGCATTAATTCTTTGCTGAATGAAATTGCACTGTACTGGATCTTTTTCAATTGCAATGCAATTTCTTCTTTTTTGAAGGCAACATGCTAGTGTTGTACCTAATTATCAAGCACAAAAGAAATAATGAACTAAATTAGTACAATGACATATTAATTAAAAAAATAACATATTGAAATTCAATTCCATATAATAAAACTTACCTGAGCCAGAAAATAAATCCAAAACCCAATCTCCTTCATTTGAACAAATGTCTATAAGACAGTTAATCAATAATTGTGGTTTTTGATAAATGTTAACTATCTCTCCTTTTGCTTCTTTGTCTTCATATGTTAGTTTTCTCACAACAGCATCATAACTCAGTATTTGGCTATGACTCTCTCTGTCTACCCGATTAAAAATCCTAGACATATGGCTATCATCTTTTGCCCAACTATCAATATGAATGAACTCACAATCATTTATAAATTGTTGATCTTCATTGTGAAGAAGATTTGACATTTCCCTGTAACATGAAACAGTAAAAGTTAAATTAACTTGTACATAAATAAATTTTTGAACATTAATCAAATATACATTTTAAACGTCTTACCATGTAAGCTGCATCCTTAAATTTGTTTTCCCCTTGAAGCTTGACAATATCATTGCCAATTGTGTGTCTGAATGAAATGTCACAAATCTCCATAATGGTGATGACGTGACTTCTACAAATCCCGCAACCACTTTACTAAAAGCTTGATAAGTATAAGGGTCACTATCATAGTCAATGTTTGGAATATTGAAACCATGTGGAATATCTGCAATGACTAGGGCATAATCCATTTTAGGTATGAGTTTAGCAATGTCTTCACAGTCGCCTTGTATTACTTGATATTGAATAGTGTCTAGCCCATTCCAAATGAAATGATTAAGAGTTGGATCAAGTTGAATATCCTTAATACGTTGCTTCCTCAGTCTTTCGATCTTTATTTTTTCAATAAAGGTTTTGAAACTATCTGGCACTCCATTATCATCCTTCCTCATCTTTTATAAAATAAACAAATATATGTGTAAGTTATAAATTAAAAATAGTACACAGGTGAATAAAAATGAATGTATAAATCAATATACCTTTTTAAATGCAAGATAAAAAGCTTTTAATGTTGATGTAGAACTTGAATCTGGATAGTTGTGTACGACATCATCCCAACTATCTTCATTCAACAATCTAACCATTTGTTCTTGAATTTTCATGTAAACTTTGTGACTACATAGATAAAGTAACAAAAAGTTAATATAATGATATGTATAACAAATACTACCAAGAACAACATGTTTTATTTAAAATATAATTATAATCTAGAAATAAATAAAAATATTTCAAGAAACTTACTTTTGAAATTCTTCAGACATTTCCTCCAATGATAATTCCCCTGACCTCACACGAGATAATATTGTTTTGACAATTTTTTCATCTTTCACTCCTTGCATCGCCCTCCAAGGTGTGATAGTCATATCATCTGGAAGATATTTCATTTCAGGAGCTAATTTACTGTTGCCACATATGAATGGCTTAGACTTTTTGACCTTCTGGGTTTTAATGGCAATGTCTTCCCACATGCTAAAAATCTCATCAATCAACCTCCAAACATCTCCAGTTCTAAATGCCAATTGGAAAATGTTATCAACACCTCTGAATAAATCACTATGTTTGCTGCCTTTTCCACCTTTTGAATTGGTTTTCTCTTCAATTTGATATCCTATTTCCATACAACATTCCTTTCGGAAATCTGCAGTAACTTTTGTCCTATCCCCACCACATTTTTCTTCAAATTCACTATGAATAAATCTAACCCTTTGGATGAAAGTCATAGACATCCTATATTCATTATCTGAATTATGATCCCATGCCACTAACTTTGCTTCTGTATCAGATAAACCAGCGTAAATGATACATTTAATTGTTTCAAAACGTGGGTTATTAGGATATTCCTCCATCAATTGTCTTTGAGCTTCTACAGAATGGTTCCCCCCAAGCGCATAATAATTGTATTCAAAACATTTTGACTTATCAAATCCTTCTTTGTTGGGAACTTGAAGTGGATCAACAAGAAGCACATAACTAACCACATGAGCATATGGATTCTACCTCATCAATGTCTTCAAGTTGTGAACATGCAGATGATGTGGCTTTCTAACTTGATATTGACATTGTCCTTCAATTGCTTTATAGGTTTTCCTGACATTAAGCTGAAATGTGCGACCACCATCAATTAAGTTCTCTTTGTCAAATTCTCTCAAATGACATTTTGTTTTGTTTTGATGATGCCATCTTCTAAATCAACTCCTGGTGTAATGATTTCTCTGCTTTCTTTTGAATTTTCACTAGGTTCTTGGCTGCTGGTAATGACTGCTTCAAAATCATCAACTTTACTTTTCTTGGTCATAACATTCCCACCAGAGTTATTCTTGGGCATTGTTACTTTTGGATTTTTATGTCTCTTCTCAGTTCCAATGTCATCTTTAGTAATGACAACATATGTTTCATTGTCAATTTCAACTTCATCGTTCTCAAAAGTAACTTGTTTACCCTTGCTAGATTTATCCACCAGAGACCTTTTTTTCTGATTCTTTGGATGTAGTTTTGTAGCATTATCAATTACTTCATTTTGCCTATTTTCCATATCTTCTTCTGACACTGAGTAAAAACTGCTGACAACTTTCATGATATCATTCTCAATGAAATGAATGCCTCCCAACCTAATTGAACAACTTTCAATGAAATTCTACCAAACAAAATATCATATGTCAATAAAAATCAAAGTTAAAAAATATAGTGAGACACTTTCAAAAATGCAAAATACAAATATAAATAGTAATACTTATGATGTTTTGTTGTTTCTCATTTACGATTTGACTACAAAACTTTGTAGATACCTCTCTCGTGTCACAAAATGAATATGATAGTTGGTATTTAACCCTTTCATGTGACTTGGGAACTTTTGTAAGTACGTAAACAACTTCAGTGTCTGGTACCGAACACATATCTACGACTCTTCCCATCACCTCAAAAATTCCATTATCATTCGGTATATCGATATATAGATATATATTCACATTTGCACTTTCTCTTTCTTTCACATACCACATTCTTGATGGAAATTTCACCTCTTTCGAATTCTTCCAGTCTGAAATCAACTTCTTATCACTTGAGGCACTTGAAATATTTGTAGTCATGAGCTCAGGTGGAGTTCGTTCACCAATGTTTCTTTTAGATGCACCTTTATGAGTCTTTGGTCCAGAAAGATTCACTGAAATTCTCTTTGACGCCATTTTCCTGAAAAATAGAAACACATAAATCAGTAAATAATAAAAACATATTAACTTAAATTTACAACGAAAATATATCATAAATTTTAATCAACAATCGCCCCACCCACCGCCCCTCATATTCCAAAAGGACATGCATTAACATTCCAGTGTAAAAAAGTAAATCACAAATAAAATATTTTGCTCGGGTGCCCTCACCCACACCCCTCCCCCCCCGCACGGCACAGGCGCCCTCACCCACTCACCCCCCCAAGCATCCCAACCCACCCACCCCGGCGCCCCGGGCGCCCTCACCCGCCCCACCGCCTGGGCGCCCCGGCCTAACCCCCACAACCCTCCCCGGCCCGGGCGGCCTCACCCGCCCGCTCGCCTGGCCCGGGCGCCCTCACCCACCCCTCCGGGCGCCCTCCCTACCTCTCCCCCAACCTGCTCGCCCCGCACTCCCTCACCAGCCCGCTCCAACCCTCCCGGCGCCCCACCACTTCGGGCGCCCTCGCCCGCCTGGCCCGGGCGCCCTCACCCACCCCTCCGGGCGCCCTCACCCGCCCCCCCGCCCGGCACCCTCACCCACCTGCCCGCCTCACCCTACCCCCCCTCCACCCGGGCTCCCTACCTCTCCCCCAACCTGCCCACCCCGCACCCCCTCACCCGCCCGCTCCAACCCTTCCGGCGCCGTCACCCCTTCGGGCGCCCTCGCCCGCCCGTCTGCCCGGCGCCCTCACCCACCCGCCTGCCTAACCCGAATCCCCCCTCCGCCCGGGCTCCCTACCTCTCCCCTAACCCGCCCACCCCGCACCCCCTCACCCGCCCGCTCCAACCCTCCCGGCGCCCTCACCCCTTCGGGCGTCCTCGCCTGCCCGTCCGCCCGGCGCCCTCACCCACCCGCCCGCCTCACTCGAACCCCGCTTCGCCTGGGCTCCCTACCTCTCCCCCAACCCGCCCACCCCGCACCACCTCACCCACCCGCTCCAACCCTCCTGGCTCCCTCACCTACCCGCCTCACCCGTACCCCCTCACCCGCACATCCCGCACCCCCTCACCCGCACGCTCTAACCCTCCCTGCGCCCTCACCCCTTCGGGTGCCCTTGCCCGCCCGCCTGCTCGCCCCACCCCTTCGGGCGCCCTCGCCTGCCCGCCCACCCCACCCCTTCGGGCACCCTCACCTGCCCCCCCGCCCGACGCCCTCACCCACCCGCCCGCCTCACCCGAATCCCCCTCTGCCCGGGCTCCCTACCTCTCCCCCAAACTGCCCACCCCGCACCCCCTCACCCGCTCGCCTTCCCCACCCATTCGGGCGCCCTCGCCCGCCCGCCCGCCCCACCCCTTCGGGCACCCTCACCCGCCCCCCCGCCCGACGCCCTCACTCACCCGCCCGCCTCACCCGAACCCCCCTCTGCCCGGGCGCCCTCGTGCAGGCGCCACCCAGGCCGCCTGCGCCCTCGCCCGGCAGGCAGGGCGATTCCCAGAATCACCCTTCCTACCGGGCGGGGGCATGGGCGGCCCTGGTGGCGCCTGCACGAGGGAGGGCGCCCTCGTGCAGGCGCCACCCGGGCCGCCAGCACCCTCGCCCGGCAGGCAGGCGCCACCCGGGCCGCCCGCGCCCTCACCCGGCAGGAAGGGCGATTTCGGGAATCGCCCTGCCTGCCGGGCGAGGGCGCGGGTGGCGCCTGCACGAGGGCGCCCTCTGTCATGCCCCTACACCTGCGGTAGTCTTCCAACCGCTTATAGCGAGGTGCGGCACCACCGAACACTTTCTTTTCACCAATACTTATGTTCGTGGACTACGCCTACTTTCACTTTAACATTACGTAGCTTGTGTTTCGCAACCAAGTAAACATACATTTATCCTTTATACCAATGGACACCCATACTCATTCACTATCCATAGCAATTATAACAAGAACAACAACTATTGCAACAGTATAAAGGGGAGGGGAAACTCCCTGTAATGTGAGTCTGCCCGAATCAATATATTATGTAAACTTCACTTTTACAATGTACAGGCTAAGTCCTTGGGAAACCCCAAATTTACACTTAGCCAAATTTTCACAACTTCGGCAAACTCAGTTGCCCAACTCGTCGGCACCTTCGCACGGTCGCCACACGACTCACCAACCCGTCGTTCACCTCGTCGCACGTCTTCGTCGGTTCGCTCTTCGTTTGGTTGCAAACGCCCGAACCGTGTATCACTGCCCACACGCAGTCCCGCTTTTCGACTCTTGACAAATGCCCAAATCGTGTGCACAACACATAGTACCGCCTGCCCAACTCAACGACCTCCGGTTCCAACCTCCGTTTCACCTTCGTGCACACTTGCATGGTGGGCGGGTGCTCACCCGAGTCGCCAAGACACCCACGCCAAGTCATCGCACAAACACCTCCGCACAATCACCTCGGGCACGCCTTGCCCAACGCATCCACCTCTCACCAAGAGCGCCTTTCACCAAGTGCGAACTACCAAAGAGGAGCGCATGAGCTATGCACTCGCCTCCTCTTAAAACTGTGCACTAGAAGCTCTCCTCCAAGAGCGAAGATAGAAGTGATCTGCGATGATACCTTTGAACGCTCTACGCTCAAGCATATATACATGTTTTAGTGTGTGGGTGGGCTGCCCAGTCGACTGCCCACACACCCCTCTTGCACGCCATGCTCAAGTCGGCCTTGGGCTCTCCCATAGGTCGGCCAACCCCTCGCACAGTCCTTCAAACCATGGTATAAACCATCGCCACTTTTCCCCACAAGTGTCGTAATCGTTCATCGTTTCGTCGCATGGAGCTCGCAGAAACGTCGCATTTCCTCTGCACGCCCGGTTCGTCGCACCCGCCCGTCGCACTATCGCACGCCCGTCGTGCGAGCTTGCACGGTCACCCGGTGCCCAACCGCACCGCAGCTCCAAGGACCTTACATCCTCCTCCACCTGAAATCGTTGTCGTCCACGACAACATACCATCCCGGTAGCCATCCACCAAGATCATCCATGATGTCAACTCCTCCACATACTGCAAACATCACTGCAACATATGTAGAACCACCGTCTCCACCATGTCTCGCCTCGGCAACCATCTGTCACCAAGATCACCATACCAAGGTATACACCTCATCGGTACATCATCCATCAGAGATCATCTCAATCCATGATCATCGACCTCCCTGTCACAATCTCCACATGCTGCTCTCCATCATGGAAGACCGGTCCCTCCATCCAAGCTACATGCTTACTGCAACATATCGTGTCGACCTCCTCATGTGTAATCATGTGAACTACTGCCATGATACTCCAACACAACGCTAACACATCTCTACACACTGTTAACCCCCATGTCTGAACTAGTTGGATGGCCAGTCCAACTATCACGCTCAAACCATGAGAATGCACATCCTCATGCTACCATCAGTTGTTTCTCAAAACATCTCGTCACATCCTCAACCCGATCAAGAATCCATCTCCATATAAGTAAGCCATGCTCCGGTCCATGAAGTAGTCTTCATCTCATCTGCAACATGCTGTCCAAAGTAGTTGAGTCTCGGCTCAACCCATGCTCAAGTGTAGTCACCAAAGCATCCTCATCATCGTAACTCCATCACTCCAAAGTGCCTCATATCGATCCTCTACACCAAGTCACTCTTCCAAGTCATGCCCATACATGTACCTTGAAAGTATGCATCCCATACTGCATCAAAGTCTCTGACCTCAGTTCCTCAATGCATCAGATCCTCTAAGTTCACCATATATGAAGTCCCTAAAGTCACAACAATCTCATGTCATCATGAGCTCCATAATCAGCTCACAGATCCAACCAAGTCCATGGTCTTGTTGTACAAGAGTGCACAACCTCTCCATCAACTCATAAGTAATAAGTCTCCATGTCACACTAGCAAATCCATCCGCACAACATCCCTGCCTTGGCACTCTTCCTTGGATGTCCATGACACCTCTACAAGTGCTCCCACACAATGTCCCTGCATACGACTGCCATGCTCCATGCCTCCAACCTGATGTCCATGACTAAGTTGTCCATGTAGTCCAACCAAATAGACCCATCACAACAACCGGTCATCCTCATCCAAGCTGCAATCTTCGGTCTAGTGAACTCGGTCACCCACCCATATCATCATGTCATGAGTCCCTTCATCATAGCTCCTCCACCAAAGGTTCCACCAAGATTATCTCTTGGTCTTGGCCATGAGAAGTCTACCCAAGAGTGTGCCCTTCAATCTGTCCATGAGTTATGCCGGGCACTTAGCCATGTGGCTAAAGCATGACCCATCCACCCACAACGATCATCAAGTTCCACCCTTGTCAAGGGCCTCTGCACCTTCTACCATAAGGTCACAAACAACCCCAACAAGTCCAGCAACCATCAACAATCCTTGCTCTTCATCATCATCATCATGAGGCTCTTCCTCATTCATCCATGTCTGCAAACTGCACGATCCTGGTCCAACTTGATCAACCTAAAGTTCATCCTCCATCATTGTCATGTCTGCAACATCTTCAAACATCACGGCTTCCTCTTCCTCGATAGCACAATCTGCAACTTCACCTTGCTCCATTGTCCATGCAAGTTGAAGAAGTTCGTCTTCAACATTATTTTCCAAGACTTCAAGTTCCTTTCGAATCTGGGGATTCTCTTCTTTCAACCTGTATAAGGTAAGCAAGAGCTTCCCTTCACATTCTTCCAAACCTGCCATGCCTTGTCGTTCAGCTTGGCCCAAGCACTAAGCTTCACCCTTGCTAAACTTGTTTTATTCACCAGCTTCACAAGGTTCCCTGTACCATGAACCGGCCCTTGTTCCACTTGTATGTGAAACTAGCTTCCTTCACATGCAAGTACCTGCTTCCACTGTCATCAACTGTCAAGCTTCTTCAACCCTGAATCAGCCTGCTCTGATACCACCTGTCACGCCCCTACACCTGCGGTAGTCTTCCAACCGCTTATAGAGAGGTGCGACACCACCAAACACTTTCTTTTCACCAATACTTATGTTCGTGGACTACGCCTACTTTCACTTTAACATTACTTAGCTTGTGTTTCGCAGCCAAGTAAACATACATTTATCCTTTATACCAATGAACACCCATACTCATTCATTATCCATAGCAATTATAACAAGAACAACAACAATTGCAACAGTATAAAGGGGAGGGGAAACTCCCTGCAATGTTAGTCTGCCCGAATCAATATATTATGTAAACTTCACTTTTACAATGTACAGGCTATGTCCTTGGGAAACCCCAAATTTACACTTAGCCAAATTTTCACAACTTCGGCAAACTCGGTTGCCCAGCTCGTCGGCACCTTCGCACGGTCGCCGCACGACTCACCAACCCGTCGTTCACCTCATCGTACGTCTTCGCCGGTTCGCTCTTCGTTTGGTCGCAAACGCCCAAACCGTGTATCCCTGCCCACACGCAGTCCCGCTTGTCGACTCTTGACAAATGCCCAAATCGTGTGCACAACATGTAGTACCGCCTACCCAACTCAACGACCTCCGGTTCCAACCTCCGTTTCACCTTCGTGCACACTTGCACGGTGGGCAGGTGCTCACCCGAGTTGCCAAGACACCCACGCCAAGTCGTCGCACAAACACGTCCGCACAAACACCTCGGGCACGCCTTGCCCAACGCATCCACCTCTCACCAAGAGCGCCTTTCACCAAGTGCGAACTACCAAAGAGGAGCGCATGAGCTATGCGCTCGCCTCCTCTTAAAACTGCGCACTAGAAGCTCTCCTCCAAGAGTGAAGATAGAAGTGATCTGCGATGATGCCTTTGAACGCTCTATGCTCAAGCATATATACATGTTTTAGTGTGTGGGTGGGCTGCCCAGCCGACTGCCCACACACCCCTCTTGCACGCCATGCTCAAGTCGGCCTTGGGCTCTCCCATAGGTCGGCCAACCCCTCGCACAGTCCTTCAAACCATGGTATAAACCATCGCCACTTTTCCCCACAAGTGTCGTAATCGTTCATCGTTTCGTCGAATGGAGCTCGCAGAAATGTCACATTTCCTCCGCACGCCCGGTTCGTCGCACCCGCACGTCGCACTATCGCACGCCGTCGTGCGCACGTGCACGGTCACCTGGCGCCAAATCACACCGCAGCTCCAAGGACCTTACACCCTCCCTCGTGAAGGCGCCACCCGGGCCGCCCGCGCCCTCGCCCGGCAGGCAGGGCGATTCTCGGAATCGCCCTGCCTGCCGGGCGGGGGCGAGGGCGGCCCAGGTTGCGCCTGCACGAGCCCCGCTCGTGGGGCTGAGGGAGGGTGGGTGAGGCCGAGGGCGGAGGGTGGGTGAGGCGGGCGGGCGGAGGGTGGGTGAGGCGGGCAGGCGGAGGCGGGTGGTGCTGAGGGAGGGTGGGTGGGGCGGGCGGGTGAGGGCGCCTGCGGGTGGGCGGGTGAGGGCGCCTGCGGGTGGGTGGGGCGGGCGGGTTGGGGCCCCCGGGCCGGGCGGGTGGGTCAGGGCACCTGCGGGTGGGTGGGGCGGGCGGGTCAGGGTGCCCGCGGGTGGGTGGGGCGGGCGGGTCAGGGCGCCCGCGGGTGGGTGGGGCGGGCGGGTCAGGGCGCCCGTGTCAGGTGGGCGGGCGGGTGAGGGCGCCCGAGAGTGGGTGGGGTGGGCGAGGAGGGAACCCGGGGGTGGGTGGGCCGCCCGGAGGGGTGGGGCGCCCGGGTGAGGGCGCCGGGAGGGGTTGGGCGGGCGGGTGAGGGGGGCGTGGGTGGGTCGCCCGGAGGGGTGGGGCAGGCGGGTTAGGGCGCCCGGGCCGGGCCGGGCAGGCGGGTGAGGGGGGATGGGGTGGGTGGGCTGGGCGGGTGAGGGGGCCTGGGCCGGGCAGGCGGGTGAGGGGGGGCTGTTAGGGCGCCTGGAGGGGCCGGGCGGGCGGGTGAGGGGGGGCGCTGTTAGGGCGCTCGGAGGGGCCGGGCGGGCGGGCGAGGGGGGTGGGCCGTACCCACGGGTGTTAAGAAAATGAGGTTGACTGGGCCCACCATGCTCACGATGGATGTAATTGTTATTTTGGCTCAGGAAAATTATTAATTTAAAAAAAATAATTTTTCATTAAACTAATTTAATATAAAAATTTTCAAGGAAAAAAAATTAACCTACCTTTTGATTGCGAGAATTCTTCGTTGAATATGTTGTTGATAGCGATTTAGCTGCTCCACAAATTCACGAGTCTTTCAACAATTTTCAGAAAGCCTAGATGTGATGTTAGTAATAGTGATAATGGAATTTTAATATGTAAGTGAAGTTACAGAGATGTTTTACTGTACGGTTAATATGGGATAATTTGTTTTACAATATTATAAAGTGAATATTAGCTTATCAGACTTGTTGGAGGGAAATATTTTCGCGAAATTTTTTGGAGGGAAAACTTTTGGAGGGAAAATTTCGTTCTTTAAGCTATATAATATCTTTAGGAGACTCTCGATTTGTATCATTCAACATCTTCTATTTGAAAGGGATGGATTGTTCTGATAGTGAAGTTTCGATTTATACACCATCAACTTCTTCATCGCGTAACAACTCTATTCATATTGATGAATATAGCGGGAATTCTTCCATTATGAATAGAAAGTCAATTCTTCCACTTAGTCCTAATTCTAAGGACTATGAGAGTAGCACTGATGAAAGAGGGGATGGAGAATTTCAAATAAATAAAGAGTCACAGATTCCACTTAGTCCTACTTCTAAGGACTATGAAAGCCGCAGTGATGAAGAGCATGATGGTGAAGTTCAAAAGAACGGAGTGTCACGATGTCCACTTAGTCCGAATTCTGAGGACTATGAGAGCAACAGTTTTGAAGAGCATGATGGTGAAGTTCAAAAGAATGGAGTGTCACAGTGTCCACTTAGTCCTAATTCTGAGGACTATGAGAGCAGTAGTTTTGAAGAGCATAATGGTGAAGTTCAAAAGAAGGGAGTGTCACGGTGTCCACTTAGTCCTAATTCTGAGGACTATGAGAGCAGCAGTTTTGAAGAGCATAATGGTGAAGTTCAAAAGAAGGGAGTGTCACGATGTCCACTTAGTCCTAATTCTGAGGACTATGAGAGCAGCAGTTTTGAAGAGCATAATGGTGGAGTTCAAAAGAAGGGAGTGTCACGGTGTCCACTTAGTCCTAATTCTGAGGACTATGAGAGCAGTAGTTTTGAAGCACATGATGGCAAATTTCAAAAGAATGGAGTGTCACGGTGTCCACTTAGTCCTAATTCTGAAGACTATGAGAGCAGCAGTGATGAAAAGCATGATGTTGATTTTCAAAAGTATGGAGTGTCAAAGTTTCCACTTAGTCCTAATTCTAAGGACTATGAGAGCAGTAGTGATGAAAAGCATGATGTTGATTTTCAAAAGTATGGAGTGTCACAGTGTCCAGTTAGTCCAAATTCTAAGGACTATGAGAGCAGCAGTGATGAAGAGCGGGATGATGAATTTCAAAAGATTGGAGTACCACAGTGTCCACTTAGTCCTAATTCTGCGGACTATGAGAGCAATAGTTATGAAGAGCGTGATGATGAATTTCAAAAGAATGGAGTGTCACTGTGTCCTCGTAGTCCTAATTCTGCGGACTATGAGAGCAGTAGTGATGAAGGACAGGATGATGCACTTAGTCCTAATTCTAATGAGTATAAAGGTAGCAATGAAAAAGGATGGGATGTAGCATCTTCAATAAGTAAACAGTCACATTTTCAACATAGTCCTAATTCTATGGACTATGAGAGTAGCACTGGCAATGCATATGAGGAAGAATATCCATTAAACATCGAGTTAGATTTTCCATTCAGTACGAATTCTAAGGACTACGAAAGTAGCACTGAAGAAGCGGAAGATGAAGAATATCCTCCAAGTCAATATTTGAAAAGCAGAGCTGATCATAGTGTGGATAACATTCCTCTTAATGATGATGAAAAACCTTATACAAATGATGATCAAATGATGGAGATGTTGCCAAGAAACATTGTATCAAGGAGTAGGAGCAAACCTTTTCGTATCAATGCAAGTTGTTCTAGTTATACAAGGGGTAGAGCAGAATATCTGACGAGAAGAAGTTCTATCAGTGCTATCATTTCAAGTGAATGTTGCCAAAAAGATTGCTTGAAACATATGGATTTCAAATTTTCATTAGAAAGCATGAAGAGATATTTGTCAATGAATAAAAGCATGCAAAATTCATATTTAGTTGGGTGCATGCAATCTACATTGTCAGGTTATGATTATCATATTGGGACTTTTTTTATCTGTAGAAAAGGTTTCAAAATGTTTCATTCGATTGGGAATTTTTGTCTCTCGAGAATTCAAGAAAATTTGGAAAAGGATCCCACATTTTATTCAGAAGTACGTCATAAAAGACAGTTTGGTCCATTATCAAATACTGCAATGTCATGGATGAAAGATTTATTTTCAAAGCATGGAGAGTGTATGCCAAATGGAGAGACAATACATATTCCAGATAATTTTTCAAGACGAGAAATCTACAACTTATAGAAAAGAATATGCAGAAGGTGCTGAGGGACATGGCCAGTTTATTACATAACAATATTTTGTGAAGGTATGGAAGAAAGAATTCAACAATGTCTGTATTCCTAAGAAGACAAGGATGGGGATTTGCAGTACATGTGCTTCTCTTAAATAAAAAAGGGACAAATGTGAAGGCTCAGAAAGAGGTAAGCATTCATAACTTTAACAAATTGTATAGTCATCAGCTATGAAAACATATTTCTTAATGAATCTCTTTTATGTTGTGTAGATTTAATTGTCAAACAACTTCCGGAGCATCGCGAACAACAAACAAACGAAAGGAAGAAGTTGTACAAGCATCGAAAGAAGTGTTATGATAATCCGAATAAATATTTGGGTTTGATAATTGATGGTATGGACTAGAAGAAAACACTTTTACCACATTTTGTTCGCACACCCAAAAATTTACAGGAGGAAAACTTTATTCAATTTCACTTGGTCGGTTGTATGGTCTTCAATGGGAAAATGTTGCCAAGGGTGTACTTCACAGCTCCAAATATTCATAATGATGCAAATCTGACCATAAACATAATTCATGATGTGGTTTCTCATTGGTCTGGTAATATTCCTGAAGTTTTGTATTTACAATTGGACAACACTTGCCGTGAAAAAAAAAATCAGGTTGTTTTTGGATATCTAAACATGCTTGTTGAAATGGGAATTTTTCAAAAGGTAAAGGTTGGTTTCCTTCTTGTTGGGCACACTCATGACCATATTGATCAGATGTTCAGTCGTTTTTCAGTCACATTGAGGAGGAAGGAAGTTGGGAGCTTTCCATCACTAATTCAATGTATTAAGAAATCA
This sequence comes from Pinus tabuliformis, assembly GCA_031772625.1. Taxonomy (NCBI): domain Eukaryota; kingdom Viridiplantae; phylum Streptophyta; class Pinopsida; order Pinales; family Pinaceae; genus Pinus; species Pinus tabuliformis. The sequence continues at coordinate 486,122,304 of CM062807.1, forward strand.
TACATGCCAAGCCTACTTTTGATGTGTTGGAAGAAACTGTTGACATGCGAAGGTTTATTCTGGGATCATATGGTGAGGGGAAATGCATTGAACAACTTAATGACATTAGCTTCCAACATCAATTTCGTATCAAAAAAATTGATGGGAAAACACTAATATGGGGCAAGAAGTATTCAACTACTACAAAATGGGCACCGTCATCAGGATTGCAATTTTTGAAGTTCATTCCAGATCATCCAATATTTGCATCAAAAATATTGTTATTACAATCAGTTGGTGAAGTTCAGAATGCACGTAGACAGAACAGGGCTATAAATTATTTTGATTGCCTGGAAGAAATTAAAAATGTATTAGATATACATATGAGTACTTTGACATTGCTGATTCAGTTTGGTGGGAGTTGTTTTTCAATAATCAAAGTGATATCATTTCGACAACAATAAATGAAGATATACCTTTGAAAAATCCATTTATTTGGCCACATAATGTGTCGAATGAACATGAGGAAGTAAACATTGTTGAACAACAACAATCTCAAGGTATTATTAATTCTTCACAGGCAGAGGAAAGAGAGATGTATATTGGTTCCAGAAGATCTCATGCACAACGTGAAGCCATGGAAGACCTTTATAGGGGTTCAGTGCAGGATATTAAGGAGGGTTGCATGATTGTAGTGCTAGCAGATGGAGATCCCAATGGCTATCCATTTTGGGTTACTAAAGTTATAAAGGTCTTTAGTGAAAATGAGGATGTTACAAGTGTTGAAGTACATTGGTATGCCACAAATACACACCCATTCAATGGTGTGTATAAGCCAGAGATGGTAGTTGACAAAAAAAATGGCGGAAAAAGAAAAAGAAAGGGTACAAATGTAAACCGCCACCACACAGACATATTAAAATTGGAGGATGTAGACATACTTGTTTATGACTTCAATTTAACAAAGAGAGGAAATCTTCGCTTCAAGACGATAGAGATTCTGAAAAGGTTGTTACCAGAAGGAACAGTGTTGACATGGGAGTCACCTAAAACCAGTCGTAGATCTAGAAGAATTTTGAAACCTGAAATGTTGGGCATGCATGTGGACTCAGATGGGGCACTAGTTGATGAAAGAGAAGAATATGGAACATCTTCGTCACCATCCAGTCACTCATCTGAAGATGTGAATTCTGATGGTGTGCCAGAAAACATGAGTGATTTTGAATAATTGTTTAAGACAGTTTATATAACTGATGTATGCATCGTATCTTCAAATAAAATTAATGTTTTCCATATGGTGTTAAATGAGAAGTTATGAGGCATTTTTATGTTGTTGGATTATATGTCTTAGTTATGATAAATTTTATTGTTTAAAATATCTACAATGCAATATTAAATTAGAGATATAAATTCAATATACAAATAATGACTTTTGAATGCATTTAGTGATGTAATTTGTTCATAATGTCATGGTTTTTTTATTTTATAGTTGAAAAAATTTCAATTTTTTTTGTATCTAGCATGTTATGGTTGAAAACATGTTAAATTTATACTTAGGAAAGAAAAATGATATTCTACCAAAAACATTAGTGTGTTTTTTCCCTCATAAACAACTTTGTTTGACACATAAAAATTTGGTTTTATTAGCATTTTTTTTAAATACTGAAAATTGACCCTAAAAGAAAAATCATTGCTCCAGTGTCATCACTTTCATTTTGAAGCTATATTTTGCACGAAAATTTCATAGTAAATTTTGTAGTCACTGCCAATTTTAAAACATGTTCAAAATTGACGCCTAAAAAATAAAAACATCGTTCCAGTATACACACTTTTCGTTTTGAGCACTGTTTTGATGTTTTTTTGGGGTTTTTTGGCTAGAGTTCCCGTTTTGAGTTTATAGTTCCCGTTTCAAAGTTTACATTGTTTTTGATTATGATGACAATTTAAGTACATATGAGTGTAATGCCCATGATGGTATGTATGGATTTTCCTCCCCACATTGCACATCAATGATTATAACCTTGAAATGGGCTAGCACTAGTCTGTCATAATCATATCAAAATGACCCTGTAGATGATAATTTACCATGTCTGTCATCATCGATTCACACTGTGTTATGAAACCAGCTCAAGAAAAATATAGAAAAGATAGATCAACGCCTTAGAATTCAGCCTCTTCGAGGGGGCAACCTCCTTTACATTACATAAATGAACAATTCTTCGATGATACAAATGAAAAAACCTCCTTTCTATATATAGGAGTCTAAGAAGTCACAATATAACCCAGCTGACCTAACAATAATAATAGAAAGCCACAAAAATAACAATAGAGGGATTCTATGGGGCACAGTAATAACAATATGGGGATAATAGGGGCACAACAATATTAATAAGGGGTACAACTACAATAGTAATGGGGTAATCACTAGTATTATAGGGACCCAACATGCCCCTCTCCTTCAAAAAAGTGTTGTCCTCAACGCTTGAGAAGTTCTGGATGCTTCTGTATAAAATTCTCATCCTCCCATGTGGAATCTTCAGTGGATAAGTTATTCCACTTGATAAGATACTCCGAAATTGATTGATTTCGTAGCTATCGAGTTCTTGTTTCTGTGACTGTTTCCGGTTCCAATATACTTTTTCCTTCCTCGTCAAGTTCTGGCAATATTGTTTGAATTGTGAGCTTGTCACCTATAACCTTCTTTAAACATGAAACATGGAAAACTGGGTGCAATCGAGAAGCTGCAGGAGCTCCAATTTGTATGCCATAGTACCAATCTTTTGCAACACCTTTTATGGACCATAATACTTTGGTGATAATTTATTATCCTTCTTAGCTTGCTTGAGGGACATTTGCTTATATGGTTGTAGCCGTAGGAATACCCAATCACCTACATCAAAACTTCTTTCCCTACGATGTTGGATCTGCCTGTTGTTTCATTCTATTCTGTGCCAACACGAGGTTATCCTTTAAGAGTTGAAGGACTTGTTGTTGATGTTCAATGTGATGTTCCACTGCTTGAAACTTAGAATTTTCTCTTAAATATGATGTGATGGATGGTGGCTGATACCCATAAAGTGCCATAAATGGGGTCATTTTTGTTGCTGTATGGAAGGAAGTGTTATACCACCATTCAGCCATAGGCAACCATTTGACCCATTGTGTCTATTTATCAGATACAAAGCAACGAAGATATCCTTCCAAACATTTGTTTACTATCTCAGTTTGCACATCAGATTGAGGATGATAAGATGTGCTATGAGCTAACTGAGTACCAAGACAAGAAAATAATTCTGTCCAAAAATTTCTAGTGAAAATGGGATCTTTGTCACTTACAATAATCTTTGGGTCTCCATGTAGCTTTTGAATTGTTTCCATAAATGCAGTAGAAATTGTACTGGCTTTAAATGGTTGTGATAATGCACAAAAGTGTGCATACTTGGTAAGTTTGTCAACTACCACCATGATGACACTCTTTCCCTTAGACTTGGGTAAACCTGTGATAAAATCCATTGAAACCTCCTCTCAACGTTGGCTTGGAATGGATAAAGGTTGTAATAGACACGGTGTCTTAATTGTTTCAAATTTATTTTGTTGGAAAACCAAACATTCCGCCACAAACTTTTGAATATCTGATTTAAGGCCATCCCAAAAAAATTCCTTCTTAACCCTGTGGTAAGTTTTTAAAAATACTGAGTGCCCTCCTAAGGGATAAGTGTGCAATTCCATAAGAATCTTTTGTTTTTAGCTGGGAATTCTTACAGAGGTATAAGCGATCTTTGTATCATAACGAATCATTTTTCCAGCTAAATGTCTCAGACATACTGGAATCTTGTTGTAACTTTCGAATAAGTGCCCACACTTCTTCATCATTCTTCCATTCCTCCCTTGCTTCGTTTATCCACTCTGGTTAGATAATAGAAATGACGCACAACAATGCTTCCACATCCTCATCCTTTCTTGAGAGTGCATCTGCCACCAAATTTTGCTTCCCTTTTTTGTAGATGATTTCAAAGTCATAACCCAACATCTTTGTGACCCACTTTTGTTGCTCTTCAGAGGATAATCTTTGTTCTAAAAAGTATTTAAGGCTATCATGATCCGTTTTTACCTTGAAGTGTCTTCCCATTAGGTAGGGTCGCCATTTCTTAAGTGCATGGAGTATTGCCAACATTTCCTTCTCATAAATAGCTTTGTGTAAAAACTTTCCCTTGATTGGACGACTTTCAAAAGCAATGGGTCTTTCATCTTGCATTAAAACAGCACCAATTCCATTTCCTGAAGCATCACATTCCACAATAAAGGTTTTTGTGAAGTCCAGTGTAGCTAAGACTGGTGCTTGGCACATTGCCTCTTTATGATGTTCGAATGACTTTGTTGCTTCTGGAGTCCATGAAAATGCATCTTTCTTCAATAATGTTGTTAGAGGTGCTGCTATTCTCCCATAATTCTTAAAAAACTTGCGATAATACCCTGCCAACTCGAGAAACCCTCGCAGATGCTTTATGGATGTGGGAATTTTCCATTCCTTAATGGCTTTAATTTTTCTAGGGTCTACCTTAACTCCTTCATGAGATACAATATGACCCAGATATTCCACCTTTTGTACTCCAAAGAAACATTTGGATCTTTTTGCATATAATTGTTTCTCCTCCAATAGTTGTAGCACCCTGTCAACATGTTCAACATGATCCTTCCAAGACTTGCTATAGATTAGTATATCATCAAAAAATACTAACACAAATTTTCTAAGGAATGGTTTAAAAATTGAATTCATCAAACCTTGAAATGTTGAAGGTGCATTGGTAAGGCCAAAAGGCATGACCAAAAATTCATAATGACCCTCATGAGTTCTAAATGCTGTTTTCAGAATGTCTTCAGTATTCATTCTGATTTGAAGATATCCTGAATGAATATCCAACTTGGTGAAGTAAATTGATCCATGCAATTCATCCAGTAATTCATCAATGACAGGAATGGGAAACTTATCTTTAATAGTGAGCTTGTTGAGCTCCCTATAATCCAGACACATGCACCATGATCCATCCTTCTTGTGCACCAATACTACTGGAGCAGAGAAAGAACTTTGACTAGGTTGAATTATACCAGCCTCTAGCATTTCTGCAACCATACATTCAATTTCACTCTTTTGGGCATAGGGATATCTGTACGGCCTGATGTTTGGAGGAACACTTCTTGGAATCAGATGAATAACATGATCATGATCATGAATAGGTGGGAGACCTTTGGGAGTCTCAAATACCTTGGAATGATTGTCCAAGACTTTTTGGAGATCTGGAGAAATAGATGATTCCAATGTGGAAACATCTAGCGAACATAATTGTGCAATTACACCTCTTTGTTCCTTTTTTAGAAGATTTGTCATACCGTTAGAGCTGATTATCTTTCTTGGTTTCCCTGCAATACCCCTTAATTCAACTTCCTTTCCTTCCACAGAAAATTTCATGAAGAGTTCTTGAAAATTAAAATCTATTGTACCCAAGGATTGTAGCCATTGGACTCCTAGTACAACATCAACACCTCCCATTGGAATGGAAAGCATTGGCCTAGTCAATACATATTCTCCCATGGATAGCTTGATATTATGGCACTTTCCCGAGCAATTTATTGTTCCTCCATTTGCAACCATCACTTGACACTCTGGTGCTGGATATAAGAAGCAATTCAATTCTTTTGCTACCTTACAATGAATAAAATTGTGGGTACTTATTGAATCAATCAACACTATTACCTTTTTCTTCTTGATTTGTCCTTCTATCTTGATGGCTTGAGGAGTGGAAATTCCCACCAATGCATTACAAGATATCGTCGGATTCATTTCTTCTTTAGCTAGGCTTTGTTCCTAGAGTATATCCTCTTCTTTTGACCTTTCTTGCTCCTTTTCTTCTTCCTCTTCACAATCTATGTAGAATAATTTCTTCTCATCACACTTATGACCTTTAGTGTATTTGCTATCACAACTGTAACAAAGCCCTTTTGATCTTTTTTCTTCCAATTGTTGTGGTGTCAACCTTATAGGTTGTGGAAGACTAGGGGCAACAACACTCCCATCTTTATAGTTGTGAGTGGTATGCTTCCTAGTTGTCATAATTTTGCTTTCCATTTTTCTTGCTAACCTAAATGCCTTCTCTAATGAATCAGGTTCCCAAAGCCGAACATCATGTTGGATATTATCCTTTAAAGTCCCTATGAACACATCAATCCTATGCTCCTCTGGAATATTTTTTACCCTTATGTTCAATTTTTGGAACTCCTCAATGTGCTCCATTATTGTTTGAGACTTATCAATTGGCTAAAAAGAGTGTTGCTTTTTGTATCCTCATAATGTGCTGTCAATTCTTCCATAAAAATTGCCCAAGTGATAATTTGTTTACGATAGCAAAGCCATTGATACCATACAAACTGATTTGGTTCCAAATATAAAGTTGCAATACGTACCTTTTGTGTGTTTTTCACATTATTGAGATCGAAAAATTGCTCCATCTGTAATATCCATGTTGCGGGATCCTTGCCATCAAACTTCCTCATATCGATTTTTGGAATATGGTGGGTCTTCAATCCAACATTAGGGTCTATGGAATCATGATTAACATTTCTTTTGTTCTCATCATGAGTTTCCTTTACTACCCTTTCACCATTAGTGACCATTTCTTGTAGCAACTTATTCATATTGCTCTTCAATTCTTCCATGTCTGTCTTCAAATCTGTCTTCCAATCGTCCATCTTAGCTTCCATGCCATTCATCTTAGCTTCCACGCCCTTTATCTTAGATTCCATGCCATTTATCTTAGCTTCTGTTAGCTTTTGTGAGACTGACATTTGTTGCACTTGGTCTTGTAATTTTGATATATCATGTAGCATTTCTTCCTCTTCTTCATGAGTCATGCTACTTCTTTCACGTTGCTTACTAGGTGTTCGCATTTTCTTTCCTCTGGGCATCAGTTACCGATAACAATGCTGTACTATGCCCTTTGAATTCCTTCAAAATAATTTTCCCAACCAAGCTTAAGCAAAAATTTAAAAAAATCTACACCTTTTTTCACTTTGTAGGAGCTCGATATTGCCTCTGATGTATCTTTGTAATTTCTGATCATCCAGTTCTGAAATTTCGATCTGTAGTAGCCCTCTGTGTCCTCTTTCCAATGCCACTAGTCTGATCCCAATTAGATTCTCCAAGGAAGAGTTATGTCAAATCTCCCACAGTGACCTGATTATAGACTAGTTCAGTAGAGCAAACTTGTACGACGTTCCACGTGTCCCTGTTTTGACCTTTGGCTCTGAACGATATATACAAGAAACTACAGTCCGTCCTCTTTCTGTAGCTTCTTACGAAATTTCAATTCGATTCTCAGAGAGAAGGTTATGACGATTTTCCCCAGGTCACCTATTTGGAATGTAATTCAAGAGTATGCAAAAAGACCAACTTCCTCAGATCATATCTCCGCAAATATAGCACGAAAAGTTCTGAAATTCGGACCCGAGATTCAACATGACGTCTTCTCAAATGGTTTTTTTTTAGCTTCTGAATCGTCATAGAAAAAATTTTCTAGCGAAAATGCCACGATGACCTATTTGGAGCAGCGAAACCCTAAAATCCAAAGCTCTGATACCAAATGTTATGAAACCAGCTCAAGAAAAAGATAGAAAAGATAGATCAACGCCTTAGAATTCAGCCTCTTCGAGGGGGCATCCTCCTTTACATTACATAAATGAACAATTCTTCAATGATACAAATGACAAAACCTCCTTTCTATATATAGGAGTCTAAGGAGTCACAATATAACCCAGCCGACCTAACAATAATAATAGAAAGCCACAAAAATAACAATAGAGGGATTCTATGGGGCACAGTAATAACAATATGGGGATAATAGGGGCACAACAATATTAATAAGGGGTAAAACTACAATAGTAATGGGGTAATCACTAGTATTATAGGGACCCAACACACTGTCTCATAAATGACATCGTTTACATATTATATGCATGAATTTCTAGCATACCATCCCCTCTACCTAGCTTATGATTTATTGTGAGAACAAATGAATAAATGATAATCTATAAGTAGGGGATCTTGTCAAAAAAGATCTATAAATTTTCCTTTATTCATTTATCAAAATAAATCATAATATAGGTAGAGGGGATGGCCTTCCATAAATTCATGCATATAATCTGTAGACATGGTCATCTATGAGATAGTGTCAAGTGATGATTACAAAAATTGTTAATTTTCATCTGCTGAGTCATTTTGAGATGATGAGATATATCAATGCTAGCCCATTTAAGGTTATAATCATTGATGGGCAATATGGGGAGGACAATTCATATGTCCCATCATGGACATTACACACACATATGTACTTAAATTGTCATCATAATCACAAATTGTTGTGATTAGGCATTGAAGCAGGAGTAGGGAGCTCCTAAATTAGGAGTGTGGTAGTGTATGTTGGTGGGATAGGGATAAAAAGTAGTATATGGTTGACTTATCATGGGAACATATTGCGTAAAGGCTTATTTTAACATAAGAATCTGAAAAAAGGCTCTTGGTGTTCCTAATAAAGTTAATTGACTTATACCAAAAAATTATCAAATATATGGTATCCTACACCCTCCTTGTATTTGAGGTTAGTGAACATGGGTTATCAATTCTAGGTGGGATAGCACATCCTTGGTGTATAGACTAACCCCACATGTATCTCTATCTATATGGACCAAGGTGATGATCTACCAACCTATCTGTGCTAGCCAAGATGGATCAACCTATGAATTTGTGATGATTGTATATGCTATAAATCTATCAATGAACCATCACATTGATCTGTAACCAAAGCCACGGAAGGATATAAATCTCAAGAAAGTGTCAAATAGTAAAGAGAAATGAAGTTATTATTTAACCTAACTCTCTGCGCTAAATTTCTCAACATGGTAGCATATCTAGGTTTTGAAGTGAGAGGGAAGAAAAGAAGATCAACTTGGCACCATCTCATCTCAAGAAGAGTGAATTCCCTAGTCTGAATTTGTGAAGGCAAGAAGAACATAAATATGGGCATAATTATTAGCCCTAATTGTAGAGATAAGGTCAATAGTATACACAGAAAGAAGCAAGGGGTTTTGGATGGATATAAGCACTTTTCTTGATGACCGAATAACTAGAAGACCTTCTCTCCCTGGAATGAACCTATCAAACAAGAAAGCGAAGTTCTGGGCTCATTCTACTAGCCCTCTTATCTATGAAATAACCTCATACTTTCTCAAGAAGAGTGAGAGCTTAAGGACTCTGATCTTGATGGACCGAAAGGCTATTTGATGAGCTCAAAAAATTCCAAGCATCTTGACAAAGTAAGCTAGGGTATGATCTAATTTTACAAGATATAAAGTATTCAAAATTGCATGCTACTGTAGTAAACGAAAGACGTTATAATATATGATTAGTATCTATCATATTAGAAAGATGTTGAATATTCCTTAAAAGGTTTTGAGTATTATTCAAGTATTCTGAGCATAAACCTTTATTGTAAATTCTAGAAGAAAGTCATCCTTTCTAATTTCAGGAGGACCAAAATCCTCTCTCTATACATGTGCATAGAAATACATGATCGAGTTTCATTCTAATAATTATTATTGTTACAAGAGGATTGAGACATATACATTTCACCTGCATATTAAAGGATCCTAAATTTGTCTATTAAACCTTTGTTTTGGACAAGTTTTAAGTGATCATAGTCTCAAGTTGAAAGGCATGTGCATGAGTCTCTTTTGGAATCCCTAAAAGGTTTGCCATTGTCACCTTTTCAAATGGAGTCGAAAGAACTATTGAAAGGATACACTTGTACATAGAATATATCCAATATCAATGGTGTTTTTGACCTGGTTCTGAGCTTAAGTCTTGTTTAAGAATTCCGAAAAACATACTCTACACCTATGCATCAAGAAATCAAAATTCTGAGCATGTTGCTTGTTTAGATTGTCATATTGGAAGTGCAGATCAATTCTCTCATTTGTCTCAAATCATATCCGAGATAATGGCCTAATTGGAAATATATAAGGAGTAATTTCAGTCTTATAAAAAAACACATCTAGATCTCCTCTAGTTATGGGTATAAACACACTTCAAAAAGGACATAAATTCAAGCATCATTCATCTTCAAAAGGGATCCAAGCCTCCTATTCTAATTCTAAGCAAAAGAGACCTAGATCAAATCTCTTAAAGGCACATCCAACTTATATTCAAAACTATAGTCACCATTGATCAGGATAGAATTTGATGACCTGTGTAAGTGGCATAAGAAGACAAATCAATGAGACGATCTTCACTGAAAGGTACATCTATTTGAATTTATAATGGTCAAGGAAAATTCATTTTGGAAGGGTCAAGGAAAATTCATTTTGGCATCTTCAAAACACACATATTTCTCTCTCCTATTTTGATTGGTTCAACCTCCAAGGGCATATATTCTCTTCACACATGCGAGAGTTTGAATGGGCATTTTATCTCTGTGAGGATTTCCAGTTTCAGCTAGAATTAACCAACTTCGACCGAGGTTAATTTGACCTATTTTGATTGTGATTTTTAGAGAGTTGACTCTATTTGACTAGGCCGCATTGAATGAAAATTGAATTGAGGAAATATGGGTAGGTTTGACCTGCTTTGACCTCATGCCCAAGGTGGTAGTTTGACAACTGGGTTGACCTTCTACTTGACCAAGTTTAAACACTCAAAAGTTGATTGTTTTGCTGCTGTTTGACTGTTAAGAGAGGACGAGTTCCTCTCTCTGACTGAGCTATTCTGGAAGTGTTTTACCAGCCTTTGGATTTATGGTTAGGGTAGAGTTTGAATTTTATTGACTGAGGGAAGAATTACAGACTTTGACTGGGCCATTTATAGAGAGATAGAGTTTGTTAGTCAAGGCCTTGCTTATGTGACATTTGACAATGCTAGTTGTGATGATGTTGATACTTAAGATGGCTTACCAATCCAACTCTTCTTATGATAAATTCTCAAAGTTGTACTATCCATGTACCTATTGTTGTCAATTATGAATACCTCCCTAGTTAAGAGGGAGCGTTGAAAATGGTAACTAGCTTCGGTCTTCATAATTGTCTATATAGCATGACTTGATGTAATCAATGTACTTGTTTAAAGATAACCTAATTCCGTTTGCCCTAGTTTTTCTCAACATGGCATCAAAGCTAAGGTCAATTGTATAAGGGAAATATTGAAGGTCACAAGAGGTCTCAAGGTTGAAAAATATGTACTTTCTCCTAGGCCAAGATTCTAGATAAGGTGAAATCCAAGTTTTGGGCATAAATTCAAGACCTTATCACTGTGATAAGAGAAAATTCCTATAAAAAAGTAAGCATAGGTGTTTTAAGCCTATTTTCAAGAGACTGAACAATCAAGAAATCCATCTTCTCAAGATCAAACTCATTTCTAATTGGATCAAAATTATGGGCACTGTATGTAGCCTATTCTCAAGTTTAGAATCGAAGACTTGCATTCAAAAATAATTTTAGTTTGGAGGAAAACAATACCACTATTTGTAAGGGTCCGAATAGCCTACCCTCAAGTCCTAAGAAGGTTGAAGCCTTTAGCAAGAGAAGTGAGGTTCTGGGCATCAATCAAAATATCCGTTCTATCCATTACATGAAGATGAATTCTCTGAAGTATCCTCAGATCCGAGCCTCAAAAGTTCAGGGCATTTTTTGTTGATAAGTGACATTTTTAATTAAAGATTGCATCAAGTCTCTCCATCAAGTAAAGAACTAGGTATAGTCACTTTGTAAAGGAACTGAGTGTCTTATAAAGGAGTGATAGAAGAAGCCCTGTAAGTCTTGATTCACAATCATGTGGCATTCAGAGAAGAGTCCAAAAAATTATGGATTTTTTTTTTTTTTTTCCAAGGAAAAAATCGGTAACCTTTTATTAATAAATTAATGAAAAGTTACACAAAGCAGATGCAATGAAGCATTCCGTAAGGTGCCACATGGGCCCGAGTGCGAAAGCACTCCACGCAACGTTAGAAGACTAACGTGCAAAGAATAGGAAAAAGAGAAAGAGAGGAGAGAGAAATAGCGGGCCAGAAAAGCTGAAAGTCCCACGCTTCAAGCTTTTCTTCCCTTTTTCTTTTCAACCTTGCGCCACTCTCCTTGAGGGGCCCCGATCGAAGCAATAACTAACTGTGTTTCTGCATTCTGCGGCCCTGTTTCTTTGTCTGAGTCTGAGGTTTCTGAGTGGTGGTGTCGTTTGATGCCTCCCATACTTGGATCCATGCTTGTCATCTCTGCGTGATTTTGATGAATCTTTGTGCTCTTGGAGGTTGATGTAGTAATTTTCCCGGAATCTGAGGACAGATGTTCCTGATTGTTTACTGTTTGGGTCGCTGCTGCGATATTCTCCCCAATAGGATCCTCGTGTTGTTCAGGTGGAGCATTAAGCTCCCCCTCTTCCTCTATTTCTTCTTCTGGGTTCTCTGTACATTGCCAGCCTCTTGGTTTGTGTACTTGTTTCTTGTTCCTTCTTTTATTTTGCGGACAGTTATTTTGTAAGTGTCCTGTTTGTTGACAGCCTCGACATCTGAATGCCGTGTTTTCATAATCAAGAGGCTGTTTCCACTGTGAGTTGTTGTGAATCAGAATTATATTGTCAGGAAGCCCTTCACTGAGATCAACCTCCACGCAGATTCTGGCGAAGGTATGAATGCCTCTGTCTATTCTTTCAACATCTTGCTTGATGAAAGAACCTATGGCATTCCCTATCGCTGCAAAAACATTTGGGAACCAGAAATGTAATGGTAGATTGTGGAGCCTGACCCAAACCGGCATTTTGGAAACCACCATAGTGGAGGGGTCAAAACCCGGAAACCAGGGGGTCATGAAGAGACCAGCATTGCCCCAGAACCATGGCCCCTCATGGAGGGCAAAATCTTTTTCCTTTGCTGTGTCGAATTTTACAATAAAGAAACCCTTGGAGCACAAATGTATATCACAATTTGTGGTCCATGTGGAGAAAATCCACTGTCTTAAAGCATCTGTTTTGGGCCAAAACCCGTTGAATCTGCATATGACAGCCAATGAAGCAAGATCAGAATGAAATTTTTTTACCTCAGGCAGGTCGATTTGAAGAGCAGGGATCTGAGCTCTTTGTTCCACAATGTAGGGACTAGGAAGATCTGGAGGAGGTGATGGCTTGTTTTTGACTTCCCCCTTCCCTTTGACAGCATCTTTGAAAGAAAAGCCTTTAGGGCCTGAACCAGCGCTCCCTCCTCTCAGCCTTGTGCTTATAATGATAGTTGAATCTCTGCAAATGCCATAGTGTTGTATTGTGAAATTGTCCTGCAGGATTTTACCTTCATGTATCAAGCTTAGCAGATTTGATGGGATGCCCATATCTGCTTGTATTTCATCCTTTATATTCTTTATCAGCAGTCCTGTCCAGATCTGCTTGCAGATAGTTTTCCCTGTCAGGGTTCTGATGAAGATTTGAGTTCGATCCTTTTCTGGGTCTTTGAGGGCTAGCTTGCATTCTTTAACCCCTGGAGCTTCTACTATGCTTCTGATTGGACTGTCGCTTATTTTCAAAATATGCTTGTCGGGCCTTCTGTTACAAAGCGGCGTCCAGGTTGTAAGAGCCCAGATCTGCTCAGCCAGGAGCTTAAGAAACTCCACACCTCGCGTACCCAGTTCCCTACTCCCGCCCCATACTTGATCTACAGTTCTATCAGTTAAAATCCGCCCTAGGACGGCAGATCGACACCATAGCGCATCCAAATGGGACATGGGGGCTGCCTCTCTGCCATACCAGTGTATAGCATTCACAAAGGAGAGCGTATCAAGAAAAAACCAGTAAAGAGCCTGTTGTTTTGGGGTGCGGACCTCCGGACAACGGATTTCTGGTGTCGCCCTGAGATATTCGATCTGTAGCTTGGCAGCGGGGCACACCAGTCGCAACCTCCTTTGAATCGATCCGTAAAAGAACTTTTCCCCAGCAGATCCTGCCCCGGACCAGAGAAGACCAGTGGGTTCAGGGTATCCAATCGCCAGATGCCCAGCCGATCCATAGCCGAGCAGTTCTTTTGGAGCCTTGGCGGCGCAGAAAACCTCCTCTGAAACCCTAGATCCAAGAAATGCCTCCATCGCTTCCCTCGCGGCACCAAAGGAAGGGTTAAGCAAAATAAAAAATAAAAAATTATGGACTTACTACATGTATTACAGGACCAAAATCTTGAACATAATCACCTAGAATAAGACCGATATTCCTCTATGTCTCAGTATAGACCTAGATTAATTTTTGAAGGGCAGACATCATCTACAGTTAAGGTAGGTCATGTGAACTTGCATAGTTACCCTATACTCCTTACAAGTTCAATTTTGTGAACTCAAGACACTGTGGCACAAGAGTGCAGTCACCAAACATAGATATACTTGTTCTATAAAGCACGGATAGTCAATCAAGAGAGCCACCCTTCAGGTGGTCTAGTAGAAGAATCAAATTTCTAAGTATATAATAAGTAAGCAATATATTCACTATGTGATTCATACCTCTTCTCTAGTGTCTTGGTAAAGGTTGTTTTGAAAAATTCCGAATATGTATTCGTCATCCTTATCACTTCAAGAGAGATTCAAAAGACAAGTTCTGAGCATACTTGTATTTTAAAAGTCCTACTTGAAAGGGGAAGTTTGGAAGTAATAAAAAAATAATTGAGAAGAAAAAATCTCCAACAGATATTGTCTTTGAATCTATAATAACCTTGGAGGAACCTCAACAAGTGAATTTGGAATAATTTTTGGAACAACTCGAGGAAGGAAATTTGGCTCATCCTAGCCATTAGCCAAGTGTTGAAACTTTTCCATCTGAGATGTCTTCATTTTACAAGGAAAGACACAAGCTCGAAGGTAATTCTAACTACCAAGGGTTGAGGAAGAGGATAGACCTCATCCTCATTGAGAACGATGCTATGGATTATGTTATAGGCAATGTTATAGAACCAGACAAGAAGGTTACATATGCATGGAATAAATATTTCAAAGTTAAGATTAGGGCTAAAAGGATATTGGTGGAGTTAATTAAAGATATCGTTATCCATTTTGTGGTAGAGTTAAATAAGGAAAAGGACATCTATGAGAGATTAAATATGATGTATACCGTGAGAATCTTAGGTCAAAATATTTCACTAAGGAGTAGGTTGTTCAAAGAAAGATTTCCTTTTGAATAAGACATTGCATCCCATCTTATGAAGATGTCTCAACTAAGAGGTCAGTTGCATGCTCTTGGTGAAACAATTATTGATGTAGAAATGACAACCTATGTTCTCAATGCACTTCCTCTAGAATGAAACTCCTTTGTGACAAACATATTATCAATAAAGGAAACAACTAGTTTCAATGAACTTTGGTCCAATGTGTAATGGAAGAATCCTTGATGAAGGAAAAAGAGGAAAATGATCCTCTTGGAAAGTCTCAAGCTTATGCAACAGGAGTAAAACATTGGGCAAAGGAAAGTTTGAAATATCTCATCATCCAAGGAATAAGGTTGATGTATCAAATGTAATATGATTCAAGTAAAATGAGTTGGGTCACCTTTGAAGGGAATGCCTAAAACTTGTGAAGGAATCCAATGAAAGGAAGGATGGAGCACATGTACCCAAAGAAGTCAATGAACCTGAGAATAAGATGGTAAAATAAGAAGATCCTAGGGATATCTCCTTCTAAAATGATTCCGTCATCATGGTTTTGTATAGTTAGAGTAGGACATGCAGTTTCATTGGTAGAATGCACAACATCATGGTTTTCATATTGTGTTTAAACATTTTATGGTTTATATGTTGTTCACATGTCACAACAATTAGCTAGCAAGAATAAAATTCATGTTGCACATTGGTTAAAGATATAATAGGATCATTTAAGGATCCCTTATGTGATGACATGGAGTGATTTATCTTAGGGATAATGAACATGATGGTATCATCACCATTATTTTTTTTCTAACTTGAAGCGAGCTTCTTGGAAGATTGATTGATTCAATTGCAACATGAAAGATCTCATCTGGGAGATGAGAGGTAGTTGGTAAAATGCTAGATGATTGGCTAAGACATGGTGATGACATTACACTAAATAAGACTCTAATGATGAGTGGAAAAATACCATAATGATGATGACAAAGACTTGATATGACCTTGGATACTGAAAGAAGACTTGTTTCAGGATGCTGGTGGCTTGGATTAGTGATTTTGGCACCTAGTCCAAAGAAGTTGGCATAATACACAATGATAATAGGTTGAAGATGGTTAGATAATGATGTCTTGATAGATAACTTTCATAATTTTCAAAGGGATCCATGTTCAAGCCCCATGATGATCTATTGTAGCTTATGTAGATTGATGATATGGAAAATGATGATAGATCCTGTCCCAGCAATAACGCTGCTAATGCAAAGAGCTCCTCAATGTTTGAAAATGGAAGTCCTCAAATATATTGATGATGAGCTATGATTATCTACTGTAATGATCTTAAAGATATAATGTCTATTGATGGATGCATATCTCAGTTGAGAGGGAGCTTTGGTTACATTCCATATGTGATGGGAATAGGTATATCCTCTTTGTTTGAGAGAGTGATGATGTTGGACACCCATCCTCAGTTAAGAGGGAGTGGAGGACATGGTTCTCTACTTCATGTGTCATGCACAAGACCAAGACTGACAACCGTAAGTCTTAGTGAAGGCCATGATAGGAGAATGACATCCAAAGGATTGGGTATGCATCTAAGATTGATACTCCTTGACAATTTAAAATCCAAGAGAGGTAGTAATCTCGAGATTGACACTCTTTGAGGATATGGCAGGATATCCAAGATAAGAGTAGGTATCCAAGATAAGAGTAGGTGAAGAGGATTGATATTATTTGAGGATTGGGAATCCAAGATAAGAATAGTCCTAGAGGTACATAGCTTATGAGCACGCGAGTGGGGTATGTGACCTGAGAGATAATGTGGTGTCCCACATAAATCCTCCTAGCGTTGTGCTCTGATCTATAGAGGGATAGAGCTTGTCAGTCAAGGCCTTGCATATGTGACATTTGAAAATGATAGTTATGATTATTTTTATGATTAAGATGTCTTACCAATCCGACTCTTCTTATGAGAAATTCTCAAGGTTGTACTTTCCATGTACCCGTTGTTGTCAATTATGAATACCTCCCTAGTTAAGAGGAAGTGTTGAAAATGGCCACTAGCTTCTATATTCATAATTGTTTATGTACCATGAATTGATGTAACCATTGTACTTATCAAAAGAAAAAGAAAATAAATTTGTTATTTTGCAAAAGAAATTTATTTATTCAAGAATGGGATTCTTTCCCATTGATTATTTTATCTTAAGTTTAGCTTCCATTGAGTGTTATGGGGTTTTGACAATGTCAAAGTCAATCTCATGATGTAAAGTCCCTTGGAGGGATATTTAATTAATGTAAAATAAATATTTTAAAGTGTAAAATGTAATATAGAAGCTACCAAGTGATGGGTTGGCTAGCCCATCAAGTCAGCCCCACAAGAGGCACTTGAACCCCACCAAAAGACTATATTAAGGAGAGGTATTCAACCTCATATGAGTTGCACAAGTAATTCACTCTCTGAAAGAAGTTTGAGGAAAATTCAAAGCAAGAAATAGGAGAGAGATTGTGAGGAAAGGAAGAAGGTATATTTTTTTGGATTGTGCATCAATTCTTTGTTTTGCAAGCTCACACGTATGGGAAGAAAGTTATCTCTATTCAGATTTTTAGCTAGAGGAGAGTAGCAAATCAAGTTATAGATAGAAGCATTGTTATTTGGGTGGATGGCCTATGACTTGGTGAGTTGTCTTGATCAAAGGTCTTGGAAGTCTTCCTTGAATTTCTATAAGAAGATAAGTTTTTGGGTTTTTCCCCTATGGAGGGGTTTTGCCTAGGCGTGGAGCCTATTTCTGGTGTTCTTATTTGCATTGTGATATTATTTATTGGAATTGTATTGATGATGAACAAAAAATAATAATGATGATGATGAACTAACATTATATTACAAGAATTGTCAATATAAGAAGAGAACACGTTATAAAAGAAACCCTAATTCTGTTTGTACTAGTTTTTCTCAACATCTATGGCCTTGGAAGTTTTGTAATTTAGAAATAAAAAAAAATATTGAAATCAAATGCAACGCAAAACTAAATCATGCACTTGGTAGCCAAGTGCTTGGTGGGATAAAGTTGAGAAGTACGTTGATTAGTTTTTTTCTTGTATATTACTCCAACCCTAGTTAATATTTGAAATCCATATATGCAAATGAAAGTACCTATAAAACAAAGCAAGGAGGGGAAGTTGGATGAGATAAATAATTAATAAAATAGAAGAAAAATCATACCAGTGCCTTATGCCCAATTAATAGAGTAAGAGTTTCTCCTACTGCCCTACAAGAAAAGTGACAATTTATGGTCTTTCACTCAAATACAAAAACAATGGTCAAAGAAAGACATACTAGATTTTTTTTCATGGAAAAGTTTCTTATAAAACTTTATGTAACTCCTACTCAGCCAAAAAGTACAAAATAAATATCAAACAATTTTTTTTGTCTCATCTAAACCCTTACCATTTTGAGTTTTTATTTTTGTGTTTTTGTTTTTATTTTTGTTTTTTGTTTTTGTTTTTGTTTTTTTTTCTTAGATAGTTGTTCCACTTCAACATTCAAATTGATATTAGTTGTCCTACACATATTCATAGGCAAACTTAGATTAAATTTGACAAAATATTAAATTTATTTGCTTGAATAAATAATAATTTAAAAGGACATGAGTGCGTGAATACTTGAATGAACTCCTCTTGGTTTCGAGAATAAATTGTTGGAGTAGTTTATTCTTGGAGCAAACCTCCCTCCACTCGATGAAGCAACAATGAAGCAACCATTGAATTTTTTGTTTCTCTGTTGGATTGAGGGTGTTTTGCTGCAAGATTATCCATATACTAATTTATTCTCTATTGAACAGGGCCAACCACGTGAAGGTGGGAGCTCTCATGGACCCTCCCCCGCTCAAATCACTCTCAATTCCCCAGTACCCGATCTATTTGCTATACAGGAAATAGTTGAAAGCAAGACATAAAGATACATTAAAAAAATAGAAAACATTCATTCATTCATTCATAAATCCACAAAATAGAAAACATTCATTCATTCATTCAAATAGAAAGCAATAATTCATTCATTTGTAAATCCACATAAAGAAACATATAACAGTTATTCATTAACATATAATATTCATTCATCATTAATCATAGACATAAAATACTTCATCTCAATTTTTATTTATTTTTTTATTTTTTATCATCAAGGATAATTTGAAACAAAATCATACTAATATTTTGCAAATGAAAAATCACAACTTTTTATTAAGATATATGAAAGTTACATGTGCACATGCCATGAGGCATTCAATCTCTTAGTAAAAAATGCAGTACTAAAAAAAGCAGGCTCTAAATAAACAAGTGTAATCATTTTTTATTAGGTTTATTTCTCTTTTTTATTATGTAGTTAGCAAGGATGTGTTTATCTTGCCCCCCTTTAGTTGTTGTGGTCTCTAGTGTAATATGTCTTACTGCTGAACTAGCCCTATGACTATGCTGCTGTAAGTGGGACCGAGCATCACCTGCAATAAGAAAGAAATGTTAAATTCATATTTATAGTTATTATTATTACAAATGTTTTATTAATAAAAAGAGTAGTAGAGTTTTCTTTACCTACTTCGGTAGTGGAGGGAAGAAAAATACTTTCAGATGTGGCCATATGTTCCTCCTCTTCTCTGGCCTCATCCTGTACATGCTCTGGTGTAGAAACAAGAAAGGTTATAATTGATACACCATTTGCATTTAAATATTTTTAATTGTATTCCATACTACAATTTTTTTTAGAACTTATGAAATTCATCCAGTACTAAGCTCATTAGTCTCAAGAGGCACTCCATCATTAGTAGGATCATGTGTTGTATCTAAATTGCTTGCCTGCTTCTTACAATTAAGCACATTACTTTATGTCCAAAAATAATAACCAATAGACTGTACAAGTAATCATTTATAAATGATATTCATTGCTTTTATTTTCTTGAGTGTTAGTTTGGGTGGTGGAATACTGTGAAGATACCAAGCTTGTCCTACGTTCAACCACGGCTTGATATCCATGCTTGAAAGAAAGCTTTAGGTCTTCCTCCATGGGAGCCTATTTGAATTGTGACCCCTGCAATTTTGCATGAGAACATGAATTTTTCTTATTATGTGATAATAAATTAAAATTGTTAAGAATTTATAATTTGGATGCAAATTTTTTTTTTTATATACTTACAAATTTTTTTCAGCTAGTTTCGAGTAACCACCCAGGCCAAGATGATGCTGCCCATGTTTGGCTATTCTGGCCATCATGTCTTTGGAAGTATATGGGAGCCTATATTTAAAACATTGAAAAACTTAGTTAGATGTTGCAATGCTAATAAAACATCATAATTTAATTATTAAAACTGCCTCATACCTTCCTGGTTCGGGTGGTGTCTTCCCTTCTTTTCAGAGTGCATTCTCATTTTCATTTTCCATTAGCACTCTCCACTCCATATTTGGAATCGATGGAGGGAGATCATGTGGCCTGGCCCTTTCCAATTGAGACCTATATTGGTCCCACAAATATTTTACATGTAGGCCTGCCTTTGAGGTAATTGCAGTTTTGTTGAAGGTACCGTCACCAAACAGGGAAACCATCCTAGTAATAAGTTCTTCTTTTAACTTGGAACTTTGGGATTTCAAGTTTTTGTGATTTGTGGGCCCAAATATTTCCAAGGTCATGTCATAAAAACGCCTATAGAATACGTCATTTCCTGCGAAACGATATTATCATTAGTTTAAAATAATCACAAACTATACGTTAATTTCATTTAGATTGTACTTAATATATAAAACAATTCTTAAATACCTGGAAGTTTCTCTATTTTCATGGGGAAATTATCATCATCTACCAAAAATGTAATTGGTAGTGTTAAACTCACATGGATAGCAAGACAGATATGAGAAAGATAAATCAGTGAGTTCATTTTTCATTAACATCAGATATACATTTATAGTACAAATATGTGACTCTTGGGTTTCAGATCCCAAGGTCTCTTGGACTGCTTTTGTCCATTCGACTTCCACACTAACCCTTTAGGATTAGGTGTCCAACATTCCCCCCCTTAATCCGAAGGGTTATGTATGAGTCCAAGAAGAGAGCTGTAATACAAAATGTGCAAAAATGCATGGCAGCACTAGGCTGAATGTGCTCTATGAAATGTTGGTAAAAAGGGCGGTGGTTTAAGGATGACCACCAACACTGGAACGCTTAGTGCAGTTCCCGGAACTCTTCCAATACTGGCAAGAAACTGAAGTTTTCTGCTAGAGGAAGTGTTCTCAACCTGTGATGGTTTAAGGATGACCAACAACTCTGGAATGCTTAATGCAATTCCTGGAACTCTTCCAAAACTGGCAAGAAGCTGGAGTCTTCTGCTAGAGGAAGTGTCCTTAATCTGTGATGGTTTAAGGATGACCAACAACTCTGCGATTCCTGGAATGCTTCCAAAACTGGCAAGAAGTTGAAGTCTTCTGCTAGAGGAAGTGTCCCATATTGCCAACTGAAGGCATGTTCAGGCATCTTTGTCTCTGGCTACAACTCTGAAACTGGTGTGGCAGGTTGTGGCTCAGGCTCGCTTGATGTGGCTTTGAAGCTTGTAGATGACCATCATTTCCCCCCCTGTCAGATACAAGGTGAGAAGATGGAGAAAACTCAACTGCAAGACTGTTCAATATTCTGGAACAGGTTCTGACATGTGTTTGGAATATCTTCTTGGCTGTTGATGCCCATTGCCAAGAAGCGATCCATCCAAGATGAATCTTTGTTCTTGCAGGACGTTTGTTTCTGAAGCATCTGTGTGAAGAATGACTGGTTTTATGACAATGCTTACATGGATGAAGATCAAAACAGTGATCTTTCAGATGGCCAACTCGGTCACAATGTTGGCATTTCACGATATGTTGTTTTTGTTGTTGTTGTTGCTGTGGAAGAGGGAAGAATCTGGAACAACTGAAGCTGAACTGTCATGAGAAGCATGTGAACTGTCATCAATGAATCCAGCACTCTGAAACTGAATGGGCTTGGCATAGTCTGGAATATGAAAGGACAAGTCCTTGTCATATCCAAGACCAGTTTTGTGCTTGTTGTGGACAAGCTGTTCCCAAGGTCTGATGATGGGCTTGGGAAGTGCAGACTGAACCTCTGCATCTGCATGTAACTTTGCTGCTTTATTTGAATGAACTGTAACATTATTGACTTGCTGTTTATGGGAGTCTGCTTCATTGTTCTGAACAGAAACAGATTCAGAATGATGACTCCACTGGTGTAATTCTTCCTGCTGTAGCTTTGTTTCAAGCTGCAAAAACTCAATATTCTCATGTGCAGTTTGCAGAGAGGTTTGGATGTCAAAGAGAGTTTCTTTGTTAACTTTGACCATCTCATCAACAGTGGAATGAATTAGGATATTCAATAACTTTAATGCATCTTCAAGTCTGGCCATTTTTCTTCAATGTCACTTAAAAAACACAACTGAGGCAACAGCAACAGAAAAATAATATTGTACTCTTACTACAAGATATTGTAAGGTCTTATCAAGTGGCAACAATGTCGCGAAAAAGGTTGATGGAGCAGGACCTGAGTAAGCTGGATGTTACCAAGTTAAGCTACAATAAACATTTCTCGTCAAGCTACAATAAACATTGGTACAATTGGGCACATGGTAAATCAACAGTCCACAGTTCGTTTTACATCACCAATGCAAAAATATATAAATGTGAAGATGAGCGCTGTCCTCAACTTCAAACTTCAGAGCATCTAGCTGCTATGGAAATCATGCAAAATCTCTACAAGAAACTGCAAAAAAAATGACTTCAAAAAAATGTCTTCAAAAATGCTTCAAATTCACTTCACAATGCTGATCACTTCTCCACGAATCACTTCACTCAGAGGTTGTTTCAAATTGTTCCATGGACAACACCAAATCTGCTTCGAGGTGGCTTCAATACTGCTCTTAAAATCTGCTTGAGCATGTGCCTAAGTCATAAAAAATTTGACTTACAAATCATCTATCAGTGTTAACTCCAGTTATACTGCATTCACCATTCAACAATACAACTGCAACGAGTATTTATAAACGGCAAGGGGAGGTCTACGTTGAGATGAATCAGCTACCAGCTACCATACCATACATAAATCCGTATAGCATGCGCTGCCTCCAGCGAAGCACCACTTCTGAGATGGAATTGGGTGAACTGGATAGTGTGGACGTTGCTCGAGCTCCGCCGACTTGACCGCAATCGGAATGCAAACTAGAAAGATATTATCAATCAAGCAAGTAATATCGCTATAGATATTAGAGAATCTTTGAATAACAGAGATGCATTTCATATCACCCCGTGTTGTAGAATAGTTGATACTAAATGGAACACTGGTAAGTGCCGAAATAGAGATCACCACCGCTGGCATTGTTGCAAAGGCCCAGATGGAGTTACCCAATCGGAATGCAAACTGCAAAACCCGGGCGCTGCACTCAGAGGCAGAGAGTTGCTGACTGCATGTTGCTCGCGCGTAGGCAACGTTGGGTTGGTATTGCGCCTCCAGTACATGGGTCTACAGAACCATCCTTCCGGCGTGGAGACACCAACACCAAATGAGATGACGGCCCCAACTGTCTCGAGCACCCGTTTGAAGTTGAGTTTCAGAAGTGACGGCCCCAACCGTTACTGTCCACGAGCATCGTTTGGTAAGAGAGCTCCACAGCTCTTTTATACAGTCCTCTTACACCAAAAAACGCAGACACAAGAAAACAGTCTTCAATACAAAAGTGCAGTCACCAGAAACGTATCAACGCTTCAGGCTTCAGAGGAATCAGTGAGCGCAGTCTTCAATGCCATAAAAACGCAGTCTTCATTAATAATAAAAAACACAGTCATTCTTTATGCATTTTTACAATAAAATGCAGTCATTCTTACAATAAAAACACAGTAGTGCCCCTTTTCATTTTGTAACACAGGCAAGTTGTGTACAATCATCAAATTGCGATCACAAGCTTTATCAGCGCACGACATTACGGTCATCAATAACAGAGATTAAACCGAACCCCGTCAAAGAACTAGTTTAAAGATCAATACTCAAAGCCCGGCTCTGCATCGATCTCAATACAATTTATATGGCTCGGCATCGGTCTCAATACACAACCACAACCATTAGTAGTCTATTCGCATCGGTCTCAATACATAACCACAACCATTAGCAGTATATAACGATACATGCACAGACTATGCATCATTTTTCGCTTTGAATGAGATCAAGTGATAAGCATTTAAGAATGATACCACTGCGCAACACGTCACATTACCAGAACCGCAGCACGTTACCTCCCTTGCTTAAACGAATTTATGCCAAGACTAGGAATAAATCTGACTGGACCTCCCAAGGGGCTTCATGTAACGACTATGGCGTGCATCCCGTCTCCAATGAGCATGATACATCTTTGAAAAGCATGCATCTGCTCGGCTTCTGAACAGATCTATATCTCACCTCGGTGACACGAGCAGCGATCAAGGCGCTCTTGTTGCAGAAATTCTCAAGGGTATGCACAATAGAATCATGCAAACGAAGGTCGATCTCCCTTTCAGGACCTGATCGCAGGTAGGTTTTCAGCCGCTCCAACTGCAAATATCTCAAAACTTACTTTCGATTTTTTTTTTTTTTGGACAGAACAGGAATGTGAAATTTTGAGAGCTCCGGGCTCTTCAACCCGCGGCAGGCACACCGCACCAACAGTAGGTTTTCTGCACGATGTTGAGATCTCAAAGCTCAACAGAGCCACACACTTTGACAAATCTCCCGCACGATTTGAAGGAGCGGTTCTCGAAACTGAACGAGAGGAAAATGGATATTGCCATTCGCATGGTGGAAGTTATGGCGGCATTGAAAGATTCAGACGTGAGATTGGAATGTGGAGAAGAAGATATTTTAGATTGCAGAGGTGCAGTTGACGATCTCAGAAGAGCACGAATGGAAGAGAGGGCCAAAATGGGAATTAGGATGGTCGCATTTCAGGCGGCAAAGAGATCAAAATCACTAGTGGGGCGCTTATGGGCCGTTCACCAGCAGCAGCGATATCTTCGTGGAAACAGAAGTGAGCGTAGAACGCACCAACGCATTCCGTGCGCAGAGAATTATTGATACTCAGGGCTGAGCGCTGCTCAGTTGGACAGAATGTCAGGCAGAGGCGTTACAAAGAATCTGAACGTCAGATCAGCGCTGGTGCGCCAGAGAGCAGAGGCAGGAGTTACCTGAATGAAACGCATGACAGAGGCAGCACTCAGGTATGAGCAGCTCAGACACAGAATTATGTGCAGAGGTGCAGGACAGGCCACAGAAAAACAAGTGGCTCTGATACCATGTTAAACTCACATGGATAGCAAGACAGATATGAGAAAGATAAATCAGTGAGTTCATTTTTCATTAACATCAGATATACATTTATAGTACAAATATGTGACTCTTGGGTTTCAGATCCCAAGGTCTCTTGGACTGCTTTTGTCCATTCGACTTCCACACTAACCCTTTAGGATTAGGTGTCCAACAGGTAGTGTTCCTATGCCAGTAACATGGGAAGATCCATGAAAGCTCACTTCAAATTATGTAATGATATCATGCTTGTTGGAAATAATACTGAGAGGGGGGGTGAATCAGTATTATCAGATCAATCAAACTTTTTCAATGCTCAGAAACATATACGCTACTTCAGTTAAGTGAACCAGCGTGTACACGCTACTGTGACTAAATAAAACAGCGTATAAGAAGAAAGCTTATAATTTAGTTAGATTAATCTTCAGTTAAGTGCATCAGGACATTATTCACCACATTAACAGTAAAGAGGTGCAGTATAATAGAACAGATCAAAAGCCACACACATGAACACCAAGATATAAGGTGGAAACCCAATGTGGGTGAAAACCACCTGTTGCAAGTCGTCTCTATCTTTCTTTAATATAAAACTTCAGTTTACAATCTTTTTGTACTGGTGCAGCCTTATACCAGTACGCAGGCTACAACCTGCAGAAGGCTACAACCTTCTCTCGTTCTCCAAACTTCCTTGGAAGGGAGCTCCAACCCCCTTTTGCTCTTGTACTAGCTAAGATACTAGTACGTAGGTGCTGGCCTACAATCCTCTTTCCTTCAGGTACCACTTTTCATACATTTTCAGACTGGATATTCCTGAAGCACAACATTACAATCTGAAGACTACAATTCATTCACCTTTCACAACAGATCATTGAAGCATAAAACAACCAAACTTTGAATCACTGAACCACTGAACCCTGTCAATCACCAGTTACCAGAACACAGAGCAGACTACAGAACTCTGCAATAACAGTCAGACCCAACTGTAGACCCAAAATCAAGCTTCAAAAGATATACGCTACTTCAATGAGCAAAACCCGCGTATACACGCGCTTTTACCGAAGCCAACCTGCGTACAGATCTAAAAATAAACTCTCTCAATTTGCAGCTGTACCAGACATCAGTTAGACCCAGAACATAACATTGCGACAGTATGCAGATCTAGAAATACGCATAATCAACCATATCATGATAGTGCATTTCAAACCATTAGATCCCAATCTATCCTTAGATCTAGTCTTCCATCAACCGATGTGATCTCTCCTTGGCTTAGATCAAGCAACCCAGAACCTGCATGTCAGATCTCTTTCTTTTTCAGATATTCAAGCCTTCTCAAAAGATGATTTTGCCTAATGATATTCTTCTCCTTATATAGCCTTAGGCCTTGCTCAATACCAAGAGCCAAAACCATAGAAATCCAAAACCATCAACTTCAAAACTAGAGATCTACACGACTGTCGAGGTACTTTGGTCCAAAGACATGGGCACAAGTACCGAGGACTAACTACCATGGACCAAAAGGAAACTTCCCGACATATACGCATTTTTCTGTTCATGCATCTGCGTGTATACGCGACTTATTATATAGCTCTCCTGCGTATACGCGACTTAGTATGCATATCACCAGCGTGTATACGCAACTCTGACTTAATTAACCTGCGTATATGAGATTTCTTCTTCATTATGTAGACTGAACGGAGATCTGTCATCAAAGAGAGTTGCCATCAAGGACAACACCTGTATCATAGCGCCATACCTGAGCCAAAATGCCAACAATGCTATGCATCCACAACATCATCTACAAACGTATGTTGTTTAGGAGGTGTAGATCATACCATGTGTGGTTGAGAGGGTGTACCAGTCTTAATGATTGGTTCATCACTCACAGGTGGAGCATCGACGCTACTACCAACACCGACTACCATAGTTAAAACATGAGGATCATACTCCGCCAAAAAATCCTGTAAAACAAAGTGTTTTTATTATTTTAAAGGATGAGATAATTAAAATCACAAAAAAATAAATGAGGCAATTAAATGAGTTTCTCAGCCCATACTGACAAATTTCGTGCATCAAGGTTTTTGTTTTTCCTCTTATCTCTTTTGTCTGAGGCTCAATCATAATTAAAGAACTAAACTTCTTGTTTTCTTTCATTCAAAGCTTCTTTATTGTTTGGATTAGATCGATGGACATAAAAATTTGTTATTAAATAAGCTCTTCCTTAGGAGTATCTGTGGACTGCTCTAAGGCTGGTTCCTTCCCCTTATCGCCCTGTTTATCAAATAAGTGTAATTTGCAATTCATCCACAATTAATCATCATTGTATTAGTAAGAAAACCATTACTAACATATGTCTAAATTTATATAGAAACTTCACATTATATCATGGAAAATTTAAAGGTTCTAAATTTATAAAAAAATCATCATCTTGGAAGGCTCTTGGAAGAGGCATTATAACGAGATTAATATACATTCCATATTTTATAGAAACAATAATTTGAAAAGCATGAAGGAATGCATTTTCTCAAGTTGGTCATATGCATAGTGAATCTTTCATTTAGTTATATGATTCTTAAAAATATGAATTTGAATTACTCTATAATGGATAAAATTATACTCTAGAATAAATTTCATGGTTATATTATTGTTGGACATGGCGCAACTAGGTCCAAGTTTTGGGTTAAAGGCCCCGCAGAGGAAGGAGCAGACCGCGTAGAGATGGTGAAGATATATTCATCGCGCGGTATTTTAGGGATTTGGGGATGGGACAAAGCCCTTATTTTGTAACGGGTATCGGGTATTAGTCCTTTTTTTGTGGATTCGTAGTATGTGGACCATGGTTTTTGTAAAGATGAAATGTATTTAAGGATGTGTAATACCTTAGCGAAGAGGAAGTATAACAGAACAGAAAATCATAAGTGATTGAGCCTTGTTTTGTCTGTATTTTTGGAGAAGGTTCCCTAGCTGAGTACGCAGAGACCTTGAAGAGTTTGTAGCTGAGTGCAAAGACCACCTACAGTTGGGTGCGCAGGTCATGGAAGTGAATGTAATTGAAGATCCTTTTAATAAAGAAGAAAGTTTTTGTGAAGTGTTGCATCTCTTTATGTGTTTATTTTCTATTGTTATGTATATGGTTAGGCATGCTTTTCACTGAATTACGCGAAGAACTGTAAGATATACTGTTATTTGTTAAAGCTTATGGGTTTAATGTGAATATGTTAAATTAATCATCTGCACAAAGTTCTTATATATGCGAAGTTATGATGTCAATATAAGGTAGAAATAAATACACATCGCCACTACGCAGATATCCCTTTGGCTACAGAAACCTGGTTCTACAACCTCCCATTACTACTTTGGGTGAGACTACGATCGCTTGTAGGTCGTTGCTGAAAGGGCTAGTAGTTGAGGGTTTTGTTGGTGCGCAACACACTCTGAACTTGGGTCAAGCCCCCTTAGACCAACAAATGGTTCCATTGTCTGGATCAGGATCTTCTTAAAGGGATATGATTTGGCATCCATCAAAGAAATAAATCCACGAATGGGTCGAACAAAAAGAAAGAGAATTTGCAAAAAAGAAGAACAAAAACCTGCATTTATCAACTGAAGCTTGGTTGCAAAGATATATCTTCGAAGATCAATACGAGATTTTCTTTGGTTTGTTCCACATTGAATTGCTTGAGTGGATATCTAAGTTAGCTAAGCATAAGACCTGTTTCAAAGGCGACGAACCTAAGGAGTGGAATCCTGATTTGATACAATGACTCAAGAGAATCGATAACAGTATCTCAAGGGCTGTTGATTTCTGTATCAATAACAAATTAGGAGGATTTATCACTGAGTTCACAATTGACGAGATCATGTCCTATAACGAAGTTGAACGAAGATTCTTCAAAGGACCACGAGGTAAGATCTTAAATTCTTTGAGCTCTGGATTAAGATGTTATTGTGTGAAAAGGGTGTCGTACCTTTGAGATAATAATGGTCAGCTATTATGCTAGAGCATATAAGATAAATGTTTTGGGGGTTTTGGTTTTGATTTGGGAGACCAATGAATAAAACAAATATAGAACTGATATACCTAACCCTTTGAATAATATCAATATCTTAGTAAAGGGCTGCTATAAAATTTCACATAGTGATAAAGCTTGAATAATGGTGAGCAAAAAACAAAAATAATATGATTATCACAATTCTTAGATAGATAATTGCATAATCATAAGTATGAAAACCGCTGACCAATGTTTAGAAAGCTCAAGAGAATATACTTATGCTTACAAATAAATCTTGATGATTTATTGATTCAAAGGGAATTAATTAAATAGACAGTCCATTAATCCACTCTCTTTAATTATTATCACTTCATAAAGCTTATAGGAATAGATTGAGACACAATTATTCCTACCTAGTTATCTTTGTAAAGTCATAATAATATGAAGAAAAACATAATGAGTGATACAGGAAAAACTTACATGAAACACAAACCGTGCAAAACAAAATTCAGAATCCTTTGCTTCATACTGAGGTCCCATAAAGTTCAAGTGCATCAAATATCTAGAAATGATTCATCAAGGGTGCAACCCATGATAACTCGTGAAGAGAGTTATTTATACAACAGTAGGATGAAAAATATCCTAAACTCCTTTTACAAAAATAGATTATTTACACAATAAATAATAACACTGTCTAATGATCTGGCACTACTTTAGTGCTGTGTTGTTTGATGACATATCACTGAAAAAGTTGAAAGGAGGTTGAAGCTAGCTGACTGTTCCTTAAAAATCTGAATGTTGTTCAATTATCCTTAATTAAGTAAATCTGTTAATTCTTCCCAACATTTCTTATCTGGGATAGAAATGCTTGTTATCCTTTGTAGATTTCATCCATATCGGTGTATTTATTAAAAGAGGGCTTTACCCGAAATATATGCTTGATTTCATCCGGGATGAAGAAAGAATCCCTAAGTGTTTTTATTATGAGAGTTGTATCGCTGATCCTCTGTTTTAATAGTCAAGGCCCTACATAGTTGTCTTCTTCTCTATTCCTTGTGTAATGGTCTTCTTCTCTGAATATAAACTTTTTAACAGTTTTCTTGTTGAGTCTTAGAATAAACAGACTCTGCGACTAATATCAGAGTTGTCTATCCAATGCTCAAGCCTTCGGCTGATTACTTGCAAAACAAAACAATAGTTAAGAAACAAAGGTTTTGGCGGAAGGTGATTGATGGCTTTGTTTACAGAGGGACGCCTGAGGAAGGAGTTGTGGTAGTGTCCTGAATGTAATTAGAGGTCAAATGGAATCATAGAGGTTTAGGGTAGCGCTAAATGGTTTTAACGGTTTAAACTGTGAAACGAGCGAAAGACACGAAAACAAGAGTTTTCAGGGTTTTTAAAGTGTAACAGGCAAGTTTTAATATGGCACGAATGTTTGAATAATCAGCGGTTTATCGGGTTGGAGAGGAAGCGGTTTTAAAGAGTCTTCGCACATCTTATGAGGCGAAGGTGGTTTTGAAGAGGGCTCACCCGATATACTTTAGAGCATGACACGTAGCCTCAGGGGGGTTGGGGATGTTGGGTGTGGAACATGATTGTTCAGAGGTCTTTGTTTCAGCTGGATGTATTCCCCAAGAAGTTTGTACACCCCTCCACACGGGGGGGGGGGGGGGGGGGGGCAGGGGGGGTGTGGGGTGGGGGTGCGGGGGGACTTGTCCCCCCCACGAGGGGGGGCGATCCCTCCCAGCTGGGGGGTCCGGGGGCCAGTGGTCCCCCAGAGGGGGTTTTGGGGGCAGCGCCCCCGAAGCTAAAAACATATGTAAAATTTCCTTGTAAAAGTATAGTAATTTATAGTCAATCTGGGCCGTTCATTAGGTGGATGATCCGACTGTAGAACTTATGTTTAGTTTAGGGTTTTTTGCCCAAGAAGGCAACCCCTCTCTTTGTATGAGGGCATTGTATTTGAGGCTATGTAATAGATGTGTATTCTCCGAGCGAGAAGCAGAGAGGTGAGACTGTGAGAGAAAACAGAGGATATTACAGTGGATCTGCTGTAGGTTGTGTCTCTTCATTTTGCTAGATAATAGAAAGGAAGGACTGGTTGTTCGGGGTGGACGTAGCCCAAAGTGGGTGAACCACGTATATCTGTGTCTCTCTTGTTTTATGCATTTTTTGTGTTTATATTTCTGCAATATTTTATGTGTTCCATTGCTCCGTAATATGTAATTTTCTAACAACTAGTATCAGAGTCGAAGGTCTATTCGGCTGATAAACTCATAAAAAAGAAGGGTTCTTGGTTCGAGTGGGAGCAATGGCGGAAGATGGTAAGTTTAGGGTCGAGAAATTTAACGGCAAAAACTTCTCGCTGTGGAAGATGCAGATGGAAGATTATCTGTATCAGAAAGATTTGTACCTACCATTGGGCAGAAAAACAAAGATGCCGATGGGTATGACAGATGAAGAATGGAACCTCCTCGATAGAAAGGCACTCAGAATAGTACGGTTATGCCTCGCAGCGTCGGTCGCCTTCAACATTTCGAAGGAAACAATGACAGAGGGTTTGATTAAGGCATTGGAGAAACTATATGAAAAAACCTCGGCCTCAAACAAGGTATTTCTTATGAAACGGTTATTTAATATGAAGATGTTAGAAGGTGGATCTGTTGCAGACCATTTAAATTATTTTAATACTGTTACAAGTCAGTTATGTTCTGTAGGGGTAAACTTTGATGATGAAGTTAGAGCTCTGTTATTCTTGTGCTCATTGCCATAAAGTTGGAATGGTTTAGTAATGGCCATTAGTAACTCTGTTTCTGGATCTAGTACTTTAAAGTTTGATGATGTTGTCAGTGCTATCCTTAGCGAGGAAATGCAACGGAAAAGCTCGGTGAGACATCGAGTAATGCTTTGAGTGTAGAGTCTAGAGGAAGAAAAATGGAAAGAGGAAAGAGCTCAGGATATCGCAGTAAATCAAGGAAAGGCAGATCTAAGTCCAGATTGGGGATAGTGTGCTGGAAATGTGGAAAGAAAGGACATCTAAAGAAAGACTGTAGATCTTGGAAAGGAAAAGAAGGAGATGCACAACAAGAAAACAATCATGAAGCAAATGTGACAGGTGAGGTGTTACAAGATGCTTTGATTCTTTCTTTTGAAAATATTACTGATTCCTGGGTGGTAGATTCAGGGGCCTCATTCCATGCCACACCTGATAACAAATACTTTCATGACTATGTTCAATGAGATTTTGGACAAGTTCGTTTGGGTGATGATAAACCCTGTAAAATTGTTGGAATGGGTAAGGTTCTTGTAAAACAACAGAATGGAAACCAATGGCTACTAAAGGAGGTAAGGCATGTTCCAGATCTAAAGAAAAATATGATTTCAACAGGGCAGTTAGGCGGTGAAGGTTGTGTGACAACTTTCACAGATAAAGCTTGGAAGGTCACCAAAGGAGCCCTGGTAATAGCAAAAGGTGAAAAGGTTGGTACATTGTATTCATGCAATGGTATTTCTAACTCTGTTAATGCTTTAACTTCCAAAGGAGCAGATGTAGAATTATGGCATCATAGGCTTGGACACATGAGTGAGAAGGGGATGAAAGTTATTCACTCAAGGAATTTGTTGCCGCGTTTGAAGAATGGCGTTTTGGAATTCTGTGAGAATTGCATTTATGGAAAACAGAAGAGGGTCAGATTTTTGAGAGTTGGGAAAGAAAAGAAGAATGAAAAATTAGAGCTTGTGCATACAGATGTATGGGGACCTGCATATCATCTCTCGGTGGCTTCATTATTATCTTACTTTTATTGATGATGCAACTAGAAGAACTTGGATTTATTGTATTAAGAATAAATCTGATGTATTTGATACTTTTAAGGAATGTAAAGCTTTGGTTGAGATTGAGACAGGAAAGAACTTGAAGTGTCTCAGATCAGACAATGGAGGTGAATATTGCAGCAAAGAGTTTGATAGGTACTGTTCAGAGCATGGAATTCGTAGACAGAAGACAGTTCCAAGAACACCACAGGAAAATGGTGTGTCAAAAAGGATGAACAGAACAATTATGGAGAGTGCAAGGTGCATGAGATTGCATGCTGGATTGCCTTTACAATTTTGGGCAGATGTTGTAGATACTGCTGTTTATATAATAAACAGAGGGCCTTCAAGTTCCTTGGATGGTGGTGTTCCAGAGGAAGCATGGACAGGTAAAAAGGTAAACTACTCTTTTCTAAAGCCTTCTGGTTGTGAGGCCTTTGTCCATATTAATAAAGAAAATAGAACAAAGCTTGAGGCAAAGTCAAAGAAATGTACCTTTATTGGATATGGTATTAATGATTTTGGTTATCACTTATATGATTACGAAAATCACAAAATTATTAGGAGCAGAGATGTAATATTCAATGAAAAGGTCTTATATAAGAATCAGTTGCAAGAAAAGAAACAGGAAAAAGAAAACAAGGAATACACAGTTCTTGATGAAATCACTGAAAAAGTAAAGGTGCCTGAAAATAATAATAATCAACAAACACAACAACAACAACCACCACAACAGCAACAAGCACCCCAAACACCTGAAAGTGGTGTTAGAAGATCTACCAGGATAAGTATACCCCCTGAACGATTCTCTCCTTCATTATATTATTTATTGTTGACTAATTTTGGTGAACCTGAATGTTATGAAGAAGCAATGCAGGTTGAAAGCAGGAAGAAGTGGGAGGTAGCCATGGAAGAAGAGATGGACTCCTTAATCCATAACCAGACTTGGGACTTAGTCAGGTTTCCTGCAGGAAAAACTACATTGAAGAATAAATGGGTTTACAGGCTAAAGGAAGAAGATGGAGGAAAACAAAGGTACAAAGCTAGACTTGTGGTGAAGGGGTTTGCACAGAAGAAAGGTATTGATTTTGAGGAAATATTTTGTCCTATTGTTAAAATGACTTCAATCAGAACTATTTTAAGTCTAGTAGTAGTTGAAGATTTGCATCTTAAGCAGTTAGATGTAAAGACAACCTTTCTCCATGGGGATTTGGAGGAAGAGATATATCTGCAACAACCACAAGGATACGAGGTGAAAGGGAAGGAGAAACTAGTGTGCAGGTTGAAGAAGAGCTTGTATGGCTTAAAATAGGTTCCAAGGCAGTGGTATCTAAAATTTGACAAGTTATGTCTGAACAAGTTTATACTAGATGTCACTCTGATCATTGTGTTTATTTGAAAAAGAAAAATGATGGTAGCTATACTATATTGTTATTGTAAGTAGATGACATGCTTGTTGCAGGGTCTAACATGCAGGAAATAAATGTGCTCAAAAGAAAATTGGCAAATTCATTTGCAATGAAGGATTTGGGAGCTGCAAAACAAATCCTTGGTATGAGAATAACTAGAGACAAGAAAAATCGCAAATTAACATTGTCTCAGAATGAGTACATACAAAAGGTGTTGAAAAGATTTAATATGCACAATGCAAAACTAGTTAGTACACCTTTTGCTAGCCATTTCAAACTTAGTAAGGAAATGTGCCCAAAGACCCAATAAGACATGGATTATATGTCTAAAGTTCCATATGCATCAGCAGTTGGAAGCTTAATGTATGAAATGGTCTGCACAAGGCCTGATATTGCACATGCAGTGGGAGTTGTAAGCAGGTACATGAACAATCTAGGAAAGGAACATTGGATGGCAGTGAAATGGATTCTCAGATATTTGAAAGGTACCACAAATCAAGCATTATGATTTGGTGGTTCATACATTTCTCTACAGGGATATGTTGATGCAGACATGGCAGGTGACAGAGATAACAGGAGGAGCACTACAGGATATGTATTTAATGTAGGTGGAATAGCTGTCAGTTGGGTTTCAAAAATCCAAAGTGTTGTTGCAATTTCAACAACAGAAGCAGAGTATGTTGCTACTTCATAGGCTAGTAAAGAAGTTATTTGGTTACAAAGGTTTATGGGTGAATTGGGTAAGGAGCATGATATGGGCACTTTATACAGTGATAGCCAAAGTGCCATTCATCTTGCAAAGAACACATCATTTCATTCCAAGACTAAACACATACAGCTGAAGTACCATTTCATATGATCAGTGTTGGAAGATGTAGAGTTGAAGCCGGAAAAGATACACACTAGCTAGAATCCTGCAGATATGCTAACAAAAGTTGTAACTAGGGAGAAACTGAGAATATGCTCAGTTTCAATTGGGCTTCAAGGATGACGATGAAGATGAGAAACAGTCAGGTCCAAAGGGGAGTCATTGTCCAGAGAATGAAGTAGCGATGGAGTTGCTACAATCATTCTCCAAGTGGGAGATTGTTGGGTGTGGAGCATGATTGTTCAGAGGTCTTTGTTTCAGTCGGATGTATACCCTAGGAAGCTTGTACACCCCTCCACGCGGGGGGGTACTTTTCCTCCCTGTGGGGGTTCGGGGGGGGGCGATCCCCCCGGCTGGGGGGTCTGGGGGCCAGTGGTCCCCCAGCGGGGGTTTTAGGGGCAGCACCCCCGAAGCTAAAAACAGATGTAAAATTGCCTTGTAAATGTATAGTAATTTCTAGTCAATCTGGGCCATTCATTAGGCGGATGATCTGACGGTAAAACTTATGTTTAGTTTAGGGTTTTTTGCCCTAGAAGGCAACCCCTCTCTTTGTATGAGGGCATTGTATTTGAGGCTGTGTAATAGATGTGTATTCTCCGAGCGAGAAGCAGAGAGGTGAGACAACGAGAGAAAACAGAGGATATTACAACAGATTTGCTGTAGGTTATGTCTCTTCATTTTGCTGGATAATAGAAAGGAAGGACTGGCTGTTCAGGGTGGACGTAGCCCAAACTGGGTGAACCACGTATATCTGTGTCTCTCTTGTTTTATGCGTTTTCTGTGTTTATATTTCTGCAATATTTTATGTGTGCCATTGCTCCGTAATATATAATTTTCTAACAGGGGAAAACTGCTTTATTGGATGGGTATTGTTTGGGTATCGTGCGTGGCTGATATAGATGTGGAGCATTAGATTAGATGGGAGTTGATCTAACGACCGTCGGGCAAGGGAAGTGAGTGGGCGATAAAGCATGGGCTTATGGAGGGGCCCAACACTTTAAGCATTAGCGGTAAGGGATTATTTAATGTTAATGATGGGTTTAAATTTGATCAGGCAGAGCTTAATGAAGTGACATGGAGCAGCGGTAAACGGGTGTTTATCGTATAAGTGGGGAACAAATCGTTTATGAAGGATATGATAGGGGAATGCGACAGATGTAGGTCTGGGTGATTTAATGAATAAAGGGATAGAATATCATAATCACATTTTCTTAAGCCTGATGGTTCATTCCCTTAAGAGCGATGCGATGCGATAAGATCTACGGTCAGGAATTCGCAGTCACCCAATGGTTGATAGTGTTATCGTACATCGCATATCGCAATTTTCTTCCGCTCAATGGTTCATTGCGTTATGAATTATGTGATGCGATAATATACTTTAGGAATAATCATTTCAACATTTCAAAACCTTTAACTTCTACTTACCCTTCTATTCCTAACATTTTTCTTATTCTTTTAGAGTACATTTGAACTAGCAACTCAACATTTCTTTTTATAAACAATCTAACTCTATTTCTAACCTTATATAATCCAATGGCTTAGATTAAAGTTATGAGATCCTTTTATTTCTCTACCTAACTATGATATGCCAAGATTAAACTGTTTGGTCAGATTTTATTCTCTGATCTATAAACATAAAATTCAAAGCATTGAATAACTAAGATTAAATAGTTTGATTACCATGGATTGTGGCATGAATAACAAGTTGCACACAATCATTATTATGCATAAAAGTAAATAGTAGTGGCATTTAGACTTGCACACTTTCATAGTTTATTTCTGTTTTCTTTTCTGTCTAACCTAGCATTTTATTTTGCCTTTATTTTTTAGGGCATCTACCCTAACATTTTCTTTGATATGGACATATTTATTCAAAACGTTTCCTAACATTTTTTATTCAATATTATTTTTGTCCATATCCTATCTTAACATTTTTTATATACATTTTCGTTTTTTGTCTAATTTATTCTAACTTATCAAAACCAAAAAATGCTACAACATCGGCTCCAACTGGGGACCGCTTTCTCTTGTAGAATGCATAGAACCTGCAGATCCATGTGCCTTCTCCTCGGGCCTTGGAGTCTTTGCTGTAAAAAATCTCACTAACAACTTAAAAATAAAAGAAACCAAAATATTTACAATGAAATGTATCCCAACTTCTTAGTACTGAATGAAATGTTTGAGAAACCTTCCATTTACAGGATAAGTGGAATATTGTCCCTCGAGATTTTGCACACAAAGGTGTTGTTACCCTTTACTTCAACAATTTCTAATGGACCAAATCATAGGTTGTCAAACTTACCATGCTTTCCCTTTTCCTCCCTCCTGGAGTCCCATCTTAGAACTAGGTCACCTTCTCTGAAGTCCCTTTCCCTGGCACTTTTGTAAAACAGGATTTTCATCTTATTCTGATATTTCTTCAATTTGTATTAAACTTCATCTTTATTTTCATTTAGTTCAATAATCTGATTTATCCTTCTTGAAAAATCATCAGGTTCATCTGTTGAGTCCTGCAAGAAATTTAAAACTGGGAAAGCCAAATTGGTGGGAAAAATTGCATCTTTCCCATAGACTAACTGAAAAGGAGATTTACCGGTAGATATTTTTGGAGTTATTCTGTTTGCCCATACTGCATAAACTAAATGAGAGTCCCATCTCTTTTTATGATCTGCTAGGGTCTTTTTGATTACCTTTACTAGACTTTTATTTGAGGATTCGGCGAGGCCATTACCTTGAGGGTAGTATGGAGTTGAATGATGTAACATATTCTGTTATTTCTTGTAAAACTCAATCATTTTAACATTAGAGAATTATGCTGCATTATCTATGACAATTTGAGTTGGGCAACCAAACCTAGATAAGATGTTTTCTTCAATGAACTTAATTACTACTGAATCAATAACATTTCTTATTGGAATTGCTTCCACCCATTTAGTGAAGTAGTCTGTTGTTGTGAGAATCCATCTGTGCTGATTACTTGAAGTGGGATGGATTTCTCCAATAAAATCTAATCCCCATTGAAGGAAAGGTCCTAAGATTATTTATGGTACGAGTGGAAGAGTTGCTAGTTTCTGCTTACCAACAAACATATTACAAGGAACACAACTTCTGAACTTTTCACCTACTTGTAAAAGCAATGTTGGCCAATAAAATCCTCCCCTTAATATCTTGTATGCTATTGCTCTCCAAGCATGATGTCCTCCACAAAATCCTGCATGAAACTGATCGATGATTCCTTCAGTTTCTAATTATGTTAAACATAATAACAAAATATTCAGTGGATCTTTCCAGTACTAATATGAAAATGGGGCACTTAGACTTCTTGTCTAACTTACAAGAACCTCTCCCACTTCCAAAGCTTTAAATATTCCCAAGTCTTATTGATTAACCAATGCGGAATTAATAAGTGCTTGATTTAAGGTGTATGCTGGTATTTGTTTTAAACTGTTCAGGTGCTGTAAATTAATGTGCTAAAACTAGTATATAATTACATACAATAGTAAATAATGCAACAATAAAACAAGCACATAAGAAATCAATTTAATTTGGAGTTCACCCAAAACTCTTGGCTATGTCTCCTTGAGCTCTAGTCAACTTGACTAGGCTCTTTGGGATTATGGCAGGTCCTTTTACAAGCTCTTGGCTCAACTCCACTGTTTGGGCTCAGAACACCATCTCTCCCTAGATCTTGAAGCTCTTGGCTTTCTGGCTCTCGGCTCTCACTTTGGCTCTTGGCTCTGGCTCTTTGACTTTGGCTTCTTTGGCACTCTACAATTTACAACTCTCTGGCTTTTCACTTGAACTCCAAGTGACTCCCTTTGCTATTCTTTTTCCTTATGTGCTGCCTCTTTCTGCTCTTTTTCACCTTAGCTTCCTGCTTTGGCTTCACTTTCAGCAACAACCCCCAACAATCTTCAACAACCTTTGTCTTTGTCATTTTGTAGCTTTTAAAGCCAAATCAGCACTGTTGGTTCGTTTTCCCTCTCAAGCTCTCTAGCTTCCTACTTTGGTCCACTCAAATCCCCTCTCCCCTCTCTGAGCGTTAAATAATCATTGCTAACACCTTTAGGGGAGGTGGCCATTTGTTCTACAATGGAAGAGTGCATCGACGCTTGAAATCCCCCAGAAACAGTGGTTCCCTGTTTACACAGAGAAACGCTGTAAAACATGGGAAAAATAGCCAAATCTCTGTTTATCGGAATTCAAAAGTCCTTAATTCCACTTTATAACACTATTGGGTCCGCCTGAAATCACTTATCACAAGTTGAAATTCCCATTCCGTGGCTTCCCTTTGTATTTAGAAAATATGTTAAACATTGTAAAATCTTGTCAAAATGGCTTTAGCCGGATTTGAAACATTATATGTTTTCATTTGCAAACCCTTTCGGGTCCGTTTTCATCGCAAGTTGCGATAATGCATGGACGCGGGGTAAGCCATATGGTGTGGCCTATGCCGACACCAATATTGGTGATCGTGGTATCGCTTGGCCTAGGGTCCCGC
Organism: Pinus tabuliformis; assembly: GCA_031772625.1. NCBI lineage: Eukaryota > Viridiplantae > Streptophyta > Pinopsida > Pinales > Pinaceae > Pinus > Pinus tabuliformis. Next base: position 486,162,405 of record CM062807.1, read on the forward strand.
CTCTGCCTCGTGCCATTTGCCGATGCCAATCTGCCGATTTCGGTGATTGCACCATTGCATCAGCCTGGGACCTCCACCTTGGGTAGACCGCCTACCTCCGATCCGACCCGCCGATCCGATCATCAGAGGTCGCTGATCGGGGGTGCCTTCCACTCGACCTTAAGTCCTCCTCTTTGCCTCATGCAATGCGATTTTCCATTATAAGGGTCTTTTTCCATTGTTAGGGGTTTTTGCCTCTTTTTTCAAAGAAATTGGGCATCTTCTTCATGCGATAACTTCTGCATCGTAAGTCCATTTTAGCCCATTCAAGTTGTAGTAGATTCAGAATGGGGAGATATCTGCAATGAGACTATTTCCGAGAGCAGCCTGAAACTTTCATTTTCCTCTGATTTACAAAGGATTTGTGCGATTTGGCACCTTTTACCTCTTATATGAAGTCTTTTAGACTTAGAGGTTTATCCAGGATCCATTTTTGGGTCACGCCTTTCCACTAAGAGAACGTTTGGTCTCCAAAAGACTGATATACTGATTTGAACAGTACCTGAGAGTAACAACACCCTCTTCTTTCAACCTCCATACACTTGCATTGCATAGTGCCTTTAACCAAAGTTTCGGACCACTTCCCTTCTAGATGGGCTAGTATTCCCGGGAAGAACTGTCTTCCTCCTTGCCTTCCTACAGAACTCCTGATGAAATGGTTATAGAAGGTAGTTTGAGCTCTCTACATTGATATTTGATCCAAGGTGGCTCAAACAAATGTGAAGTACACCCGCTTCACAAAAACTTTCCTTTGTACTTGTTTGACAAGTTGTTAACAACAACTATCAACAACAACAGGAATACAGACAACAACTGGATGGACTAAACTCCTGCTTCAACAAAAGAAATAGATTTCACATCTTGTGAACACCTTCATGTCTTACCTCTGCATATAAATGATGGGCTAGACAAAAAGCCCACAAAACATGCCTTTAAAACAAATGACCCTTCAAGTCAAGCATGTAGAAAAGGCCATTTGGACTCTTTTCAAAAGATGAAACATTTCATCATTATTCTCCATCTTGGAGACCAAGTCAAATTTTCCCAAGTCAACATTACATGCATGTTTAAAGCAATCAGCCCTTCACGTTAATTACACATACATGTTCAAAACAAGGAAAACATCAACATCCTTGTGTTCATGCATCTCATGCTCATGCATGCATTTCATCCTTCAAATTTCACTTAAGCACATTGTACTTTTAAAGCTGAAATGAAATATAATGTTGTAGAAACAAAGTGAGTCTCCTACTCAACAATTTTCCATTCAACATCTTGGTAGAAACCTGCAACTTTCATCTCATCAACAAGAAATGAAAATAGATGCATTAATAGACATGCAATCATTAATTGGAAAAGAACTCCAAACATTTCTTACCAATCCAGTTCAAAGGTTTTTCCCTTGTCTGCACATCAACATGTGAATCATCTTGAGACACATCATCCGTGGAAACTTCATTTCCATTTCTGCCATCTTCTCTTTCCAATTTTTTCAACTTTGGTGGAAGCATTGTTGGATTCAGTGTCCAACATTTTGCAGCAAGATGTCATTATTTATGGCAGTAAGTGCATTGCATGTGCATCCTCTTGACAACATGATTTGCCTTGTCTAATGGACCTTTGGCTCTTTGCTTCTTTTCCTTCAAAAGTTTCCTGTATGTGGCCATTCTCTTCCAGCATCTAGAAACATGATGGTTATCCAAACCACAAAAGGAACATGCGAGTCTTTTCCCATGCTTATGTGAAAATTTCCCATGCTTTACAAAATCAAAAGGAATATGATTAGAACTAGATTTATACCTTCCTCTTTCACCTTTATTTCCTTCATGAGGAGGTGAAGCAAATGAAGAAGTGGCTCCCTTTGGAACACCATCAATCTCTTTAAGGTTGTTAGAGTTTCCACAACTCTCTGGTTCAAGTGTGTGCTTTTGAACACCTGCATCCTGCAAATGATGTTTCAAGCCATTACATTCCTCTTGAATACAACCTTCACACTCTGCAATGCAACCCCTTCTTGGAGCTATTTCAATGGCCTTCATGGCAGCTTTGGAACTCTCTCCATAAGACTGTCCATAGCCAAGACCCAAATACTTAGGCCTTTCTTCAACCATTATTGGTTCAAAAATACCTTGTGCATGCTTTCCCAAGCCCTTTCCTTCATAGCCCATCTTGGACATTAGCTTGGAACCTATGCCTCTAGTATGTTTTTCAAAAGAAGCAATATAAGCATTCTTAGAAGAATTTGAAGACAAACTGGAATGGTTTACCTCTTCTTCAAGTTGATAGTTGACCAAGGCTTCTTAGGCAACAAAGAGTTGTGACTCCAACTCATGCATCCTCTTCAGGTTCATATTTTCAATATGAAGTTGCCTCTCCATTTCCTGCATATGTCGAAAAGCAACTACTTCTCTTCCTTCATGGAATTCAAATGCTCTCTAATATGTTGCTCTTTCTTCCATCCTCATACATTTCTCTCACCTTGTACATCATGATGAACAAGTCTTGCTTCAAGTCTCCATCAAAGAGTCTTGTGATGAATAAGGAAGAATTTGAGGATATACTTGAGGAAGTTGTCATTATGCCAATGAAAAAATAACTTCAAACGAGATTAATAAAGAGCTTATTTCAGCAACCTTTTGTAACAAACCTCTTGTGCTCCAAGGATTGCCTCGAGGTCCTTTGGGATAGAAGAATGCCTTCAACCCTTCTTCCTATTTGTCCTTCCTGGACTGAACTATCAGTAGCTTTTCCTTCACCTTTGCAAACTCAGAAAATAGCCAATTTGCAAAACAAGCATACAATGAATCTCTTGTTGTTCAAACACCTTTCAGACAAGCAGTCTTTGCTTTGTCAATCAAGCATTCTGATATAACCTTCTTTGAAGGTGGGTTTAATCAAACTTAGGCTCCAATATCGCCTGATCTGAAAATGGGGCACTTAGGCTTCTTGTCTAACTTACAAGAACCTCTCCCACTTCCAAAGATTTAAATATTCCCAAGTCTTATTGATTAACCAATGCGGAACTAATAAGTGCTTGATATTAAGGTGTATGCTGGTATTTATTTTAAACTATTTAGGTGCTATAAATTAATGTGCTGAAACCGATATGTAAATATATACAACAGTAAATAATGTAGCAGTAAAACAAGCACATAAGACAGCAATTTAATTTGGATTTCACCCAAAACTCTTGGGCTACTTCTCCTTGAGCTCTAGTCAACTTGACTAGGCTCTCTGGGATTATGGCAGGTCCTTTTACAAGACTATTGGCTCTACTCCACTGTTTTACACAGGAACAATGGGCTTAGAACACCATCTCTCCCTGGCTCTTGAAGCTCTCGGCTTTCTGGCTCTCGTCTCTCACTCTGGCTCTTGGCTCTGGCTTTGTCTCTGGCTCTTTGGCTTTGGCTTCTTTGGTTCTCTACAATTTACAGCTCTCTGGATTTTCACTTGAACTCCAAGTGACTCCCTTGGTTGTTCTTTTTCCTTCTGCGTTGCCTCTTTCTGCTCTTTTTCGCCTTAGCTTCCTGCTTTGGCTTCGCTTTCAGCAACAACCCCCAACAACCCCCAACAACCATCAACAACCTTTGTCTCTGTCGTTCTGTGGCTTTTTAAGCCAAATTGGAGCTGTCAGTTCATTTTCCTTCTTGGGCTCTCTGGCTTCCTGCTTTGGTCTGCTCAAATCCCCTCTCTAAGCGTTAAATAATCATCGCTAATGCATTTAGGGGAGGTGGCCACCTATTCTACAACAGAAGAGTGCATCGGCGCTTGAAATCCCCCAGATACAGTCGTTCCTTGTTTACTTAGAGAAATGTTGTAAAACACGGGAAAAATCGCCAAATCTCTATTTATTGAACTTCAAAAGTCCTTAATTCCGCTTTATAACACTATCAGATCCGCCTGAAATCACTTATCGCAAGTCGCAATGCCCATTCCGTGGCTTCCCTTTGTATTTAGAAAATACGTTAAACATTGTAAAATCTTGTCAAAATGGCTTTAGCCGGATTTGAAACATTATATGTTTTCATTTCAAAACCCTTTCGTGTCCGTTTTCATCGCAAGTCACAAAACGCATGGACCCGGGGTAAGCCATATGGCATGGCCTACGCCGATGCGATCCACCGTGCCACTGTTGGCGATCGTGGTATCGCTTGGCCCAGGGTCCCACCTCTACCTCATGGCATTCGCCGATGCCGATCCACCGATTTTGACGATCGCACCATCGCATCGCCTCGGGACCTTTGCCTTGGGTATACACCGCCTACCTCCGATCTGACCCACCGATCCTATCATCGGAGGTCACTGATCGGGGGTGCCTTCTGCCTGACCTTAAGTCCTCCTCTTTGCCTCATGTGATGCGATTTTCCCTTATAAGTGTCTTTTGCCATTTTTAGGGGTTTTTGCCTCTTTTTTCAAAGAAATTAGGCATCTTATGCATGTGATAACTTCTACATCCTAAGTCCATCTTAGCCCATTCAAGTTGCAGTAGATTCAGAATGGGGAGATCTATGCAATGAGACTATTTCTGAGAGCAGCTTGTGACTTTCATTTTCCTCTGATTTACAAAGGATTTGTGCCATTTGGCACCTTTTACCTCTTATACGAAGTCTTTTAGACTTAAAGGTTTATCCAGGATCCATTTTTGGATCAAGTACAAATTTGCATTTATGATGCAGTACTTGACTTCTTTCAATTTAAGACTTTTACACCGGGCTTTGGAAAATGATGCTGGGCATTCAAAATGAAGGAGAAAATTTACAACGTCTTTATACCAATGCGACAGTAGAATTTTGTCATCAATATGTAAAGGTAAAGGTTCTTGTGGATTTTTTTCTTCAGGTTGAAGAGAAGTTTCTTGTGGATTCTCCCCTTGTAAAATCAGGAAAGGTTCTTGTGGATTCTTTCCTTGTGCAAGGACAAAAGGTTCTTGTGGATTCTTCTCTTGTACTAGGACATAAGGTTCTTGTGGATTCTTCCCCAGTACTTCTAAAATAGAATTGATTCTAAGCACTTTGCAATTGGATTTTCTAGAAGCTTAGCTAATCCCTAACCTTTTACTAGCTTTGTAGTTTTGATAGTTAGATCAAACTCAAGTACTTGAGTGATCCACCTACCTCTTTTCCCATCAGTGTTAGGTTGAGTTAAGACAATTTTTATAGCACCATTAGGAACATAAGTAGTAATAGGTGAATGTAGGACATACATCCTGAAAGATTTCAGGGCTTAAATGAGGGCATAGGCTTGCTTCTCGATTATTTCATACTTAAGCTCAACATATCTCATAACCTTACCGAAAAAGGCTATCGGCTGGTCATGGGAATCTTCATTCTTTTGTAATAGGACAACAATAAGGGTTGTTTCTGAGGGAAAATAAAAGACACTGAATGGTTTAGTATAATCATGGTTGGCCAAGGTGGGAGCTTCAGAGATAGCTTTCTTGATTTGGTCAAATGCATGCCTGGAAGAGTTAGTCCATTTAATTTCATGATCCTTTTGGAGCATGTCAGTTATATCTTTTACAATCTTTGCATAATTTGGGATGAATCTCCATTAAAAATTAATCTTACCTAGAAAAAGCTTGAATTTCTTTCTTGTTTCTAGGTAAGGTCAATGTTTCAATGGCTGACACACACTTAGGATCAATTACCACTCCTTCCTTTAAGATGATATGTCCTAATAGCTTTCCTTCTTTAATAACAAACAAATACTTTTTAGGGTTCAATGATATCCCAAATTTCCTACACTTGTCAAAAACCTTGTTCAAGTGCTTTAGATGTTTCTGATCAGATTTAGAAAAAACAGTAATGTCATTAAGATAAATAACTACAAATTTGTTTACTTGACTCATGAAAGCTACATCCATAGCTCTCTGAAATGTTGCTCCAGCATTTGATAAGCCAAATGGAATGCTAGTGTACATAAATGTACCCCAGGGTGTATTGAAGGCTGTCTTTTCCCTGTCTGCTGGATCAACATTCACCTGATTATAACCTGAAAAACTATCAAGCATAGAAAGTATTTGTGCTCCTGAAACCATTTGAAGTAACTGATCCATCTTGGGAAAATGGTAATTATCCTTTAATTATGCTTTGTTCAAATTTCTAAAGTCCACAAAAAGCCTAATTTTTCCATTCTTTTTCCTAAATGGAACTAAATTTGCAACCCAACTAGAATATATAAGAGGGAGAATGATTTGGGCATCTAGCATTTTCTTAATTTCCCTTTCGACAATTGGTAAAAGGGATAGATTAATCCTCCTAAGTTTTTGTTGCTAAGGAACTTCTTCTGGCTTCAAAGGGATTTTATGCTGTATTAATGAAGTATCATAGGTTTTTAGATCAACATAGGTCCAAGAAAAAACATCCTTATAACTTTGAAGTAACTTAAGATATTGAGTTTTAATCTCAGGGTCTGGAGATGCACAGATTTTGATGCTTTTGACATCATCATTTGTTCCAATGTTAATTTCCTCTATGTCCTATTCAGAGGAAATGGACTCAGGGTATCGAGCCTTTTGGAATAAAATTGTTAGAAAATTGAATAATATTATGATCAACAATTTTTGAACTGAAATATTAAGTATCATTTTCACTTGTATTTTCATTTATTTGGTATCTATCTTCATCAACTTGTAGAAGAGAAAATTGATCTACAAGTTGCAGAAAGGATTTCAAGTGTTCATCATCTTCAAATATCTACCAGTGTTTTAGATTTTCTGGGATAGATGGTCTATACTTGACTTGTATTTGGTAGAGTACATTAGTATGATCAGGAATTTTAAATGAACTAGCAGAAACAACTAAGGCATCTGCATGAATATCCTGATCTCTTAGAATATAAGTCAAATTAAAGGCATCAAAGAAGTTTTCAACTAAATCCCATACTTCATTTCGATAAGACTTCAGTCTAGGATGTTTAGTCTGGAAAATACTTCTCACTTGTTTGACAATAAGCTATGTGTTGGAATTATGGCACAGGTTTGGAGCTATGGCATAGGTGTTGTCCTTGATGGCAACTCTCTCTGGTGACAGATCTCAGTTCAGGCTTTCAGAATGAAGGAAAATACATATACGCGGGTTCACCTAGACTAACGTGCATATACACGCGGGTTAGGCGTTACAAAGGCACGTATGCATATACACGCACTTTCACGCAAGGAAAAGCGCGTATATGTTGGAGAACCTACTTTTGGTCCGTGGTAGTTAGTCCTTGGTATTTGAATCTATGGTTTTGGACCACGGTATCTCGTCAGAAGTGTTGACCCCAAGTATTGGGTTCATGGTATTGTTTTATTATGGTTTTGGACCGTGGTATTGTGAAAGGCCGAAGACTATAAAAGGGGAAGGAGATCTTTTGGCAAAGGAACATCTGAATTAATTGAATATCTAATAAGTGCTAGATCTGAAATATTGGTGATTGGGGTTATGGTGCAGATCTGGATCTAAATGAAGGAGGAACCTTAGCGCAAAGAGAAGGATAAGTTCTATTGATGGGTCATAATCTTAAGGCTTGAATGATAACATCTTTGTATGATTTTGATCTGTTATATGTAGCGCATTCTTGATCTATAAATCTGATACTCTGGGCTAATCAGTGTCTGAATTTTTGAAAGAGTGAATTATCTTTTATAGATCTATACACATGTTCGGTGAAGTGAAGGCGCGTATACACGCTGTTTTGGTAAGGGAAAGAAGCGTATATGCAGGTTGGCTTTGACACAGAAGCGTATACACGCAGGTTTCTGAACAGTGAAGTAGCGTACATCTCTTAATTCATGTTCCAGCTGGTTCTGTTTATTGCTGCAATGGTCTGGGTTCAGAATTGGTGTGTGGTTACAGTTACTGTGTTCTGGGTACAGTTGTCAGAGAAGTGTTTGTTTTGATTCAGTTTTGATTGGTGAAAAGATGATTGGTTGATGCATAAATTCTTGATATTTGATTGATGTGGATCCAGTCTGAAAATTTATGAAACGTGGTCCCTGGAAGAAAGAGAAGGTTGTAGCCTTCTGTAGGCCAGCACCTATGTACTAGTATCTTGGCTAGTGCAAGAGCTAAGGGGGTTGTAGCTCCCTTCCAGGAGAAGCTGGAGAACGAGAGAGGGTTGTAGCTCTCTGCAGGTTGTAGCCTGCGTACTGGTAAAGGACTGCACCAGTACATTGTAACAAGAAGTTTCTAATTAAAAGAAGATAGAGACGAATTTCAGCAGGTGGTTTTCACCCACATTGGGTTTCCACCCACAATGGGTTTCCACCTTATGTCTTGTGTTCTTGTGTGTGTGATTGTCCTCAGATGTGTTTTACTATTTCTGGTTATTGTTTATTTGATCCTAATACACAGATTAATGATCAACATCAGTAAGATAAACTAAATTATAAGTTTGCACTGCATACACGGGTTTCCTTCTCTGTAGTTGCGTATATACGCGTTTTATCTAACTGAAGTAGCGTATATGATATGGGTTTGAAAAAGAATATAAGTGACTTGATAATACTGATTCACCCCCCCTCTCAGTATTATTTCCAACAATTGGTATCAGAGCAGGTTCTTTTGAAGAAGCTTGATCGCTTGAAGAAAGATCCATCATCATGAGAAAATACGAGAGAGAATCATCTATCAGGCCACCAATTTTTTATGGGACAAACTTCGTATATTGGAAGGTAAGAGTTACTGCCTATCTTCAATCTCTTGGTATAGAAGTCTGGGATATCATAGATACAGGGTACTCTTTTCCGTTAGCAACTCCTACAGATCCAGCTGAGAAGAAGAAATATGAAACAAATGCAAAGGCTGTCAATACCCTATTAGGATGTCTATCTCAATCAGAATTTGTCAAGGTTATGCAGTATAAATCTGCAAAAGAAATATGGGACAAGATTGTTTTGAGCTATGAAGGAGATGAACAGGTAAAACAAGCAAAACTTCAAACCCTCAGAATTCAGTATGAAAATCTCAGAATGCATAATGATGAAAGTGTGGCTAACTATTTCCTTCGTGTAGATGAGATTGTTAATTGTATGAAAAACTTGGGAGAAGAAATAAAAGAGGTTGTTGTGGTTGAAAAAGTTCTAAGATCTTTGTCCCCTAGGTTTGAATCTAAAGTTTCTGCAACAGAAGAAAAAGAGAATCTACGAAACCTTACCATGTCATAGCTGCACGAAATTCTAACTGCTTATGAAATGAGGAAAGGAGGACCATCAGACAGGAGAGAAGCTACCTTCAAGGCTTCAGGCAAAGGAGACTACTATGAGTCAGGACACGCGTCAGAAGAAGAAGAAGAATCAAATTTTGTCAAGAACCTTCAATGGGGTGCTGGAAGATTCAGAGGTAAGTTACCTTTCAAATGCTTTGCTTGTGGAAGAGTCGGTCACTATGCTACCAAATGTCCTCATAAGGATAAGATTGACAAAGGGAAGGAACCCATTAGATGGAACAAGAAACAAAATGTAAATAAGAAAAGCTATTACACTCATGAAGACAATGATGGACTCTCAAATAGTGATGAAGATGAACGAGGTAATAATTATAAACTTTTACTGACTTTTGAAGATGATGATTACATGGATGCTATAGATGAAGAAGGTCTTTATGAAGAGATTTCTAAACTCAAAATTTGTTTAGAAGAGAAAAATGTGATTATTGATTCTCTGTAATGTCAACTGGCTGAAAGGGAAAAACATCAAGAAAAATTGGAATGTGAAATTGTTGGTCTTAGAAAAGAGATTGAGAAAACAAAAGCTCTTAATCTTAAATTTGTTAAAGGATCTGAAACTCTGGATGAGATTATCAATGTGCAACGTTCTCCACTAATCAAGACAGGTCTGGGATATAATGGAGAAGCATCTCAAGAATCCACCTCCAAAAGTTATCTTGATGCAGCAAGGAGGAGCGAGCAAAGGCCTAATAGAAATCATCAGGTAAATCAGGGACAGTTTACCTCAAGAATGAACAAAGACTATCAGGAAAATCGCGGGAAATCTACTTTAAGGACAAACAGAAGCCACAACCAGCCACAGGTAAAATCTTCCCAATTTTCCTCAAGAATGGATGTCAGTAGAAACTACAATCGGTTGGTTGATAGATTTGATAATCGCAGGAGTTTATTCAATGGCCAATGTTTCTATTGCCATAACTTTGGCCACAAAGCAGCTCAATGTGTTTCCTATAAGACAATCATGACTAGAGAATCTCAAAAACAAAGAAGTATGACTGGAATCACGAAAAGGACCTATAACAACTTTTCCGCCCTTGAAAATGAAATTGAATGTTCTATTTGTAATAACTTCGGTCATGAAGATTCTGAATGCAGGAGCAGGTTTTGGAAGACAACTCAGAAGGAACAAACCTCAAGTGCCAGAACATGGAGAATGAAGGAACCGCAACCAGAAAGATGTGGGATAGCTTTATATGCAGAAGGACAGGAAAATAAATGGTACATCGACAGTGGATGTTCGAAGCATATGACAGGTGATAAAGAAAAACTTCAATCATATAGTTCTTTAGAAAAAGGAAAGAAAGTTTCTTTTGGAAATGATACCCTGCAGTCATAAAAGGAAAAGGCACTGTTCAGTTGAAAGAAAAAGTCAAAGCTGGAAATGTTTTGTATGTTGATGGCTTGAAGCATAATCTACTGAGTGTCAGTCAGATGTGCGATCAAGGAACTGAGGTAATATTTCGATCAAATGGATGTAGTGTTCGTGATCTTGATACAGGAAAAATAGTGATCAAAGGCATAAGAACTCCAAATAATTTATACATATTTGAAGAAGGACAACAACAATGCTATTTGAGCAAAAATGATGAACACTGGTTATGGCATTGGAGGTTGGGGCATCTAAGATTTTCACAGATAAGGAAAGCATGCAAATACGAGGCAGTTCGTGGTCTTCCAAACATCAGAATTCCAGACAATACAATATGCAAATCATGTCAGTTTGGTAAGCAAACCAGAACTAACTTCCCTGAGAAGTAAGGATCAGCTAGCAGGCCTCTTGAACTAGTCCATACAGATGTATGTGGTCCATCTAGGAAAAGGTCACCTCAAGGAGAATAATACTTTATATTATTCATTGACGACTTCTCCAAGATGGGTTGGATAGGAATTATGAAGCACAAAGAAGAAGCCTTCGAAAAATTCAAATCTTTCAAAGCCTTGGTTGAAAACAAATCAGATCACAAAATTAAGCGCCTCAGGTCTGATAGAGGTGGGGAGTTTACCTCAAACGAATTTTTCGATTTTTGTGAAGAACATGGAATAAGAAGGGAATTCTCTATAGCTAGGAATCCTAAGCAAAATGGAGTAGTGGAAAGGATGAACAGAACGGTTCAACAAATGGCTCGTGTAATGCTTGATGAGTCTGGAACTCCCGCAACTTTCTGGGGTGAAGCCACATTTGTTGCAGTTGTTATTCTCAACAAGGCAAATGTCCGGGTGAACAACACTCAAACTCCTCATGAGCTTTGGTATGCTGAGACTCCTTCGGTAAAGCATTTCAAAATATTTGGAAGCAAATGCTATATTAAGAATAATGATGAACATCTTGGCAAGTTTGAACCTAGAGCAGATGAAGGAATTCTCCTTGGTTATTCACCTCACATCAAAGCATATAAGTGTTGCAATAAAAGACTTGGAAGAATTGTTGACAACATTGATGTAGTGGTTGATGAAGAAGGAAACATTTCTAGGCAAGCAAATTATGAAAATATCGAAGAGGATGAAGACCATCCTTCAAATCAGACTGATGATGAAGAAGAACCTCAAGAGGCACCAGAGGAACATATAAGGATAGAAGAGAAGACTCCATCCAGGTACATTCAGAAGAATCATCCAGAATCTCAAATTTTGGGACAGAAAGAGGCAGGTATACAAACAAGAAGAACAATTGCAGAAGCCTCAAGCTATTTGGCATTGCTCTCCTCCACTGAACCACAAAATGTAAAAGAGGCATGCAAAGATGAATGCTGGGTCAAGGCAATGGATGAAGCACTTGAGCAGATCAAAAAGAACAACACTTGGGAGTTGGTCCCTAGACCAAAGGATAATAATGTCATAGGAACAAAATGGATCTTCCAGAACAAGTTGAATGAAAATGGGGAAGTGATTAGAAACAACGCCAGACTTGTCTGTAAAGGGTATGCTCACCAAGAAGGAATATACTTTGAAGAAAATTTTGCTCCCGTTGCTAGACTTGAGGCCATCAGAATGTTCCTTGCTCTCTCTAGCTTTCAGAAGTTCAAAGTATTTCAAATGGACGTGAAATCAGCCTTTCTGAATGGAGACTTAGAAGAATAAGTGTACATTGAGCAACCGGATGGTTTCATTCTTGGGAATGATCCAAATCTTGTATGCAAACTAAAAAAGACTCTCTATGGTCTTAAATAGGCTCCAAGGGCTTGGTACTACCGTTTGGACAAATATCTTCATCAACAAGGTTTTTCAAAAGGATCAACAGATAGCAATCTTTATATAAAAATTGAAAATGACAAATTGCTAATACTTGTTGTGTATGTAGATGATATTATCTTTGGCAGCAATGAAGAAGCTATGAGTCAAAGCTTTGCCTTGGTGATGCAAAAAGAATTCGAAATGTCTTTGCTTGGAGAACTGACATATTTTCTTGGATTGCAAATCCAACAAAATGAAGGCGGTATCTTTTTGTCTCAAACCAAGTACCTCAAGCAGATTTTGAAGAAGTATGGCATGGAAGATTCAAAACCAGTATGTACACCTATGGTTACAGGATGCAGCCTCAGTGCAAATGATGAATCAGCAGCAATGCATCAACCAACCTATAGATCCATGATTGGAAGTCTACTTTATTTGATAGGTACCCGACTAGACATCATGCATGTAGTGGAAATAGTTGGAAGGTTCCAAGAAAATCCTAAGGAAACTCATCTTCAGGCAGTTAAGAGAATCTTCAAGTACCTTCAAGGAACTCAAAACTATGGCTTATGGTATCCTAGAGATACAAATATCACACTTCATGCTTATACAGATGCAGATTGGGCCGGAAGCTTGGATGACAGGAAGAGCATAAGTGGTGGTGCATTCTTTATGGGTTCCAGATTAGTATCTTGGTTCAACAAGAAACAAAGTTCGATTGCTTTATCTACAGCTGAAGCAGAATATGTGGCTGCTGCATCTTGTTGCACTCAACTCTTTTGGATGATGCAGACCTTGCAAGATTTTCAAATCACTTGTACACCACCTATCTCCATCTTATGTGATAATACAAGTGCAATCAGCATTTCAAAGAACCCAGTCATGCATTCAAAGACCAAGCACATACCGATCAAGTATCACTTTCTCCGGGAACAAGTGTTGGAACAAAAGGTCAAATTGGAGTATGTTCCTTCTAAGGAACAAGTTGTTGATATTCTCACCAAACCACTGCCCAGGGAAACTTTTGAATACCTCAGACAGAAGATGGGAGTAGTTGATGCATCATCTTGCTGTTAAAACTTGTCTGTTTCAGAGAAAAATGGGTGTACGTGAGTTTCCTGAGGAGGATCCACGTACATATGCCTGTTTGTGCAGAGACAATCGCGTATATGAAGGTTTGATGGATATCAGTAGGGACAGGCTCTGGTTGAAGATATTTTGATATGGGTCTGACAGAGACCATTCGGCATAGGTTCAAGGGGAGCAGATAAACTTCTAATGATGCATTGTTGGCATTATCTTAGAAGCTCTTAGTTCTAGTTCACAGCTGTTGTTGGTTTCAGGAGGAACAAACACAGAGGGAGAACAGAAGGAAATATTGGTTGCTGATCTGAATGGTGATTGACAAATGCTGCTGATATCAGTTATTGGTGACTTTCATAAGTCTTATTGTAGTTATTTCGTCTCTATGTCATGTATCTCTTTTAAGGTGTCAAGGTCATGTAACGGCCTATTTTGGTTTCCCCACTATGCCTGGGATGAAGATGTAATGTACTTGGTTGTCATATGTAAATTTCTGATGTATCCCCACTTGGTTGGGTGGATGATCCCCACTTAGTTGGGTAATGGATGTATGTATTGAGTCTTTTGGTAATAGGAAGGTGGTTCTTCTGGAAGAACATCTTTTTGCAGATCTTGCCTACAGTCAGGGGGAGCATGGTCAGCACAGCAGGGCAGAGATTTCAGCATGTACTCAGGGGGAGCACAACCCTTTGCCCTTGATGACAAAGGGGGAGAATGACTTTGAGAATCTTGGGGTTGCCATCAAGTCCAAAGGGGGAGATTGTTGGCATTATGGCATAGGTTTGGAGCTATGGCACAGGTGTTGTCCTTGATGGCAACTCTCTCTGGTGACATATCTTAGTTCAGGCTTTCAGAATGAAGGAAAAGACATATACGCAGGTTCACCTAGACTAAGGTGCGTATACACGCGGGTTAGACGTTACAAAGGTGCGTATGCGTATACATGCACTTTCACACAAGGAAAAGCGCGTATATGTTGGAGAACCTACTTTTGGTCCGTGGTAGTTAGTCCTTGGTATTTGAACCTATGGTTTTGGACCATGGTATCTCGTCAAAAGTGTTGACCCCAAGTATTGGGTTCATGGTATTGTTTTATTATGGTTTTGGACCGTGGTATTGTGAAAGGCCTAAGACTATAAAAGGGGAAGGAGATCTTTTGGCAAAGGAACATCTGAATTAATTGAATATCTAATAAGTGATAGATCTGAAATATTGGTGATTCGGGTTATGGTGCAGATCTGGATCTAAATGAAGGAGGAACCTTAGCACAAAGAGAAGGATAAGTTCTATTGATGGGTCATAATCTTAAGGCTTGAATGACAACATATTTGTATGATTTTGATCTGTTATATGTGGCGCATGCTTGATCTATAAATCTGATACTCTGGTCTAATCAGTGTCTGAATTGTTGAAAGAGTGAATTATCCTTTATAGATCTATATGCAGGTTCGGTGAAGCGAAGGCGCATATACACGTTGTTTTGGTAAGGGAAAGAAGCGTATATGTAGGTTGGCTTTGACAAAGAAGCGTATACACACAGGTTTCTGAACAGTGAAGTAGCGTACATCTCTTAATTCATGTTCTAGCCGCTTCTGTTTATTGTTGCAGTGGTCTAGGTTCAGAATTGGTGTGTGGTTACAGTTACTGCGTTCTGGGTACAGCTGTCAGAGAAGTGTTTATTTTGATTCAGTTTTGATTGGTGAAAAGGTGATTGGTTGATGCATAAATTCTTGATATTTGATTGATGTGGATCTAGTCTGAAAATTTATGAAACGCGGTCCTTGGAAGAAAGAGAAGGTTGTAGCCTTCTGTAGGCCAGAACCTACGTACTAGTATCTTGGCTAGTGCAAGAGCTAAGGGGGTTGTAGCTCCCTTTCAGGAGAAGCTGGAGAACTAGAGAGGGTTGTAGCTCTCTGCAGGTTGTAGCCTGCGTACTGGTAAAGGACTGCACCAATACATTGTAACAAGAAGTTTCTAATTAAAAGAAGATAGAGACGAATTGCAGTAGGTGGTTTTCACCCACATTGGGTTTCCACCCACATTGGGTTTCCACCTTATATCTTTTGTTCTTGTGTGTGTGATTGTCCCCAGATGTGTTTTACTATTTCTGGTTATTGTTTATTTGATCCTAATACACATATTAATGATCAACATCAGTAAGATAAACTAAATTATAAGTTTGCATTGCATACGCGGGTTTCCTTCTCTGTAGTTGCGTATATACGCGGTTTTATCTAACTGAAGTAGCGTATATGATCTGGGTTTGAAAAATAAAATAAGTGACTTGATAATACTGATTCAGCCCCCCTCTCAGTATTATTTCCAACACTATGAATCAATAAAAACACTTAAGTTTCGAATCTTTAAGCTTTGGCTAATTGCAATCCTAAAAGGAAAGCTTCATATTCAGCCACATTATTTGTAACTTCGAATTCGAGCTTACATGATTGGGTAATGTTTTCTTTTTCTAGTGATATTAGAACTACTCCAGCTCCTGATCCATCTTTTGTACAGGATCCATCAAAGAATAGTTTCCATATATCAGTTTTATTTGGTACTGGACTTTCAATTACATCTTCAATTTTAACTTGAGTTTCATGCACTTGGTTTGAAGAGAG
Source organism: Pinus tabuliformis (assembly GCA_031772625.1). Classification (NCBI taxonomy): domain Eukaryota; kingdom Viridiplantae; phylum Streptophyta; class Pinopsida; order Pinales; family Pinaceae; genus Pinus; species Pinus tabuliformis. The sequence continues at coordinate 486,178,526 of CM062807.1, forward strand.
TTGATAGCAACCAAAATCTTGTTTAATTGCATAAATGGGATGTTTCCTTGGTTGATCTGTTTTACAAATAGTGTGCAAAAATCTCACCTCCCTATATAATCTTAGTTGTTCTCCCCCATAAACTGGAATAGTAGCATAAGACATATCCATCTGAAGAGTTACCCCTAATTTGGCACAACAAGACCTTGAAAGGGGCATTCCAAATTTGGTAGGGATATAAGTGACAACCATATCAAGTACTACACTTTTCACTAGAATTTGGGCAAGGGTGACTACTAAATCCTTAATTAATCCTAAGCAAGGCACCCTTTTAGAATCAAAGGTGTACAAGTCATGATAGGATCTAGTTATGTCAAGTTTCAAATGATCCATGATAATTTTTGGCATGAGGTTATGTGATGCTCCAGAATCAAGCATACAATTATACAACATGGAATCATTTGCCTTAAGAGTTACATAGAAAGGAGGCACTATTTCATCTATCATATCTGAGCTTGGGCCAAAAAAAATTACTGGTTTCTCATCTTGTAAACTAATGATATCACCTTCAGCATCAACCGAGGTATTTTGTATCCATTTGGAGACCTGATTTTTATAGCCAGGGTTTTTAGAAAGTTTTGAAAGAGGAATTGGAATTTTAACTCTTTCTAACTCTTTTTCAACATTAAAATTTGTAAATGCATTTTTGTCATTTTGAGGAATATCAATTGGCTGTTCTAATGGTCGAATAAAAGTTGTTTGAGTTTGAGCAGCTTTGGCACGAGGTTTAATAACTGGATTTTCCTTAGGAGGTCTTCTAGGGCCAGGCCTAGTCCTAAAGTCATATCTTTTGTTCAAATCTACAATTAAAAATTCAGAGAAGGCATAGTATTTAGAAACCTATGAAGATTCTTGATCTTCTTGAACTTGATTTTGTTGTGTAAGAGGAATAATAATTGCTGATCAGAAGAAGTATCCAAATTATTTATATCTTCAGTGATGGTCATAGTATTATCGTTAGGTTGTTGATCATCTATAAAAAGGAGTAGGAACCTGCTGATCATTACTAGGTCTCTCAAGAATTTGTAATGGTGGATTTCTTTGATACTGTCCTTGATTTTGATTTTGGTGCCTGGAAACTATCTGTTGAGTTGTCCTAGGTTGAGTCTCAATCTTGGAAATTCTATTGGATAGATTTCTAAAAAGAGAAGTTATTTCATCTATTTTAGAATCTTCAGTTTTAGTCTTAGAGGAACTAGAAGCCTTTGGTGTCGATTTGAGTTTTCTTTGGGCCTTTTCCTCTTTAGCTTTCAAAGTAGTTGAAGCAACCTTGTTTGCTTCTACCTTAATAGCATTTTTTTGCATATCTTCAAGTTCTCTCTCTTAGCATAACAACAAAATTATCATCAAAGGCTTGAGAAAATCTAGACTTTGCTATTGCTATAGGGGGTTTATAATCAGGGGGAATTTTATGGTAAATCTTATTGAATCTTTTGATAAAGCCTGATATAGGTTCACCAAAATTTCTTTTAAGTTCATCAAACTCGGTAAGAAAGTAAAGAGGATCGTTTTTCACACCCCACTAGTTTTTAAATATAGTTGTAAGCTCTTCCCAATTTCTAATGGTATTTGCAGGTAACTGCCTAAACCAAATTCTTACATTTCCTTCAAGCGATTGTACAAACAACCTCATGTAAACATTTTCTCGTTCAATATTCATGTTATCTGCAAAGTCTAAAAAGGCTTGAAGATGGTCTTCAGCAGAAGGACTGATCTCTCCATTATACCTGGGAAGGTATTTCAAGTATCTAGATGGGAATGCATCGATATTAGGAGGTAAGACTAAAGCTGCATATCTAGCCTATACAATAGGTTGGAAAGCCATAGTGGGAGGTGGTGTATGAGGTGTTTGTGTGGATGTAGAAGTTGAAGAAGATGAAGAAGAAGTTGAAGAAGGTGATTGAGGGGTTGAAGAACTAGTTGGAGGTGAAGAAGGAGGGGATCTCTTGAGTGATTTCAAAGGAGTCCTAAGAACTAAATTTTGGACCACTGGATGAATAACTTCCTTTGTTTCAAAGAGTGGATTTGAATACAAAGAGAATGTATCTTCGGGTTGTTCAAAAGTAGAAGCTTCAGGTTGTCCAAAATTGGGAGGAAATGAATAAGTGGTAGGGGATATGAAATCTATTGGTTTATATTTTGGTAAATTAAAACCCAAGTCAGATTCAGTTTTAGGAGATCCTAGTGGTAGTGAGGTCTCTGGATGAGTTTCAAATGAATGAATGAGGGATGATGATTTAAAATCAACTCCTCTCCTCAAGAGTTCAACAACCCTAGGTGATAGGTGAGAGTAATCTGGACTGGATGGAATGTTACTATAAGGATCAAATGATGGTAAATATTCAGAATGTAAGACTGAAGAAGAAGAAGAAGAAGAAGAAGAGGGTTGATGTCCCCCTTTATAACTGGCTTTTCTCAGATTTTTTTCAGGATCTGACAAAGGATCAACTAGGTTACCCTCTGAACGAGATTTGGTGTGCTTAAAAGGTGCCAGTTTGAGAGAGTGGAGTCACCAGGTGAAGGATTTTAACGTTTCTAGACCTTTAATCACCTTAAAGGAATAGAATACATATCGTTGCTGTTACACAGTAATTTGTCACTGCCTTCCTGTCAGTCACCCTGCTGTGCTAATCACTAAGTTCATGCCTTCTGAACTGGCCCAAAAACCCATTTTTCTAAAGTTTTATTCATCAGCGCGTCTGTTTGCAAAATACCCGCGATGACTGGCGCTCCATAGTGTATTCCGTGCGCTGCCAGCTCGGAAGGACATCACTTTTCCGCGCTGGTCGCCAGTGCGCCTTTCCCGTGTGCTTCCGCGCTGACATGACTGTCCCAGTTATGTAGACGCGGCGACATCGCGTCAGTTTCCTCATAATCCGCGCTGATCCAGTTTGGGCGAATTTGTTCAAACAACCAGCCTTCCAGATAACTCCAGGCTTGGTTGTTAGCTTTGTGAATGTCGACTCCCTTCTATGGCATGTCTGTTCGACCCTTTGCAACTACTTCCCTTGAAGATAAGCTCATCCTTCCACCCTTTTAGGAGACTCCTTCTCCTATATATACTTCCACCATTACCATGAGCAGCTAGTTTGGATAGTTGGACATAGTTAGACTTAGCTTGGAATAGCTTGGATTGTACAGAGCTTGTAGTGCTCAGATTGCTGCTATAGGTTTGGTGTGCTAGGTGTGGAAGTGATTGATTGCTTAGGGAAGGTCGTTTTGTGCTATTTGTGTGAGAGAGAGAGTTGTTTGTCTTGGGAGAATCATCCTCAAAGGTGAATGCTTGAGATACATGCTGACTGGCCCCTCCTGAGAAGGTTACTGACGTCAGAACATTTGGTTGTACTCTTCTCTATTCTGATTAATAATAGATGACTGCTATTATTGTTCCATTCTCATTTGTCTATGCAATGGTTAAATTTGAATTACATCTTTTCTGACTGATGTATGGTTGCTTTTACTAGATTTCACGCTTGTGTTTGTTTCCCCTTCGTGTGTGCAGGTATCTATTCGCGGAGATCGCGGAGGATTGTGACTAGCCGAAGCGGAGGAGCGAAGGCAACATCTCTTCGTCAAAAAACAGCGCAGGAATCCAAGTAGGTGCTCTTTACCTCTTGTTTAATTGTAATTAGGAACATGCGTAGCAGCATTGTGTGATTGTTGCTAGACCCCTGCTGGGCTAGTAGGGATCGCCTCTATCCGTAGAGGGGATTTACCTCTCCAACAATTTGGCGACTCTGCTGGGGATCAGCCTTTTTGTCTCTTGAGTCCACTTTTGTGTTTAACTTTGATTGATCTCTTTTCGAGTTTTTGGGATTGTCTCTTTGCTTATGAACTTTCTGGGTGTTTCTGGGAAACATTTTTATTGTTAGAAGGCTCTTGCCTTTGGTTTGGGAAGTTTTTATTTTGGCCTTGCTTGTTTTTGCTCTCAGCGCGTTTTAATTCCAAACAGTCGCGCTGACATCGCGACCCTGTTCTTTGGTTTTCTTTCCATCGCGCCTGTACGTCTAACAGTCGCGCTGACCTCGTTTTCAGAGACAGCGCGCTTTATTCGTGTCCTTCCGCGCTGGCATCGCGCCCCCGCTTCTTTGTGTTTCTTGTCATCGCGTCTGTGTGTTTTCTTTCCGCGCTGACCTCGTTTTTCTGAGACAGCGCGCTTTATTCCTGTCTTTCCGCGCTGACGTCGCAAAGTTGCTACAGGCCTTCCCTTGTCAGCGCCGAGTTGCTGAAGGCTACCCGCGCTGATCCTGTAAAACTCATTTTTGACCAAATTGGCCTCCTGAACCTCTTGCTGTGACTTTCCCTTCTTCTCTCCACTTGTCTGATGACCTGTTTTTCATTGTTTGAACTTTGAACTGCTTGATTGCGGAGCTTGGTTCCATAAGGTTTCGTTTTTGCTCAGTTTTAAGTTTGCAAATACCTTCCCTTTTTTGCTTTCGCTGCTTGGTTCGTGTTCCCATCATCACTTTTGCAATTGCTGGATTGTGTTGTGTCTCTAGTTGACTGGTTGTGACTCTCGTCCTTCGGGTGTTCGCTTTTTTCTATTGATTTCGCACTCTAGCCCTAGGACATCTAGAGGCCGTGTGTGTGTCAAGCCTGCCGTAGGGAGCTTGTTTGCTTGTTCGACCAGCCGAGTTCAGATCTGTTCATGCACTTGTTCAGTGATTGTTGGAGTGTTTTGGATTGTGTTTCCGAGTGGTTTCTTCTCGCTTTCCCCCTTGTTTCAATCCTTGCTTGTCTTGTCGAGCTTAGATCACATAGCTCGTACACAACTTCATTTTCTCGTCAATTTGGGAATCTTTGTTGAGTGTTTTGGGAACTTTGTGTGCTTTCATTAGGCAATTGCATTTTGCTTGGTGTTCTAGTTCCTCCAAATTATTTTAGATGCTTTGTGTCACTAAAAGAAAATCAAACTAGTGGCTTTGCTTTCAAAAAAATTGAAAAGGAAAAGAACATTTTGTTGGTTTGCATCTTCAAAAGAAAAATTTCCTTTCTTCGCTTTAGTTGCATTAAGTTGCTTGTTTGCTTGTACTTGTTTTGTTTGGTTAAAAATTCCTTGCCCTCTCGTAGCTAGAATTCATCGAACAAAACGAAATTCTTTGGCATATAGATTGCATCTAGGTAATTGTGAGAGAACATACGATAGGACCTGAAATTGAAACTTAATCTCAAGATCAACTATAAAATGAACTGAATTAATCTAAAAACGCATTGGAACTAAACGCAAACATCTAGAGGTCTAGGTTAGAGACGTGTTCCGGCGTCTTTAAACATAGTCACTGTTGTTTCACATTACGGTTGGGTGATTCCTCCTTCTGTGACTCGATAGTGGTCTAACACAGACTGTGCTCCCACGTACCGTCGCGTATATAGGGAGACCCCACTAGGCTTTTATCCTTTATCCATAGGAAGCCGAGTCTGCCGCCTTGTGAACCGTAACGCACCGAACACAGCATTCGGGAAGATTGACTGCAGTACGGAAAGTCCTTGGCTCTCATACGATTGCTAAGGTGTATAAGCAGTTTTACGGGTCACCTGGTAAACCCTATACCTAGAGTCTCCAGAGTAGTCACTTTTGATCCTTTTAAGACTCCCTAAATGAAAAGGTGCCTGTGAGCGTCTTGTCACTTCGTGCTCATTAAACATTCGAAGGAGACTGGAGTCATCTTTTCGTCCTTTTCTCGACTCTTGAAACATGAAAAGGTCAAGTCTAATTCCAATGTCTTAAAAATTTATTCGGCCGCGATAACATTTCTTGGTTAGGTCTTGTGTGCGCTAGCTTGAGTAGCTTTCGTGTTCGTTTGCTATGGCAACTTTTCCGGGATTCACTAACCCAGGTTCCCCCTCTGGTGGGAATCCAGGACAATTCCCTCCTCTTGGGAATGTTGGTGCTCCGTATATGGCGACGTTGTCCCTCCCAGGGTTAACTGTCGGGTTGCCTGTGTGGTTGTTTCCAACCTCTTTGGTCCCTACCGTATCGGCTGTTAGTTCATCAGTCCCTCCACCTGAACAACATCATGTTGATCCTAAGGTGGACCTCTCCCTTTCGACGCCTACTTCTACGTCTTCCTCTTGTACTTCGCCTGGTGAAACTCTCGACGCGGGTGACCAGGTGGCTAAGAAGAAGAAGAGGAAGACCAAGAAGAAGAAGTCCTCTAAGGGAGAGCCTACACACACAGTCCCCCTCTCGAGTCCAGCTATCCACTCCAGTACCCTTGAAGTCGGGTCACCTTCTGCTCCTTCGCGGAAGGTTAAGTTTCCTTGTCGATTATGCAGGGAGGACCATCTGCTTCGTGATTGTCCTGGCATCCCCAGGGTATTAGAAGTTTGGTCTCACGATCCGGCCCACCCTCCATCGTCTACTGATGATCATGGCGATGCTACCTCATCAGTTGGGAATGGTAAGGAGAAAGGGAAGTTTCGAATCCCCTGTCGACTTTGTGAAGGCAAACATCCCCTTCACCTTTGTCCACTCATGGATAAAGCCTCTGCTGTGTTGGAAAGTCTTACAGCTCCTTCAAACCAATTTCCCGCTGGTTATCAGCGCCTTTCTACAGCTGTAGATCGCGCCCCTGCTGACAAAGAGATTGCTTCAGATTCTTCTCTTGTCCAGGCCCCTCTTCCCGAACCTGGCTGTTCCCAGCCCGTTCCAGACCCGCCGTTGGTCGGAAAGGGTGTTGATTCGAGTTCACCTCCTCTCGAGCACTCTGTTTCGGAAGAGCAAAATTCTCATGTTCTTCTCGTCTCATCAAATCCTCCGAAGCCTGATAATGGTGTTCCCATCCCACCCTCTCCGGAGAATTCTGATTCGGTTCCTTTCGAGCAGGGGGGCAACCATATGGCTCCCCCACCAAGTAGTTCGGTTATTTCCTTCGATTGGAGTCGTTTGACTACCCCTCCCCTTCCATCCCATGTGCCTTTCTGGGTCACCGCCTATGCCTCCCATAAGGCGCTGCCCGGCACTGTGTTAGACGAAGGAGCATCGGTTAGTCTCATGCCCGTTACTACTTGGCGAGCTTTGGGTTCCCCATCGCTTGTACCTGTCACACCGAATCTCACCGCCTTTGACGAACGAACGAGTCAACCATTAGGGATCCTTCCACAGTTTCCTATTACTTTGGGAGGCAAGACCATCTATATAGATGTCTCGGTTACCCAAGGTTCTTTAGACTTCAGTCTTCTCCTTGGTCGTGACTATGTGTATGCCATGGGAGCCCTTGTTTCTTCACTTTTCCGTGTGGTTTGCTTTCCACACGATGGAAGAATCGTGACATTCGATCAATTATCGTTCGTTCGTCCACAAGCCCCTCCGGCACAACTGTCCTTCCCTCCTGGTTTTCATCCACCTGTTGCATCTGTCTCACCTCAGATCAACTACGTGGCCACCTCCCCCGTGCCTATATCCAGCAATGTCGCCGTCGTGCATAGTGTCCTGGGGGCATTGGGTCCTGACTTCCGAGATATTGACCTCCCACCGGGAGCGCCACTCTTGGAAGCCCCGACTTCCTGTTCATTATGATGAAGTTCGGGCGGAGCATAGTTCATTTTCCTATGTCAAGCTCCCTAAAAAATGAAATTAGGTCTGGTTGGAGCATAGTTCTTTTCCGGTGTCAAGCTCCTTAAAAAATGAAACTGGGTCTGGACGGAGCATAGTTCCTTTCCAGTGTCAAGCTCCTTAAAAAATGAAACTAGGCTTAGTCCGAGGATAGCTCTGATCTTGTGTCGACCTCGTTAAAAAACGGAACAAGGAGACGAGCATAGTTCCTGATCTTGTGTCAAGCTCATTAAAAAATGAAACACGGGTTATGAGGATAGTTCTTTTATTGTGTCAACCTCATTAAAAAATGAAACACCTCCCTTTCCAGATCGAGTCTTTTGATTAAGATCTCGTAAAATACAAGTCGAGTCTTTCATAGATCTCGAGCGTGAACCTTCATTCCATCCACTTTGTTGAATGCAATGAAGCTTGGGGGGCATGTACCTCGTTTTGCGTCATTATGCTGGGGGCATGCAAACTTATAACAAGCATAGTTTTTCGTTTCAAGCTTGTGTAAACATGAAATCGAATCCAAGCAGAGTTCTCCACGGTTCAAGCTTGTGTAAAAATGAACCCATACCCGATTTACATCTCGTGATTGCCATTTTTATCCGCTGAATTCTGCTAGATGAGCCTTGGTTGTTTCATTCCATTGCTACCATCTCTTAGGCCGATCATATGCTCTCACTTGGTTGTTTATCCTTTCCTGAGGAACCGCAACGATGAGTGGTTTTGTTAGGCAGCCTCTTAACCATTACATGTTTTGAACAGTTCCACCATTGCCGGAACCAGTTGCTACCTTTGTTACCACTCGTTCCTCTAGGACGAGTCACCTTTAAGCTCTTTTCTGACTCGTAAAATATGAAAAGATTGCCGAGTATTTTTCCCTTTTTGACTCGTTAAAGAGAATAAAAATGGAGGTCTGCTTTCAGCTCTTTTCTGACCGTTTAAAGATGGAAAGATTGCCGAGTTATCCCTCTTGACTCGTTAAAAGTAAAAAAGAGGCGGTCGTCTTTAAACCCTTTTCCGACCGTGTAAAAACAAAAAGATTGTCGGACCCTTGTCGTTTCCGGTTCGTTAATGGTTACGAAACGACGTGATACCGATTACTTTTTTACTTTTTTAGATCGATATCACTACTCATGAAAAGTACTCCTCGATCGTAATGATCGGGCGGTTCTTTCGAGCATTGTTTTATACTTTTTCGGGCTCGAGAGACACAACTGTACGAAAAAGGGCCCCCCTGGAGTCTCCTTTTCTGCTGTCTTTTCAGACTCTCTAAACAAGAAAAGACGCCGAGTTTTTCCTTTGTCAGGCTCGTTAAACACTTGATGACATCGGATATTGTCGAAATGACGCTCTTCAAGCATATGCTATCCCCATCAAGCTTGTCATCCAAAAATAACCGGGGTACCTGCCAGAAATGGTGGGGGAAATGGAACTGTAATCATAGTCGTGTCGGCAGTATGTCGCTCTTGAACATGGCACTCTTTTGCTTCGTGTCTGTGTGGGACCATCTCATCTTGTTTTTTCACTGGCCTCCGTGGGTTTGGGTTATCCTATTTGACCTCTCATCTATTCATTGCCTTGTCACCATGACCCCTGCTCATTTGATGTCAAATACTGCCAAGTCCGCTATCGTGCCGCCGATATGTTCAGGAGAAGTTGACCTCTGCAATAATACAACCTCATCTGCTATCTCACATAAATCATTTTTCCTCTGTCTCGCGTCGATGATGTGGGAAAAATTATGGCCCACCTTCGATCAAGGTCACTTCCTGTCGACTTCAGCTCATTATCCAGGAAGGTGACTTAGAGACTCCCTTCAGGTGCCTTAGAGCCTGCATGCCTCAATGGCAGGTTCTTCGTGTTCGACGAGAGGTTTTCATCATTGGCCTCCGATCGAATGATTCCGTGGATGTTCGACACCAGCTCATTGATTCACATGCCGCAGACTGTACCTATCGTACCTTGAGGGCCATTGTCATTATTGGTGGTACCTCTCGCGTCTGTTAACAGTTTTCATCATTGACTGGTAATCAGACGATGTTCATGCATGTTCGACTTCAACTCATGTATTCACATGCTTGAACTTGTACTTTGTTCGGATCGGGACGGAGCGCAAGACCCTGGATCCCTGTCTGTTGTGGGCCAGGTTGCGATTTTGTGGATGATCATTACATAACTCATTGATGGATGGCTGCGACCATACCTGAGTCTTCATGGATGGCTGCGACCATACCTTGTCATTATTATGGTCTCTTTAGCTGGATGGCTGCGTCCATTCCACAGACCTTTTCGCATGTCTTTGTGGATGGCTGCGCCCATGCCTAGACTGCATGTACTTGATTATCAGAGATATTTCGGTCCTTCCTGGTGGTGTTCCAGTTCGGCGTGTGTTGTAAAGCATTTCACCCCTCCCACTCTCTCGGTCTTCATGCTTTAGGGGGCATCTGTTACACAGTAATTTGTCACTGCCTTCCTGTCAGTCACCCTGCTGTGCTAATCACTAAGTTCATGCCTTCTGAACTGGCCCAAAAACCCATTTTTCTAAAGTTTTATTCATCAGCGCGTCTGTTTGCAAAATACCCGCGATGACTGGCGCTCCATAGTGTATTCCGTGCGCTGCCAGGTCGGAAGGACATCACTTTTCCGCGCTGGTCGCCAGCGCGCCTTTCCCGTGTGCTTCCGCGCTGACATGACTGTCCCAGTTATGTAGACGCGGTGACATCGCGTCAGTTTCCTCATAATCCGCGCTGATCCAGTTTGGGCGAATTTGTTCAAACAACCAGCCTTCCAGATAACTCCAGGCTTGGTTGTTAGCTTTGTGAATGTCGACTCCCTTCTGTGGCATGTCTGTTCGACCCTTTGCAACTACTTCCCTTGAAGATAAGCTCATCCTTCCACCCTTTTAGGAGACTCCTTCTCCTATATATACTTCCACCATTACCATGAGTAGCTAGTTTGGATAGTTGGACATAGTTAGACTTAGCTTGGAATAGCTTGGATTGTACAGAGCTTGTAGTGCTCAGATTGCTGCTATAGGTTTGGTGTGCTAGGTGTGGAAGTGATTGATTGCTTAGGGAAGGTTGTTTTGTGCTATTTGTGTGTGAGAGAGAGTTGTTTGTCTTGGGAGAATCATCCTCAAAGGTGAATGCTTGAGATACATGCTGACTGGCCCCTCCTGAGAAGGTTACCGACGTCAGAACATTTGGTTGTACTCTTCTCTATTCTGATTAATAATAGATGACTGCTATTATTGTTCCATTCTCATTTGTCTATGCAATGGTTAAATGTGAATTACATCTTTTCTGACTGATGTATGGTTGCTTTTACTAGATTTCACGCTTGTGTTTGTTTCCCCTTCGTGTGTGCAGGTATCTATTCGCGGAGATCGCGGAGGATTGTGACTAGCCGAAGCGGAGGAGCGAAGGCAACATCTCTTCGTCAAACAACAGCGCAGGAATCCAAGTAGGTGCTCTTTACCTCTTGTTTAATTGTAATTAGGAACATGCGTAGCAGCATTGTGTGATTGTTGCTAGACCCCTGCTGGGCTAGTAGGGATCGCCTCTATCCGTAGAGGGGATTTACCTCTCCAACAGTTGCCCCAGGAAAACTTAATGGAATTCGAGTCCTCGGCTATGGCGCCAGTTCGATGTTGTACCTCTGAGATAATAATGGTCAGCTATTATGCCAGAGCATCTAAGATAAATGTTTTGGGGGTTTTTGTTTTGACTTGGGAGAACAGTGAATAAAACAAATATAGAACTGATATACCTAACCCTTTGAATAATATCAATATCTCAGTAAATGGCTACTATAAAATTTCATACAGTGATAAAGATTGAATAGTGGTGAGTAGAAAACAAAAATAATATGACTATCACAATTCTTAGATCGATAATTGCATAATCATAAGTATGAAAACATTTGATCGATGTTCAGAAAGTTCAAGAGAATATACTTATGCTTACAATGAGATGCTGATGATTTATCGATTCAAAGGGAATTAATTAAATAGATAGTCCATTAATACACTCTCTTTAATGATTATCACTTCAGAAAGCTTATAGGAATAGATTGAGACACAATTATTCCTACCTAGTTATCTCTGTAAAGTCATAAGAATATGAAGAAAAACATAATGAGTGATACAGGAAAAACTTACATGAAACACAAACCGTGCAAAACAGAATTTAGAATCCTTTGCTTCATATTGAGGTCCTAGAAAAGTCAAGTACATCAAATATCTAGAAATGCTTCATCAAGGGTGCAACCCATGATAACTCGTGAAGAGAGCTATTTATACAACAGTAGGATGAAAAATATCCTAAACTGCTTTTACAAAAATAGATTATTTACACAATAAAAAATAACACTGTCTAATGATCTGGCACTGCTTTAGTGCTATGTTGTTTGATGACATATCACTGAAAAAGTTGAAAGGAGGTTGAAGCTAGCTGAATGTTCCTTAAAAAGCTAAATGCTGTTCAATTATCCTTAATTTAGTAAATTTGTTAATTCTTCCCAGCATTTCTTAGCTGGGATAGAAATGCTTGTGATCCTTTGTAAATTTCATCCATCTCAGTGTATTTATTAAAAGAGGACTTTACCCAAAATATATGCTTAATTTCATTTGGGATGAAGAAAGAATCCCTAAGTGTTTTTATTATGAGAGCTGTATCACTGATCCTCTGTTTTAATAGTCAAGGCCCTGCATAGTTGTCTTCTTATCTATTCCTCATGTAATGGTCTTCTTCTCTGAATATAAACTTTTTAACAGTTTTCTTGTTGAGTCTTTAGAATAAACAGACTCTGCGACTGATATTAGAGTTGTCTATCCAATGCTCAAGTCTTCGGCTGATTACCTTCAAAACACAATGATAATTAAGAAAACAAAGGTTCAGGCGGAAGGCGATTGATCGCTTTGTTTACACACAGACACCTGAGGAAGGAGTTGTAGTAGTGTCCTGAACGTGATTGGAGGTCAAATGGCATTGCAGAGGTTCAGGGTAGCGCTGAAGGGTTTTAATGGTTTAAAATATGAAATGGGAGAAAGGCACGAAAAAAAGAGTTTTTAGGGTTTTTAAAGTGTAACGGACAAGTTTTAATATGGCGCGAATGTTTGAATAATCGACGGCTTATTAGGTTGGTGAGGAAGTGGTTTTAAAGAGTCATTGCACCGCTTATGAGCCGAAGGTGGTTTTGAAGAGGGCTCACCCAATGTACTTTAGAGCATGACACGTAGCCTCAAGGGGTTTGGGAAAACTGCTTTATTGGATGGGTACTATTCGGGCATCGGGCGTGGCCGATATAGATGTGGAGCATTAGATTAGACGGGAGTTGATCTAACAACAATTGGGTGAGGGAAGTGAGCGGGCGATAAAGAATGGGCTTAGGGAGGGGCTCAACGCTTTAAGAATTGGAGGTAAGGGATTATTTAATGTTAACGATGGGTTTAACTTTGATTGGGTAGAGCTTAATGAAGTGATGTGGAGCGGAGGTAAACGGGTGTTTATCGTATAAGCAGGGAACGAATCGTTTATGAAGGATATGATAGGGGAACATGACGGATGTAGGTCTGGGTGATTTAATGAATAAAGGGATAGAATATCGCCATCACATTTTCTTAAGCCTGATGGTTCATTCACTTAAGAGAGATGCGATGCGATAATATCTACGGCCAGGAATCCGTAGCCATCCAACGGTTGACAACGTTATCGCACATCGCATATCACACTTTGCTTCCGCTCAATCGTTCATTACGTTATGAATTATGCGATGTGATAATATACTTTAGGAAATAATCATTTCAACATTTAAAAACCTTTAAATTCTACCTACCCTTCTATTCCTAAAAATTTGCTTATTCTTTTAGAGTGCATTTGAACTAGAAACTCAATATTTATTTTTATAAACAATCTAACTCTATTTCTAACCTTATATCATCCAAGGGCTCAAATTAAGGCTATGAGCTCCTTTTATCTTCTCTACCTAACTATGATCTGCCAAGATTAAACTGTTTGGTCTGATTTTATTCTCCGATCTATAAATATAAAATTCAAAGCATGGAATAACCAAGATTAAATAGTTTGATTACCACGGATTGTGGCATGAATAACAAGTTACACACAATCATTATTATGCATAAAAGTGAATAGTAGTGGCATTTAGACTTGCAAACTTTCATAGTTTATTTCTGTTTTCTTTTATGTCTAACGTAGCATTTTATTTTGCCTTTATTTTTTTAGGGCATCTACCCTAACATTTTCTTTGATATGGACATATTTATTCAAATTTTTTCCTAACATTTTTTATTCAATATTATTTTTGTTCATATCCTATCTTAACATTTTGTATATACATTTTCATTTTTTGTCTAATTTATTCTAACTTATCAAAACCAATAATTTCTACAACAAACGGGATTCTGCGGATGCAGTTAGATTAATGTTTGGGCAAAGAAGAAATAAGCTGGAAACAAGAGGTACGCGAAGTGGAAAGCGATATAGAACAGATCCAAAGAATTATATTGAGAATGATTATAGCCCTCTGTTAGGATATGAGAACGAAGAAGAAAGAAGTAACCCTACAAACCCACGACATTCCCCTCCCCATCCTGATGGTGCGTCGAAGTCAGGAGTTGAAAATAATCAGGGAGTCTAGCAAAAGTGGTGTGATGAGATCCTGACAGTTGTGAAGACGTTACGAGTATTGCAGATAATTTCCAACATTATTGAGGGAAAGAACCTCTAGGTGCAAATTGATGAGCTTTGAAGGAAAGCACATATCTTGTAGGAGAGGGCTCAGCTGTGGCAAGAGGAAGCCCTGCGACTTTCACAGACAGTGGACAATAGGCTGAAGGAATTGAAGAGAAGGGAAGTGTAAATACTGCAAAATAATGTTGACCCTACTATAGAAGGTTTGCTAAAGGAGGTGTGCCAGGAAGAAAAATTGATGGCATAAATAGTCCAACAATAAAATGCAGTGTAAAACATGATCACAACAAAAATCAAGGGCGCCGAAGCTGAGTGACTCAGGACAAGGCACAGGTGAGCGTTGGGGGCTTGTTGGGAATTGCCCAGTTGGGTAAAAGTTTTGGGTAAAAGATGGTTGGCTTGAGGGTGCTTGGACCCAGGTTCAGAGTTAGCTGTGCTAACCAACAAAACCCTACACTACCGGCCCTTTCGGCAACAGTATGCTTAACACAGACTGCATTCTCACTCGAGGTAGTATTGGGGATGATAGAACCAAGTTTCTACATCCATAAGGTTATGTGATGTAGCAGCGAGGTGTTTCCTTAATTTAGGTCCTGATCCGGCCTTTGTGGACCCTTATATTCAGGACCACAGACTTAAAGATATTTCTACTTAATTATATCTACGAGCTTCACCTAAGTGTTCTAACATGCATAAGTTATCATACAAAGGTAGATTTGAACCTTCACGATGTAATTAAAATAATAGGACAAGGAACTGAATTATAAATGAGCATAAAAACATAGAAACATATAAATATACATAAAACACAAAGATTTTCTTCAAATATACTTTATTGCTTTAGATCTTCAATACATACACTTCTTCTGACCTTGCACACATAGTTGCAAGGGCTCAAAAACTCAGTTGCGGACTTACCAAGGTCTCCGCACACTCAGCTACAGGAGCCTTCCCCTTCGCTAGAATATAGAATTATAGACTCAAAATATTACTTATCAACTATCCATAAGCTTAGAACTTAACTGCCTAATGATTCCTAGATGACTCCCTTTTATATTTTTTACATTACATTACCATGGTCCATGAACCATGGTTGGAGGTCATTGCATAATCAAACAACCTATCCCTTTACAAAATAAGGGGCTTTGACCTTCCTAAAAGCTCCTTTGACTCTTAAACTTCTGTTTGCTACACTCCTTAAATTGTGGAGACTTTACAATATTACAAAATTTGACTCAAAACTTAGGAAAAAATTAGACCTCGGGGTGCTCATCCCAACATGCCCCCAACATAAAGATGTGACTCATCTTGAGTCACTCTGCTGGTACGTCCTCAACGTGCACTTTAAGGCCTCTGAACTCTGCCTTCAATGCTTGAAGCTATGCCATGCATTGCACGGCGGCCTGCTGAACCTCCTCGACCAACTTCTTAGTAGTTGGCCCCTCTACTACTAAGCCAATGGTCCTATGCATTTGTTGCATTCCTTTTAGTTTACTCTCAACAGACTGAGAGAGTTGACTATTTTCGTTGGCCCAAGGTTGCGTTCTTGCTGAAATGATTGAGGCTTTTTTTCACAGCTCGTCTATCTAATTCTAAATGGCCTTCCCTTCCTAGAGTCTGGTTAATGTTGCATAGGTGCTAAGGTCCGCGCTATTGCTTTGATTTCATCAAAATGAAGTTGTTTTCCCTTGATGTCCGCTTCAATCTTTTGTACATGTGGCTCCTCCTACAGTGAGGCCCACATCTCCATGGTGTTTTCAAAAATCTGGTTGCAGTCCTTAACTGTGGCTTCTAGGATGTCCATATATTCCTTAATAGCAACCTTGCACTACTCTCAAACTTATGAAGGTGTTGTTGGCTGTAGCTTCATATACAAATCTACGACCTGCATTTGCATTTCAAATTTGACTCATTCAACCTTCGATTTGGACTCCTTTACCACGATTGCTAGCTTTTGGAGCTTCTCTTTGGAAGCTGCTTTAGTCTATATGAGGAGCTCTGGCAGCTCAATGCAAGTCTAGGTGATGGAATCCTATAACTCCTACCTACACGCAGTGGCTGCATCCCTATCCTGCATCGCTTTGGCAACTTCCTCAGCTAACTTCTCATTGTGGCTCTTGATGTCCTTAATCACGAAGAGCATTCACTCTTCTCAAATTTTTAACTTAGTCAATACTCCATGATATAGTTCATGTAAAACTTGAATGGTCCACATTGCTAATTTCAACTCTGAGTTCCTTCCATATGGTGTTGCTGCCTGATCTTCCGCGGTACAAAAGCATAGTGACATTCTTTGAATAGGAACTATGCGGATCTCTATGGTGACCACCAATGTTGAAGGTATTTCTAGTGTTGCACTTGTCATTGCCACACTCACTTGATTCTGGCTCGCCTGAACCATGCTCACTTGAATCGAGCTTGCTTGCACTTGTAGCTCTTTGAGGCACTTTTGGACCTGTGTTAGAACTGACTTGTACTGATCCTCTATGTGTCCCCACATATCCTCGGTGACAAAGCGCATAGTGTCCCCAATCTCACTGATGTCCCCCTCAGTGAGGACCATCAAATCAATGTTGGAAATCTTGTCAAACTTCTGCTTCTTGCGCGCACCTCCAGTGGTGGATTTCTTCCTCTTCTTTATTATGAAAGGAGACTCAATGTCTTCTGTCTCCTTCAAAGGGTTTTCTCCATCATGCTCCGATTCCTCCGTGTCCGGGTCTTCTTCGTCTACGCATTTTGGCTCTTGTGCGATATTCTTCCCAAGGTCCATAGTGACCTTCTGAGGTACCTTCTTGGGGTCTTCCTTCAACGTACCTTTTATTTTGCTGGTCCCTGCCTGGTCTCCATATGCTTTTGAGCCAATATTTACTAGTTTTGTCTTTATCGACTGTGCTATATCGGGGATCCTTGCATAAGGTCCCGTAACTTCATGTAGTCCTTCTATCTCAGGAATGTTGATATTTCATGGATCCTCATCGCCTTCTTCTGTAGTAACATTGTATCATTCTAGTGCATGTTATAGCTACATGCTCCATTCAGGCTGCATCCGAGTTATAGGTTCTATTGGTTTTGGAAGATTGCTTCCTTAATTACCTGAAGCGTCCCATCAATGCATTCAAACCCATATTCAAAGATGAATGTAAGAACAAAAATTTCCTTCATTTCTTCCCAATAAGTTGTCCCATGTCACAGCTCTGTCTCCAAATACCAGTTTTTCGATATAACATCTAAGGTATGAATAAACAGATGTACCCATTCCGGTTGAGGTGCCTCACCCCAAGCCTTAGTCCATCGAGGTAGATGTTCATGCCTTGCATCCTTACATGTGTACTTTTCATTGATCCACTTTGTTGCAGAGACAAATATTAATCTCATCAGTCTACGTTATTCCTTCCAACAATATTATCCTTATGGGTTCCCCACAATCTTGTAGGAGTAGCCCTTCAAGCCAAATCTAGATCTTGGAAGCTTTGCTCCTCTAGTACGTCTCTTTAAAAATGGTCAAGAAAAGTATTGACATCATCGAGCCCATCATAATAAGGTAATTTACGCTCATTTGATATACAATGAATAGACTTTGTAAGCCTATTGCATCGTAGTGTAGAGACGTCATGTAACCAATTCTGTGAGTTTTCTAATTATTCATCTAAGTCTGATTGGCACAAACTATCCCTTTCCCAACTGATATGTCCATATGCAGTGGGATTAATCTAGTCTTTGTCTCATGCAGTGAGCTTATATATGTGATCAATGTCTTTGTCATCATTGTTATGTGGAATTTGCATCTATGGATAAACACAATTTCCCTAGGTGGGTAGCTACACTTAGAACAACATAAAGAAATTAATTTAACGTTTTCCTATAGTAGATAGATGAGATGAAGGAAATTACTTCTAGTCTTTCGCTTCCTTAATCCCCTTTTAATTGCTCCCGTCGCTCCCACTTGAACTGAATCCGCTCAATTGGTACCCATGTCAACAAAAACAGAAACGACAAGGATCAAAACATACATGATCTATCTACTATAAACCAATGGAATCAAAAACATTGAAACACATAATCATCATAGATATGAAAAAGAATATGAGAAGAGGAATAAACACGTTATTAATGTAGAAGGAAGAGTTTCACCCAATACAGTTCGATCCTGTGCCACTCATCCAACTTCAGTCCAACCCTCGTCACACCAAAATCACACCAATCCAGTAGCATGACATTGCTTGACATGAACTCAAATCTCAAACCAATAGAATTTCCTTACAATCTTCAGATTATAGCCGCTTGAGCACTATGATGAGTGCTCAATTTATAGGGAAATGGAGGTGGTTTTGTCATAAATGAGGGTATTGAATGGACTTCCAAACTTGGAGTTTGTTTCCATGGAGAAAGGGATGAGAGGATAGGAGGTTAATTTATCCTTAGCCTATCCAAATTCGAGCTCATAGGAGGAGATAAGAGATGGGATCCTTCTAGAATGATCTAGAATAAATGAATATTCCCAGAACCCTATCCAAATTTTGCTCATTCTCACCCAGCACAAGTCAAAGAGGGCCTAAGTGCACTGTAGTGTAGGCCTGAATGGGCCAATTTACTCTGCAACTCAGTTACCCCTGACCAAGGCTGCACTGGTGTCCCAAGGAGGCATTTTAGTAAGGCTTCAGTCTAGGAAACTTTCATGGATGGAAGCATTCAATGTGATGATTTGTCTAGGGCATGTAACAACTGAATTAGGGTTTGATGAGCCCTAATTGTACTGATTTGAATTTCAGGAGTGATGTGCCCAAATAGACCCATAAAAATTTTCCCCTAAAGCATGAAGTCGAAAATGATAATGTCAAGTGATATGCTTTACGATGTGATGGGGAGGATCTGAAGCAGACGGTGACCTACATCGATTATAATAGATAACATCATGATATTTTGAACTTTTCATGAATTGCTGAGGGAAGGCATACCCATGCTCAACATATAAAATTTTCATTATATGTACATAAATCAGATAGCCATCTATAGATATAGACCCATAATAGGATGACCATCTGTGTAAAGCCATCGTACACATGATTTAGTACTCTCCTGAAATCGTAGCCCGGATGGACGAAACTAGATCCGGAGTCTTCTATCTCATCCAATTGTTCACTCAAGTACTATTCTAACCGTGTGAAAATGTGATCTGAAGTTGAACATGGGAAGACATCGTCTAATTACTAGCCAATGATGTAAGTTGTTAGTAGACGCGAGAGAAATCACCGATAATGATAATGATTCTAAAGGTACTGCATTACATTCTACATGGTGTGAATTTTTGTTTTGATCTCAAACACCATACAAAGTATTTTGGTCAAAGGCCAGTGATGGCAACCTATCGCCGGAAGCGACAAACTTGTCATTGATGTATGCAAGGCTCAAGGTACTGGAAGGTTGTTTCTAAGTCAACTTCTTGGATAATGTGTTGATGTCGACAAGAAGTGACTTGTCACAGGAGGGCCTTGATGTATCCCCAATTAATGACATGAAACAAGTGTAATGATTTTGAAGATAGAATGTGACTAACGACACAATGTTTAGGAATGATGGTCATGAAAATGAAGGTTTATGAGTATTGCAAAGGATGAAGTTTACTGAGTGACTTCTCTTGAACATGTTAGTGACACTGAATGAATTGGTAGCATTGACCCAAAACCAAAGTGATGGATGGTATGATAGACCATAGGTATGATAACCATCAAGTAGACAAACCAACCCAAATAGTCACAAAGATGAAGTGAAAGTGTCATGTTCAAGAGCGAATTGCTACCATAAAGTTATTTATCCCTTTTCCCACTTTCCCCAGCCATTGCTGACCAGTACCTCTTTATTTTTTAACAAGCTTGAAGAGGATAACATATGCTTGTAGTATAATTCCACCCTTCAGGTGAATCCATCGATATGTGATTTTTTAATGAACCTAGCGAAGGTAAAACTCGATCTTGTCATGATGGAAAACTTTGTCACTATTTGATGTTTTAACAAGTTTAACGACAATGAGAACTCAATCCTTTTCATGTTTAGAGAGTTTGAAAAGGGACAAAAAGAAAACTCCACAAGTTATTTTTCGTAAATTTGTCTCTCAAGTCCAAAAAAACGTAAAATAATACAAGAGAGAACCTATTGACCATGTTCGATCAATGTACTCCTTTTCGAAAGTAGTCTATCTTAGTTCGGAAAAGGGTTAAACTTATATTGAGTAGATGCTATTTCCAATCGGTTTACGAGCTGAAAAGGACAAGCGCTCGACAATCTTCTCGTGTTTAAAGATTCGAAAAATAGCTTGAAAGAAGACCCCCTATTTTTATTTTCTTTTAACGAGTAAAAATGAAAATACTCAGCGATCTTTTCATATATTGAGAATTTGAAAAGAGCTTAAAGAGGAATCCACTTAGAGGAACGAGTGGTGTCTAGGATAGCAACTAGTTCCGTGATGTTGGAACTTCTCAAAACATGTTGATTTATGTGAAGAGGCTGGCTAATAAGACCACTCATTGCAACTCTTCCTAAAAAAGGATAAAACAACCAAGTGAAAGCTTATGATTGGCCAAGCAGATAGTGATGATGGAAGGAGAAAAAACAAGGCTTATCTGATGGAAGAGGCTGATAGAATGGAAATCACGAGGGTTAGAATGGAGATGGGTTCATTTTTACACAAGCTTGAACCATAGGGAACTATGCTTGGATTCAATTTCATGTTTACACAAGCTTGAACCATAGGGAACTATGCTTGGATTCAGTTTCATGTTTACACAAGCTTGAAATGAAAAACTATGCTTGGATTCAGTTTCATGTTTACACAAGCTCGAAACGAAAAATTATGCTTGAGATTGGTTTACATGCCCCCAGCATGATGAATTGATTCTAAGTGCATGCCCCCCAAGCTTCATTACATTCACCTAAGTAGATTACCCATGGCTATTAGGTGGATGGAATGAAGGTTCATTTACGAGATCAAGTGCAAGACTCTACTGGGATTTTATGAGATATAATCAAAGACTCGAATTGGAACTTTGCTCCAGGGGACCTTGTTTGATTTTTTAATGAGCTTGACACAAGACAAGGAACTCTACTCAGATTCCTTGTTCATTTTTTAACAATCTTGACACATGACAAGGAACTATGCTCATATTCCTTGTTTCATTTTTTAACGAGCTTGACACAAGACAAGGAACTATGCTCAGGGACCCGTTTCATTTTTTAATGAGGTTGACACAGTAAAATAACTACCCTCATATTCCTTGTTTCATTTTTTAATGACCTTGACACAAGACAAGGAACTATGCTCATATCGTTTGTTTCATTTTTAACGAGGTTGACACAAGACCAAGAACTACCCTCATATTCCTTGTTTCATTTTTTAACGAGGTTGACACAGGACAAGGAACTATATTCATATCCTTTGTTTCATTTTTTAACAAGGTTGACACAAGACCAGGAACTATCCTCATGATTCCTTGATCACGACCCATAAGAGTTCATGACTTCCAAGAGTTTATCATCAGATAATGCTCTAGAAGGGATACACAACAAGGAATCCATTAGAGAGATCTAGTTCGAATGCCCCTAGTACATAATTCACAACATCACAGAATTAATCGTCAGCTGATGTAGACATGGAACAGGTTGCCACATAATTGACTCGTGGCGGGGAAGATACCATTGGGACCAAAGGACCATTTAGGGAGGATGGTTGACTGGAAGCCATATTTGGACCAGGAAATGAAAGCTATTCAACGGTGACAATTTTGCCTTCATGTGAGAAACACATCACTCGAAAGAGTGTTGAAACAATCACTTCCATGTCATAAACATAGTCGTGCCCAAGAAGTAAATTGTAATATAAAGGGCTTGGGACTACCATCACATTGAGATAATTTTTTTTTCTTGCCAAAGTAATAGGCAACTGAGGAAGGATCCCTAATGGTTGACTAGTTCCTCTATTAAAAGCCAACAGGTTCTGGGTAACAGGCACAAGTGGTGGCGAACTGAGCACTTGCCAAGTAGCGGAGGAAATGATACTCGCTTATGCACCTTCATCTATAATAGTTCCAGATGCAATCATATTATAAACCTATACTATGATCTGGAAAAGCACACAAAAAGGAAGATGACATCCTGCTAGTCAATTCCAATCAAAGGAAGTGACTAGACTACTTGGAGGGGGTACCATAAGAATGAGAGAATTACCCCCTTGAGTTATGAGAACAGGAGGATTTTCCTCCTGTCTTGATGGAACAAGAGGATTTTCCTCCTGTCTTGATGGAACAGGAGGGTTGCCTCCAAGCTCATTGGAATATGAAGAAATGAAAAGAACCTGAGTGGTATCATAATCACTCTCTACGGGAAAGGTATAATTAACTGAAGGTGAAATCAGGTCAACTATTTCCTTGACCTATGTTTTGTCAGGTATAGACTCATGGGATTCACATTCAGAGAGAGTGGGTTTGACCGACGATTGATTTGGGTCATTCACTTCATCAACTAGTGAAGGATTAAGGGAGAGTCTCGTGTAACCAGATGGAAGTCGCTGCAGAGAAGAATGACAGTTATCCAACACTTTTTGGGCTTCATCTAGAGAGGGAAAAAGGTGAAAGGGGTGATTCCCTTTGCATAACCTACAAGGAAACTTAACTTTACCCTTCTTTCCTTGAACTTTACTACCACTAGTTGATGGTGTGTCACGAGCATGATCCTCAGAAGTTGATGACACAACATGATGTGAACGAGAAGACCATTCTTCTAAGATCTGAGGAATACCAAAACAATTTCAAAGAATATGGTCTCTCGTACAAAGTTTGCAAGGATATCAAAGTTTTTGAGGCTTATCAAAGGGTTTCTCATATGAAGTTTCATTCGAAGAAATGGTTGCTTGGTTGCCCCTTGCTGAATTTTCTTCTTCTACTTCTTCTTCCCTTTCTTCTTCTTCTTATCCACCTGGTTACTAGTGTCAATACTTTTACCAGGCGAAGAGGGAGAAGGGGAGGAAGAAACAACTGACAAAGAAGGTAGAGGTTCAACTTTAGGATCAACCGAAGGTTGATTTTGTCCAGTTGTAGCAATATTCAGTTGCGGGGCCAAGGAGGTTGAGGAAAACCATACTAGAAAGCTGATGGTAAGTCCCGGAAGGGACAATGTAGCCATATAAGGAGCACTAATATTTCCGAAAGGAGGAAAAGGACTAGGATTCCCATCAGAAGGAACTCCTTGATCGGTGGACTCCAGAGTTGTTACCATATGTATCAACCTAATATAAACTAAGGAGTGACGTGGAGGATGTTATTTGTGGTCAATTAATTTTATTTTAATCAAAATAACATAGCAAAACAAAAGAGGGATAATCTAGGAAAAATGATTACCAAGTAACTGTGAACTGCAATATACTGCCTTAGTGGAGCCAAGGACTTAACATACATGCAGGTAATCTCCCCGAATTTTGTTTTCGGTGTATCAGAGTATACAAGGCAGCTGACTCAGTTACCTATGGATGGATAGCAACCTAATGTAGTCCTTCCATATATACCTGAAAGTACGTGGAGGCCCAATTCGTGTTAGCGTTGTCTAATACGAACCGCATAGTGAGAGCATTCCTTTATAATTTTCATACTATAACACCGCCCTATATACCCGAAGGTACGTGGACGAGCTACGATATACTTACATACGTGGAATGAGGTATCACACTCGGAATGTATCGCAAAAAATTAATGACAACTGTTATGTTTTATGATGTTGGAACACGTCTCTAGCCTAGAACCTCTAAATTCTATGTGTTAAGTTACAATGCTCCATTAGGTTAATTGAGATAACTTTTAAGTTGATATTGTTTAGGAGTTTGTCTTTCAGGTTCACTATGTGATGTCTTTGAAATTCCTAGAATCCAACTATGATGAGAAACATTCTTTTCATTTGATTTGAACAATGAAAACCTTAACTACAAGGAATAGAGAAATCACAATCTTTAATCAAAGAGCATAGAGCACATCTAATGCAACTTTCCTTATACTATTCCTACAAGCACACAAAAACCTTTTAATGCATAATGCAAGTTTTTATTTTCATTTCCCTTAATGTTTAAATGAACAACAGGAAACTAAATGTGCAAACAATCAATCAATACTTTTTGCAAGAAATGAAGATTTTACGATAGTTCCTTTTTTAAGAAATTAAGAATTTACGACACTTCCTTTTCAAAAACGACTAATCAATTATAAGCTAACTTTGAAAATGATTGATAATGATAAATAAATCACTTAAGAAATAGTAAACAATCAAGGCCAAAGCAGGGCTAGGAGGAGAAATACAACTTGAATTCAGAACCATAGAAAACATTGATCTTTCAGCAAACAACATCAGAAGCAACTTTGGAAAAATCAAGCCAAAGGTGGGTTTTTTAGCCAAAGAGGGATTTCCGCAGGCTAGAGTGGGAGACAATGTGTTGTAGTGCACTGTCTCTAAGATAAGGCTGATTTGCAACGCACTGTGTCAAGACCAACATTGCATTGGTGCCAGAGAGTTAAATCAAGAGATATTCAAGCACACTTTTTGACCAAAAACACTTCAAAATGGTTGAAATAAGATCAATGAAATCAAGTAAAGTCCACTAGTGTTTTCGGGAAAACTAGTGTCCTTTCGATCTGCTAGTTCCACCAAGATTGGCAGCGATCTTAGAAACAAA
The DNA here is from genome assembly GCA_031772625.1 of Pinus tabuliformis. Taxonomy (NCBI): domain Eukaryota; kingdom Viridiplantae; phylum Streptophyta; class Pinopsida; order Pinales; family Pinaceae; genus Pinus; species Pinus tabuliformis. Next base: position 486,203,526 of record CM062807.1, read on the forward strand.
CAATCAAAGCAATTTTCGATTTCCTTTATGTATGATAGATAAGAGAGAAGCAAAGGGACCAACCTGGATCTTCCGCTTGACTCCTTGCTTGATTTCTCTCTCCCTTGATAGAGCTTGCAACTCCTCTCCTACTTGTCTTGCTTAGAGAATACCTGTAGAGACAAAGTAACAAAACACCATCAAAGCATCTCGATCTATAATATCATAAACAATGCAGAATCAGAAATACATTGAACATACAATTGCATTCACAAATAACAAGATTCACAAATACACGATTGTATGGAGGAAAACTCAAAGAACTTCATTAAAATAGAAGGGATAATTAAAACCTAGCTGTCTGATCCAGCATCATCCTCCCAGCATCAAAGCCCTCTTCACCTCATGAAAAGAAAGATCACCCAACCATACAATGTTCCTTCTCAAAGACAAACTATCAACACTTCCTTACAAATTACAAAATTCCAGGCTCCAGATCTCTCAGATGAGGGATCCATTTATAGATGTTTGCAAGGGTGTGAGTCATCTCTGGGTTTTTGATTAGTGTCATTCCACTTGTAGTTCTTAGTTCCACTTGGAGATTTCATTGATCTCTTACTCATCCCTGGGCGAATTCAGAGAGGCAAGTGTCATAGGTGAAGTTTCTAGAAGATTCCATGAGCATCCACTTAGCAAACTGTCTCAGCCATTTGTCCATTCTCGCTCATCACACCCCACATAAGGCCTCTTCAGTATGAATCACACCTAGCTAGTGTAGGAGCTAGTATGCATCACACCTTGACAGTGGAGCAGTCAGTATGGTTCAGTTTTGGCCAGTTCTGAGTGGTTTTTCAGGTGGAACTTCTGGGGAATGATGCAATTAGTTGACTATGATCCTTTAGGGTATGAAACAAAACTTTTAGGGGTTAAAGAGACCTTTGTTTATTGACATATAAGATTGGGGTTGTAGTGCCCAAATATGTCTATAACACTAGGATGTAATATGATGAGGGTAAGCTACCAGGAACGACAGTCGTTCCCTAGTATGGTCGCCAATTTTTTATATGGAATTTGCATCTACAGATAAACACATTTCCCTAAGTGGGTAGCTACACTTAGAACAACAGGAAAAGAGTAATTTAACCTTTTCCTATAGTAGATAGATGAGATGAAGGAACTTGCTTGTAGTCTTTCGCTTCCTTAATCCCCTTTGAATTTCTCTCGTCACTCCCACTTGAACTGAATCCGCTCAATTGGTACCCGTGTCAATAGAAATAGAAACAACAAGGATCAAAGCATACATGATCTATCTACTATAAACCAATGGAATCGAAAACATTGAAACACATAATCATCGTAGATATGAACAAGAATATGAAAAAAGAAATAAACACTTTATTAATGTAGAAGGAAGAGTTTCAACCAATACACTTCAATCCTGTGCCACTCATCCAGCTTCAGTCCAACCCTCGTCACACCAAAAGCACACCAATTTAGCAGCATAACATTGCTTGACACGAACTCAAATCTTTAACCAACAGAATTTCTCTACAATCTTTAGATTATAACCCCTTGATCACTATGATGAGTGCTCAATTTATAGGAAAATGGAGGTTGTTTTGTCATAAATGAGGGTATTGAATGGCCTTCCAAACTTGGAGTTAGTTTCCATGGAGCAAGGGATGAGAGGATAGGAGGTTAATTGATCCTTAGCCTATCCAAATTCGAGCTCATAGGATGAGATAAGAGATGGGATCCTTCTAGAATTATCTATAGTCAAGGAATATTCCCAGAACCCTATGCAAATTTCACTCATTCTTGCCCAGCGCAGGTCAAAGAGGGCCTAAGTGCACTGTAGTGTAGGCCTGAATGGGCTTGCCTACTCTGTAGCATAGTTACCCCTGACCAAGGTTGTGCTGTTGTCCCAAGGAGGCATTTTAGCAAGGCTTCAGGCTAGGGAACTTTCATGGATGAAATAATTCAATGTGATGACTTGTCTAGGGCATGTAATAACTCAATTAGGGTTTGATGAGACCTAATTGCACTGATCTGAATGTCGAGAGTGATGTGTCCAAATAGACCTCTAACAATCATAATCATCTTGGACTGGCTCTGTGTGTCACGCACCTTCAGATGGATCTAAGGAACAACCACTCCGAGGCCATTCTTTTGAAACACCATGCTTCACTTCTTCAAATTAATAATAACATTCATGTCGAAAGCCCAATCAATCCTGAGAAAGGATGGATATGGATTCTTTTCATCTATTATTTTAATAACTTCAAAATCTACGAGCACATTGGCTCCTTTAATATCTATAGCCACTCAATGTAGGTGACTCATCTGAATTATCTTTTGTTGGTTTTCCATGCGCAACTGGATTGGAAACCACTGCAACTTAGGTTTACCCATACATTCCAAAGTCTAATTTGGCAGTAAAGTAGCATCAGATCCCAAGCCTAGAATTATCTGGTCCAGGGCAAAATCACCAATTTGTGTTGTCAACTACATTTCCCTACCAGTCCTTTTCTTGCTTTGGTTCACCTTGTTATGGGTGAAACCACCCTAGGGCTTTGGGTTGAGAACCCCAACAGAGCAGAGGGAAAACCTCAACAAGAAATGCTCAAGCAATCATAAAAAATGCTTATTCTACTAAATCATGTAGGAGTGTCCTTACCCGAATGTCCTTATTTTGGGTAGATCCCGCAGGGTGCAAACCCTTAGCTTCTTTCGATGTTCTTGAAACCTGAAAATTATTCAAATGGAACATACACAACAGTAGAAACATAAAGAATATTCATGCTGTTAACTTTAAATCATATAAATGAATGACTAATTATACATCAATATACGATTCATAAATGAATTAAAACATAATTTGATGCATAAATACATTTCATAACGGAAACAAAACAACATTCATTTTATTGAAGTAAGCTATAAATAAGGTGGAGAAATACGGCTTGAGTCCTTCTCCGGCTCCAAGTGGAACCATCCACTGGATCTGTCCTTTCCTTACCTTCAGCAATCTTCCTCCATCACCAATACAAGAATATCTCAAGCAAGATGGGGGATATCTATAATCAAGGAAACAAGGGTTTCCTGAAGCTTTGGGGAGTGCAGGATGCTTAGGGATTCTTCAGACTTGATCAGGGATAATCTAAATATAGTATTAATATCTCATCCTTTCTCCTTTAAGGCCTTCCAATGGAGGTTTATTTATACTTCTCCAAATTTTTATTTTTTATTTTTATTTTTTTATTTTTTATTTTTTATTTTTTATTTTATTTTTTATTTTATTTTTTATTTTATTTTATTTATTTATTTTTATTTATTTATTTATTTTTTCAGTTGGGAAACAGTTGGGCCATGGGCAATAGGAGGTGAGTAATAGGTAAAACCCGTGAACACTGCTCGAAATTAAGGAAATTTATTTTTTTAAGTGTTTTAACATATGTACATGGGTTGGATATATGATGACTTGCGTGTACATGCTTTTATCATAGGGAAAAGTAGCATATAGGGAATAAAACATTGTATTTTAGATTTTGGACCAAGTCTAGAAGGAAGGGTTTCCCTAGGCCATAATCAGAGCATCAGATCTACCAAGAGTGGTAAATGGTGCCATAACACACCTTATTTATTGCACATGGTTATGGTAATGACTTTTCCTTGCTAGCATAGTTATCTATCAGTTCTTGTTGTCCTTCAACTGATTTCTGATCCCTCAGCAAATTCATGCATGTCTATAGAAATGATTTCAACAGTGCAATCAGAGTTCTCTGTCGTAGTACATTCTTTAGATTTCTCTCTTCGTGGGAATATTGGTATTTGAGTTTTAGATGTAGAAGCACTTGGATCCATAAATTTTTTCTTGCTCTGTAAACATCTCCTTTTCCCTGTGTAAGTCAAATCCAACATTATTTTCACCATCCTTGCAAACCCATGTATCCAATACCATCTGCTTGCCTTCTACCTTGTCTTGACCAGTGGATATACCACTTCACATGACTATATTGACACTAGGATTGTCTTCACGTGACTCATGTTTCATCATTTGAATGTTTTGCATGGGCTGTTGCTTCTTCTTTTCCTACATATTTTCTATTAATACATGACACTCTTCTATAACATGATCAAATTACTTACAGTATTGATAATAAGGATGAGTTGGATTTTGACAGTCATGCGTAAAATGTCCCGGTGGTTGAAGGGAAAGTACCCCTAGGGTCCTTTGGGCTAAGACTCTACCAGACTGAAAATTGCTTATACAAAGAAACACACACACACAGCCATCTTTTTTACTTTTAAGCAAATTCTAATGTTTAGGGTACATACCTAAGGTCCTACGTTCGAGAAGACCGTTAGGGTGCAAACCCTTCTTGGAGTTCCCTTCTTCTTTCTTTGACCTGCAAGACAAACAAATCAAAGAACACAACAGTACATGTATAGAAGTTTATATATAAATCATCTTTATGCTATAAAGTTAGTTATAAAAAATCTTTAAGTAACCACTTTCATAAGAATTCAACACAAGAATCTCATAAGCATAAAGAAAGATTATTCGGGAACAAAGACGTGTTTCTTTATATATAAAGGCAAATAAAGTACATATATCGGAAAGATATCACCTGAACACCTTCAGCAGGCTCCAAGCAAGCTTCCTCCCGGATTCGTTCCAGCCTCCAGCCTCCAACAAGAGCTCCTTCCAAGTCTTACTCAATGATGATGTCAAGGATGAATGATCACCAATACACATGGAAACAAGGGTTTCCTATGCAAAATGGGGGAAGTGCAGAATGCACCAAGGACTTCAGACCTGGTCTAAGGGAAAAATCTCAGCATAATAATCTTGCTCTCCTTTCTCTCTCCCCTTGGCCTTCCCTTTGATGTCTTTTTATACCCTCTCCAAAGTAGTTTTTTAGTTAGGAGTTGGTTGGGAACAGTTGGGCCACGGGCACTAACAGGTGATCCAGCAGGTAAACCCGCGATCATCGCCCGAAAAAGAGGAAATTATATTTTTTTAAGTGTTTTAATAGATACACACGGGTTGGGTATGACAGACCCGCGTATACACGCGTTTAATACAGGGCAAAGTCGCGTATAGGGAATAAAACACTGTTTTTTAAATTTTTGGACCAGGTCTGGAAGGAGGGGTTGCCCTAGGCCATAAGTGCAGCATCACAAACCATAAGAGTGAGATTTGGAGCTATAACAGATGCCCCCTAATGTATGAGATCAGAAGGGGAACATGATGGCCGAAATACATTAAGTAAGTACAAGGAAAGGAACTCTGCCGAAAAATCGAGGAGGACTTCACCAGAATTCAGCCTGCCAAGCCACCGAAAGGAGATCAGAAAGAAACACTGTCTGAGGCGGGCATACCCATGCTCAGGAAAAGTAAAGCATGTCCGCATATCAAGTACAAGCGGATCCACTAAGTATACAAGTATAAATGACTGTAAAATACATAATGGATCATCTGATCATAATGAGTAAGTACATGTCTGAATATCACATATAAAACTGTCAATGATGCTGAAAGATGCAACGGATCACTGAAATCAACGACTGATCCCATAAGGTACCAACTGAACATGATGGAATAGGATGGTACTACACTGCAAACTCAGGTGCCAGCATATAGAATGTCGCCATGACTGACTGCAACATATAAGGTGGAGTGGTATCAACTAGCAGCAACAGGAGCAACTGTCAAGTGAACCAATGAATGCTGATACAACCTGAGGTCTTCACCGACCGCCGTGGTACATTTCTACACCATGGGAATAAATGATCTGAAGTCGACCATGTGAGAAATCGTTTGATTACCGGTCATTGATGTATACCGTTAACAAACGCGAGACTACTCACCGATAATGATAATGAGCGTCAAGGTACCCAGTACAATCTAACAAGTGTGAATAGATGAGCTGAAGTCGAACACCTGTAAGAATCTATCAATCAGGAGACAATGATGGTTTCCCACTGTCGATAGCGAGGAATCTGCCACTAATGACTGCAAACCCCAAGGTACTGCCAAATGGACTCTAGATCTTTGCCCCAGAGCAATGAGTCGGAGTCGATAGGGAAAGATCCGCTAGAAGGAAGGCATTAAGGCATCCTCCATCAATCTAGCGCGAGTGTAACCCGTAGGCCAATAATGTGGAAGGAATCGGATGAAAAAGATGTAGTAACCCAACCGAAGTACGTTTCCGGCGTACACAAGATGTGGCTAGCGCACGGCAGAAACCCTCTGAACCAACCAATAATGAAAGCTGACACAGAGGCGAGGTATCCACCAATAGGGTCAAATGGAAACCAAGGTACTGCACGAATCCCAATGTGTGATAATGTATGCTGATGTCGAACACAAGGGAAACCACTCAGTCAAAGACCCATGATACTGATCGATGCTGAGCACAAGGTGACCTATCAATAATGAAAATAGGGCCAGGGTGCGGTCTCTAGGTCTGCCCTCAGAGCAATGTGTCGTCGTCGATAAGGACAAGACCCGCCAGCAAGAAGTCAATGGGGACCTTCTCAAACCGGCACGAGTGAAGGACCAATATAACTGATGTGATGATAGACATGACACTGACAACCAGGGATGGCCGACTGAAAAATGAGTCAAGAGACACCGCAGAAAGGCCGACTCAGGCTAACTTCCCTTGAACAAAAGCACGACTCAATGTGACTATGTGACAGCATATAATGAATCTGTATAAGTTCGTCATGCAGGAGGCACGAACGAACCCTCCATATGATTGGAAGAGATAACCAATTGGGGGAGGACTGACTCGATAACAAGGTTATGGCTTACCTAAGTCAAACTAAATCCCACCCATACGGAGGAGACTTTGTTTTAAGTGCTTTGTTCAAGGGCGACACGACTGACTCTAGCTGCCAACAATAAATGGAAATAATGTCCCTGTTCCCGCTCTTTTTGGAATATTTAATTTTTTTGTCTTTTTCTGATAAGCCGGAAAAAGAATAAAAGAATGCTATGGTACAGTGGAAAGAACGAGTGTCGGTGAAACAGATGATCTAGTTCCTGGGAAAGGAACGTTCCTATGCTCAATGCAGGGAGGTGAAAAACTGGTCAGTGACACTCAGAGGTATGTCCCTTCCACGGATCTGGGTATGTCAAGCTGCAGAGGTCAAGGGTATGCAAGGTTGATTTTTGCAGACGTCATGGTCAAAAGTGGGCTTAAACACGAGTCCAAGTGAAGCCGGCTATAGGCCAAAAGGTGCAAATGGTCAACATGCAATGCAGAAGTACAACTCAACACACATAGGAGCCTCTAGGGTATAAGGCCAGAACGAAGCGAAGAAGCAAAGAAGAATGAGTCTTCAACGCATAAGTCATGGCGGGACTACAGAGGACTCCCGAGCCTACTCAAAACGAAGCAGCATGGGCAACAAATGTCAGTGAGGTGCTAACTAGGATGCCCATGTAAAAGGATGGCTCTACCATCATGTCATGATTTAAAGAATCGGCGAGTGAAAATGGCTTGCGAACCATAACATGATGGGGTCGACCCTACGGCAGATGTATCGGTCAAATGGAGGCTAGTATGCATAATGCAACGGAAAAATAGTGTCCCTAACCTATATGCCAGTGAGAACACGATACCTGCCATGACGGGTCAGCAGTCATGGAACCGTCTCGAACCGTCGAAAAATGTCCAAAATGTCCTGAAAAACAACTCAATCTCGACATTCCAAGCTCCCAAGTTAAAAGTGACATGAAACCAAACAAAATAAAATTTTGAAAAAATTTTGCATTTTCAAAACTTATAAAAAGAAATTTTGGACTTACCATTTTCACCGTTTGACTTGGAGAGCAAATTGTGGAGCAAAAGGAGCAAACTTTCCCCGTGACTTATTCAACCGTTCAAACTTGCCAAAAACTTCCAGGTAAGCACTAAACTTGTCTTGCAATCAATTGTGATAGTTTTTAGGAAGTTTAATTAATGTTTCACCGTTAGATTTTTGCAAAAAATTGCTCTGCGGCGTACACGCGGGTTGGATGTATATAAATCGCGTATACGACGGCCCTACACGCGACTGTGTATAGGGTAAACCGCGTGTGCGCAGCGAAAATTTTTTATACAAAAAACTAATGGATGAAAATGATTTTTTCTTCCAGGATGACTCTCACATGGCGTGAAAGAGAGCACTCAGCTGTAGACAATGAAGTTATGGACAATGATGAGGCATTAGATGCCTTACGGGGATGCGGATTGTTAAAATTCTTCAAGTTGCCGAATATGAAAGCAAATGTGCGTCTGCTCGAGAGACTTATTGATTATTGGGATGTCGAGGAAGAAGATTTTATGATTGATCAGATGCCACTCAGGATAGAAGTGGAAGATATATATTTCATCACGGGCCTTTCCCGAAGGGGAGAGGTAGTCCACTCCCGGGGCAGGACCCGGAATAGTCTCAGCGTAGACGACTATGTACAACTTTACTGCCCAGGTCATCGGAAGGTTGGGAGTCAGATCTCGATCCCACACGTGGCGAGTTTGTCACTGCGGATAATCTTGTTCACCATAGCTCGAGTGAACGGATCATCTTCGCTACATCAGGCATCACGGGTAAACATGAGCGTATCTGTGGACTGTCTCACCACGGTGTTTGACTGGTGTACTCCTCTACTTGCCAACATGAAGGAGCAGCTTGCTTCTATCAGGAAGGGACAGACCAAGAACTTTGGGTACGGAACCATTTTATGCACGTTTTTCTTCGAGAAGGTTCCCGCACTCCGCCCCAGGGTAGCAGTTCCCATCAGTAGTCCACGTGATCCACGTATGGGCCGGTGGGCTGACTTGATGAAACGTCTGGGGGGTGGGGAAGTGCCCAGGAATGCATTCGACGACGACTTTTTTGCTTGGTGGGAGCAACAGATCATCGCCATAGACGACTACCCCTATGCTGGACTGGATTTCCGAGGAGATCCTGACCTAATGTTACCACCAGACGCAGCATGGGGCGAGATCGGTAAGATTTTTTTTGATTTTTTTGATTTTATGATTTTTAGGATTTTTCAAGCATAATGATGAACTTTGAAAAATATATTTTTTGATGAGATTCAAATGACTGATATAATGATCATGTTCCAGACATTGGGCCTGTGCGACCAGATGGATTCCCACGGCATGGACGGCGTGGCCGAGGAGCCGAAGAGGAGGCTGCAAATGCGGAAAGGACGCTCAACAACGTCCAGCGACACTTGGCGAGATTGAGCTACCAAGTACCGATGGCCGAGATAGAGGACCTTCCTCCAGATATGCAGCGTCATGTGGTTGGGATGCCACGTGACTGGGTTCGCGTCTTTCGGCGCGTGGCCACTGCTATAGTTAGTTATTTAGATGCTCATCCAGAGCCGAGGCATTAGATATGCCTGACATGATTATGGGCATTTGAGTCCCAATTTTGTATATTTTGGACACGCATATGTACACTCGAGACGCTTTGCGATATATATATATACAGTTTGACTTTTTGATGCATGATTTTATGATGATGAATGATTGATATGCCAGTCTAATGCTTGATTAGCGATAGAATCAGCTAACCAATTTTGAGATCTTGGAATGTGGAAATAATTAATGTAAGTAAATGATCTTTGCAACAACCTCACCCTTAAATATTGGCGATATAATGATGGATCTCTAACCCGATAAATGTTATTTAACTGAGACACTATCAATTGAGAATCAAGATATACTACCAACGAGTCGATCCCATGAGAGATTGCCTCGGATAATAAATTGATAACAGCTGTATACTCGGCCATATTGTTTGAAGCAGGACCGATACACACGCCTCTCGATGTCATCAACTGACCAGTTGGGTAATAAAGTACCCAAGCTGCGGAAGCAAGATTCCGAGTGTGCCGACTAGCACCATCGGCGAATCCAAAATAAACCAAATCATCCATCAACACCTGCCAAAGCAGACCAAAAGTGCTGATATCAGAAAACGCTCGATAAGATATGTACAAATATACATAAAATACAAAGAAGCCATTGCCTGGTAAAACTAAGCAAAATACTTCTTTAAATAGAGCCCATTTCGGGGCTCCGCCAGCTTGTTTCCTTCGAAATCAATTAACTCATACGATCCTTTTTCTAAGACTCGTTTGATAATGAAAGGACCGTACCACATAGGCTTGAATTTGCCTGCCCCCAAGGCGTCCTTATCTTGGTCATAGACCAAGACAAGGTCACCTTCAGAAAAGACACGAGGTCGGACAGACTTATCATACTGAGTTTTGACCCTTTTCTTATGGGCCTCATTCGTCGTGGCGGCATCTCGACGCTGCTCATCGAGATGTTCCAGGTGAACTAGGCGCTCCTCGAGACTCGAAGTCTCAGGAAGAAGCTCGACAGCCAATTTCAGAGATGGAATTTCACATTCGACCGGAAAGATAGATTCCACCCCGTAAACTAACTGAAAAGGAGTAAAATCAGTAGCCGTTTTAACGGAGGTTCGGTATGCCCAAAGAGCCGGATACAACATAATGTGCCAATTGGACCGATTTTTATCGATTGTCCGTTGGAGTATCGTCTTAAGAGTTTTATTGACCGCCTCGACCTGTCCATTGGCCTGAGGATAGTAAGGAGACGAATGCTCTTGACGGAAACCTAATTTAAAAGCCAATTCAGACATTAGCTGATTTTGGAAATGACTGCCATGGTCAGTGACAATCTCTCTTGGGATACCGAATCTTGAGATAACTTGATTGAAAAGAAACAAAGCTGCCGTGTCACTGTCGTTCTTATAAGTAGGCATGGCTTCAGCCCACTTCGTGAAGTAGTCTACAGCCACGATAATGTACTTGTGATTTGCCGCTGAAGGCGGATTACAAGTCGTAAAATCAATACCCCACTTAGTAAAGGGACCGACGGTGACAACGGGAAAAAGGGGAGCTGGATGCGCGCGCATCTTGCGAGTAAAAATTTGACACGGGTGACAGCGTTTTACTGCTTCCACACAGTCCTTAAAGAGTGAAGGCCAAAAGTAGCCGGCACGTAAGATGCGCTGGGCTGTAGCAAGCCCGGATAGATGACCACCACAAGCTCCACTGTGGCAATCATTAAGAACAGACTCTGCTTCCTCTAAGGTTAAACAACGTCGAAGAATTGAATCAACCCCTCGACGGTATAAAGTGTCACCAATGATAACATAGTTTTTAGCCAGGTGACGTAACTTGCGGCGTTCATCCTTGGAGGAAGTAGAGGGAAACTTCGAAGTCTGGAGATAAACAATGATATCTCCATACCAAGGGTCTTGTGAAGAGATGAGGAATATATGTTCGTCGGGTAAACTTTCCTCATAAACAACATCCTCTCCACAAGGAAGCTCAGAAATTAGCTCCGCGAAGACCATAGATTTCTTAGACTTGGCGGACAAGAACTCGAGGTCGAATTCTTGTAAAATGACTATCCATCTATTATATTTGCCCCCAATCACTCGCCTACTGAGGACAAATTGGAATGGATTGACCGCCGCTAAGACAAAAGTTTTGCGTAGCAAAATGTAATGACGGAGCCTCTGGACAGCATGGACTGCTGCCAAGGCCAACTTCTCAACTGGAGAATAGCGGAGTTCAGGGCCTATCAAGCCTCGGCTCAAATAATAAATCACGTGCTCGACAAGAGCATCGTCTTCCTGAACTAGAACCATACCAATGGTAGATTCTGCTGCAGCGAGATATAAAAGGAAGTCTCGACCGTAATCCGGTGGACTCAAAAGCGGGGCAGAGACTAATGCCTTTTTCAAAGCATCAAACGACCGCTGCGCAAAGTCGTCCCACAGGAATGGAACTCCTTTCCGTAGCAAACGCATGAACCCTTTAGTGATCTCGGCATAGTTTGCTATAAACCTTCTTAAGAAATTGGCCTTCCCTTGAAGACTTTGAAGTTGACGAATTGAAGACGGGGGAGGCAACTGAACTATTGCCTCAACCTTGAAGGGATCAACCCGAATCCCTTCATTGGAAACTATAAACCCTAACAACCGACCTGATGTAACCGCGAAAACGCACTTATTAGGATTCAACCGGATTTTGTAAAAACGACATCGCTCAAAGACTAATCGAAGATGACTAGGATGATCAGTTCTCTTTCGAGAACGGGCAGCGAGATCATCTAAGTATGCCTCGATGATATGTTTGATGTCGTGGAAAGCGTAAGACATGGCCCGCTGAAAGGTGGCTCCAGCATTTTTAAGACCGAAGGGCATCTTTCGATATGCAAAGGTACCCCAGGGACATATGAAGGCAGTCTTATGCTGATCCTCAGGACGAATAGAGATTTGATTATAACCTGAGAAACCATCCATAAAGGAGAAAATCACATTACCCGCACACTCGTCAATAATTTGATCAATAAATGGCGTGGGGTAATTGTCTTTTGGACAAGCCTTGTTTAAGTCCCTAAAATCGATGCATACGCGGATTGTTCCTTGCTTTTTGTCCACAGGGACTGGATTCGAAACCCAATCCGTAAGAGGAACAGGGTATATAAAACCCGCCCTTAGCAGCTTCTCAACCTCAGCTTTGATAGCCGCTGCTTTCCTAGGGTTAACCGGCCGAAGCCTTTGACGAATCGGTTTTGCGTTTTCGTACGTCTTGATTTCATGTTGGACTATAGAAGGATCAATGCCGGGCATTTCCTCATAAGACCAAGCAAATACATCACGATATTCCTTGAATAGGTCGGTGTAAATTTGAATTTCTTCAGGGGAACACTCACTTCCGATGAAGATATTCTCGATGATGTCAAGATTCTTAGAGATGTTTATAGGTATCGTTTTTGAGATTACCGACATATTACCTTCAGCATGTGTGTGTGTTGGAGCCAAAGGGTTCGATACCGTACAAACATCACTACCAACGAGCTCGGAGAATCTAGATTCTACTTCCTGCAATGGAGGAAGAAAATATGAGCGATGGTGTAAGTCTTCCCAAGGTCGATCTATACCCATCATAATTTCGAGGATTGCTTCTTCAGAAGGTAGAACCGAATCTAAGCAGTCCAAGGCAGAGTTAGAATCAAAGCTCCAAGCAGGGGCCACATGACCATCTAGCTCCTCTTCGGAAAAGGGAGTAGAATGGTTATCTGCAGAGTCTACGATAGCCTGATATCTAAGCTCAGCTGCAGATATAGGAAATGCCATTCCATTAACTTGCCCTTCAACTAATGTGGTCGTAGGTGAAGGCAAGGTCCAAGGGTCGGAAAAATGATGAGTTCGGAAGAACTCCTCTCGAGAAGATTCCTTGGATGATGAAATAGCATTAATTCTTGCAAAAGGAGAGGGAAGATCAAACGTACCCATCAATGAGGAATACATCCCTACTCCTAAATTCTCAGTCGGCGGGCGAGGGTTATCCACCAAAGGAACAGTAGAGTCGGAGGTTGCTTGAGGATCGATTGGAGCATAGTCCAATTGATCAACCTTAACGATTTTCCCCTCATGAGGAAAGCAAATGACACGAAACAGAGTCGAAACAACGGCTTCCATCTCGTACACCCAGTTCCTTCCTAATAGGAGATTATAGTCTAGGTTAGCATCTACGACTTCAACTTCGATATTAACGACCTTCCCTCCAACACATATAGGAAAGGCCGGGATAATCCCATGCGGCTTGTGAGAATGGCCATCAAATGCAGTTAAGACGATTGGTGAAGGAACAGCCGAAGGTGAACCAATAGCCTTCCAACATGACATGGACATGACGCATGTGGAAGCTCCTTCATCTATAACGGTGCGAAAAATATTGATTTTCTGGTATGTTAACTTTACCTGAAAAGCCATATGATGAGGGAGTCTCTTTTTGACATTTGACATGTCAAAAGAGAGCACTAGAGAGTTAGCTGGATCGACTGCTCCAATGGCGGAGAGTAAAGCACTTCTCTGAGACGGACACGACTGGAGAACTTCCAAAGCGGACATAGCACATGGGCTTTGAGCCAAATCCTCCACAATGGAGTAATTTTGAGCAGCTCTAGCATTGGGGTTAATTGTCGCGCGTTTGGCAGAACCTTTCGGTATCCTAGGTATAGTCTCAACAGGAGGTCGCTCGATATGAAGGTCATTACTTCCGGGAACCGTTTTATCCTTAGATGTTTCGGCTTCACCATAATCACGTGACCGAGTAGTCACGTTAACGTTTGAACCCATCATAAAAACATTTGATGCTTTTTCCCCTTCCTGGTTGCCCCCTGAGGAGGTCCCAGGATTCGAATTTGCGCCAGCAAGAAGTTGCTGCCCTTGGGGAAACGGGTTAGTCAACACAGCTTGCGAACTAGAAGTCCCTTGCTGTGCTAACAAGCGCTGAGCGTCTTCGATTCTAGGGCAAAGATGAGTTAGATGGTCCCCACTGCATAACTTGCAAGGAAACTTGACTTTCTTTCTCGACTCACCCTTACCACCACCAGCGTTGTTGCTCGATTTATTTGCATCGGGCTTCCCATCCGAGTTCTTCTTTTTACCACGTCCTTTCTTTTTCCCATTGGAATTTTGATTTCCTTTGGGGTTATCGGATTGGACGGCGTTAATGGAAGAATTTTGGGAAGCAGGAGGATTAGACATTGTGACTTGGTTGTTAGGAGCAGTTTGTAATGACAACTGCTGCAATTGATTCAACAAGTTCACTGTAGTCGAGTCTACAGACCCCACGATACCATCCGCATGCGGACCTGGCTTTGGCTTAGCTAAATCAACCTTAGATCCAGGAGCATCTGGCAAGTACTTTTGGAGGATCCCAGACTGAGAGTAGATCAGTTCTAATTGCTGGGCCCTGAAAATGGCTTGCTCCTCAGAATAGACCCCAGACATGGAGACATCCTTGGAGATCTCAGGTTGCAAAGACTTCAAAAACCACTCTAGACGGTACTCCGGAGGGATTTCGGCTTTAATGAGCCTTTTTCTCCGTCTCCATTCCTGTATGTGATCAGAAATGTGGGTTGCCTTATCCTGACGAAAGGTAGCTAGAAGTTCAGTTCCGGCATCATAGCGGACAGGCAACTGGAAGTGATTCAAGAAGATATTGGCTAAGTCAGCGAACGATGTAAAGCTGCCCCCTGGCAACTCTATGTACCATTTAGCTGCATTACCAGTCAAGGTGCGCTGAAAAAGTCTCAACCTAACCGAATCTTCGATGAGGGAGTTAGATGAGCACCACAAATGGAATGTGGTTACATGATCGCCCGGATCTTCACCACTCTTCCCTTCGAATTTTGGGATGTCCGAAGGGAGTTTGGTTGGGACCGGAGGCCAGGCCGGATTGTATCTGATAGGGTCGTTCGTTAGCTTAGTGAGATCTGGCAAGTTTAACGTTGCCAGAAATGGAAGCCTAGGAGGACCTAGGGGATTCCACCCAGACTGGGCAGAACTCCCCAAGTTCTGAAAAGATTGTCCTGGGATTTGAGAGGCACCAGGCTGCCCCAAGTGACCAGTAGAACCAGCTGAACCAAAGGGCAAGCCTTGTGGTCCAGCAAAATTCGGAGTTTGACCAACTCCTGCCGTATAAGCTCCATAGCTTGCAAAGTTTCCTCCTAAAGAATTGTAAGGAGTCGATAACCCCTGATATGGGTTCCAAGCCGAAGCGAGGGGAGGAATACTTTGAAACATGCTAACCGTGGAATACGACCTACTTCCTTGTTGGCCAATAAATGGATTCGCAGTTCCTGCGTTACTAACCCCAGGGTTATTCCAACCTTGGAAAGGATTGCTGCTTTGTCCTATTGAAGAAAAAGGCATGGATCCTACCGTTGGGTTGGAATGTGGAATATGACCACTTCCAAAAGGAAAACCCTGAAATGAAGCCGATCCGCCCATCATGGACGTAGCGGCACTGAACGGAACTAACGGAATACCCTGTGATTGGGTGCCAAAAAGGAAGGAACCAGTACTAAAAGCATTGGTTTGGGCATTTCCACTCGTGGACGGAATGGAGGTAGACCCAACCAAAGATGTGCTAGCAAACGATCCGAACAAGGAAGCGGAGGGGATGGAAATGGTTCCTCCCCCTTGCACCGATGTTGGGGTTTGCATAGTCGCAGCACTCGTGGAAGCCATGCTTCCAGTAGTGATCATAAATGGTAAGCGCGTAGCGTAACCTGGACTCGCTGGTCTATATAATGGAGGCCCAACGTATTGCAATACGTCTGGGTAACTAGATGGTAGTGGAGAATTTGGAATCACTAATGATTCTGAAAGTTCTTCTACCTCTACGTTATCCTCCGCTTGAAAGCGAACTTGAGAAAAGACTGGAGCGTCCCTCTCTTGTTCAAAAGTACCAGGCCTTGCTTGGCCGCTAATATCCCCGAGAGGAGGATCAATCCCCGATGCGTCAGCCGGCGTGGGACGGACCCCACCGGTAGTATTCCCTCTGCGCCTTCTAGGAGAAGGCTCTAAACTAGGTGGCGAGAGACCACGAAGTCTTCGAGACCGTCTTGGAGACCGGTCAGCCACTTTGAATTTTTTGTTAAGATCTAACTAAAGACTCAAAAAAAATTAAAAGCTAAGCCGACTAGGAGCACAGAGCACACAGTATAAAGTTCCTAAAGATACAGCCAGTCAAACAACTTTCAAGTATTTCCGCTCCGGGTGATTGAGACCGGACACCAAAATACGAGAAAGTGAATCAAAGGGCCTTCCGAGGATAGTCTGGGATGATGAGGGCCCAGTCCTATCAGCGAAGGTATCAGAGGAAGTTACGCTGACCTCCTAACAACATCCTGCGCCGGTGCAAGCCCCCAAGCTTCGCAAGGGTGCCCTCCGGAAGTACTGTCGAGAGTGATACAACGTCGACCTCAGGTGCCACGGGATTCCCCTCCGCAGCCACCTATGCAGATCCCTAGGAGAGGCAACTATGGGTACCAACTCGTCGCAGAAGCCAGGCGGAACAGTCGTGAGGTAAGTTCGGACAAGTAGGAGAGGGGGTATCTCTCTTCCCTGTCTTCACAGACCCTCGTGCTTAACTCCCAGATCCGGAGCTTTCCTGGTCTCCCTAACGCTATTGGATTTACTCTCTTTAATCAGACTCTTATGTTTGATGTTTTGTGTGGCCTTGGAGAGTTAACTCTCCACTCGCCTAATCCAAGGCCCTAAAATCCTAAACTTGTTGGTGTAATAACTAAAACAAAAAGTTCTAGTGGATTTTAATTAAGCGCTTGATTTTATTAGGCTGTTCTTTAAGTCAAAGGTAATGGAGGTGAAACTTGTGGTGTTTTATGGACGCAAAAGAAATTAATAAAACCTAGCTACATGCACATGCACTTTTGTTTTCGATGAATAGCAATTTCTATGAGGTTCAGAAGGCACTTGTAATATAAAAAAATTTTTTTTTCCTTTTTCTTTTCAGACTCCACACTCACAAAAACTAACAAAACTAAATATGCCTAAAAAGAGATGCAAATCTTTCCCTAATGCAAGAACTAAATGTGGATGCACGATTCAAAGACTACTCTAAAAACAAAGAAGGAAAGTTGCTGCTTTACCAAATTTTGTCTTGCCACTGAAATGCTTAGATAGAAGATGATTTGTTACTAATCATTTCGTCCAAACAATAAAAACAAGTTTTAAGATAAAAAACAAAGCACTTTCACTTCGCAAAAAAGGAAATCAGATGAGAAGCAAGTTTAAGAAAGCGAAACTCAAAAACTTTCAAAAGATTTTCTTTCAATCAAACCAAAAAGTCTTTTTCAAAGGAAAACTCTCAAAAAAAAACTGACACTAATGATTGATAAACAAGCCACCAAACACTTTTGTGAATTGACACCTTTCAAATGATGAAAACTCAACAAAAATAAAATGTGTTCGAAAACGCTTTTGACAATCAAAAGCAGCAATGAAAGTCCAAAATATCAAAAGACAAGTTTCAAGAAACTGGTAACAAGCAAATTTCCCGAAACAAAGGAGTAAATGGTCATAAAAACGATTTCGTTAAGCAAACATAAATGTCATGAAAACAAAATGGACACAAAGATTTGAAGACAATCTTCCCACGCTGCCGAAACAGAGCAATCAAGATTCTTAAACAGAAACCTTGTGTGTCAAAAATCAATGACGCTTGCAATCAACGAAAAACAAGACTAGCACTCCTTATAACTAGAGAGAGTTCGAAACAAGATGCCCCCTGTTAAACAGAGAACTGTCACTGGGAATTGACTGTTTTAAACTGACCCAAACCACCAGACAGACATTCAGCAAAAGAAAAATTATAAATCTTGAAAATTATGTGATATACGCGCTTGCAATTATTTGCAGAATGCGTGTATACGCGACTGTAACTAAGGAAACCTGCGTATACGCGGGTTTACTTAGTGCAACTTGCGTATATACGCTTCTGTAATCCAGAAAAAGTGCGTATATGAAGTCTTTCAAGAAAAATAAAAAACACAAACTGAAAAACTGGAAAAGCTTGGAGTTCAAGAAAATATCAGACAGTCAGAACCAACAAACAGAGGGACTGAGCCTTGATTGGCTTGAGGACTACCCAAACTAGGAACAACAAGAGTGTTGTCCCCAGTGGAGTCGCCAATTCTGGTTGAAGGGAAAGTACCCCTAGGGTCCTTTGGGCTAAGACTCTACCAGACTGAAAATTGCTTATACAAAGAAACACACACACACAGCCATCTTTTTTACTTTTAAGCAAATTCTAATGTTTAGGGTACATACCTAAGGTCCTACGTTCGAGAAGACCGTTAGGGTGCAAACCCTTCTTGGAGTTCCCTTCTTCTTTCTTTGACCTGCAAGACAAACAAATCAAAGAACACAACAGTACATGTATAGAAGTTTATATATAAATCATCTTTATGCTATAAAGTTAGTTATAAAAAATCTTTAAGTAACCACTTTCATAAGAATTCAACACAAGAATCTCATAAGCATAAAGAAAGATTATTCGGGAACAAAGACGTGTTTCTTTATATATAAAGGCAAATAAAGTACATATATCGGAAAGATATCACCTGAACACCTTCAGCAGGCTCCAAGCAAGCTTCCTCCCGGATTCGTTCCAGCCTCCAGCCTCCAACAAGAGCTCCTTCCAAGTCTTACTCAATGATGATGTCAAGGATGAATGATCACCAATACACATGGAAACAAGGGTTTCCTATGCAAAATGGGGGAAGTGCAGAATGCACCAAGGACTTCAGACCTGGTCTAAGGGAAAAATCTCAGCATAATAATCTTGCTCTCCTTTCTCTCTCCCCTTGGCCTTCCCTTTGATGTCTTTTTATACCCTCTCCAAAGTAGTTTTTTAGTTAGGAGTTGGTTGGGAACAGTTGGGCCACGGGCACTAACAGGTGATCCAGCAGGTAAACCCGCGATCACCGCCCGAAAAAGAGGAAATTATATTTTTTTAAGTGTTTTAATAGATACACGCGGGTTGGGTATGACAGACCCGCGTATACACGCGTTTAATACAGGGCAAAGTCGCGTATAGGGAATAAAACACTGTTTTTTAAATTTTTGGACCAGGTCTGGAAGGAGGGGTTGCCCTAGGCCATAAGTGCAGCATCACAAACCATAAGAGTGAGATTTGGAGCTATAACACCCGGTTCTCCACAGTTGCAGTAGAAGATCTAGCCCCGACCTCTTCCAGTGCCTCCTCCTCATCATCTTCTATGTCCCAAGAATCATCTGTGAGCCACAAGTGAGCCTTGATCATTCTGTGCTCGGGTTTCAACCTGTATCCTATACATTGGGGTTCTTTCAATCATCAAGTCATAGCTTTTAGAATCTCTTTCATCATGGCCAACTGATTTACAAAAGCTAAAAAATAGTTGCTTTGGTGACTACAAAAACTTTTGTAACAGATAACAATTATTTTGCGTATGCATTCCTAATACTTGGCTGATACTACACCAAACGCTTGAACTGGCACTTGATCCAGCAAGAGACTCTGGTTTCAGTGGGTTGGAACCTCCTACAACTATATAGTTTTGGTACACATGGAACTAATCCTTTAGTGGCCTACAACCTTGGACTTCGAGCACCAAACCTTAGGGCGTAGTCCTGATTGTACCTCCTTTCCCTTGTTCATATCCTGCAACTCCATATGTAGGCTTGCTCATTGTGACTGGATTTGTTAGACTCTTATATTCATATCTTGGATCGGCAAAGCCTCCAACTTCATTGTGATATCTAATGCTTCGGCATGAGATCCGATCTTCTGTTGAGATAAAGGCAGTCTTAAATGTGTAAATATCAAAGCTATGTACCATTCCTTATGTTTTTCATTTTTTAGATCTAAAGATTATCTTGTCTTAATAAACACTTCAACCTCTGATCCACATCCCATGCAGATTCATTAGCTGTCTGCTTGATCCCCTTTGTTTTAATAACACATTGAACTTTTGATTTCGGTTCTCTAAATTATGCATTCATCTCAGTATTTGTCTCAGCTAACATGCATTCAAATTGGTTGTACTATATTGATATACCATGCAAGCGCTCTATGATAGAGCACTATAACCAGTTTTCTTTCTTCATGTCATTGTCATTGATTTTCTAAGCCTTCCACATATCTTTGGCTACGAACCAAAACTGATTAGGATCCTCTGATCCCTGACCCTTGAATACAAGCATTTTCACTGTATTCTCCATATTGAAGAATGAAGGTGTAGGTGGATGTGTAGTTGTATGAGGTGGTGATGAAGGTGGAGATGGGCTAGATGGATGCGAAATCCTAGAAGTTCCCTGACCTTCTATTTGCAGCGCACCTCCAGGTGTGTTAGGGCTGGTCCTTTCTTCTTCATTGTCTGATTCACCCAATAATGGACTGTACGTGCCTTCAGTGTATTTGTCCCAATACACTCTGAATATTTTTCCACTTCGTGTAGATGTAGTCTGACCTCTTTTAAACATCAATTCGAAGGCATAACACCATTTTCGCACAACAAAATTTTAATCGAAGTTTTTTGTGATCTCAAGTACTTACCTCTCAGACCCTTAAAGAATCGGCATTTAGATTCTCTATAAGATACAAATGTGTCAATTGCAAATTTAGTGATGAAACCACCCAAAATACTATCGATCCAATAGTCGACAACCCTTGCAACCTTATAATCAGACTCTTCAAGATGCTTGATTAGTTCAGGAGTCCACATAATAGGATCATTGTGTTTCCAAGTAGGTTCACTATCTGCTAACTTAGACAACCACTCGTGTAATTCGCAAGGGAATGATGAAAAGAAAAATTCATGCTCTTCTATGTAGAGGTATCTCTATAACCACCTTTCTTTTGACCAACTCGGATTCTGATTTTCCTGAGCTGCAAAGTCATGCAACTTCCGATCTATCCACTTCTCGAGTTCTTTCTTAGTTAGTATCCATAGACACCACATCATACATCCCTCAGATAGATCCCAGTCCTAACAACAGAACCATTTGTTGGATTGAGGGGACCTAGAATCAGGTTTAGAGTTAGTTGCACTAACCAACAAAACCCTATACTATCGGCCCTTTTGGAAACTAAGCAGACTGTAATCTCACCCAAGGTAGTATTGGGGGATGCTATAACCAAGTTTATGCATCCAAAAGGTTATGTGATGTAGCAGTGAAGCGTTTCCTTAATTTAGGTCCCGATCCAGCCTTCACGGACCCTTATCTTCAGGATCATAGAATTAAAGCGATTTCTACTTAATTAGATCTACGAGCATTGCCTAAGTGTTCTAACATGCATATGTTATCATACAAAAGTAGATCTAAACCTTCGTGATGTAATTAAAACAATATGACAAGGAACTGAATCATAACTGAGCATAAAAACATATAAACATATAAATATACATAGAACATAGAGATTTGCTTCAAATTTACTTTATTGCTTCAGATCTTCAATACATACACCTCTTTTGACCCTGCACACTCAACTATGGAATTACCAAGGTCTCCGTACACTCAGATTCAGGAACCTTTTCCTTTTCCAGAATACAGAATAATGGATTCGAAATATTACTTATCAACTATCCATACGCTTAAAACATAACTGCCTAATGACTCCTAGATGACTGCCTTTTATATTTTTTACATTACATTACCATGGTCCACAAACCATGGGCGGAGTTCATTGTATAGTCAAACAACCCATCCCTTTACAAAATAAGGGGCTTTGACCTTCCTAAAAACCCCTTTAACTCTTAACATTTTGCGTGCTTCACTCCTTAAATTGTGGAGACTTTATAATATTACAAAATTTGACTCAAAACTTAGGAAAAACTTAGACCTGGGGGTCTTCATCCCAACAAAGATCCCACAGAAGGAGTGGATTGCATGGAGCTGGTGAAGATATATCATCGCACAGTCTTTTAGGGCTTTGGGGATGGGACAAAGCCCTTATTTTGTAATAGGTATTGGGTATTAGTATTTTTTTTTGTGGATAAATGGTATGTGGACCATGTTTTTTGTAAAGATGAAATGTGTTTAAGTATGTGTAATACCTTAGCAAAGAGGAAGTAGAACATAATAGAAAATCATAAGCGATTGAGCCTTGTTTTGTCTGTAGTTTGGAGAAGGCTCCACAAATGAGTGCGTGGAGACCTTGAAGAGTCTGCAGTTGAGTGCGTAGGTCAGAGAAGTGCATGTATCCTTTTAATAAAGAAAAAAGTTTTGGCGAAGTGTGCATTTGTTTATTGTCTATTGTTATGTATCTGGTTATGCATGCTTTTAACTGAATTATGCGAAGAACTGTAAGATATACTATTATTTGTTAGAGTTTATGGGTGTAATGTGAATATGTTAAATTAATCATCTATCCGAAGTTCTTATGCATGCAAAGTTATAAGATCAATATAAGGTAGAAGTAAATACACAGTGCCAATACGCGGATATCCCTTCGGTTGCAGAAACCTGATTCTGTAACCTCCCATAACTGCTTTGAGAGAGACTCCGGATGTGCTTGCAAGTCGTTGTTGAAAGGGCCATTAGTGGAGGGTTTTATTGGTGCACAACACACTATGAACTTGGGTCAAGCCCTGTCAGACCAACAAGTATTTTACATACAACTACATTGATGTTTACCTACTATGAGGTTGGTTTCCTTTGACCTTGATAAATCTGCCACAATATTTTAACCATGACGCATTAAAATGTTTCCTGAAATTACAAGATGTCTAACAATATATTGTAGTAAATGAAAATCATAACATACAATAGACATTGCTTACAAGTTGGGTAAAATTGAATACATACCACCCGGATATTATCAATATTTTTGTTTTTTCTATTCAAATTGTAATAAATGAGGAACTCTTCCCCTACAACTATTTATTTAATGACACATACAAATACACAGTTTCCTTCATGTCCCTCGAATATAAAATTAGGTTGCTTATTTGTTGTCATGGGTTGTGTACTATTTATAAACCCTGCAATATTACCTACTTATTTTTTCCTTCCATCAATATACATAGTTATGTCTTTATTTTCATGATTGTCTTTTAGTTGTATATAATTTGCGGCCACTCCATATCTTCTCATAATTTTGGTATATTGGACTAGCCATACCCAATCATTGTAGTTGTAATAGGGTCCAACGTACTCCATCAATTCAGTTAATCTTTTGTAACAAACCTTTATGCTATCCATGGAAAATAGCCCCAAACCATGCAATGATGATAGGGCAATGCGGTATATGATTTCATTGATAGAAAAGCCAGTGTTTATTTTAGGAAGATACTTGGGTACCTGTTGTTTCACTAGATGTTTGTACCTAAAGGACACCTTGATATCATCTATGCTCTGATTATCATAAGAACATGACCCCCCTTTGGCGATAAGAAAATCCATGTTATATGGAATTTTCTTTTAATATTTCACCTCTAGTTGTTCTTTGCCTACTAGATGACATAACAGATGTTTTGTCAATTTCTTCCATCCTACCTAAATTTCCATCACTCAACGAAGATAGATCTGATAAATACCTTTTTGGTTGAAAATTCTATAACACTTTATCAAATGAGAGAAAATATTAGCGAGTGCCATAATGGATATTGAGAAATGTCTAAATGAAACCACAAGAACATTATAATATTCCAAGTGAGTTACAAGAAAGTTCTCTGTGTTTAAAACATTCAAGTAATATTTTAAAACTTGAGAACTTGAGAACCTATTCATCCTAACCAATATTGAATGAACTCACTTGACAACTTTATAACTCAACATAATATAATAATATTCATTTTTCCATTACAAAACAATACCCACATACTTCGATAGTTGGAAGGGCTTCTCCCCTGTGATGTTGGCAAGGGGAAGGGCAAGCCCCACCTAAATCATGATCACCATTGGTTAACCAACAAATAGGATCTCAATGGTGCCTACCCCCTATGACTTGACTTGGATTACCCAGTGAATGAAGGGGTAATGCACATGATATTTGTCCTAAGAACATGTGAAGACCCAATAAATGCTATTACCATGTAAGGTGTGTGAGTGGAATATGTCTAATGTAGTTATGGAACATGGAGACATTCCATAGAAAATATTATTTTTACCATTATAGACCTCGTGTTAAGGTTTGCAACATAGGTATTGGAATGAAAAATAATTAGGATATGCATGCAAGATGAATTCCCTTTAGGGATAAATATATTTTTAAAGACATGTACAAAATGGCCACATGCGTTGATTATGATAGGATTCAAAAGTTTGAATATTTCTAAAAGAGTTAATATCTAACTTTTGTCATCTCAAAATACCTTGTGACCTTAGACATATGAAATTATCTTTCTCTCCAAGCATCTCCTAAGGATTTATAGTCCCATTCATAACATGATCCTACAATATATGGAAAAAGAAACTAGTTAATTCTTCATATTCTATCGATGATACATATTATGGAACTTCTACTAGGATTTATTATTTCCATCAACTCCCATGAAATACAACACTATAAAATCCCTATGGTCTTATAAAGTGACTATTATATCAATCATTTTCTCAATGGAAAAAAAATAATACATCAATTCATAACATGTATCTAGTCATACATCCCATGCATTAATTAAACAATCATATGTATCAGATCATGTCAACACTTGACTATCATATGGATAAAATAATCACATATATCTAATGTAAGTAGTGTAATTTTTTTTTATCAAATCATAGATCATATCATCCAAAATACGAGCATTAATTTAGTCACAAATTGATATCCTACTCATAATCAACTACAATGCATTAATTAGATCATATATGAGATATACATTAAGATTTACTCATTATGAATATAGTCATAATGTGCATCATATGCAAATTAAAATTTTATAAATCACAATATTATGCCATCATAATATATATACATTCTAGTTTAAAAGTAATAATTGATATTCTTACACTTTCATGTATATGCACAAAGCCATAAACAACATAGAAATTGTCATCTCAAATGTACTTATCTATAAAAATCAACAATTGATAAAGGTGCATCTATGTCCATATATATAAGCACACTAGTGTGGACATATCATGTAATGTATCCATTGATTATCTAATGTAGTGTTATGTCAAATATAACATCTAAGTTAGCTCACACTGCAAAAGTATGAGTAATCAAAGTAGAACAAAGGATTAAACAACAAATTGCATAATGTGAATTTTCTCAATAACAATCATAACAAAATATCAAGGTAGCATAAACATATGCCAATGTTGGCCACACATCACATAATTGCAAGTCATATATATCTAGGTACTCACACATGTCATGCCCTTTTCATAAGGCATAAAATGTGGGGTATTACATACACCCACCCTTGAAGAATATTTTTCCTAAAATTATAATCAACAAAACTAAAACTTCATACATAGTACTTATTCCCCCCCTTGATTAAGAATCTCATATTTACAATGGTTTACAGAGCATGCAACATATTGAAATCAATGAAATAAAACAATAAGGTGCTTAAGAGGGTAATTCTTCACAACACTTAAGATATTTCATTACCTCAAAGTATTCTAAGCATTTTAGCTGCCACTCTAACATCCAATCAATCATTTTTTTAATATCCAAGAACAATTATTTGATCGTCAATTAAATAGAAAAATATTAGTGTCACACCCATTTAATATAATTCAATAATAAGGAACTCACTCTCCCTCATTTGAGGACACACATCAAGTGATATCTATCTGATCCATGCAAAAGGAGAGGAGATCTGATCCAGTGAAGTAGCAAGAAAGGAAGCAAGTTTCTGTAGAGGCTAGCAAAGGAGGAAAGTGTTGAAATGTAACTAGTGTCAGTCTTCATAATTGTACTTAAGTCATGACTTGATGATGTACTTGTCAAAAGAAAATGTAATTATTGATGTACTTGTAGCAAGAAAAATAATAAATGTAAATTGTATTGTCTAGAATACTATTAGCCCTTAATCACTATATCAAGCCACAAACCTATTGTAGCAAGAGCAAGGACACTAGTAGCTTATTTTTGAAGGACAAAAGGATTTGCTAGTAGCCCAAAGAAGGCTACAATTATTGACAGTGGAGTGAAGTTCAAAAGGGGGTATGTAATATCCATCTATTGCTCTGAATTTCTGAAGCAATTCTCACATCTCTGATATGTACTTTATAATCATTATTTTTTTATTGTTAAGAAAATGTATATACATTATATTAATAGGTGAAAAATTTACGTACTTTACATCCAAGAGTTCATTCTCTGCCTATGAGTGAGGAAACCAGAGATGAAAATTGAAGGGCTCTACCCCAAGAAGGAGAAATAAGAGCCTGTGGGTCTTACAATTTTCAAAAAAAATTTGACATTTAACCAAAAACATGATTCTAAGGTTTAGCATTACATAGCTATTGCATGAGAAACCAAAACTGGTTCACAATGATCCATAGGCACCATGACGTAGGTCCGCCATGACGTAGGTCCGCCATCCATACAAAAAGAAGAATATTGAAGGGGCCTACTGGTAGGAAAGACTAGACTAAGGGAACCAACTTGAAAGTCATCATGAGGCTGAGGATCTAGGTTCTACCACATTGTAATTTCATGGTTTCCATGCTGGTGCCACATTGCACCTGGGCATTGCCTTGAGCATGCATTCAGCCAGTGTTTGTTAGAATCTCCTCCAGAATGTAGCAACAATAGGGACTTGGAAGAGGAGGGGAGGAGGGAGCGTTGACCATTGAGGGGTCAAGAGCAAGGGGGAGAGTGGGATGGGCCACTAGTGCACATTGGATGTGTGGAGAGGAGGAGCCAACCAATGGGAATGCAAA
Source organism: Pinus tabuliformis (assembly GCA_031772625.1). NCBI lineage: Eukaryota > Viridiplantae > Streptophyta > Pinopsida > Pinales > Pinaceae > Pinus > Pinus tabuliformis. The sequence goes on from CM062807.1 coordinate 486,230,760, forward strand.
GGGGAGGGAGGAGGAGAGGAAGGGCAGGGGATGTTTGATGGAAATTTGATGTGAAGGACATGGTAAAGACATTTGAGTGAGGATAAGGAGTGGATTTGGTGGGCAGAGAGCTCGACAATCCATCCAAAGGCCTAGATACTTTCTTGAGCTGTCATACGAGGAGGTTCGTGAGAGCCTAGAGCATCAAACAACCTCTGTGAGTCTCCACATCCTCCATGGCAAGGAAATATCTCTGAATGGACTCAAGAATATTGTAGTCAAACATCATTGCAGTGGTGGCATCATCAAAGGTGGTGGGGAGATTCCCTTAGCCTTTGCCTCTACCAGGGTGTCAGCCCCTCCCCTGTCACGGTTCATTATTTGATGGCAGTAGAGCAGAGTTTTAGCAGCGAAGTTGGAGGGAGCACTGGAGGGAATGAAATAGGGGAATGAAGTTGGGAGAAGGGAATGTTCATGATTTTAATCGATTTATTGTAGGGGTGTAAGAGAAGAGGGACATGGTACAAAGATAGATGGAGATTGAGAGGAGTAAAGGCTGAACTTACCACTTGTTGAGCTATGGAAGCCAAATGGATGCCACTAATGGGATATCTTGGGAAGTGTACCAAAGGACTCATGGCACCGAATTCCAAAAAATGTACTTTAGAGTCATTGTTAATCAACATTTTTATTAAGAATTTTGTGGGAGGATTGTTCTTATTTTGCAAGGCATTCAAGGCCTATTTATTAGGATCTATAATAGCTCTAGAAAATACCCAAATACGCTATCTATGATCAGAAATTCTGTGCATAAGTGTTACTTTAAAACCCTAGACAAAGTATCTCCACACTAATGCACATATTAGATCCTAGATCAAAATCATTTAAAATGTGTCCTAAAAACTTTATCAAGCCCTAATTGTTGAACAATGTGTCCAAAAAACTTCAAAATGTAAGTAAAATACAACAACTGTATATGTTAAGATCCAACCCCATCACTACTACACTACCAAATTCCTAATTCCTCCACCCAACTTCGAATAATGCCACTACAAATATATCATTTTGGTGGCCGAAATAGAAAGGTTCTCACAAGAAAGATCATGGTGATCTGCAAAAAAAAATAGATTTGAAATGAATGGGATAGGAATTGACTCAAGATCCTCGTAAAGACGGAAAGAAGCGTGAAACACTAGCCATGAGAGATCCGTGCAGGTCCCTCAATCAATCAAATTTGTCTTGGGTTATTGTTTCTATTTCCAAAACAAACACATGGTAAGAAAAAAAATCCATTCTCCCTCTATATTCTCAAACTATTGCAAAACACAATTCTCATCCATCAGAACATAGCTCTCATCCATCCAAGGCAAAATGGAAAAAATAAAATCAAGAGAGATATGCTTACTATATAAGTTGAGGACGTACTAGCCATGACTGCGAATGCAGTGCCAAGCTTAGAAAGGCTATGTATGAAACAATGCCATGGTGATCTGATAAACCTTGGTGCACGCCATGGTTCCCTCATGAGTCATATGGATGTAAACAATGCGGGGTTTCTTTGCCTTCATGAGTTCTAATGCAAACAATACAAACAATGCGGGGTTTCTTTTCCCTCATAAGTTAGAATGAAAATGATACAAATAATGAAGGGTTTATTTTCCCTTTGAGTCGGAATGCATATGATAGAAACAATGCGAGGTTCATTTTCTCTTTGAGTCAGAATGAAAATGATACAAACAATGCCTGGAACGAAAACGATACCAACAATGTGGGGTTTCATTGCTATATATATTGGACCCCAAACATAACATAAAATTATATATAACATATAATTAAATTAAATTATATGTTATATTTAATTTTAATATATAATTAAATTAAATTATATGTTATATTAATTTTAACATATAATTAAATTAAATTATATGCTATATTTAATTTTAACATATAATTAAATTAAATTAACAATTTATAAAATAATATAATATAAAATTAAATTGAATTAAATCGAGATAATACATTGTTTGAATAGAAGAGATCTATGTTGGAGGGTTCATGGTGTTAGAGTCGGTCTTGTAGCCCTCCATCAGCGATCAAAGCTCTTTGCATTTGCATAAGTAGGTGTCTCATCAGTGTCAATTTTTGCATTCCATTAGGCATGCCATAACCCTGATGGAGGAGCTGGTGTCTTTGTCCCCCTCTTGGCATTGCTGGATCAAAGTCATTTCAGTCCTTAATCTCTTTCAAGCTTGTCTTGTCTTGTCTTGAGGTCAAATTCCTAGGTCTAGGGTTTTGGTCAAGTTTGTTTACAAGGTCATGTCTCTGAAGGTCAATAAGTGCTCAGCAAGCCAGAGGGATGATTTTAAAGGTGTTTTTTCGCAAATTTCTATCTTGTACAGTTAAATTTCACCTTGGATTTAAAAACCCTGTTTTTAAAGCCAAGGTCTTTTTTTTTTTTTAATTTTGTAAAAAAAATTGTAAAATTTCAAAAGGCTTCAAAGGACAGCATGTAACCCTGGCTCCCTTGCCAAGATCCCTCAGATGCTATCCCTGCAAAAAGCATCAAAGAAAGGCATCAAATCAGTCAATTTCAGGACAAAGGAAACCAAGAAAAAGTCAAGTTTATAAAGTGTCAAAGAAAAACATTATAAAGTGGGTTTGGGCATGAAATTAATTCAAATCAAAGTTATAAAAGCCCAATCTCCCTCCATCGACCCTCATTGTGCATCCAAGTCATTGAGAAAGTGCTTGCAAGTGATTTCAAGCTGAGTTTGTGAGCTTGACAGGCGCGCGACCCGTCAGACCAGGTGCGCGACTCGTCAGAGGCGCGCGACCCGTCAAGCGCGTTCCAGCAGTGGTAATTTCTAACGGGCGCGACCCGTCAGTGGCGCGCGACCCGTTGGGTGAGGCGCGCGACCCGTCAGCGCCCTCCTTATAAAATCGCCTGCAAATTCATCAAAGGAGCCAACAAAATTGCCAAATTGCCTAAGGTAGGCCCTCCAAATTACAAATTGCTGCTTGTTATGGTTAAAGACATCATGAATACATTTTTAAAGATCTCATTGTGCAAGAGAAAAAAGCTCTATGTGGTTGTGGTTTAAAATTGTAAAATATGCCTAGGGTTTTATGCTGTTTTAGGGTATTCCCTTGTAATCATTTTTCCCCAGTTCCCATTTCAGTTTCTTTGTCTTCCTATGTAAATTTCCCTTTTAAATTTGTAAAGAAAAACTAAACCCTACCCCTCTTCCCTAAAAAATAAAAAATCAAGCCCTAATCCTACCTCTCATAATACCCATGTAAACAAATGTATATAATGATGCATATGCAATGATTTTGCAATGTTTTTTCCCTAAAATCCCTGTTTTATATATTTACTCCCATTTTCCCTTTAAAAGTATCCCTCCCCTAACATTCCCCTCGTGCTCCTTGTCCCCTTGAAACAACATATAAATCAGCATTTTGCAAGGCAGAAACAGCAGTACATTTTGGCCGCTCTGCTCCTTAAACAATGTCAGAAACCAAAACCTATGAGCAGAGTGATGACCAGGCATCAGCTTCAGAGATTGAGGTACAGAGGAGGCCTCATAAGGGTGGAAAGGGTGGTCATCATAAGAGAGAGGAGCTCACTTCTTTGACAAATTTACAGGCTTGTCCTATGGCAGTTTCATGTTTCCAGTATATGTCTTGTTATGAGTTTTGTGAGAGGATCTCTCGGATTCAGCATCACAGAGAGTTGGCTCGCCTATTTGTTTTACATTTGCATGATGGACATGTCAACCTTGCCGGGGTGGACTTTACATTGACACCCGAGATGATTGCACAGGCCACAGGGATACCTAATGTCGGAGAGGTATGGAATAAGCGCAAGGTGTTGGACAGTGTTCATTTTGAGCCTTTCGTTAGACCAGCACTCATGAGGCATTTGACAGGTGTGTTTCCATTCAGATTTCTCAGGAGTGAGTATGCTCCCATGATGAGGCTCATCATGCTCTATTTTACCTGTGAGGGCAGATTTTCACAGGTATATTCGTACCATATTCGCCTCTTGATGCACTTCACACGGGTACGGATGATGAACATCCCTGTTTTCTTCTATCAGAACATTGAGAGGATGGTGTCCATGATGCAGAGGAAGAGCCCGGCACAACAGTATAGGAGCCTTTACCATTATGGTTTGATTCAGCTTGTGGTATTACATCAGTTGGCTCAGCAGGGCATCTCATGGGAGGAGTTCATCTCTCGTGAGCTTTTCACAGCACCACCACCGCCACATCCTGAGGTTATTTACGAGGAGGGAGGACCATCACAACAGCATGACATCCCCGTGACTAGACATGTCAGCTCCTCACCATTGGTCACTTATCAGAGAGGCCAAAGGGCCTTATTTGCAGCAGCTCGGCGAGTACTTTCTCCACAGCATGTGGAAGGGGTCTCGCCTTCTTCATCGGCTCAGCGAGTGTTATCTCCACATCAGGTGGAAGGGGCCTCGCTTTCTTCAGCAGCACAGGTATCAGAGAGGGGAAAACAGCCCAGGATTGATGAGGGGCCATCAGGTGTTCCAGATATAGAGCTTATTGATCTTGATGTCAGTTCTCCTAGCCTAGAGTCAAAGGAGATCATTCAGCACCTTAGAGCTGAAAATGATGCATTGCAGAGGAGATTAGAGGGGGCACAGTGGACAATCTCATATCTAGAGCAGCGCAACAAGCAGTTGGAGGATGAGCAAGCTCTTGATGAGTTGTGGAGGATTCGTGGAGACCGCATATTGAATAGAAGAAGACCCGGTGATCTATTGCCTGCTGAGCGAGAGTCCATGCTTATCCGGCTCAATGCTCACTTGGAGAGGCTGTTGGCTAAGGCCCACCAAGACAAGAAATTGTTGAGAAACATGAAGAACCATTATTGGGCGCGGATGCACGTGTGCAAGGCGAAGATGAAGATGTTCCAAAGGCGGTTGGCTAAGGCACAAAAAAGGAGAAAAAGGCCCGATCCCCTCCACATCTTGGCCGAAGCTTCCTTGAAGGAGCAAGGCACTAAATAGCTCAGCCACAGCACAAATCCCAAGAAATTTTGAGCATTTTGGGTCAATTTTGTTTTTTTCAGGCAATTTACAGGTTTTGTCCTTTTAACGGGTCTCACCCCCCGCGCGACCCTTTCTCTTGGCAACTCCATTTTGCAAAAACTCGGCATTTCCAGATTTGTCATGAAAAGTTACACATGCTCATCCATTGCCAAGAGATTTTATGAAGTTTTGGGCCTCCAGAAAGTCAAAAAACAAGCAAAAAATGACTTTCTGCCACATTTTTGACACATAGAAAGCAGTCTTGGGAGATTGCAATTTTGGAGGGGAAAATGACAACCAAATTCAGAAATTCCAGTTGGGTTGGAAAGTAGACTCACAGACCTTTCCAACAAGCCTACTCTTGACCCATTTGGACACCTGGAAGTGCCCCAAAAGTTCCCTCAAAGGCGCACGACCCGTCAGGCAGAGGCGCGCGACCTATCAGGCAAATTTCTCAAAATTTCACTGTACAGCTCAGAAAAACGCAGTTTTGACCATGTTTGACTTTTTGGAGTGGATTTTTGTCCTCCTTGATGTAAATAATGTAATTTTTTGACACTTTTACACTTATGTATCTCTTCTAGAAGATTCATTCATGAAATACGTGAAAATTAAATGAATGAATTGGTTTCCTAGCTTATAGAGGCAAGTTGTTTTGACTGCCTAGCTTTCAGTGCTTAGTTTAGAAGTGGTTGAAACAGCTCCTAGGATAGTGAGCTCGACCCCTAGAGGCAGGGAAAGATGTTAGATGATCTATATTATGTACTTTCTTGCTCATTTTCATGGTTGGACTCTTGAGGGAGAAGCTATCATTGTATTATTCACTGTATCTCTGCAATTTTTGGCTAAGGAAGACCAGGGTTTTGCAGTCCTTTTTGGGATTCTTGTGGTTACATGTATTGATGGTGTGTTTCTCTATGTACTTTTAAGTGTGTTATGTGAATCATTTCCTTTCTTTTCCTTCTGCACATTAAACAAATGAAGTGTTAAAGTAGAATTCATGACTGTCATGCTCTGCTTTTAAGTTTGTTTAATTTCAATGTTTTCTACTGTTTAAGGAGAATTCAAAGTTATTGTTTGCTCTCCTTAGCTCCTCACCTATCTTTCTCATCCATTCACCTCAATCTAAGGCATCGATACTGTCTCCTATCTCGCCCCGAAGAACCCCCTGCAGAAACTGTGTCCAATCCCCGCACCCAAAATTGCCATCTCCTCAATTTGCCACCAAAAACCCTAAAAACCCCAAATCAACCCATTTGATCAGTTTACTAGCCTAAAATTAGTGTTACCCTATTGGTCATCTCACCAATTGAAGATCTTTACCGATATAGACCGGAGAGAGCCCTCTCCTGCCCCGTAGGGCTAGCTACGAGGCTAAGTGGTTTGATGTTGCCTTGAGGTTTACCTTTCTCAGCCTGAGGTGAAATTTCAAGCGCTAACACATGGAAAACTAAAACATGACCCATTAGCTAAGCATTGTAATAATTTGTTTGTAAATGTATAGAAAATAATTTTCCAATGAAAACCATGTTCTCATTTCTAAGTAATGTCAACTATAACAATTATGGAAACTATTTCATTCAAGGCATATTGGTACTTATCTTTTGAATGGGAGGATTATTTCTCAATGCATGAGAATGGAACACGATGATGTTGAGTCTAACTTGTCGACAATGAAGGCTATCGATGAGTGGGCTGAGGAGAAATAAGTTACTGGTCACACAAGTCTAGGTTCAAAAAGGGGTTTATATGGTTAACCATTGTCATAGTTCATTTCTAATTGTTTACAAAAGATTTTTCCATGAAATATGACCATTTTCTCATTTTCAGTAACATCAAATATGACAACCAATGAAACTATTGTTTCTAAGGCATCGTAGTGCCCATCCTTCAAATGGGAGGATTTCTCAGGCCACATGGATGGAACATGTGATGTACAATCCAACTTGTCCACTATGAAGGGAAATGCATGATGAGCGGGACAAGGAGAAAGAAGACAATTTCTAAGTGAGTAAGAATATGAACTCATAGACTAATCCAAATATGTATCTACAATTCTTGGATATCAACAATTTACTAGAAATTTTTCCACTATTTCAACATATATTAAGCTTTTGGAGATAAAGTAACAAGGTGACCATTATAAGCCAATTTGATACCATGGTAAAATATCCTAAACATGCCCAAGTCAATTTAACATATCCTAAGCATAGTTGCCAAGAAGCATCGATAATTCATTGAACCAACACATATGATCATTGTATCTTAAAATTCACGTCTAGGAGGGATATAGCCACCATGAATAAGTTAGTTATGAACCAATAGTAGGTCTCAAGTTCTAACATGGTAAGCATCCATTAACATAGATATTTTAGATAGATAATTTCATCTCCCTAACATTTATGTTATAATTTCACCATTTGTTTGTTGAATTCTTTGTGTGAGTTGTATATGAGTCTTCAAACCCTCCCATACCATAAATGCATGTATCTACTATAACCATGTCAAATTTCAACACATGCAAGCACAAACTAAAAAAATGTCAACGTTGGCCCCTTTCACATCCTAGTATGTGTGGGGTCAATTAATTAAAGAATAATTTCAACTAATTGGTAAATGTTAAGTGGTGGATTGCTATTTAGGGGTGGGCCCGCAACAAGTAACAATAAGCTTGACATCAATGATAATTGGTTCCTAGCTAGTTTCCACCATTTTTACATTCATGGGGATCCATATCCTTAAATATTGGAAGTAGGAGCATAAGAGACATATAATAAATTATGTGTGATTCATTGAGGCGTCTTTCCTTTTCATATAAATGATGTTGACAATGATGCCGATGATGATGATGATGAAAATGACGACGATGATGTTGATGCTATTGATGGCGATGATGACGATGATGATGTTGATGATCATTTAAAAAAATATGTGGATGAAAAAGATGACGATGACGATGATGATGATGATGATTTTAAAGAATATGTGGATGAAAAAGATGACGATTATGACAATGATGATGATGACGATGATGTTGATGATGATGACAAATATGATGGTGATGATGATGATGATGACGATGATGATGATGTTGATGACGATGACAAATATGATGGTGATGATGATGATGTTGATGATGTTGATGATGACAATGATGAAAACTATGATGATGAAGTGTAAGAATTTTTCTAAAATGAAGGGTAAGGAGTTTTCTCAACGTCTAGACTATTAAGTGCATTATAAGCTCACAACTGGTTAAAAGTAATAAATAATTTCATTTCCTTGACATTTACATATGTTATAATTTTTTTTCGTTTAATTGTCGAATTATTTTTCTGAGTCGTATTTGAGTCTCAAAAACCTCCCATATTGTCAATTCATGCATCTACCATAACTATGTCAAATTTTAGTGCATACGAGCACAAATTGAAAAAAATTCAACGTTGCCCCAATTCTCAAGTCACATCATGACTAGCTCAGGAGTCTTCTGCAACCCTCATGACAAATCATTAGTCATCAATGGTTTTTTTTTTTTTTAATCATTTGTTATTACAATGCTACACAATCAATCAATTATAAACCTACTTTTAACACCTAAGCATTTATTTAGACAATTTTATAAAAATCATTATGAGACCCCATTGTGGTAACTATGTTCATTGGAAGTCGTGGGATGACCCTACTTCTCTTGTGTGGGAGCCCCTTTCCAATTCGGTTTGACCCATCAACTCATCGCACATGCGCCCCTGCGAGATAGGAGTCATGGTGTTCCCAACACGCGTTACCCCCATGGGCACCCATGGGCATGGGCATTCACCCTGCTGTGAAAATAAATGAACACAAATCATTATCTCATCAATGAAAACAATATTATCATTTGTTAATACCATGTTTCATAATCAATCAATTATAAACTAGATTTCAACACCTAAACATTAATCTAGTCAATTTTCTATAAGTCATTATGAGATCCCCTGGTGGGAACTTAGTTCATTGGCAGTGATGGGCCGACCTTACTTCTTTTTGAACATTTCCAAGTTGGTCTAACCCACCAAATCATAATGCTGGCGTTCCTACTGGGCATACATCCTAGTGTACCTAGCACGTGACGCCCCACCTTTGTGTGGGCACACCCAAGGCACATGAATTCACCATGCTATGAAAATCAGTGAACACAAATCATTATCTTATCAATGACAATAAACTATTATCATTTTTTAGTACCATGCTACATAATCAATCAATTATAAACCAACTTTTAACACATAAACATTAATTTAATCAATTTTCTAAAAATCATTATGAGACCCCCTGGTGGCAACTTTTTTCATTGGAAGTCATGGGACAACCTTCTTAATTTGTATGGGCACCTCTCACTAAGTTAGGCTGAACTGCCAACTCGTCGCATAGGTGCCTGTGTGGGGTGGGCATCCTGGTGTGCCTAGCACCCGACACCCCCATGGGTGCCCCGACGTTCGCCCTACTATGAAAATCAATGAATAAAAATCATTAGCTCATGAATGAAAACAAAATATTATCATTTGTTAGTACCATGTTGCATAATCAATCAATTATAAATTGAATTGTAACACCTAAGAAGTCAATTTTCTAAAAATCATTATGAGACTCCTTGGTGGGAACTCAGTTATTTGGAAATCATGGGTCGATCTTACTTCTTTTATGTGGGCACCCCTTTCCAAGTGGGGCCGACCCACCAAATCATTGCACTGACACCCCTTCTAGGTGGGTGTTTTGGCGTGCCCAGCATGTGTGCCTGGACACCCCACCTTTGTGCAGGCGTGCCCAGGGTGTGGTAATTAACCATACTATGAAAATCACTAAAAAAAAAATCATTATCTCATCAATGACAAAAAAATATTATTATTTAATAGTATCATGCTACATAATTAATCAATTATAAATTGACTTTTAACACCTAAACATTATTTTAGTAAATTTTCTAAAAATCATTATGAGACCCCCTTACAGTATTATGAGACCCCCTTACAGTAACTCTTTTCATTGGTAGTCATGGGATGACATTACTTTTTTTTGTGCAGGCACCCCTTTCTAATTTAGGCAGACCCACCAACTTGTCACACGAGTTCCCCTGCCTGGCGGGTGCCCTGGTGTGCCCAACACGTGACGCCCCCATGGGTGCTTGGGCACCCCGCTTTCGTGTGGGCACACCCAAGGCGCGAGCATTCACCTTTCCATGCATGTGTATGTCTTGTCCTTGGGTATTTTTCACATTTTTCAGACCTCCATGTCACCCGGTTCACCCGTCACCTGTTCCACTTGACGTGCCCAACTCATTTTCCTGTCATTATGTCATGTAAATCACCTTTGGACACCCAGGGCATGCACCCATGTCATGCACACATTACCTTCGATTCACTTTGTAGAAATTTTGAATTATATGACACTTATTCACAGAGATTATCCTGATTATACACTATTGCGGAATACATGCATAATACATAACCTCCTCTACGTTGATCATCAATTTTGCGGAATTAAAAACAATGAAACATCAATTGCATGTGCACATTAACACAATATGTAACCAGGGAAAGCATACAGCTGAAAACCCCCAACTATCTGTATATTATAATGATTGAGAACATGTAACAATACATAGTACAATACTCCTCGCAAGTACTCAGTACTATCTCCACCTGTTACACACAAACTAGCTCAGATCTGAATCAATCACAGGTTCAAATCTCCTCCGCTGCTTGCCTGCCTCCACTGCGCAATCCTGCATGAGAATGGATGATCCAAACTCATATTTCCCTTGGCTGAACCATGCAATCCTCATTGGCAATACTCAATCCATTGATTGTGCAAGATCTCATGCACAACTATAGTTACAACCGATAGCAATCTCAACCTCTAACACCTGTCTCCACTGAACTGTCCATGCATTGAGTTAACTGATCTATTCTTTAGTTGCTTTATGAGTTAATAATTAGTGAATTAATTAATAATTAATTCACATCACTCATCACTAGTGTATTCTGCAGTTAGACTAAATACAACTAGTTCAACTAAGTCAAACTGAACACAACTCCATCAACTCCTCAATCAACTCCACCAAACTCAATCACTTGAGTTCTAACTGAAGTCCATCATGCAATAGCTCAACTGACTCATAAGAAAAGTGTATTTCCTTCTGACAGTTGCATGTGCCACATCCGTAGCTCGAACTGAAGTGCTCCAAGAGGATAAGATAATGTTTATAGTCCAAATATTATTAAGAGCTAATAATATTCGACTGTTCTATTTTTAGCTTGGCAGTCTAAAAATAGACTCCGCCTATATGTCTAAAAATAGGAGTCCATCTGTTTTTACCAACATGACCAATAATCCACAAATAGCATCCTGCAACTCATAGACCATGATCCATATGTCTAAAAATAGACATAGTCTAAAAATAGACTTTGCGCCAAAAATAGTTTGCGGGCCCACTTAGTGAAGGAGACTCCTTTCCACTAAGCTCCATCATCTTGTTGCATTTTCAACACTCCCTGTCAACAAGATATGGATTATCATCAACCCCTATCCTGCAACTCTGGAATGTTCTGCATGCAACACATTTTCCCGGTCCACTTGCTCCAACAACACTTGGAACAAAAACACTCCCAACTGACCACTCTGTTGGGCTAGGAACATACTCTGATGCTGAAGCTCTACATGCTGCTGACAAGTGCTCCCTCTCTGACATCTGTGCTACTGAAACATCTCCATGCATCTCGCACCATTGCACACCTCTCTGTGCCACCTAGCACTGTGCAAAACACTTGTGCCTCTTGCATTGCTGTAGCCTGCTAGCTATGCGCTGTCTTGGGATTCCCTACACTGTCGCTCTCTCTGCCGCTCCATCCACATCTGTCTCTACCCAATCAGTCAGTTCCTGCTACTCCACATTGGGGCTCCTGTAGCAAGGTCTCATCAAAGACGTTGGGTACCTCAAGGATCCTGCGCCTCCTCCTTGGGACGATCAATCCACATCACCCCACCTCCTACCTAGAGGTATGGCTGCATGTGATCCCTCAGCCCACCTGGCTCGAAGTTTCCCCCTACTAGAGGTCTCTGCATGAGTAGATGTCTCTACTTAATCTCCTCTCATCTTCCCTTGTTGTGGCTGCTCCACAACCTCCGGAAGCTGCTGCACCAATCGTGGCTCCTCCACAATCGTCTGAGACTTCTTCTGGATCTGCATGTTGAGAGGTAATATACGCTCCCTCTTAACCACCAAGTCTCCATCAGTTGCCTCACTGCTCAAGGCTTTGCATGCATCTTGAACCTCAAGAGCATATAGGTTCTTGACCCACGAACCAATCTGCTTCACCTGTCTAGTGATGATGTGTCTAAGGAAAACCTTTCCCTTACTGAAGACTACATCATAGCCTCCGTCTTCGAGTATCGCGATTGACACCAAGTTTCTCTTCAATCCTGGTACATACTTGACATCGGTCAAGGTAAGGCAAGCTCCATGCTCCCTCTGAAAAATAATCGTGCCTATACCTGAGACACTATACTTCTCATCATTACCCATTGCTATGAGTATCTGGAGATCTTTCTCCTCCATGAAAGTACTGAACAAAATCTTGTCACCGGTCATGTGGAAAGAAGTTCCACTATCAAGAAACCAACCACTTCCCACCATGGATGAAACCATGCATGCGAAGAGTGTGAAATCCAACTCGAACTGTGAAGCAAGTGCCTCACCTTCAGATCATTCCCTGGATCCCTTCTTGGACTTCTTCTTTGGGCAATTAGTAGCATAATGGCCCAACTCATGACAACGAAATCATCTCACTTTCGACTTGTCAACCTGCTTCCCATAATTAGAAGAACTAGAGTCGGAAAGAGAACCCTTCTCCTTCCCCTTCTTCACCTTACTCGCTAAGGCACAATTCTCCTCATCATGCATGGATGAAGAACTGTCTTTGGTGCTCCGTCTGATCTCCTCTTGCACAAGATCCGACCAAAGTCTCTCCCATCCTGGCAATTTCTCCCGACCATTGACAGAGTCCCGATAGGAATGCCAACTCTTCGGAAGACCAAGGAGAGCCAAGCTCACCAAGTCCTCATCATCTACAGTCACCCCCACGCTTCCCAACTCATCCCTGCACTGGGTGAACTTTGTGAGATACTGGGGCATACTGTCTCCATTCTCACACTTAATGTTTCCAAATTTATCCTTGGGCGCCAACTTCCTCTGGTCGCTCTTGCTTTGGAATAGATTTCTCAACAATTTTCACATCATGTATGGAGAAGCTTTTCCATGCAGGCTGGATACACTGTGATCCTTCATGCCCTCCAATAGAATCCTTCGACACTTTGCTGTCTTCTTTTGCCAAACCTCAACCTGAGCAGTATTAGTAGGCTTTGGGACCTTATCCTCTATGAACTCCTTCAACCCATTGTCATCTAACACCGCCTCCATCCTGTCTTTCCATGCAATATAATTCGAGCTGCCCTCAAGAGCATACTCCAATCGCAATCCGTTGAAAGACATTTCAACTTTGACACCAAGAAAACACTGCTGCAAATTCGAATTCCACCAGCTCAAAAACTCAACCACCTCTGATCTAAAATTCATGAGAAAAAATTATTTCTCATACAGAGATTTACTGTATGGGATTTTACCAGATATCTCACCTTCCAAAGGAAGGATGATTCTAAAGGCTACCTGGCCCGATTATAGACTCTGCCTGAAGAAATAAAATGTAAGCACTTTCTGAATAATAGATCTGATGATCAACTTTGCTCTGATATCATGTATAAATTTTGAATAATATGACACTTATTCACAGAGATTATCCTGATTATACACTATTGCGGAATACATGCATAAAACATAACCTCCTCTACGTTGATCATCAATTTTGCGGAATTACAAACAATGAAACATCAATCGCATGCGCACATTAACACAGTATGTAACTGGGGAAAGCATACAGCTGAAAACCCCCAACTATCTATATATTATAATGATTGAGAACATGTAACAATACATAGTACAATACTCCTCGTAAGTACTCAGTACTATCTCCACCTGTTACACACAAACTAGCTCAAATCTGAATCAATCACAGGTTCAAATCTCCTCCGCTGCTTTCCTGCCTCCACTACGAAATCCTGCATGAGAATGGCTGATCCAAACTCGTATTTCCCTTGGATGAACCATGCAATCCTCATTGGAAATACTCAATCCATTGATTGTGCAAGATCTCATGCACAACTATAGTCACAACTGATAGCAATCTCAACCTCTAACACCTGTCTCCACTGAACTGTCCATGCACTGAGTTAACTGATGTATTCTTTAGTTGCCTTATGAGTTAATAATTAGTGAATTAATTAATAATTAATTCACATCACTCATCACTAGTGTATTCTGTAGTTAGACTAAATACAACTAGTTCAACTAAGTCAAACTGAACACAACTCCATCAACTCCTCAATCAACTCCACCAAACTCAAGCACTTTAGTTCTAACTAAAGTCCATCATGCAATAGCTCAACTGACTCATAAGAAAAGCGTATTTCCTTCTGACAATTGCATGTGCCACATTTGTAGCTCGAACTGAAGTGCTCCAAGAGGATAAGATATTGTTTATAGTCCAAATATTATTAAGAGCTAATAATATTCGACTGTTCTATTTTTAGCCTGGCAGTCTAAAATTAGACTCCGCCCATATGTCTAAAAATAGAAGTCCATCTATTTTTACCAACATGACCAATCATCCAAAAATAGCATCCTGCAACTCATAGACCATGATCCATATGTCTAAAAATAGACTTTGCGCCAAAAATAGCCTGCGGGCCCACTTAGTGAAGGCGACTCCTTTCCACTAAGCTCCATCATCTTGTTGCATTTTCAACACACTTCACTTGTTCAGTTTTCCCATCATGTCACCTGTAGTGAAAGCCCCATTTTCATGTGGGCACCGAGGTACCCTGCCTTCATGTAGGTATGCCCAGGGCGGTCACCTCCGTGTTGTGCACATGACACCCCCCATGGTCGCACTTCATTTCATACTTCATTTTTTCACCACTTTGAGTGGGCATGGTTAGTTATGGGTTGAAGTTAATTCTTTTTTGACAGCGCCCCTTGCCAAGTCTATTCGACCCACCAACTGGTCGCATAGGCGCCTTGGTATGCCTAATAAGTGACTCCCATGGGCGCCTAGGCGGCCCACCTTCGTAGGTGCATGCGTTTGCCTTGTTGTGAAAATCAATCACAAAAAATTATTAGCTCATCAATGAAAACAAAATATTAATATTTGTTAGTATGTCCATGTTGCATAATCGATCAATTATAAACCAACTTTTAACACCTAAACATTAATTTAGCCAATTTTATAAATCATTATGAGACCCCTTTGTGGGAACTTAGTTCATGGGAAGTCATGGGCCAACCTTACTTCATACATTTTCTCGACTTCCATGTTGCCTGGTTCACCAATCACCCAACTCACCCAGTATGTCTGCTTAACGTAAATGAGCTTCTCTTCGTTTCAAGAATATATACTCTCTATTGAACAAGGAAAACCACATGAAGGTGGAAGCTCCTATGGCCCCTCCCCTCCCCACATCACTCTCAATTCCCCGATAACCAATCTATCTACTATAATATATTTGAAAGAAACACAATAACATTCAAACATAAAAGCTAGGAAAATAAAAACTTAAGGTGAACGAAATGATATCAACATTTTGATATCATTAATATTATTCCTCATCCAACTGGTCATCATCTGTATCATGCTGTTTAGAATTCATGTACAAATGATTCTCCATATAAACATCATCATCATTGTCTATATCATTGTTACACAATAATTTGTCACTGTCCTCATCTCAGCCCCTTTGCTGTATCATGGGTCAAATAAACATGTCCATATCTTCCCACTTATGCAAGAAGATTAAGAAAATGCTCTCTAATGTTGAAGATTGACCCTTTTTGACTAAGTTCCTACATCGTCGCTAGTAAACCCTTAAAATGCACGACGGTTCTTTGTCATGCACTGTATTGTTGCGACGTCGTCACTAGTCCCCAGTTCATGACCTGCAACGGTCCAGATTTGGAGAATTAGTTCAAATAGTCGGCCTTTTGGATGTTTCTAGAGCTAGTTGTTGGGTCAGTTTGGGTCGCCTTTCCACGTCTGGGATGGTGGTTCCGCCTTTTGTGCTACCTTCCTCGAGGATAAGCTCCCTCTCCCTCATTTCATGGAGACTCCTCCTATAAAATCACTGACCATTGCTATGATTTTCTAGTTTCGAAGTTGCTAGTTCTTTTGGTTGGGCAGTGCTGCTAGTGCTTTTGAGTTTGATAGATAGCTAGTGTGAGTGTGACAAGTGTGGGATTGTTAATAGCTTGTGAGAGGTTGTGGAGTGCCCTTAACTTTGTATTAAAGCTTATGAGTGAGAGAGAGATATTGTATGTTGGGAGACCCATCCTAGAAGAGTGAATGCTTGGAGAAACATACTGGCTGGACTCTCCGAGAAGGCTTGCAACGTCAAGACTTAGTTGTAAGCTTTGCTCTTGATTTATTATTAATAGAATCAATGATGATTTCCTATGTCTTGTATGTAATTTACTTGATAGCTCATGATTACTTGACTTTATGAGTAAATAGATCATTGTTGTTTCGTGATTACGTGCTCTATTGTTTTCTTGTGTTGTTTTAGGTTGATTTCTCATTAAGAAGAAGGAAATGGAAGCTGGAGCAGCACAACGGAACTTCATCAGCCACCGGTTTGAGGTAGGCCTCCAACGATGACTATTTAAGGGAATCAATTGTTGTTTTGTATTTACTGTGACTAGACCCACTCTAGGGCTAGAGGGGTTGCCTCTGTCCACAGAGGGAACACTTTCCTGCATCACAAGTTGGCGACTCCACTAGGGATTCCTTCCTATGTTGTTTCTCTTGTTTGCTTTTGTTTGATTTTGAGTTAGTGTCTCTTGAATTTTGGGGTTGAACCATTAGTCTTTTGAGTTACCTAGGTCAATCTGGGAAATCCCTTTATTGCCTGTGAGGATAGACTGGTCCCTGTTTGGGACTTTTCATTCATCTTTCATTATTTTTAAGTTCGTCGCTGAAAAAATCTAAACAGTCGCAGTGATGTTGCCTTGTCTCTGTTCTAAAAGTCTGTGCGCCGCTGAATCCTGTCGTACAGTCGCGACAATTCCTGAAAGCGGTCTATCATGTAAGAGACGTGTACTCTCGCGACGACATCGCTTTATTGCTACGGCTAGTGGCTGATTGTCCCTAGTTGCTGGTGTTACGCCTGCGACGATTCCTGTAGAATTGTTTTTTCAATTCTACCTCCTAAATTTTCCAGTCTGGGTAATCCCTTGCTGTATTTCTCTCGCCTATTAGTTTACTTTAATTGCTTCTGGTTAAGGTGCTTACTTTTTGGGCTTCATTGAATGAATATTGTGTTTTTGACTTTGTGGCCTAGCTTTTAAAGTTTTGGATTATTTGGCTTGGTTTCTTGTCTGCCCAAGGTTCATTCGCAGCCGTCTTGTTGGTTTGCTTGAGATTTTTTCCATTGCTTGTTTCTTGCTGATTGATGCTTAGTGTTAATTATTGAACCAATTTTGATATTGATTCGATTTCTTCACTACCAGGCATAGATCACAATTGTTTGGATCGATCAGTTCACACTTTCTTGTTTGTCTCTTTAAATTTAAAATGAAAAATAAATTAAGGGATTGCATTCAGTTAGTATACAAAAGTGAAAGTACATTTGCATTTCAAATTTTCATGTTTGAGAAATTGAAAAGCGAACTCTAAATCTTTCATTAGTAGAATCGATGCATTGTAGGATTGATGTGTTAATGCATTGTGTTTCTTAGCACTTGCATTAGCTTGTCTTGGTTTGGGAATGAACTCTCTACCTTTCTATAAGTAGGTGTTCATCAAAATGAAAGATGCTTTACTCAT
Organism: Pinus tabuliformis; assembly: GCA_031772625.1. NCBI lineage: Eukaryota > Viridiplantae > Streptophyta > Pinopsida > Pinales > Pinaceae > Pinus > Pinus tabuliformis. The sequence continues at coordinate 486,248,766 of CM062807.1, forward strand.
TCTAGTTGCATCCTAGGATTTTTGATATACATACGGTAGGGCTTGGAAACTAAAACCTGACTCAAGATCAACTCTAAAATGAACTAAATGAACTTAACAATGCATTGGAACTTAACGCACATTATATAGAGGTCTAGGCTAGAGATGTGCTCCGACTTCATTAAACCTAGTCACTATTGCTTTCACTTAAGGTTGGGTGATTCCTCCTTCTGTGACTCAATAGCTGCTAGTACTGACTTGCGCTCCCAGTACCGTCGGGTATATGTTGGGAGACCCCACTAGGTTATCATCCTATATCCATAGGAAGCCGTGTCTACCGCCTTGCAAACTGTAACACATCGAACACTACATTCGGGAAGATTGACTGTCGTACGGAAAGTCCTTGGTTTTCATATGATTGCTCTTACACAGTAATTTGTCACTGTCTCCCTGTTAGTCTCCCTACTGTGTCATGAATTCACATTGATCATGCTCATGCTCTCTAATCTGGCCAAATGACCCACTTTGCCAAATTTTTTTCCATCATCGCGACTGTTATTAAAATAACCGCGCTGACTGGCGCCTCATAGTGCAATGAATGCGCTGCCAGCGCGGAAGCACACGGGTTTTCCGCGTTGGTCGAATTTCATGATCCAGCGCATCCTCTCTTTGTATTTAGTCGCGCTGACACAACTTTCTCCGTTATTCAGATGCGATGTCAGCGTTCCAGTGCAGTTATACACCCGCGCTGGTCCAGTTTGGGCGAGTTTGTTCTAACAGCCAGCCTTCCAGATGACTCCAGACCTGGTTGTTGGCCTTGTAAGTATCGCCCTTCCTTCTATGGCATGTCTGTTCATCATTTGAGCCACCTTCCTTGGAGATAAGCTCATCCTCCCACCATTCATGGAGACTCCTTCTCCTATTTAAACCTCTACCATTGCCATGAGCAGCTAGTTTAGATAGTGTGGAGTTGATAGTGCTTAGAGTGCTGCTGCTAGTAGGTAGTTGGTGTGACTAGTGTGAGATTGCTAGAGCTTAAGGGAGGTTGTGGAGTGTTGCTTGTGTGCGAGAGAGTTCTTGTCTTGGGAGATCTACCTCCAAGGGTGAATGCTTAAGAGACTTGCTGGCTGGACCCTCTTGGGAAGGATTCAACGTCAGAACTTTGGTTGTACTCTTCTCTGTTATTGATTAATAATAGATGACTACTATTATGGTTCCACTCTCATTTGTCTTTGTAATGGTTAATGTGAGTTATGTCCTTTCCGACTGATGTATAATTGCTTTTATTATATTTCACGCTTGTGTTTGTCTTTCTCTTCGTGTGTGCAGGTATCTATTCACGAAGATCGTGGAGGATCGTGACCGGCCAAAGCGAAGGAGCGAGAGCGACATCTCTTCATCAAACAACATCGTTGGAATCCAAGTAGGTGTTCATTGCCTACCTTTTATTTGCAATTAGGAACTTGCATAGTAGCATTGACTGATTGTTGCTAGACCCGTTCTGGGCTAGTAGGGATCGCCTCTATCCGTAGAGGGGATTTACCTCTCCAACAATTTGGCGACTCCGCTGGGGATCTGGCCTTTGTCTCTTTTTGTTCATTCTTGCTTTGAGTTTGATCATTACTCTCTTTTCAAAGATCAGGGGTTAGTCCTCTGCTTTTAGACTTCCTAGTTCAATCTAGGAGGTGCCTTGATTATTTAAAGAGTTATTGCCTTGGTTTGGGAGCTTTTGGCTTGCTTGTGCCTATTTTTTAGCCTCAACGCAGTTTATATCAAAACAGTCGCGCTGACATCGCATAGCTGTGTCTTTGACTTCGTGGTCATCGCGCTTGTACATTTAACAGTCGCGACGATTCTGAAAAACGAACCAGCGCGGCTAAGCCGTGTACTTCCGCGTTGACAGCGCTTTGTTGCTACGCGTGGTTTCTGGTCAGCGCTTTGTTGCTGAGTGTTACCCACGCTGATCTTGTAGAATTGAATTTGTTTCAATTTTGCCTCCTGAGCCTGTTGGTTTGACTATCCCCTACTCTTTCCACCTGGTTTATGACTTGATTTTTATTGTTTGAACTGTGAAGCACTTGCTTGCGAAGTCTTGTCGGGCGGATCTTGTTTTGTGTCCTGTGACCTGGTGTTATCATCCCATTTTCGCTGGATTGACATTGTTTTATCACTCGCTCACAAAGATTCGTTGCTACTTGCCTTTGCTTTTGCGAAAACCTTCCTCTTTTTCTTTCTTTGCTTGGTTGTTTAGGTGATTGTCATTGAACCAGTCCTCGGATTGTTTCGATTACTTCTCACTACCCAGACACGGATTACAATTGCTTGGGTTCAACCGACTCTTTTCACGCTTGTTGTGTTTTTCATTGAGTGATTTTATTTCTCTTTACTCGGTGTTGCTGTCTCTCAAAATTCATTTTAAGTGCATTGTGCCATTGGAAAAAGAAATCGAACTAATATCTTTTGCATTCAATAGTTAATGAGAAAAAGAGCATTTCATTGATTTGTGTTCTCAAAAGAAAAGTCTCATTTCTTTGCCATTAGCTGCATTAGATTGTTTGATTGATTGAGTTCATTTTGTTTGATTGAAAATTCTTAACCCTCTCATAGTTAGAATTCATCGAACGAAATGGTATTCTTTGGCATGTAGTTTGCATCTAGGTAATTGTGAGAGATCACACGATAGGGCCTGAAACCGAAACTTAATTCAAGATCAACCATAAAATAAACCGAATAAACCTAAAAACACATTGGGACTTAATGCAAACATCTAGAGGTCTAGGCTAGAGACGTGTTCCGGCGTCTTTAAACATAGTCACTATTGTTTCACATTACGGTTGGGTGATTCCTCCTTCTGTGACTCGATAGTGGTCTAACACGGATTGTGCTCCCACGTACCGTCGCCTATATAGGGAGACCCCACTAGGCTTTTATCCTTGATCCATAGGAAGCCGAGTCTGCCGCCCTGCAAACCATAACGCACCGAACACAGCATTCGGGAAGATTGACTGCAGTACGGAAAGTCCTTGGTTCTCATACGATTGCCAAGGTGTATAAGCAGTTTTACGGATTGCTTGGTAAACCCTTTGCCTAGAGTCTCCAGAGCAGTCACTTTTGATCCTTTTCGGACTCCCTAAAAGAAAAGGTGCCAGTGAGCGTCTTGTCACTTCGTTCTCATTAAACATTCGAAGGAGACTAGAGTCATCTTTTCGTCCTTTTCTCGACTCTTGAAACATGAAAAGGTCAAGTTTAGTTCCTGTGTCTTAAAAATTTATTCGGCCACGATAACATTACCTGGTTAGATCTTGTGTGCGTTAGCTTGACTAGGGTCCTTTATCGTTAGATTCCTTTAGGTCTTGTGTGGGGCTTGTCATCCTGGCTGACCCGTCAACTCCCGTTCCAAGTGATCAAGGCTCTCCATCTTCTGCTGCTCCTGAGGTACCAGTTGTAAGCGATACTCTTCCAGTTATCCTGAGTATCCAACCTATCAACTCACGTGCCCCAGGCGATGACGATTACGAAGAAGATTGGAACCCTATCTGGGAGCCTAACGAGGACGATATTCTTGTTACGCCTCTTGGTATTTCATCTCCAATGTCTACCTCCCACATGGATGAGACATCTCCCAGTGTTAGTGAGACGCCTGTGGTGTCGAATGTCGAGACTCCCATCCCAACTACTTCTCCACTCCCCCCGCGTTATCAATCGCTAAGGGATAGAGTAGCTGCCAGGACTCCTGCTACGACTATGTGGGATCCTCATGTCATTCCCACCACGGAACCCTTTGTTTCACAACCCCATACTACACCTGTTACCTCAGTTCCCATGAATCCAACCGTTTGTGTAGCATACTCGACTCCGGTCGTTAGTGCCGTGAGAGCATATTCATCTACGAACACTGGTGCTGGTCCCTCTCACGGTCAAGTGAGTAGTGGCCAGCCGAAACTCTCGCCTAGAGTCATCGACCCTACACAAAGTGCTCTGTCCTCTTCTGGTCCTGTTCCAGGAAGGGGGCCATATGATGCCTATGGGCAAGCTGTTCAGGACCCGAATGCGCAAGGTCCACTCTTTTATTATGATTCTACTGGTCAATACCTCCAGTTCACTCAAACCGTGCCTCTTCAACCTTTCGTTGAAGTTTCGGTACCGTTTTCCATTGCTTGGGACTCCAGTACTCATTCTTTTCATGGGGGCCAGGCCATCCCTGCACAGCTTCAAGGACCGCCTAATCAAGTCCAGCCACCTTATGTGCAAGCCCCCCAAGGGCAGCCACTTTATGGCCAGTCTTACCCAGGACAATCTGGGGGCCCACAAGGACAACCCTATCAGGGACAACCTTCGGCCGCTGGTGGTCCATCGTTTACCTATCAGAGTCAACCTTCTGGTTATCCAGGGCAACC